>JAVGWX010000001.1:32712032-33912032 GCA_036924085.1 Ariolimax columbianus | reverse complement strand
AAACGGAATGGACTCAAAGTGAACAATCACTCTATTCTTTAATACTTTCCTTTTCTCATTTGTTATGTTATGTTCTCTCTTTCTCTCTCTCTCTCTCTCTCTCTCTCTCTCTCTCTCTCTCTCTCTCTCTCTCTCTCTCTCTCTCCAAAATTCCCGTGGCTATTATATTGTAAAACATATCAATTAAGCGTATGCAACTATATTGATTTCCTAGACATTTCCACTATGCTGGCGGTTCCCCACGCTTATTTATTAATGTCATGTTATGTGTCCTTTTCTTAGAGCTTATTGTCTTTTAGTTATTTATCCTCTGTAGTCAGAGGGAAAGTAGTCTCATCTGTCTTAGACACGCCCCCAGCGATGTGTCTCTCGATGGTTATTCTTATTTCCGTTTACGAACATGACGTCACCCTACAGTTTCTCCCTGTCCGTTGCAAGTAGCTTGAATCAAAATACTCCACCAGGTCTAGTTTTATGTAGCAATCAGTTTCACACTGTGATCATATTACACCTAATCACAACCTTTCTTAATAAGAATATGGTATGCTCGTTAGCACGCCTTCGACCTACTACATGATCCACGTCATCAAGTTGCCGATACACACTAGACCAGGGCGCTTCAACCTGGGTGCTAGTGCCCACTAGTGCACGATGTTAGTCTTCAGGCAGAATAATTACATCCCGTATTAAAAACAGATTATTATTGTTATTATTATGGAAATGAAGAGCTACACAACAATGGCAGAATACCAGCAAACTAACATAGTGAACATTTTGAGAATATGTGTTTTTTCCCGTGGCAGCACACGACTGCGAAACATGGACAGTTACCCAAATATTAAAGAAAAGAATCGAGTCCTTCGAGTCGAAATGGTATTGAAAGGTTCTCAGAATACCATAAATCGAAAAAAAGAAGAATGCAGACATTCGACGACGGTTTGGCAAAGAGCAGAACTCGTTTGTAAATCCCATTAAAAACAAAAATATTAAATGGCTTTGGCCACATGAAAAGACACAACGATCTTGATAGGACGGTAATGGAAGGTATGGTGCCGGGCAAAAGAAGCAGACCAATAAGGCGATGGCACAACGATGTCAACAAATGATTTGACAAGAAAACGAGTTTCTTTCAGACTGTAATGGAAGCAATGTTCTGCAGAAGATATGCTGCATGATGATGATGTATCCAAAATACATAGACTCAGTGGGCGATCGCGAAATTTTCTTCAATTTAGATTTGAGGCGAGGCGGGCGGGGGTGGGGGGTGGGGGGGGTTATTGAGGGTGTGTAAGAAAAAATCACCCTCACGAAAGTTATGAAAGTGGGCGTTAAGTTTAAAAAGGTTGACGAGCCATGCACTAGGCGCTCAGAAATATTTCTTCGTTGTTTCAATTACAGTAGACCATCGTCATATGTCGCCTTCACTAACCCTTGGTTCACTATTGGTATTTGTCGTCGTGGTTCGTATATCCATTGTTTTATAGTTTGAGTTTAGTGTTTGCGTGGACAGATAAAGGTGTACACATAGTCTAGGTGGATCGGGAAACGATCGGCTTTCTTTACTTTTATTTGTCCTGCTCATAAGATCTAAACAACAGCGCCTGCACTAGAAGCCAGAGGGACGGTAATGTTTGGATCGGTGAGATTTATAATTGGACAGTGACGTTATGTTCTGTCAGTCAACCTCCTCTGTTTATGAGCAACAGCCCCTGTTGTGAGACTACGGCAGCAAATGGGTTGAATGAGGCGCATAAATAGTGGGGATTGAACACCGTATCTTTGCAGTGGGTGAGTGTCTTCTGCTACCCATTCATCTCTTAGACAAAGCGTTATTTCTCATTCTGATTATTCCTTGTTGCAAGTTTCAGTTTTGCTGTTAATCTCAGATCCTGTGTTTCCTATACGTGATGCGACTTTGCGTAATCTACATTTATTTTTAAACAAAGTCTGTCGGTTTATTTGTTCCTTACACAATTCTTTACCGTTTAACCGGTCAAGTCCAACTTTTGGAAAGATAACTTTTAGGACCTTTAAGACATTGCTGTCTTCATGACATCTGTACACCTCGTACCTATCCCAGAATTTCATCCACTTGAGTCGTGATCAGAGAAATATCAAAGTTGTCATAAACATACCTTACAAAGCTCATATTAAGCGTATCAACGCCAGAAACAACGCTCAGATCCATAAAATGTCGAAAATCACGAATAAAGGCATCATAACGCCCCACATTGGGTCGCGGGATGGACAGATTGAGGGGACGAGATGAAACGAATTCAGGAGAAAAGAAATAAGCAGATTGGAGGTTATAGCTTGTTTTGCTGTCAATTGGATAGATAAAGGTCAGGTCAGGTCAGATCAGGTCATCCGATAACCGGTGAGGTCGTTGGGGCACACATGAAGACATCCTCACAAACGCCACGCCACCCTTCTCTGTCAGATTCCGCTGTCTGTGACTCTTCTGGTCGGAGATTGGTCCATTCTATTATGTTGTCCTCCCATCTCTTTTTGGGACGGCCTCTTCGTCGTCTGCAATGCACCTTTCCGTGGAGGATTGCATTTGCAAGACCATTTGATCTCGATATGTGACCGTACCAAGCGTTTCCTTCTTGTGACAGTTGCCGAGAGGTCTTCAAGAGGCCCTATTGCTGTTTTAATTCTATCTCGTATTTTCTGCCTGGTATATAGATAAAATCCTTCACTTAATTTTGGTGGATAGGCAGAAAGTATATATTCTCTACCTATATAGACTGGAGAGCGGAGATTGGGTGCAATGGGTATGTGAGGGAGTCAATCTGTTCGGAAAAATGGTTTTACAAATGTACAACTCTTATAATTACCCATTCCATCTTCATGTGCTTTTGATAGTCATTTATAAACATGTCCTGCGCGGCTTTTATCTTACTCCTGCGCGCGTATTTCTAAGTTTAATCTAAAACAAAATCTTATTTGTTGAGTTTTTGGCTTCAGTTGGACTGACTCCATTCTCCCACTGATTTATGACATATCTCCTTGTCGTTGTTTCTTTCTTCGACGCGCTCAAGCAAACTGTGTCACGCGTGCGATCTGTAATGACATATCGACCAGTCAATTGAATTCTTTTGTTATCACTTCGACCTATCTTTATTATTTTATGTCGTTTGATTCTAGTTAATATGATTAATATCGAGAATCCCTGCGGCTTCCAATTTATTCTGTTGTATGTATTTGCAATCTATGAATCCTCCAATATACAGTATACATCATCTGTGTGTGTGTGTGTAAGTGCATATATATATATATATATATATATATATATATATATATATATATATATATTTATATATGCACACAAATCGTTGGCGTGCTTAATTCAATAATTAAAACATGGTTAGAGAGTTTCTAAGCTAGAGACATTTAATTTCTATTACTCTAGTTATGGATCATAACTGGTCAAGAACTGGGATTATTTGGCAGTCTAGTAATGTCTACACACTTCTTTGCAAGTCTTGGGAACCATATGTGCCCTTCTGTTAATCTCACGACACTTATGTACACTTTTGCTAGTCTAGGAACGTCTTTGTACACATTTTTTAGTCTGGTGACGCATATGTACACATATGCTAGTCGGATAACGTCTTTGTAAATATATGTTAGTATGTCGAAGCCTATATGGCCCTTTTTAGTCTGGTGACGCCTCTGTGCACCTTTGTTAGTGTAATGGACCTCCATAAATATGTATGTGGCCCTTCTGGTCGACAGAAACCAATGTATATGTTATACAGATCACACAACAGCGAGTCTTAAATTATGTAACTGTGCTGGTCGATACACAACTCACAAGTTCAACGTGGCCGTACTTGTCATCATTTCACACAACACCGGCACTATTTGTCACACAATTGTCATGCTTGAATTCCGCTCTAAAACTAATCAGTTTTACCAATCACTTTCCGTGTGTGTATACACATCAAATAAAAGTTACATAAAATGTATTACGCACAAATAATATGATGAACATATAAAGATATGCTGTCAATCATTACGTATATCTTTGATTACGTGCATAAAGCACAGATGTTGCTCCCCGAAATTATCATGTCACAGGTCGGTTTTTCTCCGGTATGATATCAGGATCATATTATTACCTAACTTGTATCAAACTGTCTATCAGTCTGCTATCAATATATTTTCTCAGACTCAGTTCAGTTGCCAATATATGTTCTTGATATATGACATCTGCTCTTGTACTAAATATATGTTCTTGATATATGACATCTGCTCTAGTACTAAATATATGTTCTTGATATATGTCATCTGCTGCAGTTCGCAATATATGTTTTCTCTATCTGTTATTGATATATTTTCTGAAACTGTGTTTCGACATCTGCTCTCGGACACTAACATCACGATATGGACTCTTTCCAGCACGCGCATATCAGCAATATACGCGCGTGTTATATACGTGTCCCTGGACTTACTCATTCCTCCTTTTTGCCTGTATTCACCTGGCCTTCTACTTCCCCGATCTGTGTTATTCCTATGTGTTGATCTGCTTATCTCTTTCTGGCTTCTGTGTTGAATCAAGAAAAAGTACGTTTTTTTCAACCACAGAGTGTCTATGATTATTCTTGTTCTTCCTTGCGCTGTCACTTCTCAGTCCATCCACAGTTCTCTCTCTCTCTCTCTCTCTCTCTCTCTCTCTCTCTCTCTCTCTCTCTCTGATGATCGTATCTGGCTTTGGCTTGACTGTACATTTTCTTGTTTTGTTCCGATTTCGTAATGTTGTTTTTTAACTTCCGATCAAGTACATGTATAATGTTTAATTCCTCTTGGTTTACTGAACTTTTTCCTTCCCTACATCTCCGTGTTCCTCTTTTCGGTAATTCTATATTTCCCTTTATCTCACCCACTTGTTTACTCCTTGGTCCAACACGTGCGCCTACGACTTGACTGCTACATGACAAAAAATTATCTCTTGGACATCTGCCAGACGAACTGACTACCATTAGCCAAATCTGTATCTGTACGCTAACTGTCTGGCCATCTACTTTTCCAAAAACGTTGACTCCATTTGCGTGTGTAATATACCCTCGAGTATACTCGTATTTCTGATTTAAGTAACTCTCTATCAGTCCTTTAGTTAGATCTTCATGTGGTTAAAAAGTCATCTGGTCAGTTATCATCTGTATCACTTTCTTAATTGTTAGTCTTATTCTGAATACACTGTTCCAAAATAGAGTTTTTCATGACATGTAATACGATATATTTCCTTCACTCAATCAATCAATCGAAATCTTTCGCTTCTCTCGGAGCTTAGACAATTGCCTACATATCATCTACATACACGGTTCTTTGCTACTCCTTCTATCTCTATTTAGCTGTAACCGTTTAATTGTAGTTCCCTCTCACATTTCCTTCTCTTTTTAGGCATATCTCTCTTACATTTCTTCTGATAGTCTGCTTAGCTATATTGACAGGCGCTTTCCTTATCGTATGCCCTATCCATCCACAGTCATTCTCTTAAATTCCTCACCATGTAATATCACTGTATGATCATTATCCTTGTAGGCATATGTTAACGAAGGACTGGATTCATTATTGTATTGCCTTGGTTGTTCTTCATGTTCACTCTTAATACAACACCACCGACTTGACACAGGCGTTGAATATTATAAGGCAGGTATGATTTCTTGGAATATTCATGTGCTGTTAAATGTAAGTAATCCCACTCTTGGTTTTCTAATTCTGATTTTTATATCTGCATTAGTACTCCACAAAATGTCAATTGTATTGCCTAAATAACTCTTTCAACGGCTCTCTTTCCACCATGAGTGGTTCTTTGTTGATCTCCTTAATTTTAAGGACCTTGGTTCTCGTCATGTTGATATTCAGTCCCGGTTTGGCTGGTTGTTATTTCTCCCATCGAGTTACTCTTGCTTTGGCTATGCCTGCGTAAACAAGGTTCACAATTGTGACCATAGTGTTGTTCCTTGAATATCAAATCATTTTTCATCGTTAATTATCCAATCCATTGCCACCCAAGAACAGGATGGGCGAGAGAATGTGTCCATGTATTACCACTGTCTGCACCCCAAAGCCAGAAGTCAGTGCTCCTTCATGTACCACTCTACTAACTGTATCTTGGTACAGATTCTGTTTGAGGGTAATGTAGTTCTCTAGTATGCCATAGTATCTAACCATCAGAATAAATTATCTTCCTCTGCGCTAACTCGTCAAACTCTCGTCCATTAATATAATCGATTCTTTTTGCATATACTGTATGACATCTACATTCCAAAGCCCAAAACGAAATTAGTATTATAGTCTGCCCTATTCCGACCCCCTGTCCCTTAGATGTAATAAATCTTTACTATGATTGATTCAAACAGGTATGAAAAGAAAGGTAAGATTCTGCAATGGACTGCTCTGGTACCGCAACTTGGGTAATCATATAAACATCTTTGTTAGTCTAATGAAGCCTACGTCCCCCTTTGTTAGTTCGATCTAGCCTGTTTGCTCCTGAAAATCGAATAAGGCGTATGTGCCCCTTAAGTTAATCTAGTGAAGCGTATGCGCCTCTTAAGTTAATGTAGCGAAGCGTACGTGCTTCTTAAGTTAATCTAATGAAGCGTATGTGCCCATTAAGTTAATCTAATGAAGCGTATGTGCCCATTAAGATAATCCAATGAAGCATATGTGCCTCTTAGGTTAATTTAATGAAGCATATGTGCCCATTAAGTTAATCTAATGAAGCATATGTTTCTCTTAAGTTAATCTAATGAAGCATATGTGCCTCTTAAGTTAATCTAAAGAAGCGTATGTGCCCATTGTTAATCTAATGAAGCGTATGTGCCTCTTAGGTTAATCTAATGAAGCATATGTGCCTCTTAGGTTAATCTAATGAAGCGTATGTGCCCATTAAGTTAATCTAATGAAGCATATGTTTCTCTTAAGTTAATCTAATGAAGCATATGTGCCTCTTAAGTTAATCTAAGGAAGCGTATGTGCCCATTGTTAATCTAATGAAGCGTATGTGCCTCTTAGGTTAGTCTAGTGAAGCGTATGTGCTTATTAAGTTAATCTAGTGAAACGTATGTGCCTCTTAAGTTAATCTAATGAAGTGTATGTGCCCATTAGGTTAATCTAATGAAGCATATGTGCCTCTTAGGATAATCTAGTGAAGCGTATGTGCCCATTAAGTTAATCTAGTGAAGCGTATGTGCCCCTTAAGCTAATCTAGAAAAGCGTATGTGCTTCTTAAGTTAATCTAGCAAAGCATATGTGCCCCTTAAGTTAATCTAGTGAAGCGTATGTGCCCCTTAAGTTAATCTAGTGTGGCGTATGAGCCTCTTGAGTTAATCTAATGAAGCGTATGTGTCCCTTAAGTTAATCTAACGAAGTGTATGTGCCCATTAAGTTAATCTAGTGAAGCGTATGTGCCCCTTAAGTTAATCTAGCAAAGCGTATGTGCCCCTTAAGTTAATCTAGTGAAGCGTATGTGTCTCTTAAGTTAATCTAATAAGGTGTATGTGCCCATTAAGTTAATCTAGTGAAGCGTATGTGCCCCTTAAGTTAATCTAGTGAAGCGTATGTGCTCCTTAAGTTAATCTAGCGAATCATATGTGCCTCTTAAGTTAATCTAGTGAAGCGTATGTGCTCCTTAAGTTAATCTAGCGAATCATATGTGCCTCTTAAGTTAATCTAATGAAGTGTATATGCCCAATAAGTTAATCTAATGAAGCATATGTGCCTCTTGGGATAATCTAGTGAAGCGTATGTGCCCATTAAGTTAATCTAGTGAAGCGTATGTGCCCCTTAAGCTAATCTAGCAAAGCATATGTGCCTCTTAAGTTAATCTAGTGAAGCGTATGTGCCCCTTAAGTTAATCTAGTGTGGCGTATGAGCCTCTTGAGTTAATCTAATGAAGCGAATGTGCCCCTTAAGTTAATCTAATGAAGTGAATGTGCCCATTGTTAACCTAATGAAGCGTATGTGCCTCTTAAGTTAATATAATGAAGCGTATGTGCCCATTAAGTTAATCTAATGAAGCGTATGTGCCCATTGTTAATCTAATGAAGCGTATGTGCCTCTTAGGTTAACCTAGTGAAGCGTATGTGCCCATTAAGTTAATCTAGTGAAGTGTATGTGCCTCTTAGGTTAATCTAGTGTGGCGTATGTGCCCCTTAATCTAGTGTGGCGTATGTGCCCCTTAAGTTAATCTAGTAAGCCTATGTGCCCCTTAAGTAAATCTAGTATGTCTATGTGACCCGTAAATTAGACCATTCACGCCTTTGTACCCATTAAGTTAACAAGTAAAATGTATGAACATCTTTGTCGTACTTGTGAAATTTAAGAACACCTTTATTAGCTTTGACAGTCTTGTAAATCATGTACAAACAGGCAGTAGAGCTTAGTGATTTCTTCACAAGCACAATTTAGAAATAAATTAACAAGACAGGATTACAATGAAATGACATGATATGAAAGTACAGGTATGTATTCTAATGTTCTGTTTTGTTCTGGTCAGATATTATTTCTTTTGGGGACCAAGCAACAGGCGTAGCAAATATTTATAGGGTTTAATGTCTAAATTTCTAACTGAAGGAAATGCTATTTCTTTCCAAAAAAGGTTAGCAGAAGTAATTTCGTAATTGTTCTTCTTTCTAAGCTAACGGGCCATCTACAAACTATCGCAGACCCCATGAAGACTACAACGAACGTCTTGAAAACTAGCAAAGAGCGATTCATCTAGAACAGCTGATACGTTTGCATGGGCATATTTGTATTTATATCAACTACTGCCAGCATATATGCCACTTTTAATGGTTGCACCATTAACAGAAGCGACAGGTTGAAATACCTCGGAGTGACTTTTGATCGCAGTCTTTCCGATAATTGCCATGTTGACCACATCATACAAATATGCAAGAGAGGGTTAGGGGCACTCAAGACCATGGCTGCTGCCGAGTTGGAACAACGCCTCCTGTTCTTCCTATTTCGTCAGGTCGTGTTGTCTGTCATCGATTACGAACAAGGCATATTCAAACTGTCAAGAATATAGTGTGACCGGTTAGAACGCATCCAGAATGAAGGTATGCGACTGGTTCTGGACTGCACTAGAGATACCCCAATTGTAATGGTGCTATACATGTTGGGATTGTTATCTGTTACATCCAGACATAAACTGGCACAAGTTAAAGCCTATATGCGTGTCACCATAGACACGCAGCACCCTCTGCACAGTAGTATCTCAGACACCAAAGGATCAAGAGTCAAGAGAGGGCAGTCATGGATGGCACAGGTTGAGACAACAATCAGACACGTCATTCCAGCTAATACGATAGCCAAAGGGGAAGAATAGGCCCACACTGGTGATAGAAGGATAAAGTACCACAGAGTCATCATAACCTTAGGCAAGGAATGCAGAGAACGGAGCAACGAGAGAGCAGAGCACGAGGTAAATCAGCTGATAACTGAGAACACGCAAGAGAGCAATGCTGTCATATATACCGACGAATCAGCCGTGCGCAGGGGGACATCATACTGGGGTTTCTCGGCTAGAGTGATAGGATATATCGTTGCTGAGCACAGTAGAGCATACATGGCAACACCTTCCAGTATTATAATGAAGACGGAAGCAGTGACTTCAGCACTGAAATGGATATCTGAGACTTCTATAACAACGGCAGTCATCGTGACAGACGCGCAAGCTGTACTTCAGAAAGTACAGAAGGGATTTCTTAGATACAAGTAGAAAGCAGCTGTTGGACGGACGGGGCAAGAAAGTGTACAGCCAGCGAGCTACAGGCACCATAAGCATTCATACCTTACGCCATTTGATGAGAGAAACTGAGCACCTATGGGTATGCCCGGAGTGCAGTGACGTCGATTCTTAGAAACAGAACAGAAAAATGTCAAAGAAATTGTTTTGCTTTTATGAACGATATTTTATATTTTGAAGTGCGTCGTTTCTTTTTCATTCACTATCGATGAAACTCGGTTTCACAATTCCAATCCACCGAGTACGAATCCAGAAATTTCCAGTTTGGCAGTCAGGATGTTTTTTTCTTGGTACGATCGCTTCTCCGTTTATGGAATGTAATGGCAACATACCTGTCAAGAAACGCGTGATAGCCAAGTAGTTTGGCAATTGTAGGAGCGATGTTCTGCAAAGGACATTAATTTATTTGTTCGTTTTATTTGATACCGTTGTTTGTTTTGTTTATGTGTGGTTTTTGTTTTTGTTTTGTTTTTTGTTTCAACTTGCATTTTGTTATTTTGTGTAAAGCCCTCAATAGATTTCCAATGTTTCCAATCATGGAATATTCTTTGTTGACGTTAGTAACATCTGCATGGTTGGGCTCCAGCAAACTAGCACAGTTCTGAATACTGCTCTGACTGGCCTAGCAAGCCGGCAGTCAGTTCACTGTTGCTAGTTCTGAATACTGCTCTGACTGGCCTAGCAAGCCGGCAGTCAGTTCACTGTTGCTAGTTCTGAATACTGTTCTGACTGGCCTAGCAAGCCGGCAGTCAGTTCACTGTTGCTAGTTCTGAATACTGTTCTGACTGGCCTAGCAAGCCGGCAGTCAGTTCACTGTTGCTATATTTCATTAAGGAAGCTTAATAACAAATATTGTTCAGAGATTGCGGACTGACGTTGTAACAAGCCCAAGGATTAAGCACAGTGTTAAGATTGGAACATTACGGGTTTGTGACAAGCCCAAGGATTAAGCACAGTGTTAAGATTGGAACATTACGGGTTTGTGGCCTTGGCGACAAGGTATCGGAGTTGGTCGACTTTATCGAGATAACTAAGAGGTCATTCTAGGGTTGCCTGATACGAGGACGGAATGTCAGATCAGCAGCAAAAAGACCCGAGGCAATTATTTGATGTTACTGAGCAGTACAGCAATGCTGGAGAGAGCGGTATATGGGGGTAAATTGTCTTGTGCACCAAAGGGCGATGAAGTTTGTTGTAGACACGGAATACATCAATGAGCGGATCAATCGCTTGCAAACAGTTCAAGGTTGTAGGGAAACAGTGATCCTGGTCTACACCCCATGATATATGAATGAATCATTGATTACCATTATTCCATTAGGCACAAACATATGTTAAAGTAATGAATTCATGTTTCAGAAAAAAATTAATTGAATTAGGCCATGATAAAATAATATCATATTATATATGTGCATACAGCTGACATTCCCAAAATAAATGATAACATTGATTAATTAAAAATTGTCATTTCTGAATATTTACAGAAACTATTTAGGATACAATATACTTTGACACAATCATTTAATGTAACTATAACTGTGTTGCTTATCAAATGTCCTTTGTGAATATTACAATTATATTGTGGAAACAATGTTACATTCCATTATTGAAATGTGTATAAACTAAGTACGCAATTAGTATATGTCCTATCATTAAGTCCTTTACATATGCATGCACATTTGATTTTAATAATTCAATGAATAACACTTGAACAATTATGAGCTCCATCCGAGATATATCCACTGCTGTATTCAAACAATCCTGCACACAAACACTGACAAAAAGAAAGTTTCAGAGTTATATATCACATAAAACACGCACACACTGTAGTTATAGTGATGTGTTAAAGGTCATATTTTGTGTTCTATTATTATGAAAGTCACTTGATACTTCACATACAGTGTCTGCTGTACATCACTAGACCTTCTATTTGTGATAAAGATAACTTTGCATGTTCACAATTATTGGACAGACCTAAAGTAATATGTCTATTACAAAATTGTAAACGGCATCTTAAAAATATATTCTGTTTTCTATTTAAGCTACGTTAGAAAAACTTACACATTTATATCATTCAGGTATATATGAAGTTGACTTGGTTGACAAACATATATATATATATATATATATATATATATATATATATATATATATATATATATTTACATATATATATATATATATATATATATATATATATATATATGTAAATATTTATATAAATATATATTTGTATAAATCACAAAAAACATATACGCATTCAAATCACATTTCGCTGCAACGCTAAGTAGGATACATTTACATTGAATGAACATAAATAATTACATGTGTTCTGATTTTAGGGGCTGTAACGGATGTTCTATGTCGCCCCCAACCAGTAAATCATTTGTTCTGAATGTGGGGGCTGTAACGGATGTTCTTTGTCGCCCCCAAATAGTAAATTGAATTGTAATACATGTCGTCACTGACGTTATTTGCAGTTACCTCAGGGTTAAATGTCTCTTTAGATACTTACTAGAATCTTTAACATATTTAGCACGTTTTGAACTCTGCACTGGACTAATTCACTGGAAATATTCTTTCAGTACTGCGATATGAAGTTAAATATTGTTAAAGTTAATGTTATTGCCCCTCGCAAGCGATGATGGTCACAACATCAGGAGGTTTCATCTTAATAATGTGATGTGCGCTGTATTTAGATTATAGTGAGAAAGAGGCTGCGCTGGTCATCAATCTCACTCTTGTCCCGAGTTACCTTGGATCAGTGACAATGCTACTGGTCGAGACGACCATGTATGTAACTTGGAATGCAGGCACTTTGGTCTTATCTCCCGTAAGACCAAGGGTCGCTTGAAATGTGCGAGATTCGATCGCCCACCGTTGCCGTTCATCACTGTGAGAAGCGAGTGCTGTATCGTCTTGATTACAGCAATCCCCTAACATTCCGCGACGTACATATAGGAATAGCCGCATGTTTTGTCATTGCATACACATTTTTTGTTAAAGATCATTCTTTGTTATCGAATAAGCATGTTTGAAGAAGCGACGTAGTGCAAATCATGTTAAGATTAATTTTTCGTTTAACATGCACTCCTTGTGATATAACAAAGGTGGAAACACTAAATGCGTTTCCAAATAGCTACACCATTGCAGTAATTTATACTAGCTACACACTGGTGTAATGCATGTCTGCTGTAGAATACATACATGCTCTAATCAACAGCCCATAAGCTGTTTAGAATAAATAAACACAGGGTATAATGGTACTAGATGGTGTAATATATACCATGGCGGATTAACTTATCTGGAAGCAAAGGAGCTGTGACTTAAGCGAAAATTATACTACATACCGAAATTGAAAACACAACTATCTGTCATTTGAAGATAGATTTTTGCAAAGGTTTTATTTCATGCTCCTTGTTTACAGATCATGTTTTGAAACAATATTACACTTCTTCATTACGAACTTCAATTAAAAATGTTGCAGCGATCTTGGTTCACAGTGGCTGGACCTAGTCTATAGCAATGACAAAATGTAGTAGTATGTACACATGTAAATGGTTGTGTATAGACTGGCCTATACTTATTTTATATTCATTGACGTTTTTTGTTAACAATACATGTTAATTTATAATATGCTAATGGCGAGCTTGTATGTAGAGTTTGTCTTAACTGTACTTTCAGTGTTATATACTTGTACACAATTAGAATTGTGTATAAAAACACATGAGTGCACACATTATGAAATATAATAGTAATATAATTTACTAATAACCGAGAGATAATTTTAACTTTGTGTGTACTGCTGAATAGGTGCTTACTTACTTACTTTCCATGTCAAAACACCACGTTATACAGTATGCATCCAGTACTCGGGGACATATATTGCCTTGTCATTTGCCTCCAGTGCGTCGCATTATTTAATGTTTCCTGGAGGTTGGGGCACGTCATCAGGTGGTCTGGGTCCTGTATTACGGCGCAATCAGATATGTCATCAGCTGTGACCTCCATCGTTTCATATTCCTCTTTCACCGTGATACACCAGTTCGGAGTCTGTTCAGCAACGTCCATGTTGTGTATGGTGAATGATGTCCAGAAGCAGGTTCCTTCCGAAGTTCTATCTCTGGGACCTGCATCAATTCGTGCCATCTTTCGATAATGCGACTGTTAGGATTTGTCTATATCGACTGTGTTGATTTTAGGAAGCTATGTCTGGATTTGAGTCTTTTGCACTGTACCTGATTTCCAAACAGTGGGTGCCTTGGGTCGTGCTCTTGTTTTTCTCGTTCAATTTCTGCTGCGACGCTTCTTCGAATCTCGGATGGTGATATGCCAATTATGGGGTATATTATATCAATGGGGATGGGTTTTATGCATCCTTATACTATCCGATCCGCCTTATTTATTGCTGTATCAACTAGTTTCGCGTGCTCACAGTTTGCCCAAACATGCACAGCATATACAGCTACGGAAAAAATACAAGACAAGTACAATGTCCGAAGGACTGATGGCCTCCGTGTTGTTCCGGTCAGTTTTCGGATTATATTATTTCTTGCATGTATCTTACGTTTTGTTTCCTGGCAATGCATTATGTAAGACAATGTGCTGTCTAAATTGACGCATTTATATTTAGGAGCCGTGCTACATCCAATTAACTGAACTTTTGCTGCACAGATGTTTGAAGTATACAGATATTAAATTTAAATTTAAGCGGTCGCCGATTCACAACAATACAATAACAAAAGTGACTGCTTGTGAAGTCCCTATTGTGATGTTGTTGTTTGCGAAATCCCACAATGAGTAGGTAACTCTTTTGTGCGCCGTGAAAAGGGCTTTAAGTGACAGGTTGTCGTAGCTTTAGTAACATCCCGAGTGTGCTGATGAAGGTGGATCGGCGTTCTCTAGGCGGTCTAGCTATGTTTGGCTTCATCTTCGTGTCGCATACTACTTTGAGGACTACGTCGAACCTCACCTTGTTAGCCAGACTGTTGTCCTTGACAACAGCCTGTTTCCAGGAGGACAAACGAGGAGGTCAGGTGAGGGTCTTGTCCAGTATATTTTTTCTGGTCTTGGCTAACATTGTTTAATCAGTGTGTTTTGCCTGACCACACGTTAACCTCATCGTGCCCCCTATTGTAATAAATGAGGGAGCAAGCACAGACAGCTGGACAATGAAAGTAAATTAATGTGAATGGCGAAGAGCTTGTACATGTATGTAATGAAATGGGTTTAATAATAACGCACACCGGGAAAGTCAAATCA
Organism: Ariolimax columbianus; assembly: GCA_036924085.1. NCBI lineage: Eukaryota > Metazoa > Mollusca > Gastropoda > Stylommatophora > Arionidae > Ariolimax > Ariolimax columbianus. The sequence continues at coordinate 33,897,007 of JAVGWX010000001.1, read as the reverse complement.
AATCGTAGTACAAATAGAACGATCTAGATGTAGCATACCCGATTGATTATATCTTCATCAGACACAGGAACAAAAGTGGCCTCATATACTATGCGGTGTTCTCCAACATCTGTATTGATACAGACGATCAGCATCTGTCTAAAAAGACAGAAACCAGTTTTCAGCACGAATCTCATAAGATTAGTTCAGGGGGATGCAGTATACTGGGACATGACGATGGGTTTTAGTGCACTAGATAAAACTGCTATATACATACACGATGAATGGGTTATCTTTAGAGCAAACTACATCAGAAGTACTCAATAAAAATAGTGGCGCTAGGGCTTTCTGCTACTTTGTGGAATTATGATGTTCTTCTTCTTCTTCTTCATCGTACGCAGTCAGACAGTAACCATTATTTTTTCCGTAAAAAGCAGCCGTCATCCTGAGGCTGTCGACACTGCCATAGAGCTTGTCTAGTGTTGCCACTGGTGATGGCCACATCTGCTCTCTCTCTGATCCTCGTATGTCGGGCAGTTTTGCAGCAAATGCTCAACGGTCATTTTCCCGGTACCACACGGCATTCGTCGGTGCCACCTATATTCAATTTGTTGAATAGGTGGTACCTCAGTCTATTGTGGCCAGTGCGAAGTCTGAAGACCACGATCTGCTCTCTTCTGTTCAACTGGTAATAGGCATCGTTTTTGGTGTAGCCAGTATGTTCTGTTTCCCATTTGGTCATGTATCTAGCTCTAATAAGCCGTTTTGACTCTTCGTTTGTCACACTAGTATTTGGTTGTGGTTTATGATGTTCAAGATTATATTAATACTAAAATGAATTTATACTGGCTATCGTGCAATGTGCTTTAGGATTATATTTCATGGCATGTGACGAGACGTAATGCCAAACTAGTAAAACAATTCGCTGAAGAGGAAGAATGGATGGGGGATAAATGGCGATTAATAACAATCTATTTGTAAAAAATGTAAAGGAGATTTTTATAAAGTATCAAATCGATGAGGTACAGAAATGGGAACTACAGTCTCAATTCAATTATTAATTACACCAATGGTTTGCTAATATTTAAGCAGAGTCAAAATAAATAGCAATGGAGGGACCACTTCCAAAATCGGTTCAGCCCACTAACCGCCCTGTGATGACTAGTTTTCACTCCTTTATACGGAAGTTGTCTAAAACCGGAATTATCAGTTCGAGAAATGTAATGCGTTTCAAGGAGCAGCCGACGAAATAAGTCATCGTGGGTGGGCGGCAAAACGACCGAGGCAATTCAAGACTGAAAGTTGACAAGAGTTAAATGGCTGCTTTAGATCTTTATTAATGTTTGGAAAGTCATTTGCCAGAAATATATTGTAGCCCTCATTTGGAAGGATCAAGGCAGATAAATGAATGTTAATGAGTATTCAGTCATACTGGAAGAATCGAAGCAGTAGATTGAATTTTGATGAGTACTGAGTCATACTGGAAGACGCAAGGCAGTAGAAGGAATGTTGATGAGTACTGAGTCATAGTGGAAGAAGCGAGGCAGCAATGCACGACTCCGGCATACAGATCGAATTGATAACACGAGAGTGATATCCAGTGCAACTTCTAATGTTGCGAGAACGACTGAGAACATCAGACGTGCTTTTGTTACGACCAAAAGAGTGAGATATGATTGTCAACTATTGCTTGTTCGCTTCAACATTTACACGAGCAAAATAAAACAGAGGCTGGTGTTATTGGAGCAACAGATATGGAACCAGACTCAGTAGATGAACTGATCTTTTTAGACCATCAATGGCTCACATTCGAGGACGAATTTTGACAGGTACATTATATGTATTACTTACTTACTTACTTACTTACTTAGTCGCTCCGTGAGGTGCAGAGGTTTGCCAGAGAGAACGCCACACTGCTCTATCCGTCGTCTTTTTTTGGCCTCTTTCCAATACAGCTCTCAATCAGTTGGGGACTGTCGTATGTTATCATCCCAACGTACTTTGGGACGTCCTGGGGGTCTGCGTCCTTGACTTTTTCTCTCCTATGACCGCTTTGGTATCCGATCGTCTTCCATTCTACAGACATGGCCAAACCACTGTAATTGGGACTGCTCCAGTCGTGTCTGCAGGGGTTGAACTTTAAGATTGTTACGTATTGTTTGGTTACGGATCTTGTCTCTTTTCGTCACCTGAACCGCCTTTCTTAGGTACCTCATTTCTGAAGTTTGTAATTGCCTTTCTTGGGCTGTAGTCATTGCCCATGACTCACATCCATATGTCAGGACAGGCACATATGTCGAGCGGTATATATCCATCTTTGTTTTCCTGCTTATTTCTCTTTTACTGAGGAATCCTCTGTTTATTGCATGGAAAAGTCTACCTACTGCTGCCCTTCGTGCAGTTAACTCCTCTTTGATTCCTCACCTGCTGTCTATTATCACATCATATGTATGCCGCATGCTATTATATATGCCATTTAAATATACGTTCACAACTAAAGCTGTGCGGATTACCCGTTGTAGAGCCCACTCAGTTTGACGTTACCGTCACAATTAAGTCAATTTCAGAGAGCTTATGTTAAGACTAATCAATTGTCACCGCACCTTATACACCCGAACATTAGCTGGGATAAAAAGCAACAACTCGACTCTATTATATTTATTTCAACGGTGCTATTAGTGTCAGAAGTAGAACTAATCCACAGTTCAAGAGACGGAGGTTTTTATACGTGAAATGAAATGTCTCCGGATTGTCATCTGTGTCATCAGGAAAGATAGGGTAAAAATGAAGACATTATAACTATGGTGGAAATTACCCCTAGCATGGACTACATTTTTAGCAGAAATATAGATGGTTTGGTCATCCCATGCGGATGCAACGCGCTTACGACGTACCAGGTTCTGGCTTAAAGGCTCAAGACAGACCCCAGGGTAGAAGGACCGATGACGTCAGGGTGATCCTACAGTTGCACAGCGATACGATAACTGACGCCACACAGGAGAGACAACTGAAGCTCCCCACGCGGTTTCACGGCAAAAATGGATAGAAAAATAAACTGAAACTGAAATACCATAAACAGGCGTCTGAGTTTCAGATCGGCAGAGCGCTAAATTCTATTACTAATTGTACCTCATTACATTTATATTACATTCAACTTTCAGTTGATACAGTTGTAAATGGATACAATGCTTGCTGGTAGGGAAGGAAAAGGCAATAATAAAGGGAACTGACCACTCCATCTCATACCGTGCACTTGAGACCGTGCACAATAGAAATGCTAGCGCTTCATCTCCAACAAAGTTGAGACAATATACAATAGAAACTCTAGCACTTCATCTCATTCAAAGTTGAGATTTTGCGCAATTTTTTTTTTTTTTTTTTTTATTTCGTTCGCCTTATTTATCTATTCCCCAAGGCGTGTGTGCGTTACACTGTGGTTTTTATTTTGCGCCTGTCAGCCCAGTGCATCCGACTTCAGCATGCATTTTATGTAAGGATCTGCTTCCTCCTGCATTTTCTAAGGGTTTACTTCCCCGGGGTAACGGCTAGTGCTGTGATAGGGATCGAACCCAGCACCTTCTGGTTGTGAGCCGTGCCACTAGGCCACGCCGTTCCTCCTTTTTGCGCAATGGAAACTCAAGAACTACATCTCATACTTCTTCTTCTTCTTCTTCTTCGTACGCTGTTAGACGTCAACTTTAATTTGTTCGAAGAAAGCAGCTGTCATCCTGAGGCTGTCGACACTGCCATAGAGCTTGTCTAGTGTTACCACTGGTGATGGTCACATGTGCTTTCTATGGTCCTCGTATGTGAGGCAATTTTGCAACAGATGTTCAGCGATCATTTTACCTGTGCCACAGGTGCATTCGTTAGTGCCACCTATCTTCAATTTATTGAATAGATGGTACCTCAGTCGGTTGTGGCCTGTGCGGAGTCTGAAGACCACGATCTGCTCTCTTCTGTTCAGCTGGTAGTAGGCATCTTATTTTGTGTAGCCAGTATGTTCTGTTTCCCATTTGGCCATGTATCTGACCCTAATAAACCTTTTGGACTCTTCGTAGGTCGCACTAGAATCTGGTTGTGGTAGTCTTGCACCTTATTTTGCCAATCTGTTTGCCTCATCGTTGCCTTGGATGTTACAGTGGGATGGAACCCACTGTACCACTACTCTTTTTGGTGCGGACTGCTGGCATAGTGGACAGAGTACTGATCTTAAGTCATTAAGTTCAGTATTTTTCTGGCTTTTTAGTGCTGTAACCACCACGGCCAGGGCATTTGTAAACAGTACTTTCTGGCTTTCATATCTTTCGCCTGTGAGCATTGCATCTACTGCAGCCTTCAGTGCCTCTGCATCCGCTCTGAAATTGCTTGAGAATGTTCCAGTTGCCACTGACAGTGTTATTTTTCTACCATATGGTAGGCTCAGGAATAACTCTGCGCCTCCATTGTGTATTGTGTTTGTTACAGAACCGTCGGTGTATGCATGGGTCCAGTCCATGATTGGGTAGTTTTCCGCTATGTACCTCAGGGTTATGTCTCTTCTTTCTTTTTCAGTCTGGTTGTTCTTGTTTCCAATACGTGGTATATTTTCTACCACCTCCGGGATGATATGCTGCTTCCACTACATCTCATACAACGTTGAGACCTTGCTAAATGGAAACTATGGCACTTCATCTCCGACATATTGGTCTGACAAGAGACTACTAAACCTTGGAGTCAGAACACACATGTAATTGGCATAAAACATTGTATGCAACAGTTGTTGCGAGCAGGATGTGCTCTATAATGAACTATAGGTAACATTCAACTCTGAACTGTGGCCTTACATGTCAAGGTAACAAATAGTACTTTCAGGCACGATTTATATTTGACGCGTGCATTGGATGTAATGTATTCAGGATATTTGCTTAACAACGATCTATACTGTATTACTGCCGGATAACTAACAAGGAAGAACTGTAAACGCCAACATATGTGCGCTTCAGATGTTACGAATTATTGTAATGGGTAATACTTTACAATTACATAGATTGGCATATATGTCTGATTGTTGTTTACGAATATATGTATGCGTATATATTAATCGATTTGATATTATCATACTTCTTGATTAATGCGCAAACGTAAATTATATACAAATATTACGATGTGTTGCCTTACCTAAGGAAGGTTAGTTAATGTAAATCAACTGCGGTTTTTAACGTGAATGTTTTTTACGAGTTAATCAAGATAATGTGCCGACCTGGTCTTTGTTCTAGCCATTAACATACAAAAAACCATGTTTCATTTTTCACTTCAGAAGAAGCATAAGAACATAACTACAATTAGCTTCCTTGCAGGAAGTTGGACGCAAGGCGTGTGTGTGTTATGGTAGAGATGGTATATGTGGCAAGTTCTTGTACCTTGTGAGGTCAGTCTCAAATACAACACTACCTAGTAGATGTATGCAACGTGCAAAGCGTTAAGTGGGCCAATTCATTCATCTCTAGTAAAGAGTGGCAAGGTATACGTGGAAAATTGACATATTAATATATTGATCCGCGAGATCCACACTGGAATTAACATGTCAAAGTCACGGAGTCACAAGGTCTACATGAGAAATGAGCATGTCAAAGTGAAGGAGTCACACGGTCGCCATGAGAAATGAACATGTCAAAGTCACGGAACCTCACAGTCTATATGAGAAATTAACATATCAAAGACAAAAACAATTCTAAACACATCAACATTAATTCATGACCAGTAAAGTGATTGAGTTATTTTTGTTATTTTGTTGCAACAATAAATTTGAATGTATCGGCCTATAGTGTCTAGAAAAGATTTATAATCAAGGTACTTAATACACGTTTATAAAATAATCAAGGGGAAAGATAATTTACTCTGTAACAAGTTGTTTTTTTTCAAAATACAACCACCTACAAGAACAAGAGGGCACGTTTACAAATTAACTAAAGAAAGGTCCAGATCAAATATCAAGAAATATTTCTTTAATCAGAACGTGGTTAATGCTTGGAATGCATTTCCAGTAAGAAGTGGAGGCAGGGACAAGTACTGCATTCAAGAATAGATTGGATGCGCATAATTTTTAGAGCAAGTTAATGTACTAAAACTGGTTGTATACAAACTCTGCAGAGTCTTCTAAACCAGTATGAAGATGCTAAGTTAGTACCCGTAATATGTACTGTTGAAAATGTTTACAATTTGCCGAAGTCACAACTGTTTCTTTGTTCTAAAGAATGTATGTTAACTTTTGGCAGCAGACTTACAACAACAAAACTGCAGTGCACATACAATATTAATTTCTCTAACTATATAAAAGCAAATAAAACCACGAGATAGCATTGGTTTCTCTCCATATTTTCTTTTATTTCTCTTACATTCCGTGGGGATCAGATCAATTACGATGGCAAGACTTCTCCCTCTGAAAATATGTTGGCCAGCATGAGTGTATAACGACTGACACAAACTGCACTGAAAACATCACGTCAAAATTGATTACAGAACCAAACAAGATACAACTGAGATCACGAATGAAAGTAAAAATATGGCAATATGATTTGATCAATGATACGCCCGTTCGTGTCAGCACACTCTTAAGCCACTAACTTGCACACAGTAGAAATATGTTATCAGTGAATACTGCCAGTACTTTTCAAGTAACATATACTACATGTATTAGTAAACCAACTCAATAAATCGATAAACAATGCTTTAAATGTATATTTAACTGAAAGAGCACTCTTGCTAATGACTAGCACAATGCAATCAACACTCAAATCAGTGTTGTTTCCTCAGCACAAAACTGTACTTTTCAGCGGTTTACTGTTATGTAATACGATGACGTCAAGCTGGCTAAATGAACAATAACAAGTCAGTGAATGAGGTGGATTAATTAGTAAGGAGACAGCTGTGAAATGCTCTACGAATGTCAGAAGAATTCGATTCAAGAACAGTCACTTAGAGTTTTACATTTAGGTAGATATGACATAGGATGATGTATGTCTTTGACATGTTATAGGCCTGGAGATGCAAGATAACAATACACGTGTTCACCGCTTGACCTGCCAGTAAAAATAATGACAACCAAGAACTATAACAGTCAAGGGAAAACAAGAGAACTGACTAAGTTTTATAATCGACAAGTCGTGATGGCACTTGATAATGGTGATTACCTGTTCTTGCATCGCTTCACGAATTGTTTTGAGTACGTAAATGTGTGATACTGGGAGGGTGGCTTAATTTGAAAGTTCATTTTAAAGTAGATTCCTCTTCATATTTCATTCCCGTTAAGACAATTTTGCGTATGACAAGCATTTAAACAATATTATAGATTAGGAGCATGTGTTTCATATGAGCAAACTTAACAATATTACAAGTGGGCTTCAAATGAAAACTTTAAAGTGGGATAAAAAACAGAAAAAACATGCCTCTATATGGTAACTTGTCAATATCAATTCTAAGGATGTTAAGAGTGTCCTGTACGTGCCATCACGGTGCATATGAACAACATGACGACATATTCGCATTTAAAAGATGGCCGCCGCACAATTGGCGTGAATCAAAGAGAAGCACCGTTCGGTCATCTATTTTTTTTAGCAGCAAAGGGGTGAAACCTATAAAAATTCATCGGCGAATGAAGGTCCAGTATGGTGATGCTTGTCTTTCACTCAATCAAGTTTATGAGGGGAGTAGAAAATTCCAAAACGACGTGAGTTCTGCGACTGTTCACTGCCGGGTCAGGCACACAGAGCAATGACTCCAGAGACGATTGAAGCCGTGAAGGAACATCGCTGATTGACTATGGGTGACACTTGCTGGAGTGGAAGGCATGCGTCAACGTACTGGGCCTTCTTTCGCCGATGAATTGCTATAGGTTTGCTTCTTGCTGCTAAAAAACGGATGACTCAACGCTGCTCCTCTTTGGTGCCTGTCAATAGCGGGGCGGCCATCTTTAAACTACAATTATGGCGTTATGATGTTTGTCTGCACCGTTATGGCACCTGCAGGACGCTCTTGACGTCCTTGGGAACCATATTAACAAATTACAATTTAAAAAAAACCATGATTTTTTTATAATTGCTACACCACTTTTAAACTTTTTATTTGAAGCCCCCTCGTAGAAGATATTGGAACACAATAGTATTTTTTAGACAAGGGGAGATCAAGATACCAAAGAATACAAATATAATGTGAACAACTCATTTAATCACTAATGCGTAGGTAGAGAAAACCCACAAGAGTACGACATGGATGTTAGCTTTCCTGTTGATGTCAATATTGGTATGGCCATAATAACAATGGATACATTCAGATTACACTACAAGAGGTAGAATTCTAGATTTGTTAAAAGACACACACATATGTAATGTCTCAGTGACCGCCCAGAGCAAACAAAAAAAACGACAGCTACGTCACAGCCACAATACCTTTCCCAGCGACAACGAAGGAGCGGGAACAGCTATCAAATCATAACAACAGGAACAAAGAACGAACGAGAACAGCTATCAAATCATAACAACAGGAACAAAGAAGGAACGAGAACAGCTTTCAAATCATAACAACAGGAACAAAGAACGAACGAGAACAGCTATCAAATCATAACAACAAAGAAGACATGTAAAATCAGCGGTTAAAGCTCACCCCAAAAGACCATGTAGCAGTAATCTAGGTGTTGTTTTGTTTTTGCCGTGGTGCGAACGGGTGAACCAGTACCTTTACGTATTTTTTTCTGGACTTTTGATCTTCAGTACCACTGCAGCTTTGATCTATTTATTTCGAAGCAGAACACAACGCAGTAAACGGGAAGCTCAAAAAAATACATGAACCACTCTTTGCACGCGACCAAAATATAATATTTCAGAACAAAGACAGGCTGCAAAATCAAATGATTACACTCAGTACAGAGACTCCCAGAAACACAATGAAGATTAGCCGTTAGAGGACGGAATCTATGAAGATTAGCGGAACACCGGGTTCACTAAACATGATGTCAACACACAAAAACTGCAATGCGACTTTATTCCCATTGCTGGGGGAAGTCGATATTTTTAGGCCGAGGACTTCAGTCAGTGTCGCCACTGATGTCGTCACGGTGTGTGCTTGTTATGTTTGTTTATTTCCCCTCCATCACAAAAATAACATTTGGTTTACGTGGGATTTGATCCTCTACCCGCGTTGTCAGTAGATATACATCGAAACCATTATGTCAGGCCCTCCTTTCATATAAACAATTTAAAACTTAACCGTTCAAGAATACAAATACCTGAATAGCTCATTTACGAAAGGTGGAAGACTTGATACTTACTGTCCTTTTCCATGCCACACGACCTATAGCGTTCATCCAGTGTGCAGCGACTTGAATTTTCCTATCTATACTGGTTTAAACGGCTCTACATGGATTGTATACAACCAGTTTATTTCACTCCACGGATACCGAAAATACTGTGAGTATCCAATCTATTGTTGAATGCATTAACTGACTCCTTCCATTACATCCTGCAGAAATGCATTCCAAGAAATCACCACTTTCTGACTTTAAAAAATATTTCCTAATATCTTCTTCTTCTTCTTCTGCGTACACAGTCAGACAGTAACCATTATTTTCTCGAAAAAAGCGGCGGTCATCCTGAGACTCTCGCCACTACCATAGAGCTTGTCTTGCAGTTCCACTGGCAATGGCCACATCTGCTCTCTCTGATCCTCGTATGTCGGGCAGTTCTGCAGCAGATGTTCAGTGGTCATTTTACCAGTACCGCACGGGCATTCGTCGGTACACCCTATCTTCAATTTGTTGAAGAGGTGGTACCTCAGTCTGTTGTGGCCAGTGCGAAGTCTGAAGACAACGACCTGCTCTCTTCGGTTCAACTGGTAATAGGCATCGTTTTTGGTGTAACCAGTATGTTCGGTTTCCCATTTGGACATGTACCTGGCTTTGATAAGCCGTTTTGACTCTTCGTACGTCATACTGGTATCTATTTGTGGTAGCCTTGCACCTTCTTTTGCCAGTCTGTCTGCCTCCTCGTTGCCTTGGATGTTGCAGTGTGACGGAACCCACTGTACCACTACCCTTTTTGGTGCGGACTGTTGGCACAGTTTGCAGAGTGCTGCTCTTAAGTCATTAAGCTCAGTGTTTTTCTGGCTTTTTAGCGCTGTGACTACTTCGAGAGCATCTGTCAGCAGGACTATATGGCTCTCATTTTCACTGTGTGTTACCATTTCTTCCACTGCCGCCCTCAGTGCCTCTGCCTCTGCTCTGAAATTGCTCGTGTACTTACCAGTAGCGAATGACAGTGTTATTTTTCTGCCATTTGGTAGGTTCAGGAATGCTCCTGCCCCTCCGTTCTGTGTAGTGTTTGTTACAGAACCGTCGGTGTATGCATGGGTCCAGTCCATGCTTGGGTAGCTTTTCGTTATGAAGCTTAAGGTAGTGTCTCTCCTTTCTTTTTCGGTCTGGCAGTTTTTGTTTGCAATACCTGGTATATTTTCTACCACCTCTGGAAATATATCCTGCCTCCAAGTAGGTTTTCGTACAGTAGTGATGGGTTTTGGTGTTGTTAGTGCGTTTATGGGATCTTCGTGCATCTTTGCTTTGGCTATTTCTGCAAAGTTTCTCCGCTTTAGTTTCCCAGTTCCCAAATTGTTTAGCCTCTGGTACATTGGATGGTCCGTCAGTCTTCGGAGTTTCTCTGACTGCAGCTGGGCTCTGCAGTCTCTTCTGTCGGTCATGGATTGCAGTTTTGTAATCTTTTCAAGTTCTACAATTGGCGTTGACTTCATGCCACCAGTTATGATTCTCATGGCTTGGTTTTGAAGTTTGTTAACTTTATCGAAGTTCGCCTTCGCTGCTGTTGTCCATGCCGCGATGCCATACTCGAGAACTGGTCTCACTCTTCCAGTGTACAGTTTCTTTAGTATGCCTTCGTCTGCTCCCCAGCTTGTGCCAGCAAGTTTCCTCATGATCGCCATTCTTTCTCTGGCTTTCATTCGGTTTCTCTCAATCTGACTTTTCCATGTCATGCGCCGATCAAATGTGACTCCCAGATAGGTTGGGTTGTCGTTTGGCTGCAGGATTTTGCCATTTAGGCTTAATTTGGTACTTTGGGGTTTTAATGAGAGCGAGAATATTGTGCACGTGGTTTTCTCCTCGTTTATTTTGACCAGCCATGAGTTCGCCCACTCTTCCAGCGATGTTAGGGCCGTTTGCATCCGATTTCTTGCTATGGTGAGATTCTTTTCAGAGGTCCACATAGCCAGATCGTCTGCAAACATTGAGCTATGGACTCTTCTTGGTATATTCTCTGTAATATCGTTTATATATACCAGGAAGAGTGTGGGTGACAGTACTCCCCCTTGGGGTACTCCCTGCTCGAGTGTCACCTTTTTGCTCATCTGCCCTTGTACTTGGACTCTGGCCGTTCTTTGTTTGAGGTAGTGGTTGATCCACTTGTACATCTTCCCACAAACATCACTTCTTCTTAGCTTGACTCTAAGTCCATCCTTCCAGACTTTGTCAAATGCCTTTTCCAGATCCACCCAAACAGCTACTGTGTGTTTCTGTGCCTGGTAGGCATCTTCTATCTCCTGGGCTATGAGGATGACCTGGTCCTCAGTGGATCTGTGCTGTCTAAAGCCGGCTTGCTGTGGAATTAGTATTCGTTTTTCTTCCAGATGCCACATCAGTCTGGTGTTTATCATCCGTTCCATCAGCTTGCCGACACAGCTCAGTAGGCTTATGGGCCTGTATCCATTCGGATCTGTTTTGTCCTTTCCTGTTTTTGGTACTGGTACCAGTATTGCATCTTTCCATGCCTGGGGTACAATACCCCTTTTCCAGCTTTGGTTCAGGACTGATAGTAGTTTTTCCTTCGCTGTTTGGCCCAGCCCCATCAGCATTTCGTTTGTTATCCCGTCTTTTCCGGGAGATTTCCTTCTCTTTAGTGTTCTCATAGCCTCTTCCATTTCGCGCATTGTTAGTTTGGCCATCATGTGCTCTTCAGGAGCCGTATTTATGTTTTCGTGCCCCTTTAGCTCTTCACTAATGTCTGTATGCTTATCTGCAGGGACCTCGATGTGGTTTGCTCTGGCATAGTGATCGACAAAGGCGTTTGCGGCTTTCTTACCTGTGATCAAGTTCTCGCCTTGCTTGATAGTAATTTGTTTATTTGACGGGGTTTCGTCGTTCATGGCTCTGACTAGCTTCCATAGCTTGTTCCCTTCTTTGTCCAGGTTTAAACTTTCCGTTTTATTTTTCCAACTTTCTCTTGCTGTTTGCTTGAGAGTGTGTTTGTACTTCGCCGCGGCGGCTTTGAGGGCGATGTTTGCCTCCACGGATTTTTCTCGTTCTGCCATGTTCCTCGCATTTGTTACTGCATCTTCCACTTTCTGTAACTCATCATTCCAGTAGGGCTTATAGTTTTTCCTAGCTCCTCTTGGGATGGTTTCAGTGGCGGCTTGCATTATTGCCTTGCTTAGGCTCTCTACCATGGGCTTCATTTTGGTGTTTCGTGTGTTGATGGTTTCACACAGCCCATCTGTCAGGATTGCAAATCTGTCCCAGTCGGCTCGTTTGTAATTCCAACGTGGGAGCGGTTTTGTTTCCTGTGGGCCTACTTCCATGTCAATGGTTAGCCTGATCGGCCTGTGGTCGCTACCTGCCAGTTGGTTTAGCACCTGGCGGTCTATTTTATAGTGTATGTCCTGTGTGGAGAAGGCCAAATCTGGAGTCGAGGTGGTATGCCATGTTCTTGAATAGAAGCTAGGGCTATCCTCCGGCCTATTGATTAGGGAGAGATTTGCATCTATCTCCCAATCTTCCACTTCGTCACCTCTACTGTCTGTGTCAGAGTATCCCCATCTCTCCGAGTGGCTGTTGAAATCTCCAACTACTATGCAGTTGGAGTCTCTGACCTCCATACTCGAGAGCGATAGGTCTCTGTTTGGTGGTCCGTACAGATTGAAAATGCGGAGTTTCGTCTCTAGAGCCATTATGTCAACTCCTACAATTTCTGCTTGTCCGGTGTGATTGACAGGTACCGCGCTACTCGGTATGCTGTTTCTGGTCAGTATCAGGACCCCTCCTTTGTGATCTTCTCTATCTAGACGGAAGGTCTGGTATCCTCTGATTGAGAATTTATGGTTATTGTTGAGGTGCGTTTCCTGGATACATGCCACGTCAATCTTACCTTCATGCAGGTGGTGTGTTAGGGAAAGTTTTTTGTTAATGACTCCCTCCGCATTCCACTGTAGTATTCTGAGGGTCTTGAAGTTTTGGCCAATAGACTTTACCCCATAGCCATGTGCCTTGACTCCACGACACATGGGTGGGTGACCACCAGTAGTCAAGGGTGGGCCCCTTCGAGGCGTGAGGCCCGGCGCTATCGCTGCCTGGCGGGTCTCCTCAGGATGAGCGCCATACGTTTTTCGAATAGGTTGTGCTGCCATCATACTGTGATTTACGTTGCACTGTTTTGTTAGGCTTGCGGCCCCGTGCATCCGATTTCAACAGGCGTTTCTGTAGGGATGCCCTCCTTAGCCTTTGGCTGTCCCCAGCCTGTCTGCAAGGCAGCAGTTGTTTACGATCAGAGTTTTCTCTCCTATGGAAGTTGTCTTTCCAGACTATCGAGTCTTCACTACTCGTGTCTATAGGGTGCAATGATGGTATGTGATATATGAGATGGACTGGTTTACCCGGAAGAGAGGCAGTCCAGTGTGTCTGTATCCCAGGATCGTCACGTCCTGCCAGAAACGTAGCATTTGCATGTGAGTGGGGTATCTCTTTTTCCCTTTATTTTCTTGGCTTCTATGCAGGGATGGTACGGCTAGCATTCCCCGCCACCTGGGGTGTTGACACAGTGGGGCAGGTGTGCAATGTCCGCTGGTCTGCATCTCTTCTGCGTCCAGCATGATAGTTATGGCTGATAACGTACAGAGGTAGATATCGTAACCGGAGTGCATTTAGCCAGAGGACAAGCCTGGTAATGTCACAGAGATGTTGATCGCCTGGTGTGCGGACAACTCTCATGGTCAGTGGTTGAGTCTTGACAGTTCACAGTGTGGTGGCTGCTCTACTGTTTTCGACACCCCGACCAGGTTCTAAGTCTTTGGTTGGTGTTTTTCGCACCCCATCGCCGTATAGGGTGAGTATCAAGCAGTTTTCCGCCCGCTTTGATTTGCGGGCGGCAAGGACCTCTTACTGTGGCTCTACCTGATAGGGCTGGGGCGCAAGCCCCAGGTCCCGAGCATGTAGGAGCCTCCCATTGCAGTGGTGCTGAGATTTTGGGCGGGATTGCGGCTTTCAAGGGTTCGGCCGTAATCCCCCACATGGTAGCCTCGCGCCCTTGGCTTATCAGCCTGGTACGTGAACCAAAGTGTCTGCGGCTCCTCTCGATTTGAGCTGGTTTTCCGTAGCAACGCCCTGTCATTTGTAGGGTAAAACTGACCTGTCTTCAGATCTATTTCCAGCACCCGTTCACTATTTGGTCAGACGAATTTATTGAGGGCTTTTGTTTGTCAATGACCAGGTATTTGAAATCTGCGGAGTTAAACACGATTTCCGTAGCGTTCTTTCATTTGAGCTGACTTGTCGTCCGTGAGTCTAATACCAGCGTACGTTCATTATTAGACCCAAACGGCAGCGCTCTCAATTTGTCAGTTGTTCTACAGCATTGGCGTGTTCAGTCAAATTAAGCCGCAGGTTCCATACCTGGTGGTGCCCTTTCGTCAATTCCCTTAGCGAGATAGTCAAGTTTCTTAAAGGGTAGCCCCAAAGATTTTCGAGGGTCTAATTCCAGCACATGTTCTCTATTAGACCCCACTAAGGTGTACTTTTTGATAGTCATTCTGCAGTATTGGCGTGGTAAGTTAACTTAGGTCTCAGGCTCCACTCCTGATAGTGCTCTTCCGTCAATTCCTTTATCAAACACTGGATGCAGACAAAACCGAGCCACAGGGGACATAACCCCAGATTTCTGGGGGTCTAAGTCCAGCACCAGTTCCATATTAGACTCCAGAAGAGTGGTCTCGGCATGTCAATCATTTCAGTGTTGGCCGTGTTGAGTCAAATTAAGCCGCAGGCTCCACTCCTGGTGGTGCCCTTCCGTCAATTCCTTTAAGTTTCAGCTTTGCAACCATACTTCCCCCGGAACCCAAACACTTTGGTTTCCCGGAAGCTGCCCGCAGAGTCATCAAAGCAACTCCTGCGGATCGCTAGTCGGCATCGTTTATGGTCAGAACTACGACGGTATCTGATCGTCTTCGCGCCTCTGACTTTCGTTCTTGATTAATGAAAACATTCTTGACAAATGCTTTCGCAGTAGCTCGTCTTGCGGCGATCCAAGAATTTCACCTCTAACGCCGCAATACGAATGCCCCCGTTTGTCCCTGTTAATCATTACCTCCAGTTCCGAAAACCAACAAAATAGAACCGAGGTCCTATTCCATTATTCCATGCACCATTATTCAGGCAGCCGAGGCCTGCTTTGAACACTCTAATTTTTCAAAGTAAACGCGCCGGCCACCCAGGACGCTCAGCGAAGAGCACCCGTGGGAGAGAGCCGGCAGACGGTAGGGCAGGAGACAACGGGCAGTGAACCGGCGCGAGCCGGACCGCCCGCCTGCGCCTGAGATCCAACTACGAGCTTTTTAACTGCAACAACTTTAATATACGCTATTGGAGCTGGAATTACCGCGGCTGCTGGCACCAGACTTGCCCTCCAATAGATCCTCGTTAAAGGGTTTAAAGTGTACTCATTCCAATTACGGGGCCTCGAAAGAGTCCCGTATTGTTATTTTTCGTCACTACCTCCCCGTGCCGGGAGTGGGTAAGTTGCGCGCCTGCTGCCTTCCTTGGATGTGGTAGCCGTTTCTCATGCTCCCTCTCCGGAATCGAACCCTGATTCCCCGTTACCCGTTACAAACATGGTAGGCATAACACGTACCATCGACATTTGATAGGGCAGACATTTGAAAGATGCGTCGCCGGCACATGAGGCCATGCGATCAGCACAAAGTTATCCAGAGTCACCAGTGGGGACGCCGCAACCCCGCGAGGGGAAACGACGATTGGTTTTGAACTAATAAAAGCGCTCTTTCCGCGAGGGTCGGAGCTTGGTAAGCATGTATTAGCTCTAGAATTGCCACAGTTATCCAAGTAGAATCGTGTCATCTAAGGAACCTCGACTGATTTAATGAGCCATTCGCGGTTTCACCGTGAGACAGTGTGAACTTAGACATGCATGGCTTAATCTTTGAGACAAGCATATGACTACTGGCAGGATCAACCAGATATCTGTCGGAGACGTACGTACAGCACACACCGGTCGGCGGAGGAAGGGTGTGTAAAAAGCCTCGCTGGGACGACGGCCGCAGGGACCGACTGACGGGACGGACGGTTTGTTCCACCCGTCCCTCACTCCGTCGACCTAGGACCGCCTGACAGGGGCCTCCCACACGCACCAGACGACCGACCGACCGGGCTCGCTCGAGGAGGGATGGCAGCGCTCTGTGCAGAACGGATCCCAACGACCTCGGCGACGAATTTCACTGGGACTAGAGACACAATTTGGCCTGCCCTTCTTCTCCGTAGGGAGAACGCAGGGCCTCGAGGCAACGATTCCTGCTTTCCATTTGCCGGTCACAAGCTCTTTGCGAGAGTCGGACCACCAGCGAGACGTACTGTCGAGCTCTGCTATAAGCCTTAGATAAATCACCACGGACGGACCACGTTTCCTGATACGGACCAGACTAGCGCACCTCGGTGGAGGAGCCACTACCACAAACCGCACCCAATTCGCACTACGGGGAAAGGCAGGCGAGCGTTTTCCGCAAGCCCGCGCTATCGCTCCGCCTGGCGGGACTGAGATCGCTTTACGAACACTGGTTGAAATTGAGTCGCCGCGGCGAGACAACTACCCCAGATTTCCTAATATCTAATCTAGACCTGTCTTTAAACAATGTATAGCTGTTCCCTCTTGTTCTTGTAGCCGGTTGTACTTATAAAAAATTGGTATAGTCTAATTTATCGTTTCCATTTATTAATTTATAGACTTGTATTAAGTCACCTCGAATTCTTCTTTGGTCTAGACATTGAAGACCAGTTTTTTTTAGTCTTTCCCCATAATTATAATTCTGAAACCCCGCGATAATCTTAGTAGCTCTTGCTCTTGTGTGTGCCCGTTCCAGCATGTTTATATCCTCTCTATTATATGGACTCCATACCTGAACACAGTACTCTAATTTAGGTCTCACTAATGATTTATATAACTTGACTATTACCTCTTTGCTCTTATGTGAAATGTTTCTTGTTATCATGCAAACATGGCATTAGCCTTTTTTCACTGCCATCTCGACTTGCCCCAGCCCCTTTCCTGAATGATCTATTATAACTCCTAGGTCGCTTTCCTTTGTTATTGTCCTAATATTATTCTCCCCCATCCTGTAATTATATTCATTATTGTATCTTCCCACGTGGAACACTGTACATTTTTCTATATTAAACTCCATCTGCCAGTTCTCATACCATTTTTGAAGCCTATCTAAATCCGATCTCAATAGGTCCACCTCTTCCGGAGAAGAGACCCTGCCGTATACTATTGTGGGATCCACGAACTTTGCAATCATGGATCTGATACCAATATCCTAATCATTGATATATATTAAGAACACAATTGGTCCCAATATCGATCCCTGAGGCACACCACTTATTACATCACACCAGCTATAGTACTCTTTTTGCCCACTCTCTGCCTTCTGCCCGTGAATAAATTGTCTATCGAATTGGCAACTTCACCATCTGTTCCATGTGGTTTCAACTTTCGAAACAATCGTTGATGAGGTACTCTATCAAAGGCTTTTGCAAAATCTAGATAGATAACGTCAACCGGCTCTCCACGATCTAACATGTAGGTAACCTCCTCCATGAATTATAATAAATTGGTTAAACACGATCTTTCTTCAGCAAACCCGTGCTGACTATTTTTGATTAAATTGAACTTGTCCAAGTCCAGTACTATGTTGTCTTTCAAAATGGACTCTTCAGTTGTGTAGATTATGCTCGTCAAACTCATTGGTCTATAATTGCCCTTTTTGAACAAAGGGATCACATCTGCATCTTTCCAATCCCTTGAAACAATTCCCTTCTCAAGAGTATGAGAATAACAAATCGCTAATGGTTTTGATAATTAGTCTCCAAGTTCAAACAGTAATTTTGACCAAGACATGTATCCATCTTCATCCTATCCAAATTTTGTAAAACCATTTCCTCGATAATGCAGAATGATAGTAATCCTTCTGTGTGCATATCTCCTTGGAAAATATTTATTGGCTCTGGGATCCTGAAGTGATGTCCAGGGGCAGGTTCATCCTGAAGCTCGGTCCCTGTGTCGTGTATCATTTCGTGCCATAAACCAGTGCGACGACATTTGGCGCTTCACTGTATGGACTTTGTTGATTTAAGGACACTATACATGGATTTGAGTCTTGTGATCTGTGCATGGTGTCCAAACACAAGATGTCAATGATCGTTTTCCTTTTTCTCTGACTCAATTCCAGCAGCCACGCTTCCTCTGATGGCAGATAGAGCTATGTCATTTATAGGGTATATTTTAGAAGCGTGGTGGGCCTTAAGCACCCCGACACTAGCTCGGCCGGCTCTTTTATTGTTAAATCACCAAGTTTTGCGTAGTCAGAGTTTCTCACGACTGGCGTGGGGTATTCAACTGCCGAGAGGCATAGTGCGAGTGCTCATGTCCGGAGGACAGGTGGCTGTCATTAAACGAATATTGTCAAAATGAGTAGCATAATCTATATCTTTTTCTTCTCTACAATAATCAATGTCATTATTCAAATTATCTTCTGATAGTTATCTGATAGTGGTAAGAATTACAATTTCCAAAATATTACATCCCTTTAAATACTTTGAAATGTGTGCAAATGATTTGATAAAGTCTTCGTTTCAGATTGTTTCATAAGTTATCTTCAAGAAAATCTTTACAAAACGTTCCAACCTGCTGCCTCGCAATCACCAGCTGAATATGTCAAGGTTATGAGAGACAACTTAGAATACATAAAACAGCCTGTCGAAGACGAAGTATATTAGCTATTCCGGAAATAGTGTGAAAAATTAGAGCACGCGGGCATCTTATCTACATTCATGGTCATGTGACAATAGAAACAAACGTTATAACTTAACTTAGCTTAACTTAACGTCTTTATACTGGTTTAGAAGACTCTGCAAAGTCTGTATACAACCAGTTTCATTTACATTACTTTGCTCTAAAAGCTATGCACATCCAATTTATTCTTAAATGCATTAATTGTCCCTGCCTCCACTACTTTCTGTGACAATGCATTCCACTCTCTGACTAAAAAAATAGTTCCTAACATTTAATATGTACCTCTCTTTAGTTAATTCGGAGTTAATCCCTCTTTTTCTTGTGGGTGATTGTTTTTTGAAAAAAACTTATTTAAGTCTAATTTATCCGTTCCTCTGATCATCTTATAAACCTGTATTAAGTCACCTCGAATTATTCTTTTTTCTAGATACTTTCGATAGCCAAGATATATGTTAAAAAATACTTCCCCATCACTCGAAACCTACACCAAATCCAAAATGCAGTGATGATGTATGCAGTAATGCACTTTGCACAATCGTCTGTGACAGTCTTGAAAGGTTAGAGTGGCCTTTTCATTATTCTCATGTATCTGCATTGATGAAGTTAGTTCACGAAAGAAGACAACACAAGCAAAGAAAAGGATAAACATAAAAAAGATAGTGAATAAAATAAAAAGCAAAGCAACGATAAACATATTGTTTAATAAATGAAGACAATGACAGATATGTCGATGAGCAATGTTCCGCGGCTGAAAATATTAAAGGCGTGAAGAAATGCGGTGAAACTCCATGACTTCTCTGACAATGATGACCTAGTATATTAAACTGGCAGATCCTGTCTGAGTGATAGCTTATTCAATTTTAATGTCTGTTATGTGAGGATGTGTAGCGTTGTTCCAGATTGTCTTATCCATGGGTGAACTTTAAAGGAGTATAACACATTTTTCTAGGTGGTTTCTAAGCCCCTCTGTCTATATCACAGCGTCCCTTGTCAAGCAAAGATTATTATAAGAACACAGCACTAAACACTAAACGCAATTCAGGAGAGTGGTTAATTCAATTGAAATGACCGTGGATAGACTTTTAAAGAAGGTGCTAGACTACCACAACCAGATTCTAGTGTGACCTGCGAAGAGTCAAAAAGGCTTATTAGGGCCAGATACATGGCCAAATGGGAAACAAAACATACAGTCTACACAAAAAACGATGCCTATTATCAGTTGAACAGAAGAGAGCAGGTCGTGGTCTTCAGACTCCGCACATGCCACAACAGACTGAGGTACTACCTATTCAATAAGCTGAAGATAGGTGGCACTGACGAATGCAGTTGTGGTACCGGAAAAATGACCGCTGAACATCTGCTTCAAAACTGCCCGAAATACGAAGACCATAGAATGCAGATGTGACCATCACCAGTGGCAACAGTAGACAAGCTCTATGGCAGTGCCGACAGCCTCAGGATGACCGCCCCTTTTTTCGAAAAAATACAGGTTGACGTTTGACAGCGTACGAAGAAGAAGAAGAAGAAGAAGAAGAAGAAGAAGAAGAAGAAAGAGACAGAAACAATTGCGATGGACAGATATTAGTGAAGAAAAAAAAAGAAGTACGTTGAGCTAATACCTCATAGTTGAAAGAGGAAGTGAGATACAACTATCATAACTGCCGGATAACATCAATCATTGGGATCATCATTTCTGCTAGAGCACGCTTCTTGTAATGACACCATTTTATTATTGAGACAAAAGCGCTAGAGTGATTACTTTGTTAATGATGCATTTTCAGAGAAACAAAATTGGGTCTTCAGAAGATGGACGAGTTTCTTGGATGGATAGGAAAACAGGGGTCCTGGAATAACTTAATGTAGAGAAGACACTTCTCAAGAAAAGAAAATGTTTTGGTCATGTCAAGAGACATGACAGTCTACTGAAGGTTATATTGGAGGGCAGAGTAGAGGGTGAGAGGATCAGACGAAGGCTGAAATACAGATGGACAGACAACATCAACATGTGACTAAGTGTACCGACCTAGCACGGGACAGAGACAGCTGGAGATCATCGCCGTCAACCTCCGATGTGCAGGCGGCACATGATGATGATGATGATGCTGGTGATGATAAGAGAAACATACATGGTTTCTCAATAAAACGTAAATTAGAATAGATGAAGCTTTCCAAAGATGCACGAAGATCCCATAAACGCACTAACAACACCAAAACCCATCACTACTGTACGAAAACCTACCTGGAGGCAGGATATATTTCCAGAGGTGGTAGAAAATATACCAGGTATTGCAAACAAAAACTGCCAGACTGAAAAAGAAAGGAGAGATACTACCCTAAGCTTCATAACGAAAAGCTACCCAAGCATGGACTGGACCCATGCATACACCGACGGTTCTGTAACAGACACTACACAGAACGGAGGGGCAGGAGCATTCCTGAACCTACCAAATGGCAGAAAAATAACACTGTCATTCGCTACTGGTAAGTACACAAGCAATTTCAGAGCGGAGGCAGAGGCACTGAGGGCGGCAGTAGAAGAAATGGTGACACACAGTGAAAATGAGAGCCATATAGTCCTGCTGACAGATGCTCTCGCCGTAGTCACAGCGCTAAAAAGGCCAGAAAAACACTTAATGACTTAAGAGCAGCACTCTGCAAACTGTGCCAGCAGTCCGCACCAAAAAGGGTAGTGGTACAGTGGATTCCGTCACACTGCAACGTCCAAGGCAACGAGGAGGCAGACAGACTGGCAAAAGAAGGTGCAAGACTACCACAAACAGATACCAGTATGACGTACGAAGAGTCAAAACGGCTTATCAAAACCAGATACATGACCAAATGGGAAACCGAACATACTGGTTACACCAAAAACGATGCCTATTACCAGTTGAACCGAAGAGAGCAGGTCGTTGTCTTCAGACTTCGCACTGGCCACAACAGACTGAGGTACCACCTATTCAACAAATTGAAGATAGGGTGTACCGACGAATGCCCGTGCGGTACTGGTAAAATGACCGCTGAACATCTGCTGCAGAACTGCCCGACATACGAGGATCAGAGAGAGCAGATGTGGCCATTACCAGTGGAACTGCAAGACAAGCTCTATGGCAGTGGCGAGAGCCTCAGGATGACCGCCGCTTTTTTCGAAAAAATAATGGTTACTGTCTGACTGCGTACGAAGAAGAAGAAGAAGAAGATGAAGCTTTCTTTGTTATTCTGCAGTAATGTCCAGTTGTGAGTATTCTTGAAACGATGTATGTAGGTATATGCAAGTATTTTCTGTATCGCTGTGAGATTAACATACAAATGGTAATCAGCTAAGATACAAAAATACTCTGTAACCTGTACTGGAAAGAGACTGTCACTGTAAACTATGGAAGATTGTATTCACCACGTGTAGTTATAAAAAGAGGAGTATGACAAGGATTCGTACAGTCCATTTCTCTGTAATTCGTCACCTATGTATTCCGTCAATAATAAATAGCGTCTGATGTCAGATATTTAAATTTTGTGGATACTCAATTTGGGCTTTTGTCTCTGGGAAGAAAGGTAGGACGAAGGACTTTACTTCGGCCATCTTTCGTGGACGTCTTTGTTGGTGCTTAAATTTGTTGGGGCGCCACGAAGTTACTGTTTCTGTTCATTGGGGCGCCACAAAGTTACTGTTTCTGTCTGTTGGGGCGCCACGAAGTTACTGTTTCTGTCTGTTGGGGCGCCACGTAGTTACTGTTTCTGTTATTTGGGGCGCCACGAAGTTACTGTTTCTGTTTGTTGGGGCGCCACGAAGTTACTGTTTCTGTTCGTTGGGGCGCCACGAAGTTACTGTTTCTGTCTGTTGGGGCGCCACGAAGTCACTGTTTCTGTTCATCATTTATTAGGCACACACCACGTGCCAGGCTCATCTGGATGTATTAAAACAACGATGTATCTACGACGTCATTGATAGTTGTTCGGCGGCGCCTTATTTCTGTGATGTGGATTCGGTCCTGTAGAGATACTGCCAATGTTCTTCGTTCCATTGCCCTTTTAACAACTCGAAAATTATGTGCATTTGCAATCGTAGATTTCGTACCTCGCAGCCGTACGTCATGTCTGGGATAACCATAGTGTTGAAGGTGTGAACCTTCGTTAAACTGTTGAGACATGATTTGACACGATCGACACAGAACCATCATATTGTTATCGTAGGCGAAATCTCATGATTTATGTTTTCAGAGTTTATCATTTCTTAGCCCAGGTAAATGTATGGATCCACATTTACGACGCGATAATTTCTTAGCCGCAGTCCCCGTGGTCTGTATATTAACATTTACAGAGAACAATTTTTTTCAGCAGGTATCGCTGGAGTATTAATAAATAATCTCAGGTATGCATTTAGCACAGTTCTGTTAGATATAAGCAAACACGAATTGCAGGAATTGCTGACTAAAGTAAAGAACAAAAGTTAGGAATGTGATTTTTTTATATTATCTCTGAGAAAACCAAAACTATAATAATAAGCAATGTAGATTCAGAATCTGTTCTACGGATAATAATATACGATAAAACACAAACAGGCCTAGAACTTAAGTTTGAGATGAGAAATGGAAATAAGGAAGATATTAAGGATCGTCAAATCGTATCTTTACCAACAAGAGTCATATTCACATCCAAACAAGTAACTTATCAATTAAAAGTGAGAATGATCAGATGGTACGTGTTCTCGTCTTTACTATATGCAGTAGAAATGTGAACAATACACGAATAGTTTGAGAATAACATTGATGCCTCTGAAATGTGTATCTGAGTTAAGAAGCGTGGGCGCAAAGTAAACAGGGCTGTAAAAACATTTAATGACACAAATTTGGGTCATAGAAAACTGGGCTGTAAAAACATTTAATGATATAAATTTGAGTCATAGGAAACAGGGCTGAAAAAAACATTCAATAATACAAATGTGAGTCATAGCATTAAAATATGTTGATAACATGAAAGAGATATAGCGTCTTGCTGAAAACAATAAAATGGTAGGAAACTAGAATGGAAAACGTGACAGAAGTAAACAACCTATTAGTTGGAAGATAACAGCAAATGATCAACAGTAAAAAGTCTAGTACCATAAATGCAAGCGAGAGAACGTTGGAGTTCAATTTCAGCTTGGCTGTAGACGTCTATGTAGAATTTTAAACAAACAAAACAGATAAGGATCTTGTAAGGGCCAATAATTCAATGTATTTGGATTCAAAAAAAATTATTATTTATTCCCTGAAGATGTACATATATTATATGTGGGTTATTAAATGATTTATGACCAATGTGTTAAACAAATTAATGAACGAAATAGTGAACACCACAACATGAAACTGCAAACAAAAAAATGTCAAAATATTAAAGGGATAAAAACAGCAAACGACATTTGACTGGTGCCGGTGTGGCTGGCCGTTACACGAGGAGTACAATAACACTGACTCTATCTAAGGCGCTGAGATTAATTTGCAAAAATCAAGGATTGCTTAGCATCGGCGCCGTTATGGAAGTTAGGAACACATAGAACATCCGAGCTGGCAGACTTCTTTCAACATTTTCTCGCTCACTTTTCACAACTGCTAATTTAGAAAACAGATAGTGCGTTTTATTATGGTTATGTTTGTATGTGACGGAAGCAAGTTCTCGCTTGGAAGACTAGAGAAACACATCAGTGGTATTCAACCATCCATGTATCCATTTGTTGCATGGTTTTGTCAGTTGAAGCTGATTGGTGAACGGTAGTTCTTAAGGCAAGCAAACATAGCAACTAAAAATGTTAGAATTTTCTTCTTCACCGATTTTATTCATAAGGAATTCATCACTAGAGATTCTCATTCATAAGCTTTATAAGCTGCAAAGTAAGCTCTCACAATGAAGAACATCAGTTTTAAACTCGTGGGCATTTCCTTTTGAATTGGAAAAACTAAAATGGATAAAAATAAATCAAATACTGTATATACACATAATTCACTCTTTCAAAAAGTGTACTTTCCAATGTACAGCCTAGTTGATTAAGTTAACTAGCGAATTACACTCTCCAAAGTCTGGTCTCTCCACCACCGCCATTTCATGCCAACGCATGTCTAGTGTTTAATAACATTCTTGGTTTAAAACGAATTCTCCAGAAACAATTCAGTTCATGTACCATCCACACGTACAAAGTTAGCTATAATAGATGTCCCCCTTCTTTTGTCTCTTGTCGTTATAGTGCAAAATACGAGTCGTGTTAAAATCGGACCAAACTGAAACAAGTGAACATATAAACGATGCGTATGATGACGTCACTTATGTTGTAAACAGATGTTTAAACGAAAGATCTTCCGAGTCCTTTTGTCTAGTTCTTCTAGTCTTCGACACACTTTTGTTATCATACAATGCCTGCATTCATGCGATGAATGTCAACTGGTCGACATCCTTCAGCCGCTAGAAACCGAATCATCGCTCTCTGATGAACTCTGGACGGATTCCATATAATACCCGTGATGTTTTCAACGGTCCGCTGAGGAAACTATGAATCGGAGGATAATGACATTTTACGAACTTGACGGTTGGTATGTGCTGTTTACATCAGAAGTGACGTCACATGCGGATCGTACGTATGCTCACTTGTGCAGTTTGGATCGGTTTCATTTAAACACGCCTCGTTCAAGGCCTTTCTATGTCCGTCATTCAATAAGCGTTGATTTCCTCTTGCACGTTTGCCCTCAACATTTCATCCAGCCATTATTTTCAGCAAGGTCGTGTGTCTTTTCATATGATTAAAATATATGAACATTCCGACTCTGATTTCGGTCATCATACACTCCTAATGTATCCAAGAATGTCTTCTTTGTGTTATTTTCCTTCCAGGAAATGCGCCACAGTCTTATACTTATCATTTCAGAGGAATAAATTATCTTTTTGGATCGGATGTTCATCGTCAATAATTCTAGGTGGGTATTTGGTTCTAGTACTTGTTACGAAAAGCTTCCACTATTATCAAATAGAATTGGAAAACTGGAGAGTGTTGCACCATGGAGCAAGAACTGTACCTTGGTAGTGAGACACATCCTATAAGTACTCTACCACTCAAACATACAATTATCATCAACACAATGGTGTGTAGTACCGCAGTAAAACGGGGAAGGAAAGATGGCCGAAAAACAAGAAATTGACAAAACAAATTTATATAAGAACAATATAGCAACCCGCTTCTCGTGTGTCACTATTATTTTGTAAAATAAACTATAATATATTTTTGGTACTTGTACATTAATTCACCCCAAACAGAGTTTCCTGCGTTCCCATAATACGTATTTGACAGCTGATAGCTGTAGCGGGACATTCCATTTCAGGTTATAGGGAGGAAAGGTCGATATTATTTTATTTTAAATAAATAAGTAAAAACTTAGATAAAGATAAATGTGTAAAAAAAAGATGGTTATATTCAGTTTTCCGAAAAATCTGGAAGAATGTAGAGCAATAAAAAAAATAGCAGAAGGAAATTTGCTGGCTGCCTGTCGGATTGAAATAAATGGACGACCAAACACCACAATTTTAAATACTGAGGTGACTAAAATAGAACAATGTCGGCAAGAATGGCGCAGCAAACGTCAAAAACACTTACTTTTCTTTCGACGCCACATGAACTTACACATCTACGAACCAAGCATATGTCTGCGCCATTTTTGCACTTGTCATTTACAGTTTCACGATTACATCTAGGTGTATTGGCAATGCCGTTATAGGCGCGCAGATCACCCCTGAACAGCCACCCCATTCATCACAGTAATAAAGTGGACTATTATGTAACTACCCCAACATACATTGCTACAAATAGATATCCGTTGGTAAAAATAGGTATTAATATTTGTTTAGGTTGAATTAACGAACTTTTAACCTATTTTGTTTTAGTTGTTATAAGTTACCACCAGATGCATACGCTGTAACTTTCTCCTCTCTTCTAAATGAAGGAAGATCAGATATAATCTATCGAGAGCCGCGACGAGTTTATTTATTCAGGTTAGACGCAGTTATGTCCTCTCAGTCCGCTTGTGGGGACGGTCTGTTCCTGACTGGAGATGTCATTTGGAAAATGATGCTGGTTATACGATGTACGGTAGATTAAGGAGGCGGTATTACCTCAGATTGCTTCGTTGACTTATTCCAACAAATCGACGAAATTCTTCTGGTTCGGAGGAGCTAAAAATTGGTGGAAACTACGTTTACCACTTGATTAGCTACGTGCGAGGGTAGAAAGTTCAGCGTCAACCCTCTCAATGGTGACGTACAGCCTGTAGTCTTGACGGGCTGGTTGAATGACTGCGTGGTGATTCCGATCAGTGCGTCAATGTTTTGGAGAGTGCGTCGAGTATCCGAAGAGAACGTCTATTTTCTGTTCAGTGAGTTATGATTCCGTCTGGTTCGGATGACGAGTTCGTGGCTGCGATGAGGGCGTCGGGGTACATTACATGTGTGATACATGCAGTACTATATCGCCTCACTCGTTTTATTTTGGTCAGAACACATAATACATGTAATAATAGTAGACAACAAACACCACATAATAGTATTACGGAGCGGTATAAGAATACTGACAAATGTACATGATTGCGAATATGTATGTGACGTAAGTTGAGATTATAATCCAAAGTGGAATACCGATACTCATATTTGAAAGACAAAAAAATCTACCCGGACCACGAGAAAGTCGTAATAAACCTTTACAACGGCGCAGAGTGTGTTGAAATATAAATGATAACCTTGTAGTTAAACATCGTTCAATGATTATGCAACAGAATATACTGTCTTTGAGAGTTATGATTGGTCAACGTTGCTGGGTGACAATGTTTTATGTTACATCTCTGCTTAAATTAGAATTAAGGTCATCGTCCAACCATGTTGAGCTTAGCCATTAGCTGACAAGAACATCGAACACGAAATATCAGTTTGATGCGGCTGCTGCAACTGTGTTAGGATTATCTGGCACCTAATGAATTGGTGCTGTTGTGATGTCGCACGCTCAGTAAATCGTTTTAATAATTCACAACATGTTATGAGGCAGATGCAAGTGTGCGTGACATAATATGAGCCTTCATATCTTCCATGGAACAGTTGCCATGATAACATAAGAGAAGATAACTTTCAACGGAGGAAGAGAATCTGGTTTAAACCTGTACAAACATATGATCATGCCCCACCTCACTTCCAAGCAGTGTTCTCCTGAAACATGATGTGTGGATCATCAGTGTAAACGCCATAATGATGAGCTTACTGGTGAGTCTAGCATCGCACTGCGGCCAGGAAGACAACAGTCCACTTTTTCAAGTACACTTTGTCATGTGAAGAGAGCTACTGTAACCCGTCACCAAAAGTAGGTTGTCAAGAATACCTAACTCAAGTACGAATGGCATTGGCACCAACAGCAACAACATCACAACTAAGTGTCGACATTGGAAGGTATGAACATGGACACGTATATCAGATTGCTCCATCTGGGCATGAGACAAAGGCCTCTAGAAATCCGTTGGAGTCTACATTCGGTGTGTGAGCGCCATTGAATAGAGTTGAAGTGCCCAGGACATAGACGCATATAGTAGTAACAATATATATTGAAATGATAAACATGCAAAAGTAACCAAAGTGACCGTTCGTTGTATGATGATACGCAATAGATCAATAAAATAAATTCCTAAGAATGCATAAATCTAGAATTACAAATAGGAGCAGTATGTAGAGTCATCGTAGTTAACATTTAAAGAATAAGAAAAATCCAGCGATAAACCATAGCCATACATATAGATGCGCTATTTCATCTACCGAGGGCGACTAAACGCCTTCGGGTTTGTGTACAATGAAATGATGCTGTGTTGGTTAAACATTAAACATAACATTAACGTATGATGGTTACAGACCCTGTTCAATTGTCTCTTTCTCCTGTTTTTCAGGTCACACGTATCATTTGGTCTCTAAATGCTACTGATCCACACAGAACATCAGAGATTGCCTTGCTTGGTAAGGTTGACATGTGTTGTGTGCGGTGTGATAGGTTCAGAACCTTTGAAATTAGCGCCGTGTGGGGTCTCTAATAGTACTAGCAATGTTATTGTGACACGTGAAATGATGAGGGTGCTAGGAATTGTTGATAAGAAAAAACAATTGACAAATCATATCAAATAATAATCAAAAAATGTGTTATTTAATGATAAAACTACCGTGTCGGAAATCATGTGATTACCTGCACTAGGTGTTTACGTGTGAACGTGTCCTTGTGTTTCTATCTATCAATCTCTCTTCTCTCTCTCTCTCTCTCTCTCTCTCTCTCTCTCTCTCTCTCTCTCTCTCTCTCTCTATGCACATCTCACTTACTCTAAGGTCGATGTTCCGCCAAGTTAACGCAGTCACACAACTTGCATGTGCAAAGGTAGGGGATGGAAAGATTTGGTTGGTTAGTGCGACAACCGGTCATCCATATGTTGGGCAAATCGATTGCGGAAAATATAAATGTAAATAGTAAAGTCATAAAAGTAAATAGTAATATAATTTTATAATTTTGAAAATTTGAAGATCCGTGATAGTAGACGTTTTTATTCGATGAAGTCGCCAGCCCCATTCACATCCTTCTTTAATCGCATCTACAACATGAGTGGATGTGCAGTGGATATATTATTTCCTCCCCAGTGAAAGGTTTCCGGGATTCGAATATGAGTTTTTAGTTGATATCAAATCTTGAATCAAATTCAATCATTTGTGCCAGTATCAATATTAATGTTTATTTTAGGATTTGCTTGGAACTGATTTTCGCCTAAATTAGTTTAGTTTTAAAATTTGTTTTATTTTCGTAAGTTCCAACTTTATTAACGCTCTATTCATGTCGAAATTCATGTGCGTCGGCTACTGGTCTTATGTAGAACATGTAAATCGTGATGGAAGCGCACTCGATTTACAACAACAAATATACTTGGTTCAACTCCTGCTGCAGACACGTATCAGTCCATTCAGTTGTAAATTGGTACTGTGGCCTACTGTTAGAGAAAAGAAGACAGCGAGAAAAGGAACTGCCAACTCTTATTTATAACCAGGTTGTGGCAAAGTAAAATTAAATTATAACACTTCGTCCCCGATATCAGTATATGCTATGGGACTGCATTTACCGTGCATTTATGATATTAGTCGATACGAACATAAATACATATGGTTCAGTTACTTCACTGAGAGAGAAACAAAACGAAACTTATATTCCGGTTATAAAACATTCGCAGTGACAAAGAACAAACAAAAACACCTAACTTGTAACCAAAACAACAACATTGAGGATGAACTTGAACAATATTTTTTTTTTTCGTTCGTTATATGTATCTATTCCCCAATGCGGTATGCGTTGCACTGTGGTTCTATTTTGCGCTTGTCGACCCAGTGCATCCGACTTCAGCATTCATTTTATGAAAGGGTCTGCTTCCTCATGCATTTTCTAAGGGTTTGCAATAGATGAATACGATTTAAGGTGGATGCTGTTACTCAGAGAGTAGTCAGAAATGTGTGACTAATCGTATGCCAGTGATGACAGAGACAGCCGAGTTTAGACATGATTTGCTATAGATCACATCTGCTGCCCGTATCAAATGCCTTTGTGACGTCAATGAACGTAATATAAAGTTCGCGGTTTTGTTCTCGGCATTTCTCCTGTACCTGACGCGCTGCAAATATCAAGTCCACAGTTCCTCGACCAGCTCTAAATCCACACAGACTTTCCGGGCGATGACGGTCTAGCTCAAGATGTTCAGGCGACTGAGCAGTGCGATCGCTAAGATCTTTCCCATGAAAGACAGCAGTGAAATGTATCGGTGGTGGTCATACTGACTGCCTTTTCTCTTGTAGATATGCACTATTGACGCATCCTTCATTTCCTGTGGGACTACTCCTTCGCCCACATGGAAGAGAAAAGTTCAATGAGCCTCTTGGTGAGGCATGTTCCTGCTGCTGTATACACCTCTGCTGGTATTGCGTCAGCTCCAGGGGCTTTTCCAGTAGAAAGAGATTTGATGGCTTTGTCTACTTCATCTTCAGTTACGATATCATTCATAGCCGTGTTAATTTCTACCGGGAGCATGCGTTGGATGGCCTCTTCATTTATGGATGATGTACTATTAATGTTGCAAAAATGTTCCGTCTACCTGTGGAGGATCTGAGCTTTCACTGTTAAAAGCGATCCTTCAGGGTTGCGAAATTGGAGAGTTATCAGAAAGTTGTGAACCATACAGAGATTTCAGCGCCGCATGGAACTCTTTGAGGTCATGGTCCACAGCAAATGCTTCTTTCTCCTCTACCCGTCTCTAATTTGTGACTCCCTGGGTCTCTTTTTAACTATTCTTCAAGCACCAGTTAAGGTCATTTTCCTGGACAAGGACGATGTGATTGGACGAAGCACCCCGTGCGCTTGACGCTTTGCGTCGAGAAGAATCTTAATTTCGCCATAATTCTCGTCGAACTCTTTTTTGTGCTCTCGTGTTGGTGGACAAAGGTTTGAGAATAACATTGATGCCTCTGAAATGTGTATCTGAGTAAAGAAGCGTAGAGTAAACAGTGCAACTTAGGGTCGCCCATTTTTGATCTATACTGGAGTATCCAAGCTGAACCCGTCCATTCTGGTTTCTAGTTCAGCATCGAAACCGTTTCTAGTAGGTTCCAACTTCAGCTTCTCAACATTTAGTCTCCCCGGTGCCATTGTCCCATGAGGACGCCTCTTAGATTGGTATTTTAAAAAGAACTTAGATATCACAAGGCGATGGTCAGTCGAACATTTCGAGCCACACACGCTCTTAGTTATGATGACATCACTTCGGTCCCGAAGTCTGACAATGATGTAGTCGATAAGATGCCAGTGGCGGGACCTAGGATGCATCAACGTTGATCTTTTTCTAGTTGGGAGTCGAAAGATGGATTTTAAGAATATCAAGTATCGCATACCAATAAAGTACCGTATGGATGGGGGTCTATACTATCCTCGCTGACTGTAGGAGAAGACAAAGGTGATGCACTACACGATATGGGAACTCTTGTTTGCGGGTGATTGCTCTGAACAGTAGCTCAGAACGGAATATACATGATGTTATGAACCGATAATCTGCTGCTTGTGACAACTTTGGTTTGACAATTAGCACAAAGAAAGCTCAGATCATGTAACAACCGACACCAGGCACATCGAATAAATAGTCAGTAATTACAGTGAAGGGACAGCAATTACAAGCGGTTTAAAAATGTGTCTATCTCGGAAGTACGCTTCGACATTAGTAACTATTGCTGATTAGCTGGCCAATAGAATAGCAAGGCCAGCTAAGCTTTTGGCCGAATGCGCTCAACAGTATGGGAACGTCGAGGAATCAGCACAATAGCTAAGCTGAAGCTCTACCGTGCCGCCATTGTCTCCACCCTGCTCTACGCGTGTTAGAGCTGGACTGTCTACAATTGTGACGCCAGGAGACTACATAATTTTCACACGAACTGTCTGAGACGCATACTGCATATACGCTAGCAGGACCCCATCACATATACTGAAGTGGTGTCCAGAGCCAACATTTAAAGTATTCAGGCACTTTTGCAAAAATTTCAATTGTGATAGTCTGGCCACATTGCCCGCGTGTCAAACGAAAGTGCTTCCAAAGAGGCTCCTATATATCGAACTGAGTGAAAGAGAACCATCACAAGGAAATCCAAAAAACGTTTCAAGGACAATCTGATGGAGTCACTTAAGTGCTGTCATTTAGACGTTAACACCTGGGAGAACCTGGCTCAAAATCGCTCAACATGGAAGAGCACGGTCACAGACGGCACTGAATTCAGAGACGGTTTCCAAATCCAGGCAGCCCAGGAAAAACGTGCAATCAGGAAGTCAAGATCAGAGAAAATAAGAGAGACAACTGCTGATTACGTTTGCCAGCCGTGTCAAAGACTTTTCCAGGTTCCAATTGGCGTTATCAGTCATGAACGCACACACATACTGACGGTTGCATTATGACATGGGATGAAGTTGATGGTTCTCAACGACGAGGATGGACGAATTATGATCATTATTGTTATTTTTATTATTATTATTATTATTATTATATATATACAATGTAATTTATATCGCAACGGTGACAACTAGTAGCGTAACTTAAGGGAAAGCTTCCAAACATGTATGGATGGCATTATGGCGCGCCATGCAATCACGATTGCTGCTGCAAGACAGGGTACCGTTGTGGGCCATAAAGGAAGAGTTGGTTCAATGTCTGGACAATAGGACGCGCAAGTTTATCTCCTAAATGATGATCAGGAAACACCACAAGTGTGGAAGGCAAGATATTGAGATTGTGGAATAACATATTACCGACGATGACGATGAGAAGTAGGAACCAGTTTCACGCGGTTAGACGGAAGTCGGAGGCAAATGATAATGACTTGAGTGCGAGAGTTTAATTTGGCACAATGAAGAGCAGGTGTAAAAATAGATGCAGCATAACCATTTATGTCGTTGGCATTTGGTACAAATGTATCTTTTCCTAGCATAGACGACTATGGCGTATCAACTTGTTTTAACTAGAATGCATCACGCCATGATTGAGAGTGAAAGAAAGATAAAGACGATAGTTATGTGTTTCAGTAGTTGTTGTAGTAGACATTGATAGAGAGAACAGGATAATGTAGTGAACAAGTTGCGCCAGACAATCAAACGCATGACCACTAGATCCCCTTTTGTCTAATCACCCTGGTGGAATAAGATGTTGATACGGCCTGGAGAGAAAGGGAGACGGCAACACAGTTTTGGCGTAAAGCCAGAAAGCTGGTAATAATGTTGTACCGTTGAACGAGCAGGAGCAGGTAAAACGCAAAGCTACCAATTCTTTTAAAGCGTTAGCTAAAAAGTTCAAACGCGAGCGATAGGAGTTCATTACAGGTGTGGGTAAGGATAATACCCTCAGGAAGCTCTAGCTCATGCATCAAAAGATGAATGCGAAGAGTACAGGCAAGCTTATCCCCAACATTCAAGACACCACAGGCAGTATTCTGAAGACAGACGAAGAGAATGGTCTGAGTTTTTTCAGTCGATATGTTGCCCAGACTGACAAAAGCGACAGAGATTCCCCTCAGGAAGTTTGGAAAGGCATCTTAGAAGCAGCCATCAGGGAAGAGGTTTATGTAGACCTTATCACTGAGGCGGAGGTCGTAAATAGCCTATGTACCAGCAGAGACACTGCTCCAGATCCTGTTAGAATACATTATTGCCACATCAAGCAGTTGGATGAGACAGAGATAGAAAGATAATGAAGAAATTCAACCACACTATAGAGAAGTCATCGGTGCCTGAGTACTGGCTTCATAGCTATATGTGCCCACTGCGTAAACCTGGTAAGGACTTCACGCTTCTCATGAGCTTTCAAATAATCACCCTACAAAATGTATGTGGCAAATTGCTCAAGAAGATAGTGGCCAGGAAAATAATAGCCTACCTTGAACGAGAGCAGATTCTACCCGACACGCTGGGCAGCTATAGAACAGCGAAGGAGACCTGGGGTAACGCTGGAACTTTTCGCGAATGATGTGTATAAGGGGTTTCAGTTAAAGAAAGAAACAGTCGCGGTGGCACTCGACCTGGAATTTGTACACGACCGTGTCGATTTTGGGACTGTAATTACATGTCTGAAGCTGTGTGGTTTAAACCCGTGGCTGGTTAGTTAGATATCAGCTGCCCTGATGGAAAGAACAGTTGTGCTACGCGTTGGATCGTGGACATCAAAACCGAGGCGAATATGTCCAAGATTGCCTCTAGGGTCACCGCTTTCACCGGCGCTGTTCAACATTTACACAGTAAAAGTGGCCAATATTCAACCCACAGGGACAGGGTGAACGTTGACATTTGCCGATGACATTCTAACGTACAGGACTGGCCCCGACAGGCAAGAGCTGGTCAAATGCATCCAGGAAACCTTGCAAGCAATCTCACAGTGGTACGGCGACTCAAGCTCCAAGATCAATCCCAACAAGGCCTGCATGATGTGGTGCTCTTTAAATAATTCCATAGTAAAGGCTGAACTCCTGGGCATCACTATTGATGGGTGAACCATCGACAGGTATGAGAGGTTGAAATACCTCGGAGTGACATTTGATAGCAGTCTCTCCTATAATTGCCATGTTGACCACATTGTACAAAGATGTAAGAGAGGGATAGGAGCACTCAAGACCATGGCTTCTGTCGATTTGGAACAACGACCCCTGTTCATCCTATTTCATCAGATCGTGTTGTCTGTTATCGATTACGGACTACACATCCCCACACTATCAAGAACACAGTGTGAAAAGCTGGAACCCATCCAGAATGAAGGTATGCGAATGGTTCTGGGCTGTACTTGAGATACCCCGATTGTGATGACGCGGTACATGTTTGGATTGTTGTCGGTGACATCCAGGCATAAACTGGCAAAGTCAAAGCCTATATGCGTGTCACCACAGACACGCGGAATACTCTGTACATACATCAATGGATTACGAATCAAGAGAGGGGTGTCATGGCATGGACGGTACAGGCGGAGACAACAATCGGACACGTCACTCAAGCTGAGACGATAGCCAAAGGGGAAGATGGGTCCACACTTGGGATAGAAGGATAAAGTACCAGACAGTCATCATAATCTTAGGCAAGGAATGCAAAGAACGGAGCAGCGGGAGAGCAGAGGCACGAGGTGAATCAGCTGATAACTGAGGGCACGCAGGAGAATGATGCCGTCATATACACCGACGAATCAGTGCTGCGCCGCGGGACAGCAGGTTTGGTCTTCTCGGCTAGAGTGAGAAGACAGGCCGTTGCTGTGCGCAGTAGAGCATACATGTCAACAACCTCCAGTATCAGAATGGGAACAGAAGCAGTGATCTCAGCACTGAAATGGATATCTGAGACTCCTATAACAAGGCAGTCATCGGGACAGATGCGCAAGCCATACTTCAGAAGGTACAGAATGGAAGCCTTAGGTACGAGTGGATAGCAGCTGTTGAGGCCTCAAACATCCATGGGTTGACATGGATCTACTGTCCTGCTTATGATGGGGGTCAGGGCAGTGAAAGAGCTGGTCTCACAAGCTCCCATCATGGGTACCTTAGTAATGGATAGAAGTGATATTTTGAATTCAATCAATGACCGCCTGTTATATGAGGACACCGCAATATATGAAGCAGCAATCCACAGACCACAAAGTTTCCACATTAAACGAGGTACGAACGGAGTGGGGCGCGTGAGAGGAAGGAGCAGGAGAGTGTACAACCAGCGAGCTACAGGTACCATCAGCATCTATACCTTACGCCATTTGATGAGAGGGACTGCGCACCTATGGGTATGCCCGGAGTGTAGTGACGTCTATTCTTAGAAACAGAAACAGAGAAAATAGAACAACATATACAGTGTCGGCAAGAAATTGATTGATGTATGAGAGACATGACACGTAAGCGTAAGCGGATTGCTTGATGAAGATGTTTAAAGGGGAAATGAAGCTAGATCGGTGGACCGCAAACATGTCAGAAACACATATATAGTGTTCTCATTCCTTTCATTCTTGAATGATACTGTAATCCTCATACAAAAATAAAACAGCCACAAATAGTGATCATGGCGATATCACCTAGCATGATTCGACGCAAAGTTTGGCTCCAAAAGTACTCTAAACATTCTCCTAACGACTCAGTTTCCCAAAGTTATTGGCAGACGAACAAACCGAATATTCATCACAAACCGCTAAATTTTCACAATGCACTGTTTGCTCTACATTGTTGCAGTGCTTCATTACGTTAAAAACGAGTTGCAGTTATTTCAAACGAAAATGCTGCACTCGATATTTATAAACTTCAGAAATATTTTGGAAATAGCTGCAAGAGACGTAACAAAACTGTAGCAGAACTAAAGCTATAGAAATCTGTACTGTGATCTAGCAGCTATTCGTTTTTCAATCGTATGTAGATATTTTCTTTTCTCTTCCATTTTGCTTTTATCATCCACATTATGTGATATACATGTCAAGACCTAATTGGTCGGCTCTTTTGCTATTACAGTGTTATTATTCTTTGTTATTATCATTTCCTATTTAGGCAGATATATCCACGTTGATTCACTGATTATAAGTACGTAATGTGTAATGACTTCCTCTTGTATGCCTATGTTTCTCTTTGTATGCCTAAACAAAACAGTTGGCGGTCCAAAATAATTGGTGGCTCAATAGAGCTTTTAAAGATAAGGACACATCATAACTATACATTTGATATCATATATACGGTACTTCAGCAACAGATGTTCAACGGTCATTACATCAGGACCTCAGCCATACAAGATGTCGACTAGTGTATGTCGCCTGCTGCATGAAGTCATTTGCTACGTCTAGGCTTACTGTTTTGTCATAAGTGATATACTACTTAAATTTGTTATATCATAATATTGTACTGTGTTTTTTTTTACCTGTCCGATACTACCTTTGCTGTTTTCTCAACTGACCCGTTCTACCTGTCATTTCTGTAGCACCACACTACTGACTGACTGTTTTCTTACTTGACTATACTAACTAGCTGCTTCCGCAACTCTCTTAAACTAAAAGAATGATTTTCTACCTGTCCAATACTACCTGACCTTTTTCTATAATACACAATTTTTCTTTGGTGTTTGTAAACTGTCCTGCATTTCAAAAGAGTTACATTCGCCCATATATTGTCCGGTTGAACTACAATTTTCGGTTACCTGCGTAATATATATACACATTTAAATGTCCTCTGAAAATCATTTTCATTAGTATACGATTACCCCCTAAGTTGTCGCTAGCCAATCGCAATGGACATATGGATGATGTATAATAATTATTTACAGATTATCTATCACTGGAGACTATACAAATAAATGCAATAGGTATTAAGGTAATGTGATATAGATGACATCATCAACAGACAAGCAGCTGTTTCGTGTTTATCTGTACTCCATCTAAACCTAATAAGAAAATATATTAATCCCAAGTAATGCCTTTTTTTTCCTTTTAGCTAGGAGCTTAATGAAACGAACGATAAATTTATTTTTTTACCAAATGCTATGTGCGACTGCTCCTGAAATCGATGTATGCTTGTTAAATATAGATGTATTGGTACTTTATAAAATCTATTTGCATATTGTGTATACGTGTGACTTCAGTCAAACTGGAATACCATTAAATACTGAAAGCAAATTAAGGTTGAAAATCAGTTTTAAATGAAAATACCAATAGACGATAATCTTGAAAATGAATACAAGAAATCCGTAGTTAAAGTCCGAGAGTTTAAGATATTTTTGCATAATGAAAAAAAAAAATCAAAACTTTACTAAAAAGCGTAGATAGAAATCAGGATCAGGTAACACATATTTATAACCCAGTGGTATTGAGGTAAGGTGTTCGCCGAGAGTGCTTGAGGTCGCGCGTTCAAATCACTGCGAAGACCGGGATTTCTTCACGTGTAATTTTAGCGAAATATTTTTCTGATCTACGAGTTCTAAGATCAGACACCCGTATGCAGTGGGGCGAACGTTAAAAATCTATTGGCAGTCAAAAAAGAGTAGGCTTAACAGCAGCTGTTCAAGCAAACAAATCTGCCCAAATTATTATAGGGATTCTCGCTCCACAGAGAATATTTCACAAAAAGATCATGGTTATGTGGTTAGCAGAGATACATTAATGGAGCATGAAAGGCTGTGGGTCTTCTTTGCTCTAAATTATGCGTCCACTACCACGAGTGCCAAAAATAGGCGATCGTATATTCCAAGTGTTACCAGCCTAACGGTTAATAACATATACTGAGATTGACCTGTTATGCCACCAGTGATTTTTTGCCAATCAAAAAATATGAAACTAAGGTCACACCTCCCAACGACGTCTAACGATACAATTGAACTGAAGATAGACAGACAGTCAGGCAAGTAGGCAGGAAGGCAGGCTGGCAGGCAAACAGGCAGACGGTTCTATAGTTAGATTTATAGATAGATAAACAGACAGACAGGCAAGCAGGCAGGCAGACAGCCAAACAGATAGACAGACAGACAGACAGATGACAGACAGACATATGACAGACAGACAAATAGATAGATAAATAGATAACATACAGACAGACAGTCAGGCAGGCAGGCAGGCAGACAGGCAGAACAGACAGAACAGACATAACAGAACAGACAGAACAGACAGACGGAACAGAAAGACAGAACAGACAGACAGTACAGA
This sequence comes from Ariolimax columbianus, assembly GCA_036924085.1. Lineage (NCBI taxonomy): Eukaryota > Metazoa > Mollusca > Gastropoda > Stylommatophora > Arionidae > Ariolimax > Ariolimax columbianus. The sequence continues at coordinate 33,857,688 of JAVGWX010000001.1, read as the reverse complement.
CATACAGAAATAACAGACCAGACAGAACAGACCAGAAAGAACAGACCAGACAGAACAGACCAGACCAGACAGAACAGACCAGATCAAACAGAACAGACCTGACAGAACAGACCAGACAGAACAGACCAGACAGAACAGACCAGACAGAACAGAGCAGACAGAACAGATCAAACAGAACAGAACAGACCAGACAGAACAGACCAGACAGAACAGACCAAACAGAACAGACCAGACCGGACAGACCGGACAGACAGAACAGACCAGACAGACAGACAGAACAGACCAGACAGACAGAACAGACCAGACAGAACAGAACAGACAGAACGAACAGAACAGACAGAACGAACAGAACAGACAGAACAGACAGGACAGAACACAAAATATTAACACAATAGATCACAGTAGACTTAGTTAAACAAATATCAGTATCAACAATCGTATCTGAATCTAACAATTTAGGATAACGCAAGAAATTATTCATTGCTGGCACGCATTACTGTACACATGTAGTATTATTGACATGTATGTTATCATGCTAAGTCTAGTAAAAAATGTACGAACTTTTTATTTGCAAAATATTGATAAGATTACAATGTTTACAATGGATGCATACGTTTCATTTTTATTAAAATACAGTAATTATTACACATTTTTTTCGTAAACTACTATTTTTTTCTTTGCATAAAGTATATATTTTTGAATATAGTTCAAAATGTGCTATCAACATTCCCAAATATGTAAATGAACACAATTTAGCAATCGACGGCCAGCCTGCATTATTACATAATCTGTCTACGCAGTCGTTTGGCTTTCACCTAGATACTTAGTTCGTAATCGGACATTAAACTCTAACAGTTAATGAATGTCTGGCAGCAAAGTAAAGAACAGGTCACCCATTTTACACAAGTTTAGACTTCGTACAATGAAGTTCCTATTACTTCGTGCAATACATGTACACATCTCCAATGGATGTTTGCCTGGGCTAGTTAGAAACAACGTTATTAAAGCTTAAATAACATATTGAAAGTTAGATCGAAAATAATTACTCATGGCGTTACACTTCATTAAGTACTCCACAAAGTACAATGGGGCGGTTGCTAAAAAGTACAAATGTTTGTGCAAAAAATGGAAGTAAATCGCTATTACCAGGCAGAGTGGCAACTTGTATTACCGAATGTAATTCTTTAAATGAGTAATCTTGTTAAAGTACCCAAGGCCTCAAGTTAAAAAGCGCCGTAAGAATAATTGATTTTGATATCCAGAGGGTTGTAGGGGCATTCTATGGACTAGTACAGCTTCTCTGGTTTTCTGATTATCTCCCTGGCGAGGAAAACTGACGCCGTTTAAACTGACAGAATATCTTTGGAGTTCTAGAGGCTTCTCATAAGTCTACTGTTGGTTCTAAAGATAAAAGGAAAGAATTTCCTAGATCATGGACTGAGTGTTAATATATGCGTCATAAAGTTAACGAGTTTTCTGTGTGGCCTATGGGCGTTCGACATCTGACTTCAAATACCTTAGAAAATGAAATGAGGATAGTTTTGTTAATATGAGTTGTATTTTAGTCTGTCAAATGACGTGTTGTTACTATCAAATAACACTGTTAAGCCTTTAAGCTGTCTCTGGAACAGAAGCCTTCATCACGATTTATGTTTCGGAGGCTGTTTCTATAGCAATCTAGTAGATTGGCAATCTATGCCTACACAAAGATATGGTACAAAAGCCAAGAATATTCGAACCGTAATCCCATAACTAAATATCTTCTCCGGCCGCCGTGACTTTGAGTGTAATTATAGTAACGTAACACAACACGACGTTCCTGAATTGTATTTTTAGCTACATATATATATATATATATATATATATATGTGTGTGTGTGTATGTTTATGTATGTGTGTGTGTGTGCGTGTGCGCGTTTGTACGCGTGCATGTTTGTGGTTGTGTGTGTGTGTGTGTGTATGTGTTCGTGTGAGAGAGAGAGAGAGAGAGAGAGAGAGAGAGAGAGAGAGAGAGGGAGAAATATGCGCTGTGTGAAAAGTGCAACTTGAAAGGCAATCCGTGACCACAACATCATGCTGAGGCAGATAGTGGTGACAAACCCAGTTAATGCCTATAATGCAAACAAAAATCAAGTAGTTTGGTCATTTAATCAGAATGCATAATGGCCAGTCTGCAGCGAGAATATATCATATGCAGGTCCCTGGTCTCCGTGCAAAAGCCGATTTCGACGTCAGTCGATCGAAAATGTTTCTGTCACTCAGGACGTTACTTCTAACGACAGTGCAAACCTCTCATATGGCGATAACAAGAAATATACGCATTCCGCCTCTCTGTGGCGCCTCATAACAAGACCAGTAGGGCAAAGTAGAAAGAAAAAGAAAATATATGAAATTATAGTTTTGGGAAAACTAAAATAAATTGTATTATAACTGCATCAGTTTATTAACTGTAAATGAAAGCGATCCGATGTCCACTCATAGATTTGACCTTTGACCCCTGTCTGGGCTACACTTGTCTGCCCTCATTCTACAGAATATGGCTGTCCTCTTAAGTCGCGACGCACCAGGCAGGTTACAGTATTACATTTCATAAAACCCCTTGCTGATCCTAGTAACACACACACATTTTTGTTTACTCCGACATTACTGTATTTCTCAGATGTAAATACTGTCCCCACGCCAATTGCTATTTTTGTGCGCTTTCATGATCTTTCTGCAACAAAGAACGACATTTCCAAGTTGCTCAGTGATAACTCAGTTGCTGGTGTTGATAACTTTTAAGCTGAACATAGAGCTACCAAATGTAAGTTATTGCCTACATAACTTTTAAACTGAACATAAAGCTACCAATTGTAAGTTATTGCCTACATAACTTTTAAGCTGAACATAGAGCTACCAGATGTAAGTTATTGCCTACATAACTTTTAAACTGAACATAGAGCTACCAATTGTAAGTTATTGCCTACATAACTTTTAAGCTGAACATAGAGCTACCAGATGTAAGTTAACGCCTACATAACTTTTAAACTGAAAATAGAGCTACCAAATGTAAGTTATTGCCTACATAACTTTTAAGCTGAACATAGAGCTACCAAATGAAAGTTATTGCCTACATAACTTTTAAACTGAACATAGAGCTACCAAATGTAAGTTATTGCCTACATAACTTTTAAGCTGAACATAGAGCTACCAAATGTAAGTTAATGCCCATCGCGAAACGATGATGACCACAACAACAGACGGTTTTATCTCCATAATGTGATGTGTGCTGTATGTGGAATATAGTGAGGAAGATTATGCGCTGGTCATCAATCTCGCTTTCTTATCCCAAGTTACCTTGGATCAGTGACAAGACTATTGGTCGAGACGACTGGAGTGCCTTAACCTCTTGACTACAGCGACCCCACCACCCTTACCAAATGTAAGTTGGACAAGCAAATGAGAACATTGACTCACGGACTTATTTCATCAGCTCATACTATCCAAAAAAGAAGAACACTTTGCTAGCTCATGTTATTGAAATACATGATTCTTTAGTTACAATTTGTTGTTGTTTTTTAAGGGGCCTTAACGTTCGAAAGCTAAAGAGATTTATCTTGGTACTCACTTGAATTGAGAAAAAATTAAGTGATGTATCTTAGTCGCACGTTTGTATTCCCATTGCTGGGTAGTCCAGGGATTTTTAAGCTGAGGACTACATACCGCATTTTCATTGCCGTCGAATTTTGATTATTTCACCACCAGCAGAAAAACAATACACATGGGATTTAATCCACTGCCCTCCTTGGCGGCAAGCAGGCATCGAAACCATTCCGCCACTCGCCTAATATTTATCTTAGTACCTATTTCAATACTTGAATTGAAAAAAAAATTGGGCCCATTAACTAAGAAAAAAATCCTATTGCCCATCGAGAAGTGATGATGGCCAAATGTATCTTAATATTATCATTACTCTTAGTAGTTACTTGAATACTTCATTTGAAAAAAAATAATTGCTTTATCTTCGTTTAAAATATTTAAATTAATTTTTACAACAATCCGGACGAAATGAATCTCTTTGGCAATGGATACCAGACAAAGGACTAGAGTGTAACAAAGAGGATAAGTTCTCCTTTGACAGGACCTGTCGTAACCACAACTAAGCTCAGCCGTCCTCCGATTTATATTTGAAGAATATAATAGAATGCTACCGCAACTTATGTGAACCTCCACTATTCATTACATATGCAGACAGCGGCCCATTTCACTGTATACAAAGTAAGTCAATGTCTCGAAGCTAACGAACCTGGGACCCCTATTACATATTCATTACACGTTGTTAATCATTCACAAACACTAATATGAGCTGTCATTTATACAAGCATAACAAGCTATCCGGGCTGGCATACAACAAACTGAATAAATTACCTTCGAACCTAATCATTGAAATGTGAAAACGTTCGCACACCGTTCTTAGAGAACGTTGCTTTCCTATGATGATAATACAGACGGGAAAAAATTAAATTAGTTTTACAAATGAAAATAAAAAAGACAATGCCCAGTGTTTAGGTCAAGTAAGGCCTGTATCGAGGACAAGTCAAAATGAAAACAGCAAAATATAGACACATCATTTACAATTATTGAAATAATGAAAAATAATGACACAACAAATAGTTGCAGTCAAGTCCCCCATTAATACTAAAAGGAACAAGGACTGCAGTGAACCAGCAAGTCAACTGTATTTGAGAAACCCAATTGGTTCAAAGTTTCAAACCACTCGAATCAAGCAATCATCTTTAGAAAACACGAATGAAGTATAATAGCTATTTAGAAATCACACACAGACCACACTAGCTAATATATTTTACACTCATCATAATTACAAGATAGATTTCACACACAATATAACTGCTAGATAGATTATACACACTACATAATAACTAGATAGAATTCATGTACAGCATAATAACTAGATAGACTACAACACAACATAATAAATATATAAATTTTACACACAACATAATAACTATATAGATTTTACACATAACATAACAACTAGAAACATGTCACATACAACATAATAACTAGATATAATTCACACACAGCATAATAACTAGATATATTTCGCACACAATATAATAACTATACAGATTTCACACACACATTACAATGACTATCTGGAATTCATGTGCAAATAGTAATAGATCATTTGAATTCGCACATACAAACACACACACATAGAAAGTATAGTGGCAAAATAGAATTCAAACATTCACCCATACACAAGTACAAACACGCCCAACCAGCATAATGAAAAAGTTAGAATTACCACACACGAGTAGCTAGTTGGTATAAGAACAAGACATAATAGCTAGCAAAAGTTCACACACAAAGCAGTATAGTTAGTTAAAATTCATACGTAAAGCAAAATAGCTAATTACAATTCACATCCAAAGCATACTAGCTATTTCTAGCTCAGACACAAAGCACAGTAGTTAATTAGAGTTCCCAAAATAAAGCGTAATTTCTGGTTAGAGTTTGCACACAAAGCATAATAGCTAGTCATAAATAACCCAAAAAACGCAAAAGTTAGTTAGAATTCACACAAAAAGCATAATATCTGGTTAAAATTCTCACAAAGTGCATACTATCTGGCTAGTATTCAAACATAAAGCATAATATATGGTTATAATTCACACACAGCATAGTATCTGGTTAAAATTTCCACAGAAAGCATACTATCTGGTTAGAATTCACAAATAAAGCACAATAGTTAGAATTCACACACTAAGCATAATATCTTATTCCAATTTAACACAGAAAGCATAATAGTTAGAATTTATACACAAAGCATTTTAGCCAATTAGTAGAATTCACGCCAAAAAAAATAACAGTTAGTAAAAATTAATGTAAAAGACATAAATCTAACTATTTCGTTCCCAAATACATTAATAAGAAACACGGCTACTTACATTATGTGCAATTTATGAAATGGTGCAACTTCCGCTGAATATTCTTCTTCTCTTGCTTATTTGACACGAATAATGTATTTTGTCCTCTTTATTAGATTGTAGAGGTGAACGTTCAAATATATAAAACAAAAACAAAACGTAACCTTGTCATTTTGTTAGATAAATGACGTCAAGCGCAGCACTTGTCAAGATAATTGCTTGACATGTTAGACATAAAATGTGTAGTCTGTAAGTCTGATAATCAAGCAGATGGAATGTGCAGTCTGTAAGTCTGATAATCAAGCAAATAGAATGTGTAGTCTGTAAGTCTAATCATCAAGCATATATAATGTATAGTCTGCAAGTCTGATATTCAAGCGGATAGAATGTGCAGTATGTAAGTCTGATATTCAAGCAGATGGAATGTGTAGTCTGTAAGTCGTATCATCAAGCATATAGAATGTGTAGTCTGTAAGTCTGATATTCAAGCAGATAGAATGCGTAGTCTGTAAGTCTGATATTCAAGCAGATAGAATGTGTAGTCTGTAAGTCTGATAATCAAGCAGATAGAATTGTGTAGTCTGTAAGTCTGATATTCAATTATATAGAATGTGTAGTCTGTAAGTCTGATATTCAATCAAATGGAATGTGTAGTCTGTAAGTCTGATATTCAAGCAGATAGAATGTGTAGTCTGTAAGTCTGATATTAAAGCAGATAGAATGTGTAGTCTGCAAGTCTGATATTCAATCAAATAGAATGTGTATAAATGCTAGGTAGCCACACAGTTTTTAAAAAACCTTTTGGTTTCTTGGTCTGGCATACCACGTTGGACAATGACTTTATTTAGATCATCTCTTCGCTTAATTTGTGGACAATCGAATGGACGTTTAAAATATTAGAGAGATCAGTATTTATACCTGGTTATGAAAAATGATAGAGTATGCTGAAGTTGTGTTTGTCCCTTATTTTCATGTGATTTAGCGGGTTAGCCTCCCTGCTGTTTTTTTTAAGTAATGGTAGCATTGCACAGTAAAAAAAAATAAGTGCCGAAAGAAGATATACATTAGTTTAATATCGTGTGAAAGATGATAGTTAATAACATGGTTTGATAACGGCATTAAGAATATAACGTAAAATAATGTTTCGCCTACTCCAGTGAATAATATATAAAAAAGAAGATTGTCAGTCTATAGTCACAGAATCATGCAATTTAACAGCAATGAAATAATGACAAGCATACAGTAATATCAGTTAACTCAAACACAAATAACAAGGTATGAAAACAAATAAATAAACATAATCTTAAAAATAATTAAGTTCGCATAGGCATCTAAGGTCCGTTGCGTCGGTCGACCTCTACCTTGTCCAGCTGCTGAGACTTGTAATCAAACCTCGTCTAGTGCTGTAGGAATGACTGCTATTTGCCGTAGCCATGTAAAATGGTGCCGGCCCCTCCCACGCCTCCAGACGGCCGTTGAGAGACAGTTGTTACACGTAACTGATTTAAACGGGATCTAGTGAGCGGGAACTTCCTGGTCCAGTAGAACTGCATATCCGAACACAGACAGGCGGTGGCTGACCAGAGTGTCCGACATGGAAGGACGACTCATCATTGCAGAGACATTGCGGACACAATCAAACCACCCACACCAAGGATGCGTCAGATGTTGCGCATGTGAAAGGCATCGAGTCTATGTAGAGTCCAAGTCTCTGAACCACACATGAGGACATGAATCACACGCGTCACATAGATTCGTATTTTGCTTCCTAAATAGAGTCTACTGCTATTCCATACGCGGTAAAGGTCGTTCATATCGGATGCAGAAAGCCCGATCCGCCTTAACATGTCAGGAGCACTGCGACCATCGTATGGAAATAAACTCCCCATGCACGTGAATTCACTAGTACTCTCCATAGTATGACCATGGACAACTTTGCTATGAGAACCAAGATCAGAACAAAGGTTCTGAATGTTTTTTGGCCCAAGATATTGAGATGCCCATATTTGATGTTTCAAGATCCAGTTTCTTGAGAGACTGTTGCAGAGCCGCGATGTCTGGGCCGACTGGGACTATTTTATCAGCTGAGACAAGATATGTAATTCGTGTCTGGTCCATGTTGATTTTCTGGTGGTGAGCGTCAAGACGGTGAAGAATCCATTCAATGGCACGGCAGAAAAGGTACGGGGCAAGAACACAGCACTGTCTGACCCCTAAAGAAGGCGGAAACCTGTCCGACAGAGAGCCACATAGGCTGATTCTGGCACGGTGGTCCGTGTGTAGCTCCCTTATCAAGTACAGCAGTGGAGTAGGAGCACCGAGGCCTCGTAAGGATTTCCAAAAAGAAGACCTATCCGCTAAATCGAATGCAGTTTTTAGATCTACATATGCAGCGCATAGGTGGCGGTTGAATGCAGGATGCAGCTCAGCCAGGTGCTGGAGAGCAAGAATGGCATCTAAAGTTGATTGACCTGGGGTGACACCAGACTGTTGTGGACGACGTTTTGTGATCAGGAGTGGTTTGAACTGATCCAGCAGAACATGTGCAAATATCCTACCCGGTACGGAGAGCAGTGTGATTGGTCTGTAGTTGTTGCAGTCGGTATGGTTTTCCTTGCCCTTGTATATGGTAACAACTATTCCATCGCGCAAATATGCGAGAACGTGTCCTGTTCTCTACACTTGTAGAAAGAGGTTGAAGAGCGGAGCTGATAGAGTCCACTGCGTACTTCAGTAGTTAACGTGGAATGTGGTCCAGGCCTACAGCGCTCCCGTCTTTAAGTTTCAGTATTGCGGATTGGCCTGCTGATAATATTGGGGCGTCGATGCACGTCTCCGCGTTCGGGGAAGTATCCACACATTCCAGAACAAGTTCAGGGAAGGTCGTTGGTTGGGAGAGGTTGAGGGCGAGGGCGAGCCTCCTGATCAATTGACAAACTCAGTATTGTTACACGCTTTCTGCTTGCTTCTAGGGCGGTGGAGCCTGATGGCTTGGTATGCAGGTCGGAGATCTATGATCTGTTTTAACTGTGGCGCTGATTTCATTGTAGAAGCTCTCTTTGTCAGCCCTAGTAGCCGCATGGACCTGCTTTTAAGCTGCCGGTGTGTGATGTGATCGTTGGGTAAAAATATGTGCATTTTTTTTTTAGAAGGATGTCGTATGTGATGTCAGAGAGAGCAATGCATGTCGATTTACGTACCTTAGACCTACGATTATCATAACAGCCTCCTCTACATCATTCTTTATCCACGTTGACTCTCTGTGGTCGGATAGTGAGCCTTGTGTGACCAATTTGTCTCCAACTGTTCAGCAAGAGTAAGGTCAGTTTTGATGCGTCGTGCGCTGCACTTCGGTGTTAACGCTTGTCTTGGGGAAGCGCATTAGAGTACTCTGTGGCAGTGAAATTTGTATGTGTTTTTATATGGACTTTCCGAACAAATCAAATCAATGTTGATTAGCATTGGGATATATCTCTCTCTTTTCACAGCAAAGGTACGGGGTTCAAAACCATTCCCGATACCTCCCAATTGATGCACCTATAAATGGGCATCTGACTTACTATTAGGGAAGCAGAGACAATGAGAAAGAGAGCTGCCCATCCCGCCTCATAAACAAAGATGTGGATTCATAAAAGGAAATGTATATAATTTCTTCCCTCACAACACCGACTGCTTTGGTACTACCCCTACCTTTACCAGAGGAACCTCTCTTCGCCACAAACAGTATATTCATCATCAGGGTTGGAGAATACTTTTACTGTGCTCCTCGTGTGTATTCGACAGCCAATTACAATAAATACAATTGCGAGGGTGACAAATTAAACAGACAGATTGGTCGTCGAGATAGGAACGCCTTCAGCCTAACACATGTTGAGAATGATAAATCTCCGCATAAATACAGCTGAAATACTAAAAAAAATTAGCATTTTCAGCCACGAGTTATCATCTTCTAAATGTAAACTATCATTCACACAAACACTGTCATAAAGATAGTTTCAGTCCTTTGTATCACATATTACACACACATATACACACATACACAGGAAGACATTTACGCACCGTATTAAAAGTGTGTAAGAAGTGAGACTGTGTTTTATCATTATGGATTTCACGTGGCATTTCATATACATAGCTTATGTGCATTACTGGAATTTCCATTTGTTTAATGCAGGAAACAGGTATGTGTTCACATTTTGACAAACCTGCAGCAACAATATGTCAATTATACATTTTAATTCTTAATTTAAATAGGCACGGGATCAGGATCTCCTGATGTAGATGCTTTCACAGATGACGGGTGTCCAATGACAGTACTATCGTCTTCATCACATGCCACTTTTTCTTTTTAGAATTGTCATGTCCAACTGAAGCAGTCTCGCAAAAGTAGCAATCAATAAGATGATTTGTCGATCCCCCACACCATTTGAACTCTAAAACGCATCGATCGTCCACTTTGGTCCAATCAACAGGACAGATTCGTTGCATACAATTGACAACACATGTGTGGGGCCGAAAACCGATTCTGGTCACATATCTCACAATCAAAATAACAGCTCTGAGCTTTCGTTACCATACAATGGGTACAATTTGTGAAAGCAAAGTTAGTTGTCCGCAAATATAGAACAAATTAACCCCACTGTTTGCATTCACGTGGCAACTTGAAGGACACGTCTGCACTGACAGAGTCAGTAACAAAAATGATGACATGGAGACGACGTAGTTGCAATAGTCGCTACAAATTGTGTCATCCAGTTGGCACTCAAGGCCAGCCGTTGTGTGGGAAAACACACTCCAGGCCTATAGAAAGGAGAAGGACTGTGCTATTTGCGTAGATAAGATGTAGCCACGAGTCTATGACCCACCTCCTCTTACCACGTCCTTCATCTCCCCCGATCTTGAAAACTAAGCTTATTGTCATGATACACAAATGTATAATGCTAATCAGTATGTTTAATTTAATTTTTAAAAGTACTTATTTCTCGGAAACATTTTCAATGTTGTCTATTGTATTTGGCGAAATGTGAATTCAATGTAAATGTTCAGCGGTTGCCGTCAATTCACAACAATAAACCGGTCTTATCGATAATGCGGTAAGTTACTAAGCAACGTGCAGACAACTGATCGAATACTTCAATGTAATTGTATCACTGTGTGTGTAATGCGGGCGTAAACGTAACCTACAAGAAAGCGATGGTTAAACACGGAACATCTGGCAAGTCCAAAAACAGTAACTCAATATCTTGAACATGAAAAACAGCAAATTAAAAGTACGGATACATTCAAATAGAACCGGGATATAAGAGATTATTTTATAATTATGTAAGCCATTCTTGTGGTATCTTATTACACGCATTGGCAGATATAACATTCACGTAGCGCATGGCTGTTCCATGACTGCCAGAAACGATTGCTTATTAAAGAGAGAAATAATTACAGCGTGAGGTACTTCTTGGAAATGAATAAAAATGGTGACCTGAGAAACTGACAGAGAGCTTTGCTGATGAGTTATTAGGATATTGTTCTTCTTTCATATCATTTTCTCCTTGAGTGATTTATAAAGAAAGGACAGGGTATAAGAAGACGAAAATGATTGCGAAGTATATAAAAAAGAATAATGAGAATATTAAAATAGTTAGTAAGAAGTTGAAGTTGCAGTTGGAGTCGGAGGAAGAAGAAGAGAAGAATGACAAAGAATAATGTGAATCGCTCAGACTATTTCCCTAAATATCATACCTGCTGAAGTCAAAAATATTCTTCTTGTGAAGTAGTACCTTCTCCTAGCTTGACCTTTTTTGGCTTGGGGTGAGAGGTGGGAAAGGGGGGTGGGCAGGGGGGGGGGGGGGGGTAGTGTTTCTATTTTTAGTTCTTGTAATTAGAAAGCACTGGGGCGCTCTCTCATCCTAGCTACGTTTGGTTTTTGTGTACAAAATATTAATGAATGTATTTTAGCGGAGAGATTAATGCAAATAAATTTGCATCCATCAACGAACGCTAAGAATTAACGTAACTTAATGTCTTTATTCTGGTTAAGACGACTCTGCAGAGTATACAACCATTGCTACATGCTTGCCGTCTATCGCTGTCATGCACGAAGGAACACTGTTTCATACTTTACTTGCTCAACTGTGCTTTGACAGTGGCCTGAAAGACAACATGGAATAGTTAGTACCACCTCAGTTGCGAGCATGATGTAAGAAACGGATTGGACTAACTCATCCTACGGAAACTATAAGCTAGACGAATAGAGCAAATGGTCTTTCTTCTTGTACCATGGGGTGTAAAGGTATTCGTTATTATTATTTATTAGTCGACCTGTACTTCTACCGCGTAGCGCAGTGTTTAGCGAGCTGGCTTCGCATCTGAGTGCTCCTGGATACATTTCCCAGTTGAGGTGGAATGTTTTTCAGACCCGAACATCTGCTGCAGAACTGCCCGACATACGAGGATCAGAGAGAGCAGATGTGGCCATCACCAGTGGAACTGCAAGACAAGCTCTATGGCAGTGGCGACAGCCTCAGGATGACCGCCGCTTTTTTCGAAAAAATAATGGTTACTGTCTGACTGCGTACGAAGAAGAAGAAGAAGACCCGAACGGCTCCCGGGTCGACCCAGCCTTAAATGGGTACCGGTTCAGTCCTGGAAGTAAAAGCGGCGATGGAGAGGAGATGGCTACCGCTGTCATATTGCCGAACCTTTGAAATGTCAGTTTGCTAATACCTCACATCCCTTCGGTAGTAATGCTATGGGTTACTTTACTTTTACTTTACTTACTTCTACAGCAGCGGATCCCATATGCAAGTTCCAGTTCTGGTATTTGCTGGATGTAGCCGGGAGGAGGATGTCCTGCTTAGCGGGCTAGGTCCGATAAGTTTTTACTCCGCTGCGTTGCGACAAGTGCCGCGGTGGGTGGTTAACCTATGTGCAAGTCCATCTTAATACTCAAACACTAGAGCAAAGTAGACCTGCAGCCTGTTAGACTGCATCTCTGTTGATCTAAACAAATCACCTAACCATAGCTGTGTTATGCCATAGGACACAGTTAGTCGCCTCATAAGACATGCTCCTTGTAGGGCAGCGGTGCTATTCTTGTCCTTGTCATACATAAAGACCCCGGCGGACCACTCGAGTGTAAAGGTAATATATATTTTCTTGAATTGTCTGACTTACAGTTTTTGCAGGATGAGGTGACTTGACATAGCCTGTCATATTGCACCATAGGGTGTAAATGTATCCTGTCAAGTCACCTTTGTTGAAGTTATTTTCTTTTCATTATATTGCAACTCTGTAGTCCCGTGTTTAGTTGTTCTTCCTCTTCTTCTTCTTCTGCGGTGTTTGTTCGGAAAAGAAAGTTTCTGGTGTTGTGTCATAGTTTACAGCTAGACTGCGATATCTACGTCTTTCAGCCTGACACATCCGATTGCAGCAAGAGATTTTTGGGACCGGGTTTGACTTGCCTATTCGAGCCTCTATATCTACGCTAGGATGCATGGTGGCAGTCTGTGTCCAGGGCCGCCACTTGGAGGTGGAGTAGGGTCATGATCAGTTATGGATCACTGATCCTGAAGCAGGCCGTCACATCTGAGTGACTGGCTGCTGTCCGATCATTCACTGTTTCATCTTTGACCCTAGTTGTAGTTCTGTTAATGGTGCATCTTCCTCTTCGGCGTTCGTCCGGAAAAATACGTTTAGGACGTTGTGTCGTAGCTTACAGCGAGGCTGAGATATATGCCCCGTTCGGTGCGATACCTACTATTTTATCAAGGCATTTGAGACTGTGATTACCTTTCCTCTTCAATCCATAATCTGCTAGCCAGTCTGCATGGTAACAGTATGTTGCCAGGGCTGTCACTCGAAGGAGAAATCTGATCGTGCTCAGCTATGCGTCTTTGGCTACTGTCAGATCCTTTACTGCTGCATCTTTGGCTCTTACTACTGTTTGAACTATACCAGTCTCCCCAAAGGACACCCGGTCAAACAAATTATACGTGTACGAACAATAACTCCTCTGGCCTATACTAAGAACACATTTCCACAACCTTACTTGCCGTTTCTGAAATTATTTCCTGCTTTATTTGACTAAAAGATGGTAACCGTTGGTCTATCCATTTTATCACCACATACAGTAAAATCGGTAGTTTTTCCCTTGGTTTTATTGAACGCCTGACAATTAATTTTAAACTAGTCTATTAACTAAACAAATTTATTTAATAGTAGTCTGACTTCCGCATAACCGGCTCAGCTTTTAATTATACTGTATTTCTGAAAGATCCAACATTTGTATATTTATATATAAATGTCCAAAACGTCATACCGCACGAACGGAACGACATCATAAGCTGACATTTTCACTATAAATTGGGTCGTCTATTTCTAGATCAATACTAATTCTTTACAGTCGCTATGTGGCTCACGAGTTATGTACATATGATTATGTGGTTGGACGAATAATATGTTTTACCTGCAAAAACTGACGCTGTGAACTTTTTTGTTGTTTGTACAATCGGTCCAGCGATCTGATCCAAGGAGTGCGAAGTGGGAGAAGAAGGGTGAGGAGACGGGTTGACAGAAAAATGAATGAGTGCAGGTTTACAGGCAGTAATGTATGACTGGATTAATAGGGAAGAGGTAAACGGGGACCAGTTGGACTGTGAGATAAGATGGACGGACAACACCGTGTAATACAGTTAGTATATATGGTTTTAACATTTGCCATTTCTCATTTTACGTTGTTGTCCATATTACCAGTTAGGATGTCTTCACAACGAGGATCATTTACATTTCCTGAAAAAATATGAGTAAAGGGGACTCTCCGCCGCTACTAATAGTTGCCTAAACATTTCCCGTAAGTCGATCCGTCTTAAGTCAAAGAGTTGTATGAATGACCGTTAATTGCTATCTGCGCAATTTTTGTTATATCTTAGATCTGGTTACTGGTATCCAAATGTACTATTCAAAATAGAAACATTATTTAAAAGTAAGATAAACAACAATAAAAATAAACACAATTATATGTGTTTAATGAAAACAGGAATATAATATGAACACATACACTAAATTTAAATTATGTACAAACTGTAAAAGATATTATAATGGCGGCGACGGATACAGGTATCAAATAAACATGACAAAAGTTCCACATATCGGCAGCGCAGGTCGATCACCTGTCACGAACCAGAAGCCTGTATAAACCTCCTCTCTGCGACGTCGCAGATATACTTGTGAGTACAGCAGAATGTAGAAAAGAACACCGAAAGTTAAGCTACTACATAAATACTGCATGTAGCTGGAATGGGTAGTGGTGCAACCTTGCACGGGCAGATTTAATTTGTTGTGACAATGTGCATGTTAGTAGGTAGCACATAGGAGATCACGCTATGAAATGGACAAGCGTTTATATTTTCACTTGCCAAATGGATTAATACTCACGTTTTTCAGCAACTTGGAATAACGATTACAGTTCTAAACTAAATCCAGTTCGGAAACATTCAGGTTTATGACTCCAGTTGGGTGACGACTACATTAAGATGCTTATTGATGCGATACAAACAACATATTGCGTATAACGTCAGCTTGTGTGACCTTACTTCTAGCGTGAGCTAGTTTTCAGTTAATCGTACAGAGAAGACGAAAGTGAACATGTCGTAAGTAGAGAGACCGTGTGTTATCATGTCTCGCTATGGTTTATATTCATATATGTATTTGCTCAACTCGAGTATTTCTAAGGGAAGTAATACTAAAATCGCTAACGATCTATAAAATGTAAAGCAGGACCAAAATAAACATCAACTGTGCTACCCATCTGATTATGCTACGGACCACCACTGCAGGAACGAATATCAGTGTTTTGATGAAGGCCCTTTATAAAGATACCCTCTGCTTGGTTACTCTTTTCTTCAAATGGATACCAGACGCATTTATTGATTTCTGTTTTCAAAAGCACCTAATCGTTTTCAGTGTTATGTTTCTCTTAGCGGGCGTCTTTAATATACTAACTATTTTCATTCCTGCTTTCATTGTTTATAATTGTCATAAAACTTATTTAAAGTTTCATTATATTTGAAGTTGATCTTAATATCTTCAAGTAACATTAGCTTTTTTTTCTCTCTGTCTGTCAGCATATTATACAGGAAACAAATGTTCATCACCATTTTTAAGTGAGTATTGCTTTTCACAAATTTCAGATTATTTTTGTCTTTGAAAGTTTGCATAATCTCAGAACATTCGTTTTGTGTCGTTTTTCAGGTTTTAAAAAGGAAATAAAGAAGTAGTTTAAGTTTGTTTTGTTGAGATGGTCTAAATGGATCCGATTCAGCAGATACTAACAATAGATATAACAGCTTGTGATGTAAGGGCTTCATTGAAGCTAATGCTACATCAGACTGCTGGTAATTTATTGGTCCACAAATTTAACGATAACCATTATCCATTTTACCTGGAGTAGAGTGTTTTAGGAGAAGACGGTATTGTTACAACTGGGAGACAATGAAAGGGGACGTAATGATGCCGGATAAAGCTACAAGTTATTCGTCCGTTGACATATCCATTTATTGATGTATTTTCACTTAAACAAATATAAAAGCGATTCTAAAGCTGCTATGTGTATGCTTATAATAACAGCACATTTGTCCACCGTCGCCGATGAGGACCACCAACAACAAACTATTTCCCTGAGTAAGTGAGTACGCTTTTGACTGATCAAGCCAATGCTAGAGTAGAAAGTTCTATGACACGACTGGCAAACATAATCCCCATCTGCAAATAGTATCCCCTCTGCTCTAGACTTTCTGTTTGATCGTATGTCCTGCGCTGCCTGAACACGAACATCCTCGATGATCACAGCGTCGTTTGTGACCGCACTCTTCCAGGTTGAACGATTTTGAGCCATGTTTTTCCCAGGTGTCACTGTCTATTTGACAGCACTTATGAGACTCCTTAAGACCGTTCTTGAAACGCTTTTTTGTACGTCCCTGTGATCAGGTTTCTTCACTCAGTTCACTAAGCAGGACCTTCTTTGGAAGTCTTTTGCTTGACATTCGAGTAAGGTGACCCAGCCCATTTCAGTTGGTTCTTTTCATTGTTGCAGAAATGCATGAATACCTGGCATGTGGCCTCTGGATATCACTTCATTATCTATGACATGGCCCTGCCAGCGAATATGCAGTATTCGTCTCAGATAAGTCAATTGGAAGTGATTTAGCCTCCTGGTAGTGACGGGCGGGCTGAATGCTGGCACGATATACCTTCAGATTAATCGTTAATCTGATGCCTCGACGATCCCACACAAATGAGATGATTCGACCAAAAGCTGTGCTGCAATTGCTACTCTATTTTCCAGTTCATCAGCATTAGTCGCTGATCTTAACAGCGAATACTTAAGAGGTAGACATATTTTGCAACCGCTTTTATTTCTGTCCCCTCACTGTTACCACTAGCTGTTCATACATGGCCTCAGTTTTCTTTTTGCTAATGGTTAAACCAAAGTTGTCACAAGCAGCAGAGAACTGAGCCGTACTCTCACGCATATTCAGTTCTCAGCTATTTTTCAGAGCAGCCATCGACAAACAAGTGTTCGCATATCGTGTCGCGCACTACCTCCGTTTCCGCATCCATTCTGCGAGGATTGAATAGACCGCCATTTATGTGGAACTTTCTTTGTATGACATACTCGATATTCTTTGAGGCTTTTGTAAGCAGAGCAGGAAACACCTTGCTGAACAGGGCCGGGGCAAGTAGACATCTCTGTTTCACGCCGTTGTTGACCTCGAATGATGTATAGGTCTAGCCGTTGTCAAGTGCACGTGTGCACATGCTCTCATGAAGGTGGTTCTACCATTGTTTCAAATTTTCGACAACACGGGAATTTGGATATGATCTGCCATAGCCCATCTCTGCTAACCGCATCAAATACTTTTGTGAGGTCATTGAATGTAATATACAAATCACTTTTTTGTTCTCGACATTTGTCCTGAAGCTGACACGCTGCAAATAGATATAGTTCTACGATCAGCTGTGAATCCACACCAACTGTCTTGGAGGTGATGGTCTAGCTCAAGATGTTTGTTCATGCGATTGTATGCGCGCGGTGATCTTGCTGGCAACAGAAAGTAACGAAATTCCGACGTAAGTGTCACACCTCTGACGATTACATTCTCTCGTGTACGTATGTACTAATGACGAATCCTTCATTTATTGTGGGACTACTCATTTTTTCACACATGGAGCAGCAGCGTTCAGTGAACTACCTAGTGGGACATGTTTACGCTGCTGTATAATCCTAAGCTGATATTGTCAGCTCAAGGGCTATTTCATGAGAAAGAGCAATGTTGGGCTTGTCTACTTCATTTTCAGTGAGGGGTTCATCGATAGTCATGCTGCTTTCCACCTAGGGCATACGTTGAAGAGTCTCTTTCTTTATGAATGATGGACTGCTATGTATGTTGTATACATGCTCTGACAACATATGTTTTTAGGATTTTCGCTTTTTCTGTTATCACCAATCTATTAGCGCTGCCACGTCGTGAGTTAACTAGAAGGCTGTGGACCATAACGTGTTTACAGCACCTTGTAGTACCTCTTAGGATCATCACGCACAGCAAACGCCTTAGTCTCGACTATCCGTTTAGCGCTGCAGAGTAAACATTTTCACCTAATTTCCACCAGTTCTGGTAGATGATGAAGTTTCCTAGCTGAATGTCATCCATGTCTGCTTGCTAGCGCATCATCAACGCTGTTTCTAGTGGTTCCCACTACAACTTCTCCACATTTCGTTTCCTCTGTGATTTTGTCTCCTGAGAGCACCTCTTGGGT
This sequence comes from Ariolimax columbianus, assembly GCA_036924085.1. Classification (NCBI taxonomy): domain Eukaryota; kingdom Metazoa; phylum Mollusca; class Gastropoda; order Stylommatophora; family Arionidae; genus Ariolimax; species Ariolimax columbianus. Next base: position 33,838,952 of record JAVGWX010000001.1, on the reverse strand, counting down.
TGAACTTTTAGACTAAACTTGGTGACCAGGAGACGATGCCCAGTTCAATACTCCTCCCCCTACACTCTTAGTTTTTTTTAAACATTACTTGGATCCAGGCTTTTGACAATGATGTAGTCGATAATTTGTCAGTGACGGGGTATGCATCTATGGGGCGCTATTTCTAGCTGGGAGTAAGAAGATGATGTTGCTTATGACAAGGTCTTTGTAGCACACATTTTCAGTAATAGTAGACAGTTGCCGTTTATATTTACCTATGCCATTTCAACCATTGTGCTATTCCACGAAATGTGATCTACACTAATTACGGCGTTAAAGTCTCCTAACAGATTCAGTTTGTAGGATGTTGGAACCGCAGCGATATGTGACTCTTGATCTTCCCACTATTTACCCCTGGTTTTGTTGATCAACTCTATTGTTGTTGTCTAAAATAAAACATGAACTTTAACAGTCTAGTAGCTGTTGTTTGTGTTGTTAGTGATACTCTACATTCTTTGTCTGCTCTAACAGAAGATCGAGGTAACCATTGCAGTTGACCTCATTGCACAAAACCACAACCTGCGTATCCACTTACGTTTCTTTTCTTTGCGATAAAGATATTTGATCATGCTATATCATGATTCGCCATAATTCAGTCTGGTGTCTTCACTAGGTAGGAGTTGTTGGCCCACAGATTTTGTTTCAGCTTCGCACCCTCTGGCCAGGTCTGGCATTTACTATATTTATAGGGTGGGAATTCTGCAGATTGTGCTCGGTGTGTGAGATTGTTAGTCGGCATAGATGTTCTAGTAGTCTGCAGCGACCAGTTATCACTCGATTCACGTACTAATTTCCATGATGATTTTTGTAACAGCTCATTGTGCATGATTACATGATCAGCCCCAAGTACAACCCTGCTCTGTACGACTTGCAAATAAGCTGCCGTGTAGATATTTTTACCACCTAGGCTAGAGAACCGTTATCTACACTTGTAGCTTATTTGATTTAGCTCTCACGGACTGAAGAATTGTTATGTTCAACTAAATTTCTGCAACATGTTATGTATGGTCATTTTGCTTCAGTTGATCCAGTGTAAATAAATTTATTTTCTAATAGCAAGGGCGCCAATTTGCTGCACATTGTGTTCTTAATTTGGTTTGCTTATTTCTTTATTTTTGGGCTGTTCCGTTATGTATTCTTGATCTGCACCTGACATCAGCTCTATTAGTGTGCATAAGCACTGAATAGATGATTGTTGAATGAATTGATCGTTATGACTACTTGATATGACACTTGATGATGATGATGTAATTGCATCTAAGGATTCGCTTAAGCTAGGGATGTACAGTCTATATGCCATGTAATGCGTTCTCAGCCATAAAGTGTATTTAGTAAAATACTCGTATTCGGCTGGATAATACGATAATATTGGTTAATACACCGTATATGCTCACAGGATCTGCCGTTCCAGGATTGATCTTTACAGTCATAAAAGAATGCATCTCACAGCACATATCTAATGATGTTGCTGTCTTCGTTTGCAATGGGCAATTATTACTTTTGCCACCAATGACTTTAAAATGATGTGCCATTGAAGTATTAATTATCTATTGAGTTGTTGGATTTGTCTTTGCTTTGGGGTCTTGTCTTTTCACTTGTGCGTGTTGCAAGTCCTTATTTTGGCTCTGTCTCAAGTGACTGTGCATCGCACATGTTCGGTCGATTTGTCTGCAGCTTCGTCTTCCGACGATATCAGACGCATACCCAACGCCTCAATGGCTCGATTACATACGTCTTTGAACCACAACTGTAGTCGGCCAACTGTTCTTTTGCCATCCATCAGCTGTCGATAGAGCTGAACTTTGGAGATGCGACAGTATGCTATGCGATGAACACGCATACATATTGTGGAGGCGGGCACGGAAATGCACTTCTGCATTTGTCCAAGAGTTATGCATATACGATGACGAAAAACTTGGAGAGAAGAATAAAAGACTTTAAATTGTGATGTATATAATAATTAGGTGGGTGCATCTTGTAGAAAGACAGAAAGACGAATAAGCTAGTTTTTGAGAAGTTGGGATAGTCTAGTTCAATATTTCAGATATTTCGAAAATTTCAAAAGACATAACTTACTCAGAACAGGACTGGCTGGAAAAGCGGAGGGCATGAATACCAGAAGAAAATAACTCTATCAGTGGCAGAATAACATCATAAGATGGACCTTGAAACGTTTGTCATATTTATCATCAGTGCAATAGTCAGAAGTCTATGGAGAGCCATTGCAGCCGGCATGTCGATGTAGAGATAAATATTGAAATAAACCCGACCACCGCTTCTAAGTAATCTAAGTCAGGGTACTTATTATATTTGGTAATACTTCGTAACTGCATCTGAGCATCAGAGTAGTTGGAGCGCTTGTGTCTTGTAGAAAAGGTACAAAGCTTATTTGCGGATCTCAGAGAGGAAGTAAACCAGTCACTGCATCTAAATAAAAGTTGAGAACTAGTCAAACTAAACCCCTAAAATTATCTCTGCTGTGAGACTACATTTACCTGTTTTGTTTTTGTTTACCATATACACGATTTCCTGAAGCTATTTTTCACATCTATTATAAGACGATCACATCAGCATTTCGAGGGTAATTTATGTCCACTCGCTGATATTTCTAGCAAATCTCTTATTGGTTGCACATTGAAAAAAGATCGCATCGTCTAAATCCCTGTTTCATCTATTGGAAATGTTATATTACGCTGGCAGTTCTAATACGTGCTGTTTGATGTCAATACGTGTTTTATTAGGCTCAGACATCTGTGACTGATATGTAAACTGTGGAACATGTTGATAGTGTCTTTCCGTTTCATTATCTTGGCGGTCTTAGTGTAATCTGTAACTTGCAATTATAAATTTGTTTTTAGTCTATAATGTTCCCCAACAAGCATGAGGCTGTTTCTAACTATCTACTTCTTCTTTTATTTATTTTTCGTGATTCTCTTCTTATACTGTCTTTATCTTACTCTGTTTATAGTCTTCAGTTTGGTCATTATGAACCAAAGTGTCAGCACTGCATTTGCCTACCTTGCAGGAAGCATGTACCGTAGTACTTTCTGCACTCCAGTAGGGGAGGTTTCTATAGTAATTCATTTCACCAGATGAGGTTGCTAGCTATATGCGCAACTTTCTTCCGTTGTTTTAAGTATATGATTGTGCTTGGAATTTTGCAGAAGTTGGATTTCTTCCATCCCATAAATCACATACGTGAGCATGCAGATGAGCTTGTACCTGAGTCAGATCAGTCATGTTCATCATCTATATCTGGTTCTGTTCTCTGTCCTGTTATGCTATCAATTCTCATATTAAAATATTGGTCGTGTAGCTCATAAACAGGAAGTTTAACGGCGTCTCCACGTTTTTCATGGCTCCAAAGCCAGAGGTAATCATTTTAGTGATTCATCAGATAAGTATTTCGTTCACAGAAAAGAACTTTACATGTATTTTACTATCGCTTACAGTGTCAATTGTCTCTACAATCTTGTCCTATCTTCTATGTTGTGTTTTTTATTGATGTTGCAGAATGACCTTATAATGTCCTCACTATCTTGTCCATGTGTTGTTGGTGATTCACGTCTGTATTGAATATCCCTTTATATTTGTAATCGAGTTCATTAATTATATCTGTATGTCTACTATATTATCTTCCCCTCTTTAATATGAATCATTTTTACATTTCAGATTTCCAACAGTTGCTTGTCTTATTCCGTCTGTTACCTACGTATTGCCTTGTACGAATGAGTTTCTCTTTTCTTCTCTTATTTGACCTCTCCACATCTGCGATTGGTTTTTCTGCTATCCACAATAACGAACCACTGCAAATGTAATATTGGTCTCCGAGAAATTTGTTTTTCTCACGTCCCAAAGGTTTACAGCTTTAGCACGCGTCAAGTAGTCTATAGCTATTGTCCTATGCCAGACTGTCAAATCGATAGAAATGGACTTTTTTGTTATTTGACATAGATGTGAGATTTGCCAAGATGCTAGCAAAAAATATCTCATTGCTTTTTTTCTTTTGTTATTTTTGAATATGTTTCGACCGTTTCGTGTCTCTTTTATTGGGACGAAGAAAGTGATAACTGGTACCCGATTGTATCAGTTTTTTTTTTGTTGCCTTTTTAGCTTTCCTTGTAATTATTAGTAATATTTGGAAGAAAAATATTGCATTTATGACTAAGATTATATGTTGTCTACCGTATTTCTTTCTCTCTATGTTCCTCTGTCTGTCGATCTGTCTGTCTGTCCTTCTTACTCTCTCTCTCTCTCTCTGTCTATCTATATATCTATCTATATCTCTCTCTCTCTACTTGTTCTTCTTCTTCTTCTTTTTCTTTTAATTCATGACACTGTATGGTTAATAGGAGACACAATTTACTAATTAAACATCAAAGATGCCTGAAGTAATAACTGATGAAGACAAAATAGGGGCACTGCACCTACATCTATGTAAAAGGCGGCGACTAAAAAGAGAGGTGCTTGGGCTAGGAATCTCATCGTGTATAACAAATTGCACTACATACCACCACTGCAAAAGTACGTAATGAGCTTTGAATCAGAATTGTTAAAGGAGGCCAACTTTAGCACTGGCCATATTCTCCTGCTAGAGTGAAATATGAGCACACAAAAAAGAAAAAAACAACAGCCTTGTCCACGGTACATTTCACAAGTAAACATAACGTCACAATTACTCAACCTTGATGAATCCTCAGTTCCATTAAAGAGACACTTCAGACATTCTTCACTCCGGTCTCGTTCCTGAAACGGGCCTTTTCAGTCTTCTCGTCCTGGTTAATTGGTCTCCAGGAAAAGTCTAATAATGATGTATCACAGTTTCGTCATTGTACTCAAGATCTGACAGAAATAGAAGGGTCTGTTTCACAGCGATTTTTTATACTACATTTGACCCATTCAAACTGCTGTAGCTGAAGGTGTTAACCACATTTATATTGAATATAATTTCCAGACGTGGCTTGTGGTGTTTTTCTCCTGTTATTGTCGATAAATGGGGGACGCGCGAAGAATACAGAGAATGAAGAAAGTGAGAAGTCCGAGACTAACGAGGATATACGGTGATAAATATTAAAGGACATAGTCTGTGTTAAGGACAGTGAAGATGAGAATATGGAAGGAGAAACATTAAGGAAACAAAGACAAAGATGACAGGGAATGAAGAGCATTAAAGCACAAGGACTTTGTGAATGAGAAACAGTGAGGGAACAAAGAGAATGAGGACCGAGAATGAAGAGAATTAAAGGACATGAATTATGTGAATGAGAAACAGTGATGGAACAAAGAGAATGAGGACCGAGAATGAAGAGAATTAAAGGACAGGAACTATGCGAACGAGAAACAGTGGGGGAACAAAGAGAATGAGGACCGAGAATGAAGAGAATTAAAGGACAGGAACTATGCGAACGAGAAACAGTGAGGGAACAAAGAGAGCAAAGAATGAAGAAAATTAAAGGACAGGAACTATGCGAACGAGAAACAGTGGGGGAACAAAGAGAACAAAGAATGAAGAAAATTAAAGGAAAGGAACTCTGCGAACGAGAAACAGTGAGGGAACAAAGAGAATGAGGACCGAGAATGAAGAGAATTAAAGGACAGGAACTATGCGAACAAGAAACAGTGGGGGAACAAAGAGAACAAAGAATGAAGAAAATTAAAGGAAAGGAACTCTGCGAACGAGAAACAGTGAGGGAACAAAGAGAATGAGGACCGAGAATGAAGAGAATTAAAGGACAGGAACTATGCGAACGAGAAACAGTGGAGGAACAAAGAGAACAATGAATGAAGAGAATTAAAGGACAAAAACTATGAGAATAAGAAACATTTAATGCACTGGAAAGATGCGGATTCAGAATGAGAAAAGAACAAACCTGCGGGACAGAATGGACTCAACTATAAATTATAACAATTAAGGGGTCAGAGAAGATGAGGACAGAGATGAACAGTGAAGAACAGGAAAAATGGCAATAAAGAATGAGAGAGAAACAGTACAATATGATGATAATGAGAAAGAATAAGGGAATAGATCACGATGGGAATATAGAACCATAATCACTAACGGAAAATGAACAATACAAATAGACATTAAAGGACAGGGGCAATGACAACCGTAAATGAGAAACAATAAGAGACAAAGGCAATGAGCACCAAATATAAATGAGACGTAATTAAAGACAGGTGCGATGAGAATGAAGACAAACATTAAAGGAAACAGGCAATGAAGACAGAGAATGAGAAACATTGAGAGACATGGAATATGAGGAGAGAGAATGAGAAACAATGATTGACATGGAAAATGAGTAGAGACTGAGAAACAAAAAGTGTTACGGCCAATGAAGAGAGAGAATGAGAAATGGTAAAGGGGTATGGCCAATGATGCAATAGAATTAAAAAGAATAAAGAACATAAGACATTAGGATGTAGCAAGAAACATATGATTGCATTGGGTAATGAGGATATAGCAACAGAAACAATAAGCCACATGGAAAATAAGGGGAGTGAATGAGAAATATTTAAGCACTGGGACAATAATGGGAGAGATTGATTAACAATAATCGAAAATGGAAAGAGACGGGACAGAATGACACACATTAAGGAAACAAGAACAATGAGAGTATTACATTGCGATAACTAAGTGAAGAAGAAGAAGGAAAATATTAAATAACACAATTAAAGAAAACAACGACAATCCCGAAAAATAATGAGTTTCATTAAATGACTTGGAATGGTAGACTATTCGTCTGGGAATATATACAAACTTAACGAGGGATAGGTAAACCTTGAAAATATTTTGATTAGTAAATAACGCTCGCTCAGAAAACATTCACCGGGATGAATGCATGCTGGAATGATGTGCCGATTGCTTTATAATAGATATACATTGACTGTGGTAGGTTACAGCGTGCCTGGTCACTTCTTATTTCGTGTATGCTCTCTACGAAATATAGGACAAGTCATTTACCAGAAGTATGTATGAAAGATGTCCTCGCGTAATGTTCCTTTCTCTGGAAATGGGATTTACGTTTGTTATATTGATAGCCCCTGTCAGATCTCTTTATATGCCCTTTACATCCAGCTTGGGTGGATACAGTGGTGCTGTTCTTTACTCACATGTGGCTGATCGACAGGAGAAGTGATACATTATATTTGTAGAAGGAAAAAAAGAATGAAAGGAACAGAAAGTGCATTATTGTTTATAACTCGATAAATATTAAATTCGAGTAGCAGCGGAGAGACCAAGCCTGAATTTGTAGCGTTAGCTTACTATATTTAAAAAAATCTGACTGACACAAACATTGCATGAATAAAGCTATTAACAAGTTAACGAGTACACGAAATATTAATCTTCTCTCCAGGAAGGAAATATAAAGATCACTCCGTTTCCACCTTCGGTGCCAATGCACAAGGAAAGCAAGCGGTATATGCTCTAGCTAATAAATTATAGCCTCCCTGTATTTTCCGATCGCTATCAAGCGATTTCTTTAACATAATTAGAATATGTGTATGGTTCGCTTGTACCTTATGTCCAGGTAACGAGTGCTTTGGGAATGCGTATACTAATAACACTGAAAAACTGGAAGTGATTGTCAAACTATATAAAGCATTAGTTAAACCTAGATTGGAGCACTGTGTACAGGTGAGGGTAGAGGGTAGAGGGTATATAGACATGCTGGAAAGGATATAAAGAAGAGTGACACAACTGATAGTGGAATTCAAGAATTATAATTATCAGGAAAGCTTAAAAAAAATCGACCTATAGCGTCTAGAAAAGAGAGGAATTCGAGGTGACGTTATATAGGTTTATGAGATAATCAAGGGAAAAAAAAATAGTGTGTACTCCTTAACTTGTTAATAGCTTTATAATGATCTTTTCTGAAATATAGCTTTTCCAAGGTAAATGACCCATTTCTTCACGTTTCTAAAGCCCTGGCGGATGATATCCTATTAGACTGATATCTTCGAGCGTCAATAGGATGACGCAATCTGCCGTAGTCATTCAAAGGACATTTTCTCCTTGTCATCATCTATGTTCCTGATTCTGCAAGTGTCGATGTCTTGTTCCAAATGCTTCGTGAGTTTGTGAACATTGCGGATGTTTGTTATATACAAATACTTTGCTATCACGGAGGTGACCCATTGCACCGGTGATAAAGAAAGCTTGTAGCTTTTTTTTTTTGGGGGGGGGGGGGGAGAGGGGGGGGGGTAGGTGTTTGTGAGATCGGTGACTAAAACTGGTGTTGTGTTCCACACATATGGTCCCAGTCCGGTTCAAGGACTGGTATTGTTCACACACATTTGTTGTCAATCATGTGCAACGCATCTGTGCTGCTGGTTGAACCGAAAAGGACCATCGATGCGTTTTGTAAGTCCAATCCTGCGGAGGAAACCGACAAATCATCTTATTGATTGGTACTTTTGCGTGACTACTCCAATTGAACATGGTTTTCCTTAGAACAAAAAGCGGCATTTGACCTATCATAATTTTCCCTCTGTTTTGCGGGCAATGGGCATGTTTCATGGGAAAAGACTTCCTGCTCCGGAACCATCATATTCGTATACCCTGGAGGATGAAGAAGATAATAATCTCAGAATTCCGTCACCTGTGAAAACATCTTGATTTGGTGCCTACCGAAGAGTCTGCACAGTTACATAACATTACCCAGAGTGAATTTAATGATCTAGTGGAATATCTGAAATTGCCAGAAAATAAAGCAGAGCTGTTGGACTCCATTCTGCAGCAAAGAATGTACATGTTTGTTAGTTGTGTGCTTGGCAAAGAGATCGCTACCATATTTCAAAATGACAGATAACTTTATTGCTTGCATTAATAGAGTTGATATGATCACAGCACCACGCATCATCGTTACAGATTATAATTGAAGGATGTTCATTGATTCACCAAAGTTGAGCTTAAACGCTGTGCTGTTCCATAATATTAACGGTTTACCAATTGTTCCAATTGGGTTCTGTCTACATGAAAGAAACGAGCAAAAAAAAAACAACAAATAAACTGTTACACACCATCAACTATGACAGACACAAGGGGCAGATTTGTGGTGACCTGATGGCCATTGCCATCTTGATGGAACTACAGCAGGGTTACAAAAAGTGCTGCGGTTTTTTTCTCTGTGTGTGACAACTATGCCAGGACTTACATCTGAAAAAAATGACTGACCCCAAAAAAAATTGATTGAACCATAGAAAGATGATGTACTCAACTAAATACTTGTAGAATCCCACAAGATCTTGCTCCTTCCTCTCCACATCAAATTTGAACTAATTCAGATATCTTATAAGGTGAATAGAAATTGAACAGTATGTGTATGTATACCTTTGTGATACATATCCAAGCCTCAGTGAGGCGAACTTCAAGAAGGGTGTATTTGTCGGTCCATCGATACATCAACTCTTCTGAGATAGGCAATTTGATTAAATCTTCACAGCTGATAAAAAATTAGCTTGAAATGCTTTTCAGCTAGAGGCCACACACTTCTAGGAAATAATATGGTTGACAATTACCAGGGATTTGTAAACAAGAAAACCTGTTGCAGCGATACGAAAGACTAGGTTGCAACATGACGGTAAAACGTGTACACTCGGGTGCTAACTGATGTGCTGTCATTAATACTCGTAGAAAAAAAGATACTAAGAAAAATAGAATACAACATTGCTAGCAGACCAAATTTGGACCTTTGTGAGAGGTGCTCTAGAAATACATTACAACTGACAGTCAAAAAGACGTCTATATAAATCATGTCCGCTATGAGCATTATTATCATATGGTATGTATATGCAACTGCGTATAATTTGTTTTTAAATTGCATTTTTTTTAAACTACAGTTAATCTGGTGGTTTGTTGGTTATTTTTATTTTCAACAACATAAACTACAAAAAGATAACTTGATTTAATCTCAGATGCACACAAAAAGTCAAAATGTGTAATCCAGTGTAATTCACTAGTATTTGGCACAGCATTTTGCTTTAATAGTTCTTATAGATTAGTTACCAGTAATTACACAATAATTAAGCTCATTGCTAGTGTGTGTGTTTTTTTTAATTTGCTTTAACTGGTGTTGTAAAACGCTGATAAAATGCTTTATAGACAATTAAACTACATGCACGAAATATACCAACACATTGTTACGAGGGAGATAGGAAAACAAATTTGACATTTTGGTTATGTTGCCCCGTCATTTTTGATATACCGAATACACTATTTGCTGGCGTGAAGTTGCGTATTTGTTGGAATGCTTCTGTTCTTGTTGTTAAAGCTAATGGTATTGTGTTCGACTCCTGCAGACTTTGAACAATAAATTGGGCGCGGACAGATTCAAATTCCCAGACAGCCCTACTTCTCAAGTTGCACATCTCAGACAGTAGTAGATAAAAGATGTATCATCTTATGCCACTTATAAAATCGCAGACGTTCATTTTCTCTAGAACAAGTACGCAAGTTGAGATGATTAGTTAGACTGATGGTCAAATAGAGAGATTGCTGGTTACAAAGATAATTAGTTAAAGAGATGGTCAGTTAGAGAGTGGTCAGTTAGAGAGTCGTCAGTTAGAGAGTGGTCAGTTAGAGAGTCGTCAGTTAGAGAGTGGTCAGTTAGAAAGTGGTCAGTTAGACAGTGGTTAGTTAGAGAGTGGTCAGTTAGAAAGTGGTCAGTTAGAAAGTGGTCAGTTAGAGAGTCGTCAGTTAGAGAGTCGTCAGCTAGAGAGTGGTCAGTTAGAGAGTGGTCAGTTAGAAAGTGGTCAGTTAGAGAGTCGTCAGTTAGAGATTAATCAATTAGAAAGTTGTCAGTAAGAGAGTCGTCAGTTAGAGAGTGGTCAGTTAGAAAGTGGTGAGTTAGAGAGTGGTGAGTTAGAGAGTCGTCAGTTAAAGAGTGGTCAGTTAGAGAGTGGACAGTTAGAGAGTGGTGAGTTAGAGAGTGGTGAGTATCTTCTTCTTCTTCTGCGTACACAGTCAGACAGTAACCATTATTTTTTCGAAAAAAGCGGCGGTCATCCTGAGGCTGTCGACACTGCCATAGAGCTTAACTTGCAGTTCCACTGGTGATGGCCACGTCTGCTCTCTCTGATCCTCGTATGTCGGGCAGTTCTGCAGCAGATGTTCAGCGGTCATTTTACCGGTACCACACGGGCATTCGTCGGTACCACCTATCTTCAATTTGTTGAATAGGTGGTACCTCAGTCTATTGTGGCCAGTGCGAAGTCTGAAGACGACGACCTGCTCTCTTCTGTTCAACTGGTAATACGCATCGTTTTAGGTGTAACCAATATGTTCGGTTTCCCATTTGGTCATGTATCTGGCTTTAATAAGCCGTTTTGACTCTTCGTACGTCATACTAGTATCTGTTTGTGGTAGTCTTGCACCTTCTTTTGCCAGTCTGTCTGCCTCCTCGTTGCCTTGAATGTTGCAGTGTGATGGGACCCACTGTACCACTACCCTTTTTGGTGCGGACTGCTGACACAGTTGGCAGAGTGCTGCTCTTAAGTCATTAAGCTCAGTGTTTTTCTGGCTTTTTAGCGCTGTGACTACGACCAGAGCATCTGTAAGCAGGACTGTATGGCTTTCATTTTCTTTATGTGTCACCATTTCTTCCACTGCCGCCCTCAGTGCCTCTGCCTCCGCTCTGAAATTGCTTGTGTACTTACCAGTAGCGAATGACAGTGTTATTTTTCTGCCATTTGGTAGGTTCAGGAATGCTCCTGCCCCTCCGTTCTGTGTAGTGTTTGTTACAGAACCGTCGGTGTATGCATGGGTCCATTCCATGCTTGGGTAGCTTTTCGATATAAAGCTTAGGGTAGTATCTCTCCTTTCTTTTTCAGTCTAGCAGTTTTTGTTTCCTTCTTCTTCTTCTTCTTCTGCGTACACAGTCAGACAGTAACCATTATTTTTTCGAAAAAAGCGGCGGTCGTCCTGAGGCTCTCGCCACTGCCATAGAGCTTGTCTTGCAGTTCCACTGGTAATGGCCACATCTGCTCTCTCTGATCCTCGTATGTCGGGCAGTTCTGCAGCAGATATTCAGTGGTCATTTTACCAGTACCGCACGGGCATTCGTCGGTACACCCTATCTTCAATTTGTTGAATAGGTGGTACCTCAGTCTGTTGTGGCCAGTGCGAAGTCTAAAGACAACGACCTGCTCTCTTCGGTTCAACTGGTAATAGGCATCGTTTTTGGTGTAACCAGTATGTTCGGTTTCCCATTTGGTCATGTATCTGGCTTTGATAAGCCGTTTTGACTCTTCGTACGTCATACTGGTATCTGTTTGTGGTAGTCTTGCACCTTCTTTTGCCAGTCTGTCTGCCTCCTCGTTGCCTTGGATGTTGCAGTGTGACGGGACCCACTGTACCACTACCCTTTTTGGTGCGGACTGCTGGCACAGTTTGCAGAGTGCTGCTCTTAGGTCATTAAGCTCAGTGTTTTTCTGGCTTTTTAGCGCTGTGACTACTTCGAGAGCATCTGTCAGCAGAACTATATGGCTCTCATTGTCACTGTTTGTCACCATTTCTTCCACTGCCGCCCTCAGTGCCTCTGCCTCCGCTCTGAAATTGCTTGTGTACTTACCAGTAGCGAATGACAGTGTTATTTGTCTGCCATTTGGTAGGTTCAGGAATGCTCCTGCCCCTCCGTTCTGTGTAGTGTTTGTTACAGAACCGTCGGTGTATGCATGGGCCCAGTCCATGCTTGGGTAGCTTTTCGTTATGAAGCTTAGGGTAGTGTCTCTCCTTTCTTTTTCAGTCTGGCACTTTTTGTTTGCAATACCTGGTATATTTTCTACCACCTCTGGAAATATATCCTGCCTCCAGGTAGGTTTTCGTACAGTAGTGATGGGTTTTGGTGTTGTTTGTGCGTTTGTGGGATCTTCGTGCATCTTTGCTTTGGCTATTTCTGCAAAGTTTCTCCGCTTTATTTTCCCATTTCCCAAATTGTTTAGTCTCTGGTACATTGGATGGTCCGTCAGTCTTCGGAGTTTCTCTGACTGCAGCTGGGCTCTGCAGTCTCTTCTATCGGTCATGGATTGCAGTTTTGTGATCTTTTCAAGTTCTACAATTGGCGTTGACTTCATGCCACCTGTTATAATTCTCATGGCTTGGTTTTGAAGTTTGTTAACTTTATCGAAGTTCGCCTTCGCTGCTGTTGTCCATGCCGCAATGCCATACTCGAGAACTGGTCTCACTCTTCCAGTGTACAGTTTCTTTAGTATGCCTTCGTCTGCTCCCCAGCTTGTGCCAGCAAGTTTCCTCATGATTGCCATTCTTTCTCTGGCTTTCATTCGGTTTCTCTCGATCTGACTTTTCCATGTCATGCGCCGATCAAATGTGACTCCCAGATAGGTTGGGTTGTCGTTTGGCTGCAGGAATTTGCAATTTAAACTTAATTTGCTATTTTGGGGTTTGATGGAAAACGACAATATTGTGCATGTGGTTTTGTCCTCGTTTATTTTGACCAGCCATGAGTTCGCCCACTCTTCCAGCGATGTTAGGGCCTGCTGCATCCGATTTCTTGCTATGGTGAGATTCTTTTCAGAGGTCCACATAGCCAGATCGTCTGCAAACATTGAGCTATGGAATCTTCTTGGTATATTCTCTGTAATGTCGTTTATTTACACCAGGAAGAGTGTGGGTGACAGTACTCCCCCTTGGGGTACTCCCTGCTCGAGTGTCACCTTTTTGCTCATCTGCCCTTGTACTTGGACTCTGGCCGTTCTGTTTTTGAGGTAGTGGTTGATCCACTTGTACATTTTCCCACAAACATCACTTCTTCTTAGCTTGACTCTAAGTCCATCTTTCCAGACTTTGTCAAATGCCTTTTCCAGGTCCACCCACACCGCTACTGTGTGTTTCTGTGCCTGGTAGGCATCTTCTATTTCCTGGGCTATGAGGATTACCTGGTTCTCAGTGGATATGTGCTGTCTAAAGCCGGCTTGCTGTGGAATTAGTATTCGTTTTTCTTCCAGATGCTACATCAGTCTGGTGTTTATCATACGTTCCATCAGCTTGCCGACACAGCTCATAAGGCTGATAGGCCTGTATCCATTTGGATCTGTTTTGTCCTTTCCTGTTTTTGGTACTGGTACAAGTACTGCGTCTTTCCATGCGTGGGGTACAATTCCCCTTTTCCAGCTTTGGTTCAGGACCGATGGCAGTTTCCTCTTCGCTGTTTGGCCCAGCCCCATCAGCATTTCGTTTGTTATCCCGTCTTTTCCGGGAGATTTCCTTTTCTTTAATGTTCTCATGGCCTCTTCCATTTCGCTCATTGTTAATTTGGCCATCATATGCTCTTCAGGTGCCGTATTGATGTTGTCGTGCCCCTTTTTGCTCTTCAATAATGTCTGTATGCTTATCTGCAGGGACCTCGATGTGGTTTGCTCTGGCATAGTGATCGACAAAAGCGTTTGCGGCTTTCTTAACAGTGAGCAAGTTTTCTCCCTGCTTGATGGTAATTTGTTTGTTTGACGGGGTTTCGTCGTTCATGGCTCTGACTAGCTTCCATAGCTTGTTCCCTTCTTTGTCCAGGTTGAGGCTTTCCGTTTTGTTTTTCCAGCTCTCTCTTGCTGTTTGGCTAAGAGTGTATTTGTATTTCGCCGTGGCGGCTTTGAGGGCGATGTTTGCCTCCATAGATTGTTCTCGCTCTGCCATATTCTTAGCATTTGTTACTGCATCTTCCGCTTACTGCAACTCATCATTCCAGTAGGGCTTATAGTTTTTCCTAGCTCCTCTTGGGATGGTTTCAGTGGCGGCTTGCATTATTGCCTTGCTTAGGCTTTCCACCATGGGCTTCATTTTGTTGTTTCGTGTGTTGATGGTTTCACACAGCCCATCTGTCAGGATTGCAAATCTGTCCCAGTCGGCTCGTTTGTAATTCCAACGTGGGAGCGGTTTTATTTCCTGTGGGCCTACTTCCATATCAATGTCTAGCCTGGTCGGCCTGTGGTCGCTACCTGCCAGTTGGTTTAGCACCTGGCGGTCTATTTTATGGCGTATGTCCTGTGTGGAGAAGGCCAAATCTGGAGTCGAGGTGGTACGCCATGTTCTAGAATAGAAACTAGGGCTATCCTATGGCCTATTTATTAGGGAGAGATTTGTATCTATCTCCCAATCTTCCACTTCGTCACCTCTGCTGTCTGTGTCAGAGTATCCCCATCTCTCCGAGTGGCTGTTGAAATCTCCAACTACTATGCAGTTGGAGTCTTTGACTTCCATACTCGAGAGCGATAGGTCTTTATTTGGTGGTCCGTACAGATTGGAAATGCGGAGCTTCGTCTCTTGAGCCATTATGTCAACTCCTACAATTTCTGCTTGTCCGGTGTGATTGACAGGTACCGCGCTGCTCGGCATGCAGTTTCTGGTCAGTATCAGGACCCCTCCATTGTGACCTTCTCTATCGAGACGGAAGGTCTGGTATCCTCTGATTGAGAATTTATTATTATTGTTGAGGTGCGTTTCCTGGATACATGTGCAAAGGATACGATAGTTACACACACGCGCGCACACAAACACACACGAGAGCACGCACGCACGCATGTACACGCATACATACATACCTGCATACATAGCATTGAGCATGCATATTTACTTATCACAAAGAGAATATGAAATTATGATGTTGAGGTGTATTAAAGTCTCATTTCTCTGATTGACCTCCTTCTTTCTTCAATCTAGATGTAGTAGGCTATTCTTTGAAGGACTGACCACCAATGTGCCAGTTTTTTAAATAGATATAACTTCTTGCAGTCAAAAACTAAAATGCGTGACGTGACATTCCATTTGTGACCAGAGTTAATCATAGTCCTCGGATGCAAAACCCTGAGGCAACAGTGCGCGTCAGATTTGTAAACGAGAACTGTCATAATAGACTGAGTGCAGTTTGCTGCATGTGTTTAACGTTCTGTTATGGCCACAGCTACAACTATCTGCAGCTCACACCTTCAGTCTGTTCAATGATTGATATTTAAATCTGATGTTGCCCTTGGAAGACCTTCGCATTGTTACTTCTAGTGACAAGTTATGTATACACGCCTTTTATTCCCACTAAACTACTTACGGTGTTTGACATTCAATAATTCGACGATTGTTAACAAGATCAAAGAATGAAAAGAATCAAATTATGTGTTTCGCATTAAAATAACAGAAGACTCCTGGCCATCGCTTTAGAACTATATAACGTATTAACTGTTACGGTTTTATAAGTAATTCTAGAACGCCCGTTGGACTAACAATAAGTTGAAGTCTTTTTGTTCAAAAGAGAAGCATAGCACGCAAATGTAACTGAAAACAAACTTTAGGACTGTCCTGCTACCTATCCGTCGCAACTGGTAGGGGAGCCGACAAATGTTAACAACCCTGAGGGCTAAGTTTCCCGAGTTCATTTCCACAGCGAAACACTCCAGAAGCGTAGAAATGGAACACCGAGACAAATCGAAGGCACTTCAGGATGCTTAAATAAAAAAGAATGGAAATACAGTAAGGAGACGAGAACCTCTGATATCAGCACACTACTTAAAACCGACACATGCGATATAAGAGGCAAACACATACATCAAGAAGTATTTCGAAATTAAAAATATAAAATGTTGAACTTCATGTACACATTAAATCTGAACAAAAAAAATATTTTTTTAAAGTACAAAAACACGTAAGAAAAACTTTTTCTTATTAAAACACACTCTTTTCATCTGAACAAAAAAGTGTTATAGTATGTTATGCAGAATATGTGCATTACTGGCGATTTATTAAAACTCAGTGCACCTTTCCGAAAATGACATAGCGTATATAATTATGTTTTCTGTAGCGTGTTGGTTGTAGATACCAATGTTATGTTATCCGAATCACTCATCCATTCTTAACTCATATTGCATTTGTAAATAACTTAAGTGTCTTGTCAGCTATCACATCCACTGCAGTTTGAATACCTAACAACACCTAACAGTACCAACACCTAACAGTCCCAACACCTACCTAAAAGTACCAACACCTAACAGTACCAACACCTAACAGTACCAACACCTAACAGTACCAACACCTAAAAGTACCAACACCTAACAGTACCAACACCTAACAATGCCAACACCTAACAGTGTTAACACCTAACAGTACCAACACCTAACAGTGTTAACACCTAACAGTACCAACACCTAACAGTGTTAACACCTAACAGTACCAACACCTAACAGTGTTAACACCTAACAGTCCCAACACATAACACTGCCAACACCTATCTATCTCAACAACTATCAGTGCCAATAACTATCAACACCAAACAACACCTTACAGTCCCAACAGCTAACAGTCCCAACACTTAACAGTCCCAGCACCTAACAGTCCCATTACCTAACAGTACCAACACCTAGCAATGCCAACACCTAACAGTACCAAAACCTAACCGTCCCAACACATAACAATGCCAACACCTATCAGAGCCAACAACTATCAGTGCCAACAACTATCAACACCAAACAACACCTATCAGTGCTAACAACTATCAACACCAAACAACACCTATCAGTGCCAACAACTATCAGTGCCAACAACTATCAGTGCCAACAACTATCAGTGCCAATAACTATCAACACCAAACAACATATAACAGTCACAAAAGCTATCAACACCTAACACTATCCAACAATACCAAACAACACATCACAACACCTTACATACGAGTGCCAAACAACACCAAGTCACAACAGACATTCCCAAACAATACCAACGAAAAACGACGCTAAACAACACCTAATAATATTAACATACAACGTTAAACAACACTAAACAATATATATAACCATATATATAACAGTACTAGCACCCATAATACAAAAAAAACATAATCGTAACAACATCAAACAGCACCATGCAACACCAAACAACACCTAACAGTACCAAAAACAACCAACAGCAAAATAAACCAAACAATATAAATCCTCATTTAACAACACTACATACCACATAACAACACGTAATATTACAAACAAAAACAACACAAAACATGACATAAACACACAACAGCACTAAACAGCAACAAACAACGGCAAACAACGGCAAACAACACCACACACCTAAGAACATATAACACCTTCTAAACAATACCACACAACAACTAACCGTACCATAACCATTACAAAACAACACTAAACAACATCAAGCAACACCTAATAACACTTAACAGTTCCAACACTAAATAACACGTAACAACATCAAACAATAGCAAACAGTACCAAACCAATCAATACCAAACATCATTAAACAACACCAAACAGTACCAATACCAACCCAAAAACACCCCAAAAACCAGAAATACCAAATAACATCAAACAACACCGAACAACATCAAACAACACCAAACAGTACCAGCACCAAGATACACAATTTAGCACCAAAAAATACTAAGCCGTACCAGTATAAAAAACACCAACTGGCACCAAACAGTACGAACACCAAAAAACACAAAACAACATCAAACAACACCAAACACCATCAAACAACATCAAACAACACATAGAAAAAGACCAAACAACACAAAGAAACACCAAACAACATCAAGCAACACAAAGAAACATCAAACACCACAAAGAAACACCAAACAACACAAATAAACACCAAACAACATCAAACAACACCAAACAACACCGAACAATATCAAACGGTACCATCACTGCAAAACACCAAGCAAAACCAAGAAATACCAAACAGTATCAAACAACACCAAACTTCAAAACAACACCAAACAGCCCCAAACAACATCAAACAGCACCAAACAGCACCAATCTCAAACAACACCAAGAAACACCAAATAACATCAAACAACACTAAACAGTGTCAATCCCAAACAACACTAAACATAAAGAAACATCAAACAGCATCAAACAACACTAAAAAAACACCGAACAATATCAAACAGTACCCTCACAAAGAAACACCAAGCAAAACTAAGAAACACCAAACAGTATCAAACAACACGAAACAGCACAAAATAACATCAAATAACACCAAACAGTGCCAATCCCAAACAACACAAAGAAACACCAAACAATACCTAACAACAAATAACAAAACCTAGCAGCGCCTAACAGGACATGCACTTATTAGTACCAGAAGCTAACAGATTCAGCACATAAAAGATCCAGCGCCTAACAAATCCAGCACCAACTAGTGTCAGGAGCTAACAGATTGTTATTGATTGAAGTAATTTCCCCTTGTCAATAATGACTGTGGTCACTGTGGGTGATTTCGAAGCCGTGATATAAGCTCTATTTTTGCTATCAACCAATGCGAGACCAGAACAGCAAATCCACATATGCCTATCCACACGCATCTTTCTCCTTGTCTCTGTCTGTCTCTATCTCTCTCGCTCTTTATCATTCTCTATCTCTCTCTAATATCAACACATGCCGCAACCATCCCCTCTGTACCATCTGAATCATGAAAAAAGATCATATAGTCCAATACGATAAATAATCTGATTGAGGTCTCAGGTCGCCAGAATAGAAAAGACGCCACTGTATCATCTTTCATTCTAACTCTAGCTACTGTTACAATCTGTTACCCTATACTTTTCATTCTAACACAGAAGACTGTCCTAATTTGTCATCACGATGCAGAGATCCATCAGTATATACCAAGGCGTACATTTCCCGAATCGGCGAACAACTTACGAGTGGCGTTCAAATCAAACAGGGATTTGTTGTTCTAGTCCTACTTGAATGGGTTATAGCGTGCTGAAACTATTATTCATGACCATTTGTATTTTCGGAAGATTAGTGCACGTTGGGTACCAAGACAGATTTCCGCTTTTAACCGGCAGAGAAAAGAGTTCAAGCCTGCACTGGGTTGAAGGAACGTTTTAACATGGAAAGATATGACCTTTTGAATCGCTTCATTACATGTGAAGCATCAGTATACTTGATCTTGATGACCCATTCCTCAGCGTAGCTGCGGGTCCCAACTTCGTCTCCAGTAGATCATGTTTGGGCAGCAACTCGACTGGGAGGTATTGCTTGATCCACCTTGCAGCCCAGACCTCGCTCCAATCGATTTCCAACCTGTTTGGACCCCTACACAATTCCTGGACGTCATTATTTCAGCACTGATGACGAAGTGAAACAGGTTGTTCTGGATTGATTCAGATATACCGACAAATATTTCTACGCCGAAGCTTTCTAATAATTACTTAAACGCTGGGATAAGTACATACGTGTAGCAGAAGATTATATCGAAAAACAAATGGCATTTTTACTACTTGATAAAACATTGTTTCCTTTACGCAAAACAGTCCCGGTTTAACTTGAACGCAATTCATTTTAACTTTTAAATCCGCTTACCTTCTACCTCACTTTCGGCTCTCCTTGCGAGGGGTGACAATCAATCGTTGATAGTCCGTCCCTTTATCGTCGTTATGGATCGATTAGTCCCCTTTAGTCACGCCTTTGGTGGCGTCTACCTTTGACCTTGGAGCGTCTGTATGTGGAGTATTGGAGCACTCGCGATTCATGACAAAGGTACAGGATTCAACTCCCGCTACCGACAGCTCCAGTCGACTCAGCTGTAAATGGGAACCTGACTGACAGCTTGGAAAGGGAAAAGGCAGCAATAATGGAAACTGACCACCCTATATAGCATATCTGTCTCTAACACTTCATTTCCGACGGCACTATCTGCAATGAGACTACTTTAGCTTTGTCCTATATCTCATTCATACGATGTATCCATCGTTCTTTTAAAGGGAGTGCCCTTATCTTCAGCTAATTGCCTATTGTCTTTGTCTTGTGTATATAGTTTTGGACACACACAAACAGTTTTGCAATAAATATAGTCGTTGATCTATAAATATAGTTTTTCACCTGTGCTTTTGACTTTCGCTTATTAACCTTGGTCTGTGACAATAAATTGAAAATTAGTTTAAGTAACAGACTTTGAAGAAAGCTTACTAATTTTTTCAAACTGTCACCGCTGCGTTTATATTCATTGAAGAGGTTCCCCCGGGGGATGTTTATGACTGGGCAATCAAATCTGCTTGCTTCTGCAGTTGCCTGCACTGCACAAAGTTGACTTATATTTTATCTCTGTTATGAAGAAAACCTATGCTTTTCCTAGGTTTTGAACGCGTGTTCTCGTGATATGAAGACCGACATAACAACCGCTGGACCAGCCGCAACTTTACATCTTAACAATGTTGGGAGTTTTCTATACAGCACGTGTGACTACTTACATTCAATGTTTCTGTTAAGGATAGTAGTAATAACCTTTTTGTGATGTTTGTTGTGATAATTTCAGTGGTCGTAATACGTTCTGAGTGGAAGCAAGTGAGGATGCCCACTTTATTGAAAATGGTCACAACATCTTCAAGCAAAGTGAGTGATCGAATCTGTGCATGGGTGAGTTAGTGAATGGGTTCATTAGTGAGTAAATGAAAAAAATTAGTGGAGGAGGGGTGAGAAATGGAATGAATGAGTGAATGAGTGAGTGAGTTGGTGAATAAATTAATTGAGTAGTGAATACAAGAACTATTGATGAAAGGATACATGCATATACTGATGGATCTGCGTGTAAAGCTACCATCAAAGCAGGTTATGGCGTTTATAAGACACCCTGACGGATATTCTGATGAACTGTCTGATGCTTGCGAGGAGGCCTGCTCAGACTGTGAAGCTGAAATCACTGCACTAAGCTGCTTTAAACCATCTGGAGATAGTTTTTGTATGCCTTTCTTTCAAAGGCTCAAAGCGCCTTTTTCACAGATTCAATGTCAGCTCTTCAAGCATTATAAGTTGCTGGTCATTGTAGACCTGACATTATCCAATTATCTGTAGACATTGACCACAGTATCACTTCCAGTGCTGTCAAAATAGTTCTTCAGTGGATTCCTGGACACTCAAGCACACCTGGTAATGACAAGGTAGACAGACTTGCAAAGGAGGGATCAAGACAAGAACAGCCACACACAGGAACAGCTATACGAACAGCTCATTATATCATCAAACAAAGAAATGTGGCTGAACAGATGGGTCATGGGAAACACGGGAAGGGAGGTCTACATACAAATGGCAATCCCCAGTCATAATGACAGTGTAAATCAGCTCACAAGAAAGGATCAGAGCACCATTTTCCGACTGAGAACTCAACACATCCCACTAAACAAATACCTGAAGAGAATTCAACCACAACATACTCCTGAGTGCAAGCTGTTACACACCAATATGAAACCATTGATCATCATCTCTTTAAGTGCTCAGCGCTAAATGCTTTTAGGAAAATGCTTCTTACTCCGTGGCCAGATACATGGAACACTCTGTATGGCACTAGACAACAGTTGATAAACAAGTGCAGATACCATTACGTAGCATTGGGCCGACCTGCGAGAGCCCGGAACTGCTGGATCCGTAACTATAACAACAACAACAACACAAGTCAATAAATGAGTGAGTTGGTGAGGGGTGAGTGAGTGTATAATTGGGTAAATGAGCATATCAGTGAGTGAGTGAGTGAGTGAGTGAGTAGGTAAGTGAATGAGTGAGTTAGTGATTGGGCAAGTGAATGAATAAGTGAGTGCATGGCTGTTGTGTAATAACGCTTTGACAAAAAGTGAAAAACTAGTAAATTAGTGAGTGCATGCGTGAGAAAGGCATTGATTGAGTGGCAGTTGCTTGACAATAACAAGTTAAAAAAGAGTAAGTAAATGAGTGAGTGAATAAGTGAGGGAATGAGTGAGTGAGTGAGCGAGTGGCCATTTGACTACTTCATCTTTCATCTGAAAGGATTACTTATAAAGCAGGGACAATTAATCACAGCATTTCTGACCGTTTGCCATAACAAACAGTCAAAATCAGTCAAAAAATATATTGATATAATCAACAATCTAGACTACCACCATAATCAGATAACAATGACAATAAAGTCATGAATCATCATTTATTTCATTCACAAAATAGACAACTATTGATACGCCTGCCATTTAATTGGATTCACATACCGAAGTTGTAATAGCCGTCCAATGTTCTCCCAGTCATATATTGTTCGAGCGACGTACACAGTACGATAACCATCCATAGAATGTGAGTATATTTTCCACATCCAATTGTGTATCGTTAATGTAGGTATATAGAAAAGTATTCTTCGTATGATCACTTGATACTTAGAAATTACCAGCATGTGCTACCAGTATTGTTGTAGTGGGGGAAGTAATCGAACCACTACACCAGATGGTGGGTGTCCTGAAAGGTGGCTAGAGCTCGTTGCACATGTGACTGACAACTGCATCGTGTATAATTAAGGGTTAGAGAATTCACAATTGGAAGATCAGATGGATGCTTTAACGTTCGCCTTTTTCAAAGAAGCGAAATATTATATAAACCCAATGCTCGTACTTGACTAACATAGGATAATTACAGCAAATGCATGTTTTTCGGTTGCATTTTTTTCTCTAAGGCGGTTTGCCTTGCAATGTACTTTGTGCCTAATTTCCGAGTTAATCCGACATCAGTATTTTTGTTTATTCGTGTACTTGCCATAGAAGTACGTGTTTGTTGTTTCGATAATCCTAACCCAGCAAGCTTGATTTCTGAGCTGTGCCACTAACCGTTTCGGCACGCTGGTTAGAGAATAACACATTACAGCACAGTCAAGGTAGGGAATTCAGATGGTGTAACAGCATAGCCGAACTTGAGGTTGGCCGGCAAATAAACAATAACACTCAAGATATGATACCGTTATATATACTGATCATAGTGATAAATAAGGTTGGGGTTTATGTGCTAGAGTAAGAGATCATATTGTTCCGGAGTTCAGTGGACCATGCAGGACAACAGCCTGCAATATTATTATGAGGATAGAGACGGTGATCTCAGTTGTGGGATAGATATATGATACCTCATTAGCAAGGGCAGTCATCGTTTCAGACTCCGAATCCCATCTTGCGAAGGTACAAAAGAGCCTGGCTAAGGCATAAGTAGATGACAGCCGAAGAGGTCACAAACCTACAAGGGCTGGTGTGGATAAAGTACCTGGTCATTATTGGATTCAAGCCAACATCAGTTCTGGCATTCTGGATTCACAAGCACCAATTATAAGAGCACCACATATATAAACGAGTGGCAATCTGACGTCTATCAATTCCTACATGCTGGATGATAAGATCGCAATAGATGAATCAGAAATTCATAAACTACTGAAGTTTGAAATCAAACTAGGTATAAGTAAATTGAAGCGTACGAGAGGACGTAGTAGTGTGTACAACCAATGAGGAACCACCAGTAGCCATGGCCTTCGCCAGTTGCTGATAGAGACTAGGCAAAGCTGCGTATGTTTAGAGAGCAGCGAAATTGATCATTAGGAACAGAACAGAAGATAATGGTAACGCAACTATATGTAATACTTGCCATCATAATAAATAAGCTTGATTTCAACCCAACAGCAACAGCTTGATATTCGTCATAGTGTGAATGCGTCATTCCCATCCATACTTCCTTAATCGCTCAAATAGGACCATAGAACCATCACTACAGCTGGCTTTATTACGTGAATCACATGCATTAGCATGCATTTGCTGTTATAGTCTAGTATGTGTGGAATATTGGTTTCACATGACGAGGTTGCCATTATGTGTGAGTCATGCTTTAGTTGCCTGTAATGACATTTGTATTCTAGCGATGCGCAAAGGTAAGCGTTACTTAATATTAACAATGAACAATTGTGCTCAACAAAATCATGTTCAGAGAGTTCTCAATACGGTATTTTTTATTTTGAAACAAATATTGATTGACATATTTGAAACATATTGAACAATTTAAATCAATGGTGACGATCAATTACTGTTTCTTGTCAATGTGACACAAACGTGTTGAATTTTGCACTGTACCCGAAGCGTTTTCGACATGCATTTAGGCCAGCAGTTAAACTGCTTTTTTATTGCTCACTAGTCGTGATATAGCCAAACAGCCTGTAGTTGAAACCGACAAAGTAAACACGAGTAGCAGCTTCTCTACCAGCTCGTGTCCACAAAAAGGAATTCAAGAGATCGGAAGAGTGTGATTACACGAATCAGTCGAAGTAAACAAGTGAGACTATTTGTACTCATCTGAGGGTACTCAAGAATGGGACATAACGGAAACGAAGTGACACCAGACTTTGATTACTGGCGGCCGAAGGTTGTCAGATCAGTAGAAGATAGACGATATGTAGTGTGAAACAAATGAGATTGACTGCCTGAAAGAAAATGTAGGTGGTCGAAATCCAGGAAGCAAGGACGGCTGAGGAATGGGTCCAGTGCTAAAATACTGAATAATCAACAGAATTAAAGACTGATGTGGTAACCCAGATGCCGTGTTCAGATGAATTCCCAGTAAAAACAACGAAAACAAGTGTTTTACGATTGGGAGGTCAAGTTCTCATCTAATTTCCGTGTTAGTAGACACAACACGTAGGAGCCAATCAGTAGTAGTCGAGAATATAAATAACTTGGTTCTCACACAGAAACGACGGTTAAGGTCATTATGTGAAAGTGGTTCTAAGCATGCACTAAACCCACACACCCAACAGAAATGAAAAATTGCAAACAAATAACACCTTTATCATTTTATTATATTGGTTCTAAACGTGTACAGAACACACATACATACACGCATTAAAAAAACACGAGATTCCAAAACAAAATGACAACGCTATTTTACGTCTGTGATTAAATTGAGAACTAAAAATAAACAATATATACCAAACAGAAACATGTAAATGTAACTGTTACATGTGTATACAAGCTTTGTAAATAATTAATCTTATATAAAATGTATTGGACAGGAAAGGAATCAGGTTTCTTTAATCAATACTTTTTTTAACTATCTACAAGTCTTTTATGTAACAAATGCACATTTGCTTTAACGTTATCAATGACGACACGATGTAACAAATGCACGACATTTGCTTTAACGTTATCAATGACGACACGCCCTATCAAACAGAAGTTCTAATGGATTCTAGAGCCTGCACACCCGGAACACAGTTGTCACTCGCCGTGACCTCTTACTTTTCACCGTTATACGATTTCAAAAACTACTCATAAAAACTAAATTTAGAATATTATATTTGGTCGGAGGGTATTCGATTGTGAAGTACTGTTCTAAGGTACTTATGTGTGCAGAGAAGACTAACGTCTGGTCCGGCAATATATACTGGTCAAGCAATGTTAGTCAAGTCCAGGTGAAACATATAATCAGACAATGTTAGTTACAGTCAAATGAAACATACTGATCAGGCAATGTTAGCCAACGTCAGGTGAAACATACTGATCAGACAATGTTAGTCATGGTCAGACGAAACATACTGATCAGACAATATTAGTGAAGGTCAAGTAAACATTCTGATCAGATAATGGTAGTCAAGGTAAAGTAGATATACTGTTCAGACAATGTTAGTCGAGGTCAAGTAAACATACTGATCAGATAATGTTAGTCAGGGTCAGGTGAAACATACTGATCAGACAATGTTAGTCGGGGTCAGAGGAAACACACTGATCAGACAATGTTAGTCAGTCATGGTTAGATGAAACATACTGATCAGACAATGTTAGTCACGGTCTGATGAAATATGCTGATCAGACAATGTTAGTCAGGGTCAGATAAAACATACTGACCAGACAATGTTAGTCAGGGTCAGATAAAACATACTGATCAGACAATGTTAGTCAGGGTAAGATAAAACATACTGATCATACAATGTTAGTTAGGGTCAAATGAAACATACTGATCAGAAAATGTTAGTCAGGGTCTGATGAAACATACTGATCAGACAATGTTAGTCTGGGTCAGATAAAACATACTGATCAAACAATGTTACTCAGGGTCAGAAAAAACATACTGATCAGACAATGTTACTCAGGGTCAGATAAAACATACTGATCAGACAATGTTACTCAGGGTTAGATGAAACATACGGATCAGACAATGTTAAACATTGTCAGATAAAACATACTGATCAGACAATGTTAGTTACGGTCAGATAAAACATACGGATCAGACAATGTTAGTCAGGGTCAGATAAAACATACTGATCAGACAATGTTAGTCAGGTTCTGATGAAACATTATGATCAGACAATGTTAGTCAAGGTCAGATGAAACATACTGATCGGACAATGTTAGTCAGGGTCAGATGAAACATGCTGATCAGACAATGTTAGTCAATGTCAAGTATACATACTGACCAAGACTCCCACATCAAGTCCACGCAGTTATCCAAGAAAACATAGGCAGTTTTAGTCATTTAACAAGGTAGAGATTGACTTGATCCCCATCATAGGGAGCATCACGTAGATAAAGCGAAGATCACTCCGACCCTCCACCATCAGCACGCTCGGGATGTGAGGAAAGCTTTGTAACCCACTACATAACGCCATTTTCATGGATTACAAAAGAGTAAAGCTGCTCTTTGTGACCATTCAACACTTCGGTACTGCTCTTACCGCAAAGGGAAATATGCGTTTCATTCATTATGTACGCTGGTTTAGTGCATGTGGGGCACAAAGAGAATTTGGTTCTATTATTTGTATGTCGAAATTTAATAGTTACGAACAGAGTGTAGTGAAAGTAAGTTTCTCGCAGGCAACACGTGTATCTCATGACTCTTGTAAACAAAATCATAAATACGATGCTAGGCCTATAATATAACGGGACAACATATGTAACCTCCTAAATAAGGAACACATGTATTGATAGTCATAATACGAACCTATGTTACTGGCCTATGTATGAGCTTATTCTGCACTTTCCATCGACATTTTAATGTTGGCATTCTCTGATACAAATAAAAAGTTTAAAATTTAAATTAACATAAAAACGTGTGCATTGTTATCTTTGTGTAATTTTCTTTCGACAATACACTATCGTGAAGTACACACTGGTTTCCAAAGACAACAAAACCGTTCTAGTTATAGCAGCAACAATTGGCAAAGGGGAAGTATCGATTTGAGAGGAAAACAAAAGGTCATTTAACAGCACGTGGTTGGAAAACTTATAAATGCTAAGGCGCATGATTTGGTCATATTGAACACGACAGTCATGACGATTTTTAAAAATACATACATATTCCCCAAGCTGTTGAAGGATCGGCTCATCTCAAAGCTACAAGATTATGGAAATACGAGAGGGACCTATACCAGCTATGGAAAAAAATATATAATAACATGGATTGAAGCCCAGACATTAAAACACATTCCATTCAACACGTTAACGATCACTGCTAAGGCAGGAAGCTTGTTGGAAATACGTTAAGAAAATAATCCTAATTCTGTGTGGTTGAAGCCCTTCAAACAACGTTTATCGCTGGATAATGTGAATGTGAGTATGTGTACGTGTACAGTATATTTGTTTATAGTCAATGCAAGTACGCTACGTATCCCGTATAACTTTACAAAGTATATAGTGAGATGTTCTCACAAGGTCTAAATCACATAACGTGCTATTTCATAGAACGAACTGTTGACAATAGAGGACGCATATATGTCGATGTAGACAAGATCATGAAGTACTGCTCTAAGATGCTGACCTTATTCAGACATTTCTCTTTGAAAATGCACTTTTCATCCCGTCCGCACATTTTAGTGTTTGATTGGCACACAGAGAAGGAAGTCTGCTTTGTTATTTTGTTGTTGTGACGAAATATGTCTGTCCGTGAATTCATTCACACAATTTTTTACTATTCTTATCTATATGATTTCATAATATATTTGTAAGAAACATCACTTAAAGATCACAAAATACATACACAAACAAATTATAAACTAATTTAACACACAACTTGCACATAATGACAAGTTATGTGAAAATTGGAATGATTTAAAAAACGTGTAAGCGAAAGGAACAAATAAAACGGTTAGGATAGTGTGACATCAATCCTGAAAAAAAAATATTAAAAATGATACGAAAAATATATTTATTTGACCCGTAAGATGATGACGCCACACATGATGATGACGATGCAATTCTTACTATATTAAAGTAGCTCAACAAAGATTCTTGAATGCTTACAATGCTATGATGCACAAGAACTCTGCGATAGACAAATCTGACGGATATCAAGGTGATACCTGGAAACTGCTATACAATAGATACATTTGATTTTTACCTGGGTACATACTTCAACAGCTGTACAATACAAAAATATGCTGCACACATAAACGATTCCATAGCTGTACAATTGACAAAACTGATGTTCATGGCTCAACTACTTGGACAAGATACATTTCACCGTGCATGATTCATCACATGTACAACAGACTTGTCAGATGTGCCCATGACTCAACAAATGTATCAGTATTAGTTGCTGATCGCAAGTAAAGATGGTGTCTGCAACAGATGCGTGTGGGTGGACGTGGCCACGTATGGGTTACATGTGGCTGTGCAATCATATTTTAAATCTGCACAACCTACCGTACCTGGGACTTGCATAAATGGCGTTGGTAATCGAAGCGTCTTGTGTGGCGAACTTTCGGACGGCTCGCTAATCCCTCGCTGTATCGAAGATTTTATGCTCAGTCAGGAGAAAACTTTGTGCGATTGAAGAGCGCCAAGCTGAGCGGTCCGACGTAAACGATTCTTAAGATGCAACATCAATATAGATGCCTATCACTTAGACCTTTAGTGAATAGTTGTGTCTTGTCTTCTGCCTGCCAGCTGAACCCGTTCCTGTCCTGAGTGCACCATAAAGGCGATAAGGAGATTATAAGGCATGCGGCAGTGATCGAACATGCGAACAACGTGTCCAGCCCACCAAAGTTGGACGATTTATAACAGAATATAGATGCTCGGTAGTTTTGCCCTTTCAAGCACTTTATAGATTACCACCATATCCTGCTATTTGATATTGACCAGCCGGCGCAGACAGCACATGTGTAAGTGCTTGGACCGTCTATGATTTATGTATGCTGTCCAGGTTTCGGAAGCGTAGAGGAGGGTGGTAAGGAAGATGATACGTTATACATGGACCTTGGTTTCTTCATGAATTAATGTCCCGTCGATTACAAATACTTTCGCGCAGGCATCCAAATGTAGCGGCGGTCCTGATAATCGCATTGTTGCTTACAGAGTTAATGCACGCTCTGGTTAGAATGCTACTCAGGGATGTAAGTCCATTTACCCCCCTCAGATGATGGGTATGCACTATGATGATCATTTCATGGCAGAGTTTCCCGGGAGCGGACTGGGCCAGGATCTCAGTCTTAGTTGTATTTATTGTGATATTAAAACGAGAGAGCACATTGAGAGCGTCCATAGTGGATTTTCATGTCTTCCTATGGGCTAGTGCTCAGGCAGAGTCGTCAGCAAAAAGAAAGTCCAAGATGGTAGCACCTTGCTCTTCCCCATTTCTCCTGAAAAATACGCTGTCCTGTGACGTTTCGTTGTTTACAGAGATGCTGTGATATCTGCACCTTTCGATCTGAAACATTTGGTTTGAGCTGACATTTTTGGGCACCTGGGTTTGCCTTCCCACTGTGACCCCTGATATCTTAGCCAAACTACACTAGTGCAGCCTGCTTCCAATGCCGCCGTTTTGGAGTGGAATAGGGTTTTGGTTAGCTCTGGTTCGCTGACCTTAATACCAGCAGCCAGCTATAAGTAACTGACTGCTGTCAACTCAATCACTTTGACTGCATATTCAGCGCCAGATGGTAGCATCTTAGGTATGGTTCATAGATGGCATAGCTTGAAGAGTCTCTCGCACATCGTGCGATTGATGTGGACACCATATCAATATTTCTCCCCATCAGAAATAATTTGGCTGCAAAACCATGCTTCACAGTGTGGGCGCGAGAACACAGCCCTACTTCATCCTATGTGTTACTAAGTTGGCTGCAACATTCCCCCATATTACTTGGATCTGTGAATTGCACAACTGTACACCAAATTAATCCGATATGTTCTTAACTTAACAACTGTGTAACAGACTAGTAGGGTGTATACATGATTCACCAACTGTACAACATAATATTAGGATGTGTACATAACTGAATAGCTGTACAATAGATAAATGTATTTGTACAGGACTTAACAGTAGTTTAATCGGATGTGTATGTAACTCAAACAGCTATAGATACATATGATGTGTATCCTTGAAACAGCTATAGATACATCTGATGTGTATCCTTGAAACAGCTGTAGATACATATGATGTGTGTATCCTTCAAACAGCTGTGAATACATCTGATGTGTGCATCCTTCAAACAGCTGTGAATACATCTGATGTGTGCATCCTTCAAACAGCTGTGAATACATCGGATGTGTACATCCTTCAAACAGCTGTGAATACATATGATGTGTGCATCCTTCAAACAGCTGTAGATAAATATGATGTGTGTATCCTTCAAACAGCTGTGAATACATCTGATGTGTGCATCCTTCAAACAGCTGTGAATACATCTGATGTGTGCATCCTTCAAACAGCTGTAGATTCATCTTATTCGTGCATCACTCAAACAGCTGGCCATTATTCATCTGATGTGTACATCCGTCAAACAGCTGATGTTTAGATCACTCTAACAACTGTAGAACAGTTGAAGATGAGTTGTACATCACTGAAACAACAGTAGAGTTGTTTAAAATATGATTTGTGCGTCACTAAAACAACTGAACAGCAGATAAATCTGATATTGAGATCACCCAAACAGTTGTAGAATAAGCAAATTTGATGTGAACCATTGTTTTGATAACTCTGATGCGTGCATGTGTCAACAATTGTATTGCAGTCGAATATGATGGGAACCTATGTACATCACAACATCATTACAGTTAATAAATAAATAGTTTACATTACTCCAACTAAACTGCTGCTAAATTTGATGTGTACATTATAAAAAGAAACTATACAATGCAAATGTTATATTCACTTTGGTGTACATAATTGTATAATGGACTAATTATACGTCTATCTAGACAAATGCGACTGTACACTAGATTAATCATGTACTGTAAACAACAGTACAATATACCAATACTGTGTGTGCCTAAGTGTACATGTTCACACGAATCAACATATGTGCAATACATACGTATATTGCGTACCTGTGACAGGTCTAACGTTATATCTATCCGAAGTCACGTTATCATGTAATCTATTATATTACAGAGTTTTAATATTATTTGTTTCACTTTATTTACTATCTTATCTTCTTTACAACTATCACTCCTTAACTCACACTTTAATTTAACCACTAACAATTCTTTTAACAAAAGTAAAACAAAGAATGTTTATTTCACCAACATTATTCACATCATATCTATACACTAGGCTCATATCGTAGTATATTGTTCATCAATTATTAATTAATTCTAATAAGAAGTGTGTTATCATCACTTCTCTAACTGACTGATTGATTTTAGAATTTCGTGCAATTAACACATGTGTTACTCTTGCCCTAAACTTTATCACGTGGTCGGAATCTTGCAATTGTTTTATTCGCCGTCTATCTCTGTGCGTTGATATAATGACGTCTGTGTCATCATCTATCTGTCCTCGCTCGTCTGTCACTGCGTTGTGGTCCTATGTTCCACCTCTCAGCTTACTCAACGTGGATGTCTACCGAGACTTACCTTGTCTCAACGTAAGGCAGATGTCAACTGGGCCTTTTGTCTCGTCTCAACATCAGGAAGTCTGTGACTGCATCCGTGCTCCGACTGCAGCTGTGCTCGTGTCTATGAAAGACGACAGTCGTTGTGTTACTGCCGTTGTCAGGACGAGGAAACACACAATTCACGACGGGTCGTCGAGGACCACCGCTTCGTGTTTAAGTAGCACGTCTTCGTCTGACAAGATTGAAGTCGGGTCACGAGAGTCGGATGTTAGCGACGACGACTCGAACAGAACATCACACACAGACAGATTGTTACACGTGTGTGGTCTCTCGTTGCCTTTCAGTGTTGGTCTGCTTCGGAGGCTTCTAATTCTATTTGACCATTCTAGTCCGTCCCCTGGCTAAGTTCTGTAGTTTTATATATCTACTTGTTCTTGCTTGTATAATATGCTACCTACTAAACTGCACGGTAGAATACCCTTTTCGTCTGCTTCTGATCTGTTTCTCCCAGCATATATGCTGAGCTCCCTGCTTTGGTCAATGACTTCTACTTTCTTGAGTTTATTTCCTTCAAACTTTATTTGAACTCTCCTGTCCCGCAGAAATACTGCCTTGTTTTTCTAACTACTGGATGATCTATAGGTCATGGAATTCCCAATTCGATTCATGGGGACGAGAACCATTTTGGCTGGACAGTTTTAAACTGCATTGTTTGAAAGTTAAGGACAATGTCTCGTCCAATTAACTGAACCTCTCGGGCAGGGCTCTCAAGTTATTTGTGGGTACCACGAACAGTATTTTTAGGGCTTTTTGGACCCTTGTAAATCTGTTACATACATGGGTGCATGCATTAACAATTGTATGATGTATAAATCAAATTTCATGAGTACCTTACATGTTCTCAAGTTATGTGTATAGATTTATATATTTCTGGTTCCGAAATATATGGGCCGCAAGGGCTCGTTGCCCCTAACAACAACGAACGTTTGTTTTCAATAAACTGTGAATATCTTTAAATAATATCTTATAATATATAATGTTTGTTTATACAGCATCCCCTTTATATAAGTCTTTCTTCATTCTAGATTTGTAAAATTTCCATTGAGTGTCACGTCCTTTTGTAACGACAGTCGCTGTAGGATACAAGACGAACATTTATCGATTATTGAAAATCAGTATTTGAACACGACATACGCGTGATAATGAGAGTACGGAGTGGCATTCATTATGAAATGAGTTATATACGCAATCAATGTACCTTGGACGATTTGTCGAATCAAGAACTAAGGTGTGGGCGTTAAATAGTTGGACCATTTTGTCACGCTACTGTGAGTTTATTGAAAAAATTTCTAAACGTTTACGATTGCTGCTTTTAACATCGCCCCCCCCCCCCCCTCCCCCCCCCCCCCGCCCCTCCTCAATTCTTATTTTATTATAAAACGTAGACAATGTAATTACTTTCTTCCTTTTTCTCAAGATTATGTCTAGAAAAGGTAAAAGTGGCTCCATAGAAGACACTGAAGGAGTATGTCAGTTATCAATTTACCTTTAGGTAGACTGGAATTAGGGAATTGGTAGGGAGCTCGTGGCGCAGTGGTTAGCGAGCTAGCTTTGCATCTGAGTGGTCCTGGGATCATTCCCCAGTTGAGGCGGAAATGTTTCTTCAGGGTCGACACAGCCTTAGTACCGGTTCAGTCCGGAAAGTAAAAGCGCCACTCCTATAGCCGAATTTGAAATGTGAGATCGCTAACTCCTCACACCCTACGGCAGTAGTGCCATGAGTTACTATTTAAACTGGAATGTGCCGAAATTAGTGACTCTTGATTAGTGATTTGTGAGTTACTAACAAAAGAACTAGCAAAATATATGTACGAACTGTTAAATTTATATTAGATCCTTCCATTTTGATTTGTATTGTTTTCTTTCTACTGGATTAGCATCTTACTCGTGTAAGAGCATTTGCTGTAAACATGATAGGTAGGCGTGCTTAAATTTGAACTTCTTTCTCCGGGACCATCATTCCTTTATTGTGTAGTTACTTATTACCATAACAGAAATATGTCAAATATTTTACTCCTAGTTGAACAGAGGCTAGAGAGTTTAGTTATCGCGACAAAGGAATCACGGTGAAGTCAAGGCAGCGTGGAATAGTGAAATAATGTCTCTAAAAGTTATTTCCCGACAGCTGTATCTTCTATGAAAATATCTAAAAAAATATTTATATATCTAGAATCCACTTTAAAATTTGTGGCCATCTTTAGCGATTTATAATTGTTCGTAGTTTTACTGAATGTAAACGAAATGTTGAGTGTGAACTAATTATCTTAATGACCTAAGTGCGGTATTGTTTTGTCAAATCAAAACTGTTCTCCTGTTGGATTTTGCTTATTTGCACTTAGTAAAATAATCACAGATGTTGCTAGGATAGATAATTAGAAGTTTTATAGACACAATTTCCCATGCTCCGCTCGAAAAATACTCACGTCTCTAAGTTGTAATTGAGTTACAATAGTTCATTTAACAATGGTTGCCGTCAATCGCCGTCAAATATCTCAATAACCCTTGCACAGAAAACCGTGATTTGTTGTACGTGGTCATAGCTTACCAATGTGCCAACGAATTTATAACTTACATCTGTCAGGCAGTTCCATTTTCTAAGGCGGTTAGTTCCTTTGATCTTTGCTGTAGAAAATAATTCACCTAAATGTTTTAAAATTGTGAAGATGTAAAAGTACATGATCATCCCCCGTTGGCTCTTTCCTTCTTATCAGACGATAGTAATTGTGCTTTGAAAGAAAAGGTATACAACTACAGACCATGGCGAAAACGAATGTGACTCGTAAGACCAATCCGACCAGTGTGTGCAAGGAAAGTCTGAAACGTATCCGGCATGGTGTATCGTGTCTTCTCAAACGATGAGTCTTTAGCCTTTCAGCAATCAGTATCTTCTGTGTCTGTATTCCATGTTTAACCCTGCCCCTTCCTGTAACACGATCATTCATATCCCGCTTGCATACATTCGTGTACCGAAGTGCCGGCCCTGAGACATTTTCCTCAACTGTAATTCCTCATAGAGTACATATTTTGGTATTCTGCCATCATCCGTCCTCTAAATGTGTCCCAGCCATCGGAGCCTTCGAAGACTAAGCATGGAAAAGATTGTGACAGTGCATGTTCTCTCCAACACCTCTGGGTTGGTGATCTTGTCTTGCCACCCAACCCCCAGAATTCTGCGCAGGCACCTCATAGTATAGCGGTTTAGCCGCCTCTCCTGGTGCACATGGGTAGACCATGTGTCGCTGCCATAAAGAAGGGTGCTGGGGATACAGGCCCGATAAACAAGTGTTTTTGTTTTAACAGTGACGTTCTTGTTTTCCCAGACCCTTTTTGTTAATCTGCTCATTGTTGTTGCTTTCCTATCCTGATTTTGATCTCTTGGCCCAGCGATAGTTTAATATTGACTGAGGATCCCAAGTACGTAAAATGATTTACTACATCGAGAACCTCATCATCAATGGAGATTACTGGGGGTTTGTTTGCGACCTAGACCATAACTTGTGTTTTTGTTTTGCTGATTGTTAACTCGAACTCACAGCAGGCATCCCAAAATACAGATGCCGAAATTCCGAAAATGCAGCTTTGCAGTTCTTCCTCAGAAATATGATATATAGAACATAGGAAGTACATACTTCAGATCGATTGGAGCATACCGAGTAGCGCGGTACCTGTCAATCACACCGGACAAGCAGAAATTGTAGGAGTTGACATAATGGCTCAAGAGACGAAGCTCCGCATTTTCAATCTGTACGGACCACCAAACAGAGACCTATCGCTCTCGAGTATGGAGGTCAGAGACTCCAACTGCATAGTGGTTGGAGATTTCAACAGCCACTCGGAGAGATGGGGATACTCTGACACAGACAGCAGAGGTGACGAAGTGGAAGATTGGGAGATAGATGCAAATCTCTCCCTAATCAATAGGCCTGAGGATAGCCCTAGCTTCTATTCAAGAACATGGCATACCACCTCGACTCCAGATTTGGCCTTCTCCACACAGGACATACACTATAAAATAGACCGCCAGGTGCTAAACCAACTGGCAGGTAGCGACCACAGGCCGATCAGGCTAACCATTGACATGGAAGTAGGCCCACAGGAAACAAAACCGCTCCCACGTTGGAATTACAAACGAGCCGACTGGGACAGATTTGCAATCCTGACAGATGGGCTGTGTGAAACCATCAACACACGAAACACCAAAATGAAGCCCATGGTAGAGAGCCTAAGCAAGGCAATAATGCAAGCCGCCACTGAAACCATCCCAAGAGGAGCTAGGAAAAACTATAAGCCCTACTGGAATGATGAGTTACAGAAAGTGGAAGATGCAGTAACAAATGCTAGGAACATGGCAGAACGAGAAAAATCCGTGGAGGCAAACATCGCCCTCAAAGCCGCCGCGGCGAAGTACAAACACACTCTCAAGCAAACAGCAAGAGAAAGTTGGAAAAATAAAACGGAAAGTTTAAACCTGGACAAAGAAGGGAACAAGCTATGGAAGCTAGTCAGAGCCATGAACGACGAAACCCCGTCAAATAAACAAATTACTATCAAGCAAGGCGAGAACTTGATCACAGGTAAGAAAGCCGCAAACGCCTTTGTCGATCACTATGCCAGTTCAAACCACATCGAGGTCCCTGCAGATAAGCATACAGACATTAGCGAAGAGCTAAAGGGGCACGAAAACATAAATACGGCTCCTGAAGAGCACATGATGGCCAAACTAACAATGCGCGAAATGGAAGAGGCTATGAGAACACTAAAGAGAAGGAAATCTCCCGGAAAAGACGGGATAACATACGAAATGCTGATGGGGCTGGGCCAAACAGCGAAGAAAAAACTACTATCAGTCCTGAACCAAAGCTGGAAAAGGGGTATTGTACCCCAGGCATGGAAAGATGCAATACTGGTACCAGTACCAAAAACAGGAAAGGACAAAACAGATCCGAATGGATACAGGCCCATAAGCCTACTGAGCTGTGTCGGCAAGCTGATGGAACGGATGATAAACACCAGACTGATGTGGCATCTGGAAGAAAAACGAATACTAATTCCACAGCAAGCCGGCTTTAGACAGCACAGATCCACTGAGGACCAGGTCATCCTCATAGCCCAGGAGATAGAAGATGCCTACCAGGCACAGAAACACACAGTAGCTGTTTGGGTGGATCTGGAAAAGGCATTTGACAAAGTCTGGAAGGATGGACTTAGAGTCAAGCTAAGAAGAAGTGATGTTTGTGGGAAGATGTACAAGTGGATCAACCACTACCTCAAACAAAGAACGGCCAGAGTCCAAGTACAAGGGCAGATGAGCAAAAAGGTGACACTCGAGCAGGGAGTACCCCAAGGGGGAGTACTGTCACCCACACTCTTCCTGGTATATATAAACGATATTACAGAGAATATACCAAGAAGAGTCCATAGCTCAATGTTTGCAGACGATCTGGCTATGTGGACCTCTGAAAAGAATCTCACCGTAGCAAGAAATCGGATGCAAACGGCCCTAACATCGCTGGAAGAGTGGGCGAACTCATGGCTGGTCAAAATAAACGAGGAGAAAACCACGTGCACAATATTCTCGCTCTCATTAAAACCCCAAAGTACCAAATTAAGCCTAAATGGCAAAATCCTGCAGCCAAACGACAACCCAACCTATCTGAGAGTCACATTTGATCGGCGCATGACATGGAAAAGTCAGATTGAGAGAAACCGAATGAAAGCCAGAGAAAGAATGGCGATCATGAGGAAACTTGCTGGCACAAGCTGGGGAGCAGACGAAGGCATACTAAAGAAACTGTACACTGGAAGAGTGAGACCAGTTCTCGAGTATGGCATCGCGGCATGGACAACAGCAGCGAAGGCGAACTTCGATAAAGTTAACAAACTTCAAAACCAAGCCATGAGAATCATAACAGGTGGCATGAAGTCAACGCCAATTGTAGAACTTGAAAAGATTACAAAACTGCAATCCATGACCGACAGAAGAGACTGCAGAGCCCAGCTGCAGTCAGAGAAACTCCGAAGACTGACGGACCATCCAATGTACCAGAGGCTAAACAATTTGGGAACTGGGAAACTAAAGCGGAGAAACTTTGCAGAAATAGCCAAAGCAAAGATGCACGAAGATCCCATAAACGCACTAACAACACCAAAACCCATCACTACTGTACGAAAACCTACTTGGAGGCAGGATATATTTCCAGAGGTGGTAGAAAATATACCAGGTATTGCAAACAAAAACTGCCAGACCGAAAAAGAAAGGAGAGACACTACCCTAAGCTTCATAACGAAAAGCTACCCAAGCATGGACTGGACCCATGCATACACCGACGGTTCTGTAACAAACACTACACAGAACGGAGGGGCAGGAGCATTCCTGAACCTACCAAATGGCAGAAAAATAACACTGTCATTCGCTACTGGTAAGTACACGAGCAATTTCAGAGCAGAGGCAGAGGCACTGAGGGCGGCAGTGGAAGAAATGGTAACACACAGTGAAAATGAGAGCCATATAGTCCTGCTGACAGATGCTCTCGAAGTAGTCACAGCACTAAAAAGCCAGAAAAACACTGAGCTTAATGACTTGAGAGCAGCACTCTGCAAACTGTGCCAACAGTCCGCACCAAAAAGGGTAGTGGTACAGTGGGTTCCGTCACACTGCAACATCCAAGGCAACGAGGAGGCAGACAGACTGGCAAAAGAAGGTGCAAGGCTACCACAAATAGATACCAGTATGACGTACGAAGAGTCAAAACGGCTTATCAAAGCCAGGTACATGTCCAAATGGGAAACCGAACATACTGGTTACACCAAAAACGATGCCTATCACCAGTTGAACCGAAGAGAGCAGGTCGTTGTCTTCAGACTTCGCACTGGCCACAACAGACTGAGGTACCACCTCTTCAACAAATTGAAGATAGGGTGTACCGACGAATGCCCGTGCGGTACTGGTAAAATGACCACTGAACATCTGCTGCAGAACTGCCCGACATACGAGGATCAGAGAGAGCAGATGTGGCCATTGCCAGTGGAACTGCAAGACAAGCTCTATGGTAGTGGCGAGAGTCTCAGGATGACCGCCGCTTTTTTCGAGAAAATAATGGTTACTGTCTGACTGTGTACGCAGAAGAAGAAGAAGAAGAAGATCGATTGGTCCAGGATTGTAATAGATGATGGGGCAAACAATAAATGGTTATACTTAATTCAGTTCTGAGATCCATCTTCTAACTGATTGGGGTGGCCGTGAAAAAGACCGTTTTGTAAGGTGATGGAAACGAACATTTTTTATTTCACCAGAGCCGGCCGATTCTAACAAATTGATGACTGCTCTTAGTTGAACGAGCTACAGTTCATCTAATTTTTTCAATAGCCTTCCTCTTTCAAAACATGGTCTTTACATTTAGCCAAATAATTAGTGTCTATTTTGCATCTTGTATACTTGGTGATGTAGGGATTTTGTCTTCGCGTGCCACTGGCGTTGTGACATAATGCACTGTCCATTATCAAGTAAAAGAGTCTATCCAAAGACGGAAGAACAGTTTTGTTAAATCCACTCTCTAAATATGTTACCATTCATCTAGGTATGATGGTCTCTATTATCCGTATAATTTGATGGAAACACAAGTTCTGCATTCTTTACCAGCCCATTATGTCTGCTACCTACATGTGCTATTATCAAGCGCTGTCCTTTACCCTTTTGTTCTAATCTTTAAATTGTTCCATCCGTTGACTGCCATTCCTTTTCACTTGTGTGGTGAGCATTTATTCAAGTTTCTTTCACATACACAATATCATAACATTGTTTACGTATTTCACCCACTTCACGTAAATGCATTGTTTCTCGTGGATACTAAATGCGGCTTCTCAAAGATGACGTTCATTCCGCTAACATACTTTCTTAATGTAAAGCATATGCCTTTTACAATTGTCCACAACGTAGATTTGGATACATCAATGCCATTGTGTGTTCTCTGACGAAACTTCAGTTGTCTTAGTGTTGCTGTTTCATTGGAATCAAACATTCTGCAAATCTCTCTTCTAATCTCCTTGCCAAAACTTGTTACCATTTTCTTTCTTTTGTGCGTACTAATCTTGATGGAACACGAACTTAAAATAGTC
This sequence comes from Ariolimax columbianus, assembly GCA_036924085.1. NCBI lineage: Eukaryota > Metazoa > Mollusca > Gastropoda > Stylommatophora > Arionidae > Ariolimax > Ariolimax columbianus. The sequence continues at coordinate 33,798,190 of JAVGWX010000001.1, read as the reverse complement.
TTAGAACAATAGATCAAATGACCGTTTACTTAAACCCAAAGGGTGAATAGTTCTCTTTTCAAGGTTTGAGATACTCAGATAAAGTTTACAACGCTTAACTTCTCTACAAAAATATTGATTCATCTTCAATGCAATTGTATGGAGAATAAGGAACTTGTCTTTTAGACACATTGTGGTAGCGAACGTTAACAATTAGTTAAACTACGCCTGTGACTAACGTACGCATTGATCTTACCGGAAGTCTCATTAAAACTGTTCAAATCCAGTGAGCTGTGGGTTCAAGCTGGAACGATTTTGTGAAATACGTGGAAAATAGTATTTCCAAAAATACTTACTGTTATGAAGAGGTAAACATTTCAAAAGACTGGTTTTATTAGGAGGGTTTGTTTTTGTATTACATAAATAAAGAAAATTGTATACCGTATGTGAGTGGACAGGAAAAAAATATTCACCATTGGGGCATGGTCATCTGCAGGTTAAATGCAAAATTTAATAAAATATTTGTTTATGTGGAAGCTAATATATTAAAGTTTAAACCGCGGCAAACATTATGAAGCACACTTTAGTTAATAAACAGGTAGTATGTGCTAAAAATAGGTAAACTAGACCGACCCGTAACGTTTGATTAATGATGTGTAATGTGTACTTGGTGTTGTCATATTTCAGTAGCGTTTCAATAAGTAATTTGTTTTCATGTAAAACAAATCGAATGAGCTACTTGATTATAAAAATCATAATTAGTTTGAAGTGAAAATTCACCACCATGCAGAAGTTAACTGTACTATTGTAAAGATACTTCTACAGAAGAGCAGAAAATAAGTGTCGTTTGTATCACGACATCTAAAAACCTAAGAAGATAACAAAGCATGAGCTAGGCATAGATAGAAAATCTGTCTTAGGGGGATAAAAGGGCTTTCAATCATTAAAGGATACGATCAAGCAAGTTGGGAAAAAACATATGTTTTCGGCAAAGATTCGATTGGGGTTGAGATTTTGTTAATGATTAGGGAAAATGAACTTGGTTGCTCAATATAGGCTGCAAGCTAAATGTGATATTCAAATCTCAAATACTGCTTTTTGAGAGTTGTAGGAGATAGCGGGTTCATTTTTAGTAAATCTGTTAGCGGCAGGAAAATTGTTTGTGAAAAGCCTCGCTTGATTGCTGCCCACTGCAAATACCTGAGGCAGATTTGTAAGCTAAGGATGGAAATCTACTACATTTATACTAGCGTATGCTGGCAGCAAGGTGAAAGGGCTTGTCAGGGGTAGAGCTACTTTTCTCAAACAAAGTTTACAGATAGTAAGAACTGCCACACTGAAATGCATAAACATATATTTAGGGATTGCATAGGGAACACCCTACTCTACATAGACCGGAATGCCTCACAATGAACAATACATCCTTTCATCATGATGTTTCGCAGGAGGACACAAGTCCATCGTCATCAGGCACAAAACGTGAGATCATGATGTGGCTTACAAAGCAAAACATCATGTTCTAAGACACTCATTTAAAACCTGAGTTATTGCACGTGTAGATATAATAGGAAGACAAAGATGTATCTTATTAACAAAATCATTGTAGAGCATGACAACACTTCTCTTCGACTGCCACTGTGCCATTCAGATCGTAACCCCATAGAACTTGTGGGCTACAGTCAAAGTGCAAGTGGCAATACAGAATACAACTTTTAAATTGAGTGATGTTAAAGAATTGGCACGTGATGCTTTCTAAAAAAAAGGCACTGCTGGAAGAAATGTTAAGAGCACGTGCTCCGAGAGGAGCATACTTGCAAAATGGATTGCAGTTTTTCCAATCCTTAACAGTTGTGAATCTCTTAGAGTCGTCAGAACCAGAATAAAGTAGTCCACTTGCCATTCTTTGTTTGAGGACACCTCCACCAATTTCATCACTTTTTCTACGAGAACATGGTTATGAATCGTGTACATTCGCTGTTCTTTTAGCGATAGCGGTGAAAAGAGATGGATAGTGGCTCGAGAAATGGGATAGCCACTTCTTTCGTGAATGCCCTATATCATTTGCTCCCATTTCTTCATCCAGCGCTGCTTCACACACATTTACCAAAGAACGTCTGACCAAAGGGAGTGCCTGTGTATGGCAAACCGTGGAGGATCGATGAAAGCCTCAAGCGGATATTTTCGTTTATGACCCATGCCGGAATAGAACAATAGCAGAAGTTGATCGCGGAGAAAGAAGAAGAGGAAGAGGAAGAAGAAGAACTGTTCATTTAACAATACCAATGTTCGTGTAGTAAATTCCCCTATGGCATAGTGCATAGGTAGTAACGATCCGCCCTTGAAATGCAATGACACAACTATGTTGTGTAGAACTGCAAAACCAAATGTATGTGTCAAACTGTGTCAAATTTGCAATATTATTTAACATATACTGCTCTATGTTGAAACCACGATTCCTTTTGATTAATCGAACATTTAAATTGAAGGTCATGGACTAATGAAAGATTGTTTGCAAATAATCACTACTATACATCAAGCCATTTTCGAGAAAATCGATGGAGAGTATGGGCTTGAATTTAGGAACGGACTATAACACTATTCATTCATCATAAACTAGATACGGTTGGGCAATGGTCGGTGTCGATGGCTTGTGTGGAGCGGGAACCGTGATGAGCCGGCGATGAATGGAACAGGCCATTATCATGGGAACAGGATACTAACAGGTAATGTTTAATATGCACGTGCAAGGGAAATGAGCTATTTGATTTGGCCTATAGCCAACTGTGGGTGTTCTGCATTTTATAAAGACAATGTGTAACTACTGTGGAGTATATCTGTGAGATCAGCGAAGCGCTAATAACAACCAATTCATTGGATCCCGTGATGTGCTTTGTCATATTATCACTCCAGTTAGTCAATGTGCTCTGGTTGCTCTCCTTCTATCCTTATTTCTCTCTGTCTCTCTTTATCTCATCTCTCTCTCTGTTTCTCTCTCTCTCTGTCTATGTATATATATATATATATATATATATATATATATATATATATATATATATATATACAGTTTTATCTCTCTCTCTCTCTATCTATCTCTCTATTCATCTCTGTTTTTGTGTGGATATAAGTATGTTTTTAATGTTCATCATCATCATTATGTAGAATGTCTTTTGTACAGCGTCGCTCCCATTACAGCCAGCCGATATTAATCGATATCTCCAATCAATCTTCCTGCCTGCTCCATGTTCATGTTTAGAGTATCATTGATACCTTGTATCAACCTTTGCCTTGGTCGACCCCTGAGTCGCCTTCCAAGAACCATGCCCTCCATAACCGTTCTTTCTAGTCCGTCATGACGTTTGATATGGCCGATAAAATTCAATTTCCGAAACCTAACATTGTTTATGAGTCAGTTTTCTTCAACATTTAGGTCTTCTGTGATGGTTTTATTTGTCACTTTCTTTATCCAAGGAATTTTTAGAATTCGTCTGTAACATTTTGTTTCGAACGCTCCAATTTTCTTCCTTGCTACTTGTGTCATAGTCCATAGCACCCGTATACTGCCACAGGGAATATACATGTTCTCAGGATATTCAGTTTTAGTTGCTTGTTAGTATTATGCCATAGATTGTACATGTTGTTTAGCTTCTGTATCGCCATGGTCAAACGTCTTCTAAATTATTGTAAACAGTCTCATTCGTTGGATAACGTAACGCCAATGTATTCAAAATGTGTGACATTTTTATTTCTTCATCATTAATATCAATCTTGGGTTGCAGTCCTGTTTTGTCAGCGGACATTATCTTAGTTTTCTTAATGTTCAGGAACAGGTTCTGAGCTTCACTGTGCTTCTGAACGTACATGAACAGTCGTTCAGGTCGTTGGCACTGTTTGACGGCATGACTGTATCATCTGCATATCTTAGTTCTGGAATCACCTTTCCTCCTATTGTGAATGGATCAACAATTATTGTAGCTGTCATCTGTTTTTACCTTTCGCGTGACGTTTTCTGCGTAGATGTTAAATAAATAAGGTGAAAGTATGCAGCTTTGTCTGACTCCTTTGTGAATTTAAAACCAATCTGTTGTCCCTCCATTGGTTCTAACGGAGGCGTGTTGTCCACTGTAGAGTGTTTCTATTAGATAATACATCTAATATATTCTCTATACATCTAACATATAATACATCAGGTGTGTTGAAAAACCTATGTCCTTCATTATTTGCCACAGTTGCTGATGTTGTACACAATTGAATGCTTTTGTGTAATCTATGATTCTCGTAAAGAGGTTTACATTGTGCTCTCTGCATTTCTCAAATATTGAAAATGTGATCTCGTGTGCCTCTGCCTTGTCTGAAACCTGCCTGCGTTAGTGTATTTCATACGCTAACTTTTATCCCAGTCTTTTCATGATTATACGTTATACTATCTTTCTGGCATGGTTTATCAGGGTAATAATGCGGTAGTTAGTGCATAATTTTAGATGTCCTTTGTATAAATAATAGTTATACATGCGTATTGTCTATTCCTGTATATTCGTGAACTTGCTATGCTATCTATCTTTATATTTAGGTACCTGTGTGTGGGTATGAGTAATTAATATTTGTATTTATAAAAGTTGTTGTTCTTATTATTGTTGTTACTGTTTGAAGCTACTGGTTCTGAATTTCTAACTCTTAAGGATCTTTCTCTGGTAGTGAATTATGGTGACCGTTTTTAGACCCTGAATGGCACTGAACAATGTGGACCATAGTCTTTATGGCTGTAGTGCAATGCGAGGCTTCTCAGTTAAATTACCTTTTTGGTAATCTTCTTCTTCTTCTTCTGCGTACGAAGTCAGACAGTAACCATTATTTTTTCGAAAAAAACGGCGGTCATCCTGAGGCTGTCGCCACTGCCATAGAGCTTGTCTTGCAGTTCCACTGGTAATGGCAACATCTGCTCTCTCTGATCCTCGTATGTCGGGCAGTTCTGCAGCAGATGTTCAGCGGTCATTTTACCAGTACCGCACGGGCATTCGTCGGTACACCCTATTTTCAATTTGTTGAATAGGTGGTACCTCAGTCTGTTGTGGCCAGTGCGAAGTCTGAAGACAACGACCTGCTCTCTTCGGTTCAACTGGTAATAGGCATCGTTTTTGGTGTAACCAGTATGTTCGGTTTCCCATTTGGTCATGTATCTGGCTTTGATAAGCCGTTTTGACTCTTCGTACGTCGTACTGGTATCTGTTTGTGGTAGTCTTGCACCTTCTTTTGCCAGTCTGTCTGCCTCCTCGTTGCATTGGATGTTTCAGTGTGACGGAACCCACTGTACCACTACCCTTTTTGGTGCGGACTGCTGGCACAGTTTGCAGAGTGCTGCTCTTAAGTCATTAAGCTCAGTGTTTTTCTGACTTTTTAGCGCTGTGACTACGGCGAGAGCATCTGTCAGCAGGACTATATGGCTCTCATTTTCACTGTGTGTCACCATTTCTTCCACTGCCGCCCTCAGTGCCTCTGCCTCCGCTCTGAAATTGCTTGTGTACTTACCAGTAGCGAATGACAGTGTTATTTTTCTGCCATTTGGTAGGTTCAGGAATGCTCCTGCCCCTCCGTTCTGTGTTGTGTTTGTTACAGAACCGTCGGTGTATGCATGGGTCCAGTCCATGCTTGGGTAGCTTTTCGTTATGAAGCTTAGGGTAGTATCTCGCCTTTCTTTTTCAGTATAGCAGTTTTTGTTTGCAATACCTGGTATATTTTCTACCACCTCTGGAAATATATCCTGCCTCCAGGTAGGTTTTCGTACAGTAGTGATGGGTTTTGGTGTTGTTAGTACGTTTATGGGATCTTCGTGCATTTTTGCTTTGGCTATTTCTGCAAAGTTTCTCCGCTTTAGTTTCCCATTTCCCAAATTAATTAGTCTCTGGTGCATTGGATGGTCAGTCAGTCTTCGGAGTTTCTCTGACTGCAGCTGGGCTCTGCAGTCTCTTCTATCGGTCATGGATTGCAGTTTTGTAATCTTTTCAAGTTCTACAATTGGCGTTGACTTCATGCCACCTGTTATAATTCTCATGGCTTGGTTTTGAAGTTTGTTAACTTTATCGAAGTTCGCCTTCGCTGCTGTTGTCCATGCCGCAATGCCATACTCGAGAACTGGTCTCACTCTTCCAGTGTACAGTTTTTTTAGTATGCCTTCGTCTTCTTCCCAGCTTGTGACAGCAAGTTTCCTCATGATTGCCATTCTTTCTCTGGCTTTCATTCGGTTTCTCTCAATCTGATTTTTCCATGTCAAGCGCCGATCAAATGTGACTCCCAGATAGGTTGGGTTGTCGTTTGGCTGCAGGATTTTGCCATTTAGACTTAATTTGGTACTTTGGGGTTTTAATGAAAGCGAGAATATTGTGCATGTGGTTTTCTCCTCGTTTATTTTGACCAGCCATGAGTTCGCCCACTCTTCCAGAGATGTTAGGGCCGTCTGCATCCGATTTCTTGCTATGGTGAGATTCTTTTCAGAGGTCCACATAGCCAGATCGTCTGCAAACATTGAGCTATGGACTCTTCTTGGTATATTCTCTGTAATATCGTTTATATATACCAGGAAGAGTGTGGGTGACAATACTCCCCCTTGGGGTACTCCCTGCTCGAGTGTCACCTTTTTGCTCATCTGCCCTTGTACTTGGACTCTGGCCGTTCTTTGTTTGAGGTAGTGGTTGATCCACTTGTACATCTTCCCACAGACATCACTTCTTCTTAGCTTGACTCTAAGTCCATCTTTCCAGACTTTGTCAAATGCATTTTCCATATCCACCCAAACAGCTACTGTGTGTTTCTGTGCCTGGTAGGCATCTTCTATCTCCTGGGCTATGAGGATGACCTGGTCCTCAGTGCTGTCTAAAGCCGGATTGCTGTGGAATTAGTATTCGTTTTTCTTCCAGATGCCACATCAGTCTGGTGTTTATCATCCGTTCCATCAGCTTGCCGACACAGCTCAGTAGGTTTATGGGCCTTTATCCATTTGGATCTGTTTTGTCCTTTCCTGTTTTTGGTACTGGTACCAGTATTGTATCTTTACATGCCTGTGGTACAATTCCCCTTTTCCAGCTTTGGTTCAGGACCGATAGCAGTTTCTTCTTCGCTGTTTGGCCCAGCCCCATCAGCATTTCGTTTGTTATCCCGTCTTTTCCGGGAGATTTCCTTTTCTTTAGTGTTCTCATAGCCTCTTCCATTTCGCGCATTGTTAGTTTGGCCATCATGTGCTCTTCAGGAGCCGTATTCATGTTTTCGTGTCCCTTTAGCTCTAATGTCTGTATGCTTATCTGCAGGGACCTCGATGTGGTTTGCTCTGGCATAGTGATCGACAAAGGCGTTTGCGGCTTTCTTACCTGTGATCAAGTTCTCGCCCTGCTTGATAGTAATTTGTTTATTTGACGGGGTTTTGTCGTTCATGGCTCTGACTAGCTTCCATAGCTTGTTCCCGTCTTTGTCCAGGTTTAGACTTTCCGTTTTATTTTTCCAGCTTTCTCTTGCTGTTTGCTTGAGAGTGTGTTTGTACTTCGCCGCGGCGGCTTTGAGGGCGATGTTTGCCTCCATTGATTTTTCTCGCTCTGCCATGTTCCTAGCATTTGTTACTGCATCTTCCACTTTCTGCAACTCATCATTCCAGTAGGGCTTATAGTTTTTCCTAGCTCCTCTTGGGATGGTTTCAGTGGCGGCTTGCATTATTGCCTTGCTTAGGCTCTCTACAATATGCTTCATTTTGGTGTTTCGTGTGTTGATGGTTTCACACAGCCCATCTGTCAGGATTGCAAATCTGTCCCAGTCGGCTCGTTTGTAATTCCAACGTGGAAGCGGTTTTGTTTCCTGTGGGCCTACTTCCATGTCAATGGTTAGCCTGATCGGCCTTCGGTCGCTACCTGCCAGTTGGTTTAGCACCTGGCGGTCTATTTTATGGTGTATGTCCTGTGTGGAGAAGGCCAAATCTGGAGTCGAGGTGGTATGCCATGTTCTTGAATTAAAGCTAGGGCTATCCTCCGGCCTATTGATTAGGGAGAGATTTGCATCTATCTCCCAATCTTCCACTTCGTCACCTTTGCTGTCTGTATCAGAGTATCCCCATCTCTCCGAATGGCTGTTGAAATCTCCAACTACTATGCAGTTGGAGTCTCTGACCTCCATACTCGAGAGCGATAGGTCTCTATTTGGTGGTCCGTACAGATTGAAAATGCGGAGCTTCGTCTCTTGAGCCATTATGTCAACTCCTACAATTTCTGCTTGTCCGGTGTGATTGACAGATACCGCGCTACTCGGTATGCAGTTTCTGGTCAGTATCAGGACCCCTCCTTTGTGGCCTTCTCTATCTAGACGGAAGGTCTGGTATCCTCTGATTGAGAATGTATTGTTATTGTTGAGGTGCGTTTCCTGGATACATGCCACGTCAATCTTACCTTCATGCAGGTGATGTGTTAGGGAAAGTATTTTGTTAATGACTCCCTCCGCATTCCACTGTAGTATTTTGAGGGTCTTGAGGTTTTGGCCAATAGAAGTTGCCCCATAGCCATGTGCCTTGACTCCACGACACATGGGTGGGTGACCACCAGTAGTCAAGGGTGGGCCCCTTCGAGGCGTGAGGCCCGGCACTATCGCTGCCTGGCGGGACTATGCAGGATGAGAGCCATGCGTTTTTCTAATAGGTTGTACTGCCATCATGCTGCGATTTACGTTGCACTGTTTTGTTAGGCTTGCGGCCCCGTGCATCCGATTTCAACAGGCGTTTCTGTAGGGATGCCCTCTTTAGCCTTTGGCTGTCCCCAGCCTATCTGCAAGGCAGCAGTTGTTTATGATCAGAGTTGTCTCTCTTATGGAAGTTGTCTTACCAGACTATCGAGTCTTCACTACTCGTGTCTATAGGGTGCAATGATGATATGTGAGATGATATATGAGATGATATATGAGATGGACTGGTTTACCCGGAAGAGAGGCAGTCCAGTGTGTCTGTATCCCAGGATCGTCACGTCCTGCCAGAAGCGTAGCATTTGCATGTGAGTGGGGTATCTCTTTCTCCCTTTATTTTCTTGGCTTCTATGCAGGGATGGTACGCCTAGCATTCCCAGCCACCTGGGGTGTTGACACAGTGGGGCAGGTGTGCAATGTCCGCTGGTCTGCATCTTTTCTGCGTCCAGCATGATAGTTATATGGCTGATAACGTACAGAGGTAGATATCGTAGCTGACGTGCATTTAGCCAGAGATGTTTTTCGCCTGGTGTGCGGACAGCTCTCATGGTCATTGGTTGAGTCTCGACAGTTCACAGTGAGGTGGCTGCTCTACTGTTTTCGACACCCCGACCAGGTGCTAAGTCTTTAGTTGGTGGTTTCGCACCCCATCGCCGTGTAAGGTGAGTATCAAGCAGTTGTCCGCCCGCTTTGATCGGCGGACGGCAAGGACCTCTTGCTGCGGCTCTACCTGATATGGCTGGGGCGCAAGCCCCAGGTCCCGAGCATGTAGGAGCCTCCCATTGCAGTGGTGCAGGATTCGGCCGTAATCCCCCACATGGTAGCCTCGCGCCATTGGCTTATCAGCCTGGTACGTGAACCAAAGTGTCTGCGGCTCCTCTCGATATGAGCTGGTTTTCCGTAGCAACGCCCTGTCATTAGTAGGGTAAAACTGACCTGTCTTCAAATGGTCTATTTCCAGCACCCGTTCACTATTTGGTCAGACGAATTTATTGAGGGCTTTTGTTTGTCAATGACCAGGTATTTCAAATCTGCGGTTTCTGCGGGGTTAAACACGATTTCCGTAGCGTTCTTTCATTAGAGTATTTGAGAGCTGACTTGTCTTCCGTGAGTCTAATACCAGCGTACGTTCATTTTTAGGCCCAAACGGTAGTGCTCTCGATTTGTTAATCGTTCTACAGTATTGGCGTGTTCAGTCAAATAAAGCCGCAGGTTCCACTCCTGGTGGTGCCCTTCAGTCAATTCCTTTAGCGAGACAATCAAGTTACTTAGAGGGTGGCCCCAGATTTTCGAGGGTCTAATTCCAGCACATGTTCACTATTAGACCCCACGGAGGTGCTCTCTTTTTGACCGTCATTCTACAGTATTGGCATGTTAAGTTAATTTAAGCCTCAGGCTCCACTCCTGATAGTGCTCTTTTCCTTTGTCAGAACACTCGATGCAAACCAACCGAGCCACAGGGGGCATAACCCCAGATTTCTGAGGTTCTAAATCCAGCACCAGTTCCATATTAGACCCCAGAAAAGTGGTCTCGGCATGTCAATCATTTCAGTGTTGGCCGTGTTGAGTCAAATTAAGCCGCAGGCTCCACTCCTGGTGGTGCCCTTCCGTCAATTCCTTTAAGTTTCAGCTTTGCAACCATACTTCCCCCGGAACCCAAACACTTTGGTTTCCCGGAAGCTGCCCGCAGAGTCATCGAAGCAACTCCTGCGGATCGCTAGTCGGCATCGTTTATGGTCAGAACTACGACGGTATCTGATCGTCTTCGCGCCTCTGACTTTCGTTCTTAATTAATGAAAACATTCTTGACAAATGCTTTCGCAGTAGCTCGTCTTGCGGCGATCCAAGAATTTCACATCTAACGCCGCAATACGAATGCCCCCGTTTGTCCCTGTTTATCATTACCTCCAGTTCCGAAAACCAACAAAATAGAACCGAGGTCCTATTCCATTATTCCATGCACCATTATTCAGGCAGCCGAGGCTTGCTTTGAACACTCTAATTTTTTTCAAAGTAAACGCGCCGGCCACCCAGGACGCTCAGCGAAGAGCACCCGTGGGAGAGAGCCGGCAGACGGTAGGGCAGGAGACAACGGGCAGTGAACCGGCGCGAGCCGGACCGCCCGCCTGCGCCTGAGATCCAAGAGCAAGCTTTTTAACTGCAACAACTTTAATATACGCTATTGGAGCTGGAATTAGCGCGGCTGCTGGCACCAGACTTGCCCTCCAATAGATCCTCGTTAAAGGGTTTAAAGTGTACTCATTCCAATTACGGGGCCTCGAAAGAGTCCCGTATTGTTATTTTTCGTCACTACCTCCCCGTGCCGGGAGTGGGTAAGTTGCGCGCCTGCTGCCTTCCTTGGATGTGGTAGCCGTTTCTCATGCTCCCTCTCTGGAATCGAGCCCTGATTCCCCGTTACCCGTTACAAACATGGTAGGCATGTCACGTACCATCGACACTTGATAGGGCAGACATTTGAAAGATGCGTCGCCGGCACATGAGGCCATGCGATCAGCACAAAGTTATCCAGAGTCACCAGTGGGGACGCCGCAACCCCGCGAGGGGAAACGACGATTGGTTTTGAACTAATAAAAGCGCTCTTTCCGCGAGGGTCGGAGCTTGGTAAGCATGTATTAGCTCTAGAATTGCCACAGTTATCCAAGTAGGATCGTGTCATCTAAGGAACCTCGACTGATTTAATGAGCCATTCGCGGTTTCACCGTGAGACAGTGTGAACTTAGACATGCATGGCTTAATCTTTGAGACAAGCATATGACTACTGGCAGGATCAACCAGATATCTGTCGGAGACGTACGTACAGCACACACCAGTCGGCGGAGGAAGGGTGTGTAAAAAGCCTCGCTGGGACGGCCGCAGGGACCGACTGACGGGACGGACGGACGGTTGTTCCACCCGTCCCTCACTCCGTCGATCTAGGACCGCCTGACAGGGGCCTCCCACACGCACCAGACGACCGACCGACCGGGCTCGCTCGAGGAGGGATGGCAGCGCTCTGTGCAGAACGGATCCCAACGACCTCGGCGATGAATTTCACTGGGACTAGAGACAATTTGGCCTGCCGGCCTGCCCTTCTCCGTAGGAGAACGCAGGGCCTCGAGGCACGATTCCTGCTTTCCATTTGCCGGTCACAAGCTCTTTGCGAGAGTCAGACCACCAGCGAGACGTACTGTCGAGCTCTGCTATAAGCCTTAGATAAATCACCACGGACGGACTACGTTTCCTGATACGGACTAGACGAGCGCACCTCGGCGGAGGAGCCGCTACAACAAACCGCACCCAATTCGCTCTACGGGGAAAGGCAGGCGAGCGTTTTCCGCAAGCCCGCGCTATCGCTCCGCCTGGCGGGACTGAGATCGCTTTACGAACACTGGTTGAAATTGAGTCGCTGCGGCGAGACAACTACCCCAGATTTTTGGTAATCTATTCAGTGTAGATCTCGTTGGCCAGATTGATTAAATGTAGCTTGTTTCTAGGAGCACGAACATGGATGTAAGTGGGGTCTTCATCAGCATGTTTCACTTGACGATGATTTTTCCTCGCTACCACTCGTTTACGTGTTTTTGTAACACGAAATTTATTTGCTAGAATCTTCTGTTAAACATTCCCCTGATCCTTGGGCAGTGAGACTGAACTCCCGTCATCTGTGTCGAGCACGTTAAAAATTCCTTGACAGTTAGAAATCGAAAAGCGTAGGCTTAAAGGTCCGCACACAAATGTTACTCATAATTTGTCCCAAATTATTTGTTCCTCCCCATAACCATAGTACGCTTCAGGAAGTTGAAAGTGCCTACTACGGATGCCCGATAGCCCTCGATAGCCTTCTGTAACATGCATGTTTCAATACCAGGATTCCAAGTACACACATATATATATATATATATATATATATATATATATATATATATATATATATATATATATATGTATATTTGCGCATTTTTGTTTGTAATTCAACATAAGGACACATGGGGTAAGAAAATGAAAACGAAAGAACCTTTTACAGACATTTGATCATTAAAACTAGGTATGTGTGAAGCAGAAATATGTTGTTGACATCAACAACAAATATGAATGACAGAAAACAAGGAACACTACAGGTTAGAAAATGCAAAGATTATTTTTTTTATGTCTAGAATATAGTATACAAGAAAGTTAATACAAGCTTGCCGGTAAAAGAGATTTTAAAATGTGATATACGAACGACAGAAAACATAATTAAAATGGCAGAAAGAAAGACGGACAGTGACACCCAAGAATATGGAAAATAAATAGAGGCATTCGTAAGATGTGTAGAGTTACAAGAACGTTACAGAAGCAATGTAACAGAAGATTTGGATATTAAGCCTGATACCAAAGATAGGCGTGAGAAAATGTAGACCATACCAAATCAGAAAAATCGTGTAAAAAGGAGAAGGCTGCACACAAATAATAATGCCAAAGTTATATTTGACGAGGCCGATATTTCACAGAGATTGGCAGAAAGAACTATTATATGAAAACAGAGGCAACAAGCCACATGCACAAAATAATGAGAGCCCTAAAATCGTCCAATCAGAAGTGGATAAAAAAATACAAACTATAAAACAAGGTAAAACGCAGATCCCAGACAATATTAAAAAAGCAATGATGAAAATATAACAACTTAGACAGAGACACAACTAAAGGACATGTATAATACAGGATATACCCAAAGACTAGAAGACATCAATCTGAAACACATTGCATAAAAAAGCTAAAGCAGTGAATTGTATAGATTCTTAAACAATCAACTCGATGAGTCACACGACCAAGGTAATCCTCAAGATTATACAGTAATGAATTATAAATAAAATATACAATAAAGTAGGCGAAGAGGAGTTTAGGTTTCGAAAGAACTATGGAGATAGATTAACAATACTTTGTATGAGAATGTTGGAAAAAAAAGTATATAGAGGTACACAAGAGTGCCTAAATGTGTTACATAAACCGCGTGATCTGTCTGGGTCTTTGTATATGACAAAAGACAAGAATAGCACCACTTTCCCCACAGAGAGCATTTTGTAAGCGGTGACTAACTGTGTGGCCTGACATAACACCAGCCATGGTTAGGTGGTTTGTTAAGAGCAACATAGTTGGAGCCCAACAGACTGTGGGTCTACTTTACTCTAGTGTTTGAGTCTATTAAGATGGACTCGCACATCGGTTAATCACCCTACACGGCACTTGTCCTCACACAGTGAAAAATAAGCTTCACGAGCCTAGCCCACTAAGCAGGAATTCCTCCTTCAGGCTACACCCAGCTCACGTCAGAGCTGGGACCTGCACAAGGGCATCTACTCTTGTAGAAGTACAGGTCGACTAAGACTAAGACTTCGACTATGGTAAAGCGTTTGACAGAGTCCAACAGAAAAGGATAATCTACGAGTAGATTGTAAAGACTTTAGACTACTTAGTAACCTGTATTGGAAACAGGTAGCGACAGTAATATCAAGCAAGAATTACTCACTGTATGTTAATATAAAAAGTGCTGTGAGACAGGCGTTGCTGCTGTAAACTTGTCTGTTCAACATCTGCACACAACGAATTTTCAAAGATTAAAAGGGATGCCAAGGCTAAACAACAATGCCAGAATAATTAACAATCTGAGACATGCTGATGACGCATTATTGTTGGCTGAAAGTAAGCTAGAGTTTTAGAAACTGGTGCAGACGGTGAATACCAGCAGTAAAAATTATGAATTGAACATTAACATTTGGAAAACAAAGACATCAAACAGACATGAAACCCATAGTAAACATCTTAGTAAACTGGGAAATACTGAAAATAGAAACAGTTACCTATGCTAAGGTCAGATAATGACAAGTTATTCATGTGTGAAAAGAAAGCAAATAAGAAAATAGCAATGGACAAAAAACAAATTTAAGAAATGAAAGCCATATAGTCCTGCTTACAGAGCCCTGGCCGTAGTAACAGCACTAAAAAGCCAGAAAAATACTGAACTTAATGATTTAAGAGCAGTACTCTGTCAACTATGCCAGCAGGCCGCACCAAAAAGAGTAGTGGTACAGTGGGTTCCATATTACTGTAACATCCAAGGCAACGAGGAGGCAGACAGACTGGCAAAAGAAGGTGCAAGACTACCACAACCATAAACTAGTGTGACATACGAAGAGTCAAAAAGGCTTATTAGAGCTAGATACATGACCAAATGGGAAACAGAACATACTGGCTACACAAAAAACGATGCCCATTACCAGATGAACAAAAAAGAACAGGTCGTGGTCTTCAGACTTCGCACTGGCCATAATAGACTGAGGTACCGCCTATTCAATAAATTGAAGATAGGTGGCACTAACGAATGCTCGTGCGGTACTGGGAAAATGACCGCTGAACATCTGCTGCTACACTGCCCGACATACGAGGATCAGAGAAAACAGATGTGACCATCACCAGCGGCAACAGTAGACAAGCTCTATGGCAGTGTCGACAGCCTCAGGATGACCGCTGCTTTTTTCGAAAAAATAAAGGTTGACGTCTGTCAGCGTACGAAGGGGAAGAAAAACAAAAACAAATTTAATAGTTTGAGAAATATATTGGCATCCTTGAAAATAAAAAATAAATAAATGAGGGAGGCATTATGTGTTATGTATATTCATCATTACTATTCGATGCAGAAACTTGAACAATGAGCGAACAGTTGGAGGACAAAATAGAGGCCTTTGAAATGTTGATATACATAAGAATGGTTCTGATGAGATTAAGAATGACAATAGAAATACTGAAAGCGATACACATTGGACAGATAAAATATGTTGAATATTTCAACAAGACACGGTACACTGCTGACAACCATACGGAGGAAAAGGTTGCAGATATGCGGGCACGATGAAGGCATCGCTGTAAGTAGGACAGCATCATCAATAAATGAACTATTCAGTATGTCGTAGTCTATAATTAAGGCAAGAATACGCGGAGACACTTGTCATCATCATGAAAAATTCAGCATATTTGTGAGTGTGCCATGTTATGTTCAAGAGGCAGGTAATGTTGTAAGTTGGTGGATAAAACATCAGGAGATAAATTGGACAAAACCTGTCGGATTGCACCATTACGGCAAGCGATGGAGTAGACTGGAGGACCATTGCAACCGACCTTCGAAGCGAGGATGGCACTTAACTGAACTGAATATTCTGTGATAATACCAGAATGAGTGAAATGTTAATGACGATTTTGTGTTCGCATAATCAATAGAACATCCATTTATATTCAATAATAATTAGACAACCTAGTCGATCTATTCGAAACAAGAAATAACCAGTTATGATAATCTGCATCATTGCGTCGAGATATGAAGCAGACAGATTGTTAAACCTTAAATGGATGACTTTGCCATGTACGAGTACGAACTCTCACACCTGATCTCTGACGGCAGTGTTTGGTATAGGACTACATATTTCCATTGTATCCATCAGAAGGTAAAGGTGTGGGGTTCAATCACTTGTCTTCACACTCTCCAGTTTTAAAAGGTACTTGACTGTTCTTTAGTAAAGACGACACAGCAATGAAGGAATTGTGTCACCTCATATCACATGAAGTTCAGATCATTACAATGTAGACTCTAGCGCGTCCATCTCGACAGCCTACACTTGTTTATGCATAAGCCATTCACTAGACTCCGTTGGTGATATTTTAAACCTTTATAGTGTAACTGTATTACTTGTTCTTAGAATGGGTATAACCGTAATTACCATTCCTACTTCGGTGTTTTTAATCTTACATAAACACTTATAAGTGGGGTCCAGCACTATGTGTAAACGTGACATAAAAACCATTATGTCTTTCATCTGTATCCCATTACCAGATTTAGCTACGCTACGAAACACGTATTTGGTGAAAGAGAATGAAGCCTAGAGAGTATATACCTATCAAACCTTCAATTTATTTGAGCTAACAAATTTGCACAAAGTGCTGCTGAAATTGCCATGCCGGAATCGACCCATATATTCACGTCATGTATCGATGCAGTCCCTGACACGCGCAATATTGCGCTGTTTCTCAACAGGTCATTCACTTGACCCCCAGGGTCTTGAAATCACTGTCAGAGTCTAAGCAGGGATGTCACTAATTACGATAGAACACCTCGTTTTACATGCAACTATTTCTACGTCTTCTTCTTCTTCTTGAGAATCAGTGTGGGCATCGCATTATCAGTCTTTTATTCCAATATCTTTTAGTAGTTGGGACGTTCTTTCGAGATCTTTCTTTTCAAACCGAGGTGAGCAATGACTAACTTTGGGACGGTATCTACTCGAAATGTTTTTAGGGTACCTTTACTATTTTTGTGAGCGCAATAGTGTTTATGTGAATACTTAGTCTGTATGTGGCAACTAAAGTGTGTGACTACTTAATGGTATGTGAATAATTAGTGTTTGTGCTTCTACTCAGTGTTTATGTGACTAATTAGTGTATATGTGACAACCTCAAGTATGTGTGACTAATTAGTGTTCAAGTGAATAGTTAATGTGACTCCCTTGTGTTTATGTGACTACTTGGTGTTAAAGTTACAGACTTTTAAAATAAATTCTTACACAAAAGCGTTTCAAGAGCAGTCCGAAAGAGTCCCTTAAGTTCTCTCAAATGTATATTAACACCTGAAAAAACCTGGCTCAAAATTGCTCATCATGAAAGCGCGCGGATACAGACGGCTTTGTAATCAGCGAGGATCTTCGTATCCAGGCAGCCCAGGATAGACGTGCAATCAGGAAGTCAGAAGCAAAGAAAATATCAGAGACAACTGTGTATTACTTTTACCAGTGGTGACATATACTTTTTCCTGGCTCGAATTGACTTGATCATTCAAGAGCGCAAACACATACTCAAGGTTGCATTATGACATCTGATGAAGTTGGTAGTCCTCATCGACGACGATGGACGAATTATTATTATTAAATACTTAATGTTTATGTGACTACTTAGTGTTTATGTGACTACTTAGTGTTTATTTAAATACATAGTGTTCATGTGACTACTTAGTGTTTATTTAAATACTTAGTGTTTATGTGACTACTTAGTGTCTATTTAAATACTTAGTGTTTATGTGACTACTTAGTGTTTATTTAAATACTTAGTGTTTATGTGACTACTTAGTGTTTGTGTGAATACTTATTGTTTATGTGACTAATTAGTCTATATTTAAATACTTAGTGTTTATGTGACTACTTAGTGTTTGTGTGAATACTTAGTGTTTATGTGACTACTTAGTGTTTATTTAAATAATTAGTGTTTATGTGACTACTTAGTGTTTGTGTGAATATTTAGTGTTTATGTGACTACTTAGTGTTTATTTAAATACTTAGTGTTTATGTGACTACTTAGTGTTTATTTAAATACTTAGTGTTTATGTGACTACTTAGTGTTTATTTAAATATTTGGTGTTTCTGTGTTTACTTAGTGTTTATTTAAATACTTAATGTTTATGTGACTACATAGTGTTTATGTAAATATTTCGTATTAATGTAACTACTTAATGTTTATGTGGCACCATAGTGATTATGTCTCTGCATAGTGTTTATTTAAATACGTCGTATTTATGTTACTGCTTAATTTGTATGTGACTACCTAATGGTCATGTGGCTACTTAGTGTTTTCGATGTCGTCAGGCTTACTCTCTCGTCTTGAGCTGTCTTGGCCCAGTGGCAAGACGTAGTCAAGCCGACTGGGAATAGCACAGGATGCAGATTTTACCTAAGAGTTTACTCGTGAAGCCTTTCATGTTTAACAGGTGGCCCACAAACAGCGGGGGACATTATTAAAACATATTTTTTCCTACCCTAACACCAACCACATTTCAACACAACTCGCACATTTTGTTATTGCTAACGCTATTTGTGTTCCTGCTTTACGGCTGGTCATTGTCATACTTATTATTCTATTATTATTATCATCATTTAGACATATTGGTGTGATTATATAACTACAATTAATAATTATTAATTAAATGTAAAAATATCAAACGCAAAATTGTTTAAATAATGTTAAATAATGTTTCAAACTGTTGACACCGAGTTACTTGATAACCAAGCATCTAGTGATACCACTTCCCAGTAAGTTTGAAAAGAATGCTAACGTTGTCTTGTACAACTATTCTGTCTCTATTCAAGAAACTGCAGTTTTTCATTGGATGCGGGATAAGTTAGATAAAAAGTTCAGCGAATCGAGAATCTAGTCCTGTTTCGTCAGCAGTTGTAAGACTTGTCTAGTGGTTCATTATGACCAGACATTCGGGATCAAGATGCGGAGCAGTGCATGAGCTGCAGTGGTCAGAGACCCATCGCTGACTGCTAGTGTCAGGGCATGCGAACCAAAGCTGCCAGGACCCTTCTACACCTCTACGCGGTGATCCTGGATAAGATGCTGCAGCAGGGCAGACTGGCTAAGGAAAAGGGATCGAAGAGGGAATGCTTACCCGGTACTAAAAAAATGCTTGCTGCAATCGGATGTGTTGGACCGAAAGGTGCAAATATCGCAGTCAAGCTGTAAACTACGACACAGCGTATTCTGTTCTCTGGACTACATTCTGCTACTTAAACCCTTTCAGGGTTTGGTAGTGAGAGATTGAGAACGAACGAAGCCAAGCCAAGAGCCAAACATTCGAGTTCTTTTATTCACATACTTCACTTCGGCAACTTTGTTCTATTCAGCACTCAGTGTCAAGTTCTCGGGTTGAGTGAATTTTGGACAGGTGTGCCTCAAGTAGCTGAAGTGCAGAATATAATTTGGAAGCATGTATTGGGAAGCGATCAAATTATGGATTTTCCAACCTATGTAACTTACATTGTGAAAATAACTACACATACGGGTTGCCTCCAGCGGAACTGAACAACTTTTCTAACCTGGAGCAATTCTGGAAGTTTCTTTTCCCTTGGTTGACACGTGACTCAGCCTGAAAGGCTCACCATTATCTCCGGTGTTTGTGTTCATTTCGGATGTTCTGACGTTTCTAACCGCACTAAAATGTAGCCAATTGATGGCTAACATCCAGGACCGTATTCTGTGAAAGTTTTGTGCACTGAGGTAGCCTAGTTTATCGTTGCATTGCATCTTGTCTGTATTCTCTACAACGAGTGGGCTTCGCAGTAACCTAGGCCAAAATCGCTGAAGTTTCAAGTTACTGAAGCGCAAGTTGCAGCGCCAGACATGTTTAGATGTGCCGTGTAATTTATACGGAATGAATGCTCTTACCTTCGGCACGTGGAAAATGCCTACATTACTTGACAGCACCAAGGCCGATAGACCTGAAATAAGAGAAGTAGTTGCTCACAGCGTTACCAAATTACCAGGTGAGGGTCAGATCACGGAAGTTGTGAATACACGTTCTTTTTGAGTGGTCGCGAGATAACAGAAAGACGAGATGCTAGTGTCATCTAGTCCGCGCGATTGTTCGACCACCACAGGGTATCAATGTTCGGCTAATGACTGTCAAACTCTCACTGGGACACAGAAGGAGTATTGCTGTGATCAGCGCTTACTCTCGAACAATGAATAATTCTGGGCGTATCAAGGATACATTATATAAGGAGCTGAACTCCCTCATCTTCTCGGTTCCAAAGTCCGATAAGCGTGTTACCCTTGGTGACTTCAATGTCATAGTAGAGGCCGACCATCAGTTCTCGGAAGATGTACTTGGGTACATGGCACGGGCAAGTACAGCAGCAACAGATGCAACTGCTGGGCCTCTGTGCTTCCCATGATCTCTTCATCACTAACACCGTGTTTCGGCTGCCCATTCGCAACAAGATGTCGTGGATGCATTCCTGCTCTAAGCAGTGGCATATAATTAACTATGTCCTCATCAGAAAGAGGGAGAGACGATATATGCGAGTGACAAAGGATATGTGCGGCGCTGAGTGTTGGGCAGATCAAGAACTCATTGTGCCAAGTTTAACCTTCCCATAGAGTCTAGGCGACGTCACCAGGGTCGAAAACATGAGAACAGATTTAACATTTCTAATTTCATAAATTTTAATGCGGTTCGCTTTTCCAGTTATGTTCGGAGGCAGTCGAAGACAAATGGGGCTTTCTGAAGGATACTGTCTACTCTACCGCTTCTGAGTAAGTGGGTCCTGCAGCTCACAGAAACCAGGATTGATCTAATGATAACGATGAGGCTATTAAGACCATGCTGAATGAAAAACATCGTTTATTAAGACTTCACCAAGACGATCCCTCCTCATCTTCCAAAAAGTTCGTGTTCACCAATTTTCGCGGATTGTCGAAAACCAGGTCAGGAAAATGCAGGATGCCTGGCTTAACATCAAAGCAGCTGAAATCCAGCGATACACAGGCACAAATGACTAAAAGCGGTTTTACGATACCGTGCAGACGGTCTATTGTTCCAGGCCCTATCACTCATATCCTGTCCTTAATGCTGATCGCACGGCACTGATGACTGACAAAGTCGTTATTCTGGAGCGATGGAGAGAGCACTTCACTGCTATTCTAAACTGTCCTTCCACTATCAGAGAATTGGCCATAACACACATGTATCAATTTGAAGTCAATGACAGGCTTGGTATCCCAGTACAGATGAGGTTGAGAAAGCAAGCAGCTAAATGTGCAGTGGCAATACCTTCCATCAAAGAAACAAATTACCATCAAGCAGGGCGACAACATGCTCACTGGAAAAAAAGCAGCAAACGCCTTTGTTGAACACTATGCCAGAGCAAACCACATCGATGTCCCTGCAGATAGGCATACAGACATTAGGGAAAAACAAAATGGGCACGACAACATCATTATGGAACCATAGAGCACATGATGGCAAAACTAAAGATGAATTAAATGGAAGAGGTCATGAGAACTTTAAAGAAAAAGAAATCACCCGGAAAAGATGGGGTAACAAACATTTGGGCCAAACAGCAAAGAGGAAGTTATTATCAGTCCTGAACCAAAGCTGGAATATGGGTATTATACCTCAGGCATGGAAAGATGCAGTACTTGTACCAGTACCAAAGAAAGGAAAAGATAAAACAGATCCAAATGGATACAGGCCTATCAGTCTACTGAGCTGTGTAGGCAAATTGATGGAACGTATGATAAACACCAGACTGATGTGGCCCCTGGAAGAAAAAAAACACATACTAATTCCACAGCAAGCAGGCGTTAGACAGCACAGATCCACTGAGGATCAGATCACCCTCATAGCCCAGGAAATAGATGACGCCTACCAGGAGCAAAAACACACAGTAGCGGTTTGGGTGGATCTAGAAAAGTCTGAAAAGAGGGACTTCAAGTCAAGCTACGAAGAAGTGAAGTTTGTGGGAAAAATGTACAAATGGATCAGCCACTACCTCAAAAACAGAACGGCCAGAGTTCAAGTACAAGGGCAGATGAGCAAAAAGGTGACACTTGAGCAGGGAGTACCCAAAGGGGGAGTTCTGTCACCCACACTCTTCCTGGTGTATATAAATAACATAACAAAGAATATACCAAGAAGAGTCCTTTTGCTCAATGTTTGCAGACGATCTGGCTATGTGGACCTCTGAAAAGAATCTCACCATAGCAAGTAATCGGATGCAGCAGGCCCTAACACCGCTGGAAGAGTGGGCGAACTCAAGGCTGGTCAAAATAAATAAAGAAAAAAAAACATGTACGACATTCTCGCTTTCAAACAACCCCCAAAACACCAAAATAAGTCTTAACGGCAAATACCTGCGGCCAAACTACAACCCAAACTACCTGGGAGTCACATGTGATCGGTGCATGACATGGAAAAGTCAGATCGAGAAAAACTGAATGAGAGCCAGAGAAACAATGGCAATCATGAGAAAACTTGCTGGAACAAGCTGGGGAGCAGAAGAAAGTATACTAAAGAAACTGTACACTGGAAGAGTGAGACCAGTTCTCGAGTATGGCATTGCGGCATGGACAACAGCAGCAAAGGCGAACTTCGATAAAATTAGCAAACTTCAAAACCAAGCCATGAGAGTTATAACAGGAGGCATGAAGTCAACGCCAATTGTAGAACTTGAAAAGATTACAAAAGGTCAATCCATGACCGACAGAAGAGACTGCAGAGCCCAGCAGCAAGCAGAGAACTCAGAAGACTGACTGAACGTCCAATGCATCAGAGACTAAAAAAATGTAGAAATGGGAAACTAAAGCGGAGAAACTTTGCAGAAATAGCAAAAGCAAAGATGAACGAAGACCCTATGAACGCACTAACAACACCAAAGCCCATCCCTACTGTACGAAAACCTACCTGGAGGCAGCATATATTTCCAGAGGTGGAAGAAAATATACCAGATATTGGAAACAAAACCAGCCAGACTGAAAAAGAAAGAAGAGATACAACCCTGAAGTACATAACGGAAAACTATCCAAGCAGGGACTGGACTCATGCATACACCGACGGTTCTGTAACAAACACAACACAGAACGGAGGGCAGGGGTATTCCTGAGCCTACCAAACAGCAGAAAAATAACACTGGCAGTGGCAACTGGAAAATACACAAGCAATTTCAGAGCGGAGGCAGAGGCACCGAGGGCTGCAGTAGAAGAAATGGTGACAGGTAAAAGGAATGAAAGCCATATAGTCCTGCTCACAGATGCCCTGGCCGTAGTCACAGCACTAAAAAGCCAGAAAAATACTGAACTTAAAATCAGTAGTCTGTCAACTATGCCAGCAGTCCGCACCAAAAAGAGTAGTGGTACAGTGGGTTCCATCCCACTGTAACATCCAAGGCAACGAGGAGGCAGACATACTGGCCAAAGAAGGTGCAAGACTACCACAACCAGATACTAGTGTGACATACGAAGAGTCAAAAAGGCTTATTAGAGCTAGATACATGACCAAATGGGAAACAGAACATACTGGCTACACAAAAAACGATGCCTATTACCAGTTGAACAGAAGAGAGCAGGTCGTGGTCTTCAGACTTCGCACTGGCCACAATAGACTGAGGTACCACCTATTCAACAATTTGAAAATGGGTGGCACTGACGAATGCTCGTGTGGTACCGGGAAAATGACCGCTGAAAATTTGCTGCAAAACAGCCCGACATACGAGGATCAGAGAAAGCAGATTTGGCCATCACCAGTGGCAACACTAGACAAACTCTATGGCAGTGTCAACAGCCTCAGGATGACGGCTGCTTTTTTCGAAAAAATACAGGTTAACGTCTGACAGCGTACGAAGAAGAAGAAGACAGTGGCAATACCACGGGGTCATATGTTATTACTGCTGAGCTCTACAAGGCAGGAGGACATGTGCTGCTACACAAGCTAACGGGTCTCTTTTGCTCAATTTGGGATATAGGTTATATGCCGCAGGAACAGAAAGCTGCCACTATTGGGAACATGTACAAGCACAATGGCAATCGTAAATCGTGTGATAACCACAGAGGGATCTCCCGCCTGTCGATTTCAGGAAAAATTGCTTAACTGCTTCTCTCAGAGAGTCAATGTGATTTCTGAGCTGGTTGTGGGATGGTTGACATGATTTTTGCAGCTCATCAAATCCAAGATAAATGTCAGGAACAGCATCGTGATCTGTACACGACTTTTGTTGACATGACAAAGGTATTTGACACTGTCAACAGAGACGGCTCTGGAAAATCATGGCAAATTCGGCTGTCCCGAAAAATTAATCACAGTTGTCCCCCAGTTTTATGATGGCATGTCAGCCCGCGTACTGAATGATGGTGAACTCTCTGCAGCATTCCCAGTGATATATGGAGTCAAACAACACCTTTTAGCTTGGTATTTGTAGCCATGCTTTCTGATGCAACACGCGACTGTGACACTGACATACAGATCAGATACCGGACGGATAGTCAACTGTTCAATCTGAGGCGCCTAACGGCCCTCATAAAGCTGAAAGAAGTAACTATCGTAGATCTTATCTTTGCCAACATCTGCGCAATTAACACGTGCGCAGAACAAGACATGCAGGCAATAATGGATGAGTTCTCAACTGTGTGCACTAATCTTGGTCTTACTGTAAACACTAAGAAAACGGAGGTAATGTTTCTACCTTCGCCCAGGGAGTCTTAACTGAACCAAACGTCACTGTACAGGGGCATCGCCTAAATGCAGTTGATAGCTTTACCTACCTTGGCAGTACGTTCACCAGAGAAGAAAACATTGACTCTGATGTCCGCAACAGAATTTCCAAGGCGAGGCCTGCTTTCTGAAGATTTCGAGAAAATGTTTGGGACCGGCAGGAAATCAATGTTGCCACCAAGATGGGTGTGTATCGTGCTGTTCTGTTTACCACCCTTCTGCACGCACGTGAAACATGGACAGTCTATACCAGGCAGGTCAAGAAATTTAATCATTCCCATGTAAACTGTCACCGCAGACTGCTAAGGATCGGTTGCAGGACAGAGTGCCGAACTCTGAAGTCCTAAACAGGGCAAGACTCTCCGGCATCCATACTCTGCTACAAAGAGCCGAGAGAGATAGACAGGACACGTTGTTCGCACGTCAGATGAGCGCCTCCCTAAACAACTGTTGTACAGTGAGCTCATGACAGGCAAGCGCACGCAGGAGGGTTAAAAGAAACGATACAAAGACACTATAAATGTTTCTTTGAAAAGTTGTTCCATAGATGTTGCTTACTAGGAGCTGCTTTCTCCGAACCGCTCAGCGTGGCACGCTGCCGTCACACGTGGTGTTTGCACCACTGAGCAGAGAACCGTCACGGAGGCGCAAGAAAGGTGAGCTGCACGAAAGGAAAGAATGCACGATTGTCCAACTAGAAATGCCGTTCACGTGTGCCCTATGTGCGGTAAAATTTGTCACGCTCAGGTCGAACTGTACAACCATATGCAGTCACATCTCAAAAAACATATCTGACGCTATCGCCATCTTTAATTGTCAGGGGGAACTAACTCACTAACTAACTGCTTAGTGTTCAAGTGAGAACTTAGATTGTATGTCTCTACTTAGTGTTTATGTGACTACTTAATGTCTGAATGACTATTTAGTGATTATGTGACTAATGTGGGGGGGGGGGGGGGAGAGGTATTGATGTGACTACTTAGTGTTGATGTGACTACTTAGTGTTTGTATGACTACTTAGTGTTTATGTGACTACCTAATATTTATTCAAATACTCAGTGTTTATATAACTACTTAGTGTCAAAGTGACTACTTAATGTTTATGTCACTACCTAGTGTTTAATTAAATACCTCGTATTTATGTAACTACTTAATATTTATGTGACTACTTAATGTTTATGTGACTACTTAGTGTATGTGTGACAATTTAGTGTTAATGTTACTAATCAGTGTTTATGTGACCACTTAGTGTTTATTTAAATACTTAATGGTTATGTGACTATATAGTATTATGTGACTACTTAATGTTTATGTGACTACTTAATGTTAATGTGACATGTTAGTGTTTATGTAAAAATGTAATGTTTACGTATTTACTAATGTTTGTGTGACTATTTAACGCTTATGTGAATAATTAGATTTGACGTGTCTTGAAAGCCAAGTGTTCATCTGCATACTTAGTTTGCATGTGAATACTTAGTGTTTATGTGATTACTTGTAATATTTTGGAATACGTAGTGCGTATGTGACAACTTAGTGCTTATGTGAATACTTCGTCTACCACTCCAAGTTGTATAATCACATAGTCTGTCATGACTGAAACTACTACTACTATGTGAATACTGTGTGTTTATGTGCGTTCTTAGTCTTTGTGTGAATAATTTGTGTTTATTTGCGTTCTTAGTCTATAAGTGAGTACTTTGTGTTTATGTGCATACTAAGTGTCTATGTGAGTAATTAGTGTTTATGTGCATTCTTAGTCTCTATGTGAATACTTTGTGTTTATGTGCAATCTTAGTGTCCATGTGAATAATTGGCGTTTTTTTGACAACTTAGTATTGTTTGTACAATGTGTTTTTTATGTAACAACTTGATAGTTATAATAGTAATAGTTTTGGATTGAAATGGAAGTGGCTGACAGCGCCAGTGTATTCAAATGTGACCACATGTAACTATACAGTCCGATTCGAGAGTGACAGACTCCAACATAAATGTGCCACACGTAAACAGTGTTATGAATCAGGTAGTCTTTCATTCTGTCCTTTCGTAAAGGCTGCTTTTTATGCGCTGCAGCGATTACTTACTCCTCCCCGATGAGATCCCCATGTGATGATAGTTCACCAGATTGAGCGGTTCGGAGCAAGCAGAACGCAAGAGGTGACGTTAATGAAGAAACTGTTCAGTGATACTTTTGAAGATTCTTTGTATCGTTTCTTCTCATTCTACCATCAAACTCCCTCCCCGTTCAGCACTTGACTGTTTTAAGCTCAATGTACATCATCTGTTGTCACATCTAAGTGCTTATTTGACAACATAGTTTTTGTTATACAACTTAGTTTTATGTAAGTAATTATAGTTCGTGTAACATCTTAGTTTTATGTGAGTAATTAGAGTTCTTGTAACACGTTAGTTTTATGTGAATAATTATAGTTCGTGTAGCAACATAGTTTTGTGTGAGTAATTAAAAATCGTGTAACAACGTATATGTGAATTGATTTTTCAAATGACTACCTAGTATGTGCATGCGACCTAGAAATCATCTCCAAAAAAATCAATATGTTTTAGCAGCCTGTCGTGAAAATTTGAATAGGATATCATATGACCCGTAACTGCTTCCATATTGACAATTTAGTTAATGTATTTTCTTGTTCCATGTTCTGTTTTAAATTTCGTCAGGAACTTAGAGGCACCATTGCATTGAGCACCACTGACGTTGTGTGCAAATGAAGCCTATACAAAAGCATTACTTGTGCTCAGAAGTTAACTTTATGTAATAATTTAGTTTGCAAGAAGATGTTGCTAACACGTAAGTAACCCTTTTCCCTATGCTCATTTAGAATAGAGTCTGGCAAAGATGGCGCCATAACTGGCTGCGAGTCTACATTTCTCTA
Organism: Ariolimax columbianus; assembly: GCA_036924085.1. NCBI lineage: Eukaryota > Metazoa > Mollusca > Gastropoda > Stylommatophora > Arionidae > Ariolimax > Ariolimax columbianus. Next base: position 33,770,554 of record JAVGWX010000001.1, on the reverse strand, counting down.
CTGTTTTGGATCATTATGGATGCCACTAGACCACGGATTTGCCTGGAATTCACACTAGTCGACGACTTACACTTGTGTTCACGGAAACGTGGTGTTGTTTTCCGTCTGGACTTGTTATTTCGTTCTTTTTTGTGATTTCTTCCATCCGTTTATCCTGTTCTGGACGCCGGCTGAATGGCACTACGCTTATTATGGGATTATACCTGTGTCGTATTTCGCGGGTTAAATCTGCCGGTTCACCACCATGAATTTGGCGTGTGGGAATTTTAGATGCTACTATGATGAGCTGAATACAGCTGGGAAGAGATCCCAGACTCACTCACACGCTGAGTGTTGTCCATACGACCTCTTGTTGTTATCGAAAAGGCACGACTAACTGCGTTAGATGCCATCCCACCTTTCCAACCTGCGGGTTATATGTTTACGGAAAGGCTTCGGTGGTAACCCTGAGGCAAAATCTGCATCCTATGCTATCTCCAGTCGTCTCGATGAATGTCTTGTCACTGGCAAAAGGTAGCTTAGGCTCTGTGAGTGAGGTTGACAAAAGGCGCAGTTTCTTCCTCACTTTAATCCAAATCATCGCGCAAGTCACCCATTTCAGCGGACACAGCAAGAGATACGACTGTCCACACGGCTGAACAAAGAGAGTGGTCTTCATCACTTGTGATCGACAACTATTAGTGGGTCCCATTAAATGTGCCGCATTACTGGGTCCATATAGCTCCACGACCAACCGTTCGATTCGTGTGTGAAAGGATTTTGGAGATCAGCATATAGCGATACCTGTTATTTCCTTACGAGATGAGAATCACTGCAGTATTGTTTTCGCCCGAAACACGACAGAGACTAACGGAAACACATTCATTGTTTATGTTAGATTTATCTTTCAGCATTCACTGATGTGCCCCACTGACAAATTTGGATTCTTTGTTACGGGCATACAAGTCAGCATGAACGATAGTAACAGAAAAAAGGAAAAGATTATTGATAACTGCACATATTCACGCAGACAAAAGTTGCGTAAATGAAGATGAAGAATGGAATCAGCGAGTGGCGATATGTACTTACTGCCAACGATTTGGGAAAAACCTCATGCAATCAATTCCAATTTGTCGAATGTGTGAGTGAGAACACCATATGCAATTAATTCCCATCTGTCGATTTGTGTGAGCAAAGATGAAGGACATTTCCGCGATTTGGAGGTGACCGAATATCAAACTGAGTAGGCAGGAAATCTCGGTCTAGCAATAGAATGAGCAAACAGCGGTTGCTATTTATGGTCTGGGAGCTAGATGTTTATTTTTCAATGGATTAACTCGTCACTCCGCTGCAGCGTCTGAAAAGGGACGTCAGTATGAAAGCAGACGAGAATCTAGAGGACAGAGGTAACGCTTCGATTGTCCCAGTATGTATGATAGTTTTAATGGCGTAGGCGAGTTTTGCTTTCCTTTTCTTTGCATGTCACACATTTTACCGTTAAACTGGTGATTGGTTGTCACGTGATTTTAACACTTCTCATCTTTCAAGACAGCAAGACCCAACAGACTAAATATTGTGCAAAGTTAAAGATCAGAGCTGTCATGCTAAACAGCCGGCCCTTAAAATCGACACTGTCAAAAAAAAATGTGTGACAATGTGTGACTAGTAAAATATATAAAAAGCAATGGACAAGCAGACCAATTAAATATTCTGTCCTCTTGGGTTTCTAGACGACCTGAAGAGATGCAATCTTCCTTCTTCTGCCATCTGTTATACCTATTACTATTTTCAGTCCATCAGGCTGTAGTGTTTTTATAATATTATGTTCACGGTTTTCCTCTTGGTCGTCTCATGAGATGAGTAAATATTGGAGCATTTCCGCCGATGTTTAAATTATTTAATTCTCTGTCTGTCTGTACATGGCGATATCTAAACTATTTAATAATGTGTTTGTCTGCACATTACTCTCTCCAAACTATGTAATAATGTGTCTGTCTGCACATTACTCTCTCCAAACTATCTAATAATGTGTCTGTCTGCACATGACTCTCTCCAAACTATTTAATTATGTGTCCGTCTACTATATGTCATTTAGGACTCTCTCCAAACTATTTAATTATGATTATGTCTACCACTTGTCCTGCATGACTCTATCCAAACTATTTAATTCTCTGTCTGTCCATACATGGCGATATTCAAACTATTTAATTCTGTGTATGTCAACTATATGCCATTTAGGACTCTCCAAACTATTTAATTATGATTATGTCTACCACTTGTCCTGCATGACTTTATCCAAACTATTTAATTCTCTGTCTGTCTACTGAACACCATTCATGACGCTATCAAAACTATTTAATTCTATGTATGTCTACAATATGCCATGCATAACTCTATCCAAACTTGTAATTCTCTGTCTGTCCACCATATTTTTTTGTTTTGTTTTTTGTTCGCCTTATTTCTCTAATCCCCAAGGCGGTGTGCGTTGCACTGTGGTTTTTATTGTGCGCCTCTCGGCCCAGTGCATCCGACTTCAGCATGCATTTTATGTAAGGGTCTGCATCCTCCTGCATTTTCTAAGGGTTTGCTTCCCCGGGGTAACGGCCGGTGCTGTGATGGGGATCGAACCCAGCACCTTCCGGTTCTGAGCCGTGCCACTTAACCACTAGGCCACGCCGTCCCCTTGTCCACCATATAATATTCATGACACTATCCAAACTGTTTAATTATTTGTTGTTACTATATGTCATATATGACTCTATCCGAACTATTTAATTATCTATTGTACAAGCTAGTTAAATCGATGTCTTTCTTTGCATGCAATGGATGGTACTACTCCCATTTTCATGGGATCTCTTCGTTTCTCACAGTTTCTTCTATTAATCCTTTTCACTAGCAAATCATGTCGCATGTTTCGATTTATTGACCTCGTGCTTTGGTCAGCAAAGATGTCTGACAAAGATAACAATTCAGTATTTTCAATATACTGTTGATTAATTTATCAAAGGATTGTGTATCTCAAACTGAATTTTGAATGTCTTAGCAATAGCTGATGAAATATAAGGCACTTGTTTGTTTTTCATTACTTTGCCGATGTCTCCATTTTCACTAAACACAAAGTCAAAAACAATAATTTACTAGAAGAAAATTAATGAATATCCATTAAATATATATATGGCAGTTTACCATTGCCAATCAGCGTGCACAGATCTCCAGAAGCAAGGGAGATGTCATTCTACAGAGGAATGCTGTGGATGCGATGAACTGCAAGGAAGACTAATGATACAGTTTTAGAAAAGACAACACCACTAAGAATACGTGCAAAGATGAGAACAAGGCAGTCATCATTTGTTTGGGGCATGTTGAAGAAGAAGTTTGGAGCACGTAGTAACAACGGGAATGATGGCAGGAAAGAGAGATACAGGAAGACAGAGAGAGAAGATGTTAGATAGCCTGATAGAATTTATCGGCGACAATTAATAACAGAGTTGGTAAACTACACAAGTCATTGAAGTGGATAGAGGTCCATGATCACCAACATATATACTTTGAATCATGATATGCAAACAGGCATGTTAATGTATGTTGCCAGGTAACCGTATATTTCGGATATCCTTAGTATGTATTAATAGATCTGAGGGAAGGTACACATAATTTGTGGAGGTTTTTAACTTGAATTAGTTTTGATCGGGCGGCGGCCGTTAAGCCTGACTTTCTGCAATGAACAAGATAAATACATACATACATACACACATATCCACACACATCACACATACACACACAGTCGCGCGCGCGCACACACACACACACACACACAGTCGCGCGCGCGCACACACACACACACACGATACATATACAGACACTCAGTTACCTACACACACTCACCAACATTAACACACACTCACGTACATTAATACACTCAATTACGTACACACACTCAGTTACATACAATCACTGAGTTACATACAATCACTCAGTTACATTCACATATTCAGTTCCATTAACACACTCAGTTACATTCACACACTCAGTTACGTACACACACTCAGTTACATACAATCACTCAGTTACATACAATCACTCAGTTACATTCACATATTCAGTTACATTCACACACTAAGTTACATACAATCACGCAGTTACATACAATCATTCAGTCACATACACTCATGCATACACATACACACAGTCAGTTACATACTCACTCAGTTACATACATACACTCAGTTATATACACTCATTCAGTCACATACACACCTTCAGTTACATACACTCACTCATACACATACAATTACTCAGTTACATAAACTTATTCAGTTACATTTACTCAGTTACATACACTCACTCAGTTACATACAGACCATCAGTTACATACACTCACTCAGTTACATACATTCACTAATAGACACACAGACAATTATTTATAGACACACACTCAGTTATAAGTACATACACACACTCAGTTACATACAGACACCAAGTTGCATCATGTTTTGTATGATTGTGTCAGTCAATGACCTACAATCGACTACAGATTCGAGCACCATATGAAGGCATTTGATGTCAATGTTTGCGTCCATGCAGTGTCGACTTGAATAACAAGAGCACTATGGACGCCGCATTCCGTTCCTTTCTCAATAATTCAGTGATTTAATTATTCGATTAGTCAGTTATCCAGTCCATTAATAAATCAGTTAATGTTAGACTCAATTGGCCAATCAGTTTACCGGTAAATTTATAAATTACGCAGGATGTCAATCAATGGCAATCCTGCACTCTGCTCTGTCCGCGTTTGTATATTCAGACATAATCGATTGATAATAATTGAACATTTACTGTAAAAGGGCGCTTGAGCTGTCCAATGCATACGTGATGCTTTATGCTTCTACGCGTGGGTTTATTTGTGTGCTTTTATGTGTATTATAAAAAAGCTTTTGTGTACACGTGAATGACTAAGTGTGTCATGTTCTCTGTGAATGTATGCATTCTCAGGCGAGGATGGGAAGATATGTGTGTATGTCTGCCTCTTTGTTTTGAATTTCCTTGCTTGAGTGTGTGTGGAGATATGTGTGTAGATGTGCATGTGAGTGAATTGTGTTTGTGTGTGTGTGTGTGTACGATGTGAGGGTCCGCGCGCGTGTGTGCTTCTGTGCATATAATGTATTAGCTTCCCCCTAGCCTCAATCATCACTAGGTATAGAACCACGGCTGTAGATGTGTTTTTCAGTAAGCCTGTGCCAAAGCAGAGTGTGCTCATGCTGTGTTAGTTTGCGTAGCAACGTATTTTACATGATCAGGCTGCTGGTACATAGAGAAAACTGAAGTCATGACGACTGCAAAAAACGAAACGAAAGCCATTGTTATTTATACAAAATCAACAATTAAAACCTGTGAAAAAGGTAACTGGCATCTGGGTAACATAATCTCAATAGATGATAAAGGAGACACTGAAATCCAACACAGATGTAATAAATAAAGTGAAATCATTACAATGTACACACGTGACAACGGATACAAAAAGAACGCTATAAAAAACGATATTGTGCTCACATTGTAATATCAGTGCCAAAATTACATATTGACAAACAAAGATAAAAGAAACATTGTAACATCAGAGTTGAAATGCCTGCGCAGAATGCTTGGAGTAACTATAATGCATTGAATCAGAAACGAAGATATTAGGAAACAAGTAGGTACAACACCAGTGCTAGACCTCATCAAGAGACAGCAAATCAAATTGTTCGGACATGTGACACGTCAAACACCAAATAGTATCCCTCATATAGCTATGCTACAAAAATACAATGGATACAAAGCCAACGGCCGACCACGCAAATGATGAAAAGCATAAATAATAGAAGCAGTACGTTTCCTGTGTACGAAGCTCTTACTAGGACCCGGTCAGGAAACCTCTTCATAACCTGGCTCTGAAAGGCACATGAAGGACACAAGGGAAAAGGAGAAGATTGCTGGTCTCATATACAACCTTTTGTAACCGTCATTTCCTGCATGTCATCTGTTCCAATGATCTTTTTATTGATTTCCATATAAGAATACACGCTTAACTATGAACATTTGGGTGTAATTTATAGATTCAATTAATTCTCTAGAGATTGTCTCTTTTATTTACTTCTTTTTCATTTTCTGTCAACCTATTTGTTGAACTGTCTGATTAGTGTTGAGGTAGAGAACTTGCGGTTCACGCAAAAGGTTCGTGGTTCGCGCCGGTTCACTGCCCGTTGTCTCCTGCCCTATCTTCTGCCGGCTCTCTCCTACGGGTGCTCTTCGCTGAGCGTCCTGGGTGGCCAGCGCGTTTACTTTGAAAAAATTAGAGTGTCCAAAGCAGGCCTCGGCTGCCTGAATAATGGTGCATGGAATAATGGAATAGGACCTCGGTTCTATTTTGTTGGTTTTCGGAACAGGGGGTAATGATTAACAGGGACAAACGGGGGCATTCGTATTGCGGCGTTAGAGGTGAAATTCTTGGATCGCCGCAAGACGAGCTACTGCGAAAGCATTTGTCAAGAATGTTTTCATTAATCAAGAACGAAAGTCAGAGGCACGAAAACGATCAGATACCATAAACGATATCGACTAGCGATCCTCAGGAGTTGCAAAGCTGAAACTTAAAGGAATTGACGGAAGGGCACCACCAGGAGGGGAGCCTGCGGCTTAATTGGACTCAACACCGCCAAACACTGAAATGATTAACATGCCGAGAGCACTTTCGTTGGGTCTAATATGGAACGGGTGCTGGAATTAGACCCTCGTAAATCTGGGGCTATCCTATCGGTAGCTTGATTGTCTCGCATCTAGTGGAGTCTGCGGCTTAATTTGACTCAACACGCCAATACTGTAGAACGACTGACAAATCGAGAGCACTTTATTGGGTCTAATAATGAACGTGTGCTGGTATTAGACTCAAGGAAGACAAGTCAGCTCTTTAAACTTCTAATGAAAGAACGCTACGGAAATCGTGTTTAACCCCGCAGAAACCGCAGATTTCAGATACCTGGTCATTGACAAACAAAAGCCCTCTATTAATTCGTCTGGTCTAATAGTGAACGGGTGCCGAAAATAGACCATCGGAAGACAGGTCAGTTTTATCCTACTAATGACAGGGCGTTGCTAAGGTAATCCTGCTCAATTCGAGAGGAGCCGCAGACATTTTTGTTAACGTACCAGGCTGATAAGCCAATGGCGCGAGGCTACCATGTGAGGGATTACGGTCGAACGCCTGTAAGCCGGAATCCCGCCCAAAATCTCAACACCCCTGCAATGGGAGGCTTCGACATGGTCAGGACCCGGGGCTCGCGCCTCATCCCTATCCGGTAGAGCCGCAGAAAGAGGTCTCTGCCGTCCGCTGATCAAAGCGGGCGGATAGCTGCTTGATATTCACCCTTTACGGCGATGGGGTGCGAAACCACCAACATAAGACTTAGTTCTTGGTCGGGGTGTCGAAAACAGTAGAGCAGCCACCTCACTGTGAACTGTCGAGACTCAACCAATGACCATGAGATTTGTCCACGCACTTGGCGAACAACATCTCCGTGACATTACCAGTCTTGTCCCCTGGTTAAATGCACTTCTGCCTCGATTTCTATCTCTGTATGCTATCAGCCATACCAATGGACGCAGAAGAGATGCAGACTAGCGGACATTGCACATCTGCCCTATTGTGTCTACCTCCCAGGTGGCGGGAAATGTTAGGCGTACCATCACTGCAGAGAAGCCGAGAAAATAAAGGGAGCAAAGAGATACCCCACTCACATGCAATTGATACGTTCTGGCAGGACGTGACGATCCTGTGAAACAGAAACACTGAACTGCCTCTCTTCCGGGTTAGTACAAATCAGTACATAGTCCATATCATATATCATATATCATATCTCATATATCATCACCGCACCCTGCAGACACGAGTAGTGAAGACTCGTTAGTCCTGTAAGACAACTTCCATAAGAGAGACAACTCTGATCACAAACAACTGCTGCCTTGCAGATAGGCTGGGGACAGCCAAAGGCTAAGGAGGGCATCCCTACAGAAACGCATGTTGAAATCGGATGCAATGGGCCACAGGCTTAACCAAACATTGCAACGTAAATCTCAGTATGATGACAGTACAACTTATCAAACGTATGGCGCTCATCCTGCGGAGTCCCGCCAGGCAGCGAGAGTGCCGGGCCTTATGCCTCGAAGGGGCCCACCCTTGACTACTGGTGGTCACCCACCAATGTGTTGTGGAGTCAAGGCACATGGCTATGGGGCAATTTATATTGACCAAAAACTCAAGACCCTCAAAATACTACAGTGGAATGCGAAGGGAGTCATTAACAAAAAGATATCCTAACCCATCACTTGCATAAAGGTAAGATTGACGTGGCATGTATCCAAGAAACGCACCTCTACAGCAACCATAAATTCTCAATCAGATGATACCAGGCCTTCCGCCTGGACAGAGAAGGACACAAAGGATGGGTTCTGATACTGACCCGTAACTGCATACCGAGTAGCGCGGTAGCTGTCAATCACACCGGACAAGCATAAATTGTAGGAGCTCAAGAGACGAAGATCCGCATCTTCAACCTGTATGGACCACCAAATAAAGACCTATCGCTCTCGAGTATGGAAGTCAAAGACTCCAACTGCATAGTAGTTGGAGACTTCAACAGCCACTCGGAGAGATGGGGATACTCGGACACAAACAGCAGAGGTGACGAAGTGGAAGATTGGGAGATAGACACAAATCTCCATATAATCAATAGGCCGGAGGATAGCCCTAGCTTCTATTCTAGAACATGGCATACCACCTCGACTCCAGATTTGGCCTTCTCCACAATGGACATTCACCATAAAATAGACCGCCAGGTGCTAAACCAATTGGCAGGTAGCGACCACAGGCCAATTAGGCTAGAAAGCGATATGGCTATGTGGACCTCTGAAAAGAATATCACCATAGCAAGAAATCGGATGCAGCAGGCCCTAACATCGCTGGAAGAGTGGGCGAACTCCTGGCTGGTCAGAATGAACGAGGACAAAACCACATGTACAATATTCTCGCTATCAATCAAACCCCAAAACACCAAATTAAGTCTAAACGGCAAATACCTTTAGCCAAACGACAACCCAAACTATCTGGGAGTTACATTTGATCGGCGCATGTGATGGAAAAGTCAGATCGAGAGAAACCGAATGAGTGCCAGAGAAAGAACGGCAATCATGAAGAAACTTGCTGGCACAAGCTGGGGAGCAGACGAAAGCATACTAAAGAAACGGTACACTGGAAGAGTGAGACCAGTTCTTGAGTATGGCATTGCGGCATGGACAACAGCAGCAAAGGCGAACTTTGATAAAGTTAGCAAACTCCAAAACCAAGCCATGAGAGATATAACAGGAGGCATGAAGTCAACGCCAATTGTAGAACTTGAAAAGATTACAAAACTGCAATCCATGGCCGACAGAAGAGACTGCAGAGCCCAGCTGCAATCAGAGAAACTCAGAAGACTGACTGACCACCCAATGCACCAGAGACTAAACAATTTCGGAAATGGGAAGCTAAAGCGAAGAAACTTTGCAGAAATAGCCAAAGCAAAGATGCACGAAGACCCTATGAACGCACTAACCACACCAAAGCCCATCCCTACTGTACAAAAACCTACCTGGAGGCACCATATATTTCCAGAGGTGGTAGAAAATATACCAGGTATTAGAAACAAAAACTGCCAGTCTGAAAAAGAAAGAAGAGATACTACCTTGAGTTTCATTACAGAAAACTACCCAAGCATGGACTGGACCCATGCATACACCGACGGTTCCGTAACAAATACAACACAGAACGGACGGGCAGGAGCATTCCTGAGCCTACCAAATTGCAGAAAAATAACACTGTCATTCGCTACTGGAAAATACACAAGCAATTTCAGAGCGGAGGTAGAGGCACTGAGGGCGGCAGTGGAAGAAATGGTGACAGGTAAAAGGAATGAAAGCCACATAGTCCTGCTAACAGATGCACTGGCCGTAGTAACAGCACTGAAAAGCCAGAAAAATACTGAACTTAATGAATTAAGAGCAGTACTCTGTCAACTATGCCAGCAGGCCGCACCAAAAAGAGTAGTGGTGCAGTGGGTTCCATCTCACTGCAACATCCAAGGGAACGAGGAGGCAGACAGACTGGCAAAAGAAGGTGCAAAACTACCACAACCTGATACTAGTATGACATATGAAGAGTTAAAACGGCTTATTACAGCCAGATACATGACCAAATTGGAAACCGAACATACTGGCTACACCAAAAACGATGCCTGTTACCAGTTGAACAGAAAAGAGCAGGTCGTGGTCTTCAGACTTCGCACTGGCCACAATTGACTCAGGTACCACCTATTCAACAAATTGAAGATATGTGGCACCGACGAATGCCCGTGTGGTACCGGCAAAATGCCCGCTTAGCATTTGCTGCAAAACTGCTCGACATACGAGGATCAGAGAGAGCAGATGTGGCCATCACCAGTGGCAACACTAGACAAGCTCTATGGCAGTGTCGACAGCCTCAGGATGACGGCTGCTTTTTTCGAAAAAATAATGGTTACTGTCTGACTGCGTACGATGAAGAAGAAGAAGAAGTATCACGCAAATGTTACGCCTCAGTCGACTTGACTGTAAGTGGGTACCTAATTTACGCTTTGAGAAGAAATAGGCAACAAGGAATGGAACTGGCCACACCTCTTCCCCATCTCTCCTCGTCACACACGTTCTGGGTTTTGTTCTGAAGTTTCTTTCACGTTATTTTTTAGCAGTGGTTAAGTCTGCTGACGGACATCACCAACAATACTGTCCAACACTGAATTTGGTTTACGATATCTGCTTCCCGCCGTTCGCAGTTCGGTCTCATAGAAATGATTTTTACACGATGAGGTTGCCAGTTCTGTGCACAACTCTTTTTAGTAGCCTTTTGCAACATGTAAGGCAAGTTGGTTCTGATTTGTTTGTCTCGGAAACCACTTTTGATGGTTGAATTAACTAATAACTTCTTGTTAGTTCGTTATTCTCTCTGGTTGTATATTTCCTAGTGTATGTGTGTAACAATATGATAATGGCTGTACTGTACTTGAGGAAACAATCCAGTTTAGACAATGTGAGAATGGCTGTACTATACCTGAGGAAATAATCCAGTTTAGACAATGTGAGAATGGCTGTACTATACCTGAGGAAATAATCCAGTTTAGACAATGTGAGAATGGCTGTACTATACTTGAGGAAATAATCCAGTTTAGACATTGTGAGAATAGATGTACTAAACTTGAGAAAATAATCCAATTTAGACTGTGTGAGAATGACTGTACTATACTTGAGGAAATGATCCAGCTTAGACAATGTGAGAATGGATGTACTATACTTGAGAACATGATGCAGTTTAGACAATGTGAAAATGATCCAGTTTTGACAGTGTTAGAATTGTTGTATGATCATTAAGCAAATGATCTAGCTACCGAAATGTGGATTGTCGTGCAGTTTGCAACATGCCAGCGATACTATTCAATGTCCAAACTTTGGAACAATGTTACACATCGTTAGCAATAAACTAAATACGACTACCACAACATAAGACAAAAATTGAAGACAATATTTTTGAAGACATTTTTCTCTGCAATTATTCATTAAATCACAATTGACCAATATTAATAATATTAAGGTTAATATTATATGTACACATTATTCATTTTCTCCAATTGAATAATTGTTTACTTGAGTAATTGTTCGCAACATATAACAATCCATGTGCAACGTTATAATTTTTGTGCTCGGATGGACAATCGTGAAGCCTAAATAAAATATTCCTTGAGTGGAACGGATATAATGTATCATTCTTAGAGCAAATGATTCGTATGGCAAAGCGGCAGGAACGCTATTTCTGTAACGACACACACGTTTCACTCATCTGCAATATGAGTACTAGACTCCCTCTTAGGAAAGCGAAGCCAGTGAAGAAAGGAACTCATCATCCAACCTCGGAAATCAGTTAAGACACAGTACAATGAAGTATTTTTCATTTCAGTCGTGACAATAGTGTCTGCTTCTGGAATATTTGACTGATATATTTCGTGCAGAAATACCGCCAACATGTTTGAGGACAATTCTATCTTTATGAATTCCGTTCTTTTTTTCTGCACAATTTTAACTTAACTTAACGCCTTTATACTGGATTATAAAACTCTGCAAAGTCTGTATGCAACCGGTTTCAATTATATTACACTGCTGTCAAAACTATGCGCATCTAATTTATTCTTAAATACATTAATTGTCCCAGCCTCCACTACTTCCTGTGAAAATGCATTCCAAGCATTCACCATTCTCTGACTAAAAAAAGTATTTCTTAATATCTAATCTAGACCTTTCTTTAGTTCATTTGTAGCTGGACTGGGACCTCCTGGATGAAGTTTGATGTGGGGCTCCTCTGTAACCTCAACACTATGTGAACTGCAGTGTCAATCTCGACCTCGTTGCCCAGGCTGCTGTAACACAACCTGTTTCCAAAGCCTCTATTAAGAAGCAAGGTCGGGGTCTTGATCTGTTTGATTCACTTGTTCTGATGTTACTCTTCATTCCCAACAGTGTTTCATGCAAAAGGACACCATTTATGTTATTTCTCATCTTTTCTCCGAGCTTGCTTAGCACAGTGGTGGGGAGCCTTCAGGTTTGTTTTTGCTAGCTCCACACAAGAAGCCTGAGTGAAACTGCTTATGTATTTTTGAAGTGGTTTATGAACTTGCTAAGTTCATGCACAAACCTCTGTTATTGTATTTTACGAAATTCATGAAACAATGCAGATAATATATTTCGCGTTCTCCTAGCTATCTCCATAATTGCGATAAAATCTGCCATGACTAAACTAAACATACACGCAGTCAATCTCATTTTCGATAAAGTGTTCAGAAATGTATCTTGACTAAACTAAACACACACGCAGTCATTCAACGTTTTGCTCCAATGTTAAGTAATCTCTCATGACTAAACAAAACAAACACGCAGTCATTCATCTTTTCGCCCTAATCTCAAGTAATCTCTTATGACTGAACTAAACAAACACGTAATCATTCTCCGTTGTGCTCCAATGTGAAGTAATCTCTCATAAAACATACATGCATTCATTCTCCTTGTTGCTCCAGTGTTAAGTATAGTCTATCACTGAAGCTGGCCACTTTAAAAGTATAGCCTGTTCCCAAGCCAACGTAGTAATTCACCATTTCTTTTCAATGTAGAGCATAGGTTTCATTTCAGCTGGTCTGTTTACAGGACGCCTGTATCCAAACTTGTGTATTGACTGATTATAATGGCAATTATTGTTGTTTCCAATGCCCACAATGAGTTGGTTTACTCTTTTGCGCACTGAAAAGGACGTTATGTGGTGGGTTGCAGTAGCTTTCCTCACACCTAGAGCACGCTCATGAAGGTGAACAGGGGTTCAACAGGCGATTGTGCAACGCTTTCTTCATATGTGTGTCGCTCACTACTACGTGGATCACGTCGATCCCTCACACCGTTAGCCAGGCTGCCATGAAAACAACCAGTTTCCAGGAAAGGCTACTATGAAGCCGAGGTGAGAGTCTTGGCCAGTATGTTTTGTCTGAACCTGAATAACATGTCTGATCAGTATGTTGTGCCTGACCCTGATTAACATGTCTGATCAGTATGTTGTGCCTGACCAGACGTTAGTCTTCCTCTCCAATGTCAATGGTATTTTTATCAAAAATGATAGTCACGTGCAGACCAAGAAGGCGATGGCACGATGATGTCAAGGAATGCTTGAGCATGCCTCTGGGGCAGGCTGTCCAGTGATGTTAGCGACGTTCTGCAAAGGACATGCTACATAATGATATTAATAAACATATGTGTGTGTCTGTATTTATATTTATTTATGGGATAGAAATCCTACGTTTATGATGATACCCGTAGGTCAATCTCTCACGTTGAACGACTGGTGATGCGCGTCATTACTTTCTCTGACATCGTCTAGTGTACGAACCTGTCCACAGTGATGCGTGGCGGAAATATGCAATTAGGAGAGAGAGGGGAGAGGAGAGATACAGATATAAATATATATATAAACATGGATAGATTTTTGGAAGAGAGAGAGAGAGCGAAAAGAAACGAAAGATGCACAGGGCAAGCTAAGGTAGAGATAAAGAAGAAATATGACGACTAATGCAGAAGAAACTGGTACAAGAAATATTAGATGGATAGAAAGAAATGAAAACTATGAGAGATAAATCAGTCAATGAAACGAGACAGCAAAAACGTAGATCTATAGAAGAGAGAGGAAGGATAGATATTATACAGAGAAACAAGCCATAGGGAAGTAAAAAGAAGTGAAGAGATATTAAAGAAACGTAGGGGAAATAGAGAGACGAAGGATATACAGATAAGAGATACGATTAACAAAGAGAAAATTAGTATAACATCGAAAAAAGGATATGGTAGAGAGAACAGAATTATAGATATAAAAGAATGAAGAGAAAAATAGAAGAATGAGAAAGGGAACTAATCATAAAGTAATTAAATGGAAGAAAGAGGATAAAGAAAGAAGAATGTATTCTGCACAGTGCAGGGTAGCGTGACAGAGTTAGAGAAATAGTAGAGAGATTTTAGAGAGATACAAGAGACAAATACAGCCACAGAAATAGAAGAGTGAAAACATAGTGAATCAGGATAGTGAAAAAAAGGAGGAGGATAGTAGAGCGATATAAGAGACAGCTATAGACCCAAGATATAGAGGAGGAAGGAAAAAAAAGAAAGAAAGGCAGAAATATATATACATATATATATATATATATATATAGAGAGAGAGAGAGAGAGAGAGAGAGAGAGAGAAGAGGTGAAAGAGAACAAAGAGAAGAAAAAGAATAAGGATAGCAATAAAAAAGATGAGTGGAAGAGAGAGAGAGAGAGAGAGAGAGAGAGAGAGAGATAGTTAATACGGATATCAAAGAAATAGAAAGGTTGAGATAGAAGAGAGAGAACATGAACATAAAATAGAAAATACAAAAGTAGTTTCATTTTTCTTAAAGTAAAGACAAAGACGAATTTGCTTCTGAGTGTGTGGGAGAGCCTGGGAAAGATAGAGAGAGAAGTGAGAGACTATTATATAGAGTTTGAGAGAGCAATGAGAGTATGAATAAGAATTAGGGATCAACGTTGAGAGAGAGCTGTGAAAGAAAATCAAGTTTAAAAAAGAAGAGAGTAAAGAAATAATGTCAGAATGTATCAGAACGAACAAAATAGTGACAATGATAGTTAGAATAAAAGAACGAAAGATAGAAAGCGATTAAGAGAAAGGAAAAAAACTATGATAAGAAAGAAAGAAAGAAAAAACTAAAGCAAGAAAAAAAGAAAGAAAGAAAGAAAAAAAAGAAACATTAAAAATAGGAAAGAAAGAATAGAAGAAATAATGAACAAAAGTAGGAAAGATAAAACGAAAAACAACAGACAAATGAAAGCATCAAAGGAAAAAAAAAGAAAGGAAAGAAAATGAAATTTAAAAAAAGAATGTAAGAACGGTAAAAAGAAAGAAACACAAAAAAGATACAGAAAAGAAAAGAAAAGCGAACGAAATAAAATAATGGAAAAGAGAGAACGAGAGAGAGTTGATGAACACAACAAAATCGGTTATACAATATGACGAATAACTTAAGAACTCAACAATAAAAACATTTGATAAAGATGATCAGTCAATCAGTAATTCCCATATATGATAGCATGTCACTCTTGACCTCCCCGGTGTTACAACATGCATTTGGAGATCAATCGTATCTGATATAGAGCAAGTAGTTCGTGTTAATAGAATGCCATCAAACTAAATGGAGAGTGAAATGGCAGAGGGAGGAATGGCTAACATGGAGGATGTATGAGGGGCGTATACCAATTGCTCGACTGCTTGAAAATGATGTATTTTGCTCATATAAATGCATATAAACTAAGTTGAGGAAAAAATCATTCTATGAATTTGCTGTCGTCATGTTGATCCTAAAAGAGCAGGACGCACGACGACTCAACCACAGATTCCTCACACGAGTGCCTCAATTGCTGCAAAGTATAATGCGTCAGTATTAGTCTTAACTGTCATATGAGAACACAAGTCGCCATCTTCTCTTGCGATGTGCATCAATTATGATCATGATAGCACCGATGTGTACATTTCCTATCAAATATTGCAAGCATTTTCCAAACCAAAGTAGCACCATTTCTCTATGACAAACATACGTGTACACACACACACTCGCATGTGCATATATATATATATATATATATATATATATATATATATATATATATGTGTGTGTGTATGTATATAGATATATATATATATATATATATATGTGTGTGTATGTATATGTATATATATATATATATATATATATATGTATATATATATGTGTATATATATGTATGTATACATATATATATATATATATATATATATATATATTTATATATATATATATATATATACACACACATACATACATACATACATACACACACACATACATACATATATATGTGTGTATATATATATATATATATATATATATATATATATACACACACAAACAAATACACACACATAAATACATACAGTTAGTTGCCCATCTCAAGCGAAGATGGCGACATTATCTGACTGTTTTGTCTATATATAACTTAACCTGTATGTGGATTATAATGAAGAAGAAACTGTGCTGGTCATCATACTCACTTTCTAGTCCTGAGCTACATTGAACCAGTGGCAAGACATACGTTAAAACGACTGGAGGCTTCTCGGGAAGCAGTGCATTATAGTCTAACCTCCTTTGAGACCTGGTGTAGCTTGAATCTTGCGAAATTCGATCACCCACCGTTTCCTTTCACCGCTTTGAGATGCGAGTTCCCTACCTCTCCATCACAGCGATACATACATTTACACATATATGCACACACATACACACTTTGGCACCATCATTCCGGAACCACGATATACAGTCGGAAGTTTATTATAACATTTTGATCTCTAAACATACTGTGTATGAAGCCCGAATTACGTCTGTATAAGCCGCACACAAGTTTAAGAGCGGTATGAACGTTTGAAAGATGGTTGTGAAACTGGTGAGATAAACTGTGCGATAGGCGTACAACAAGCAAAAGTGAAATCAATGCCGTACTAGAGCAGGAAGCTGTCATTACATTCCTTGTCCCACTTTCCGAGTAATTGTGGGTATCATCTGTAATGGTTTGCCTCACATGTGTAAATGTATGTACACGTTCGATTATTTCTCCATATTCGTTTGTCGATGTTGCTTGCCTATTAGTCTGTGTTTTCAATGTGTTTATTTTCATGCTAAATTCTTTGGTTGCGCAGCCTTTAAGGAGCTTTTTTTAACGTTTCTACTGATTCTACCACTATGGCTTGTTAATTTGCAAATTTATTGACATTAACTTTCCTACCATTGACATTGACACCTCTATTACAATTTCTAAGAACATGTTTCATTATCATGTCTGATTATGCGTTATAGAGACTTGGTAAAAAGCAGGCAACCTTGTCGTACCTCCTGTTTTATTAAAACTGTATGGGTTAGTCATTCGATTGAAATAATAGCCTCTTGATTCGCATGCAATACAGGTTCTGGATAAATCGAATGATTGGTCTCTCTATACCTATTTGTTGCAACATCTGAAAACGTTTGTTACAGTGGACTCGATAAATAGCTTTCTCGTAGTCAATAAAGCAGATAGATTTTGACAGATCATCGGGTGGTCTGGGTCTTGCGTTTAGAGTCCTTCGATGCTGATTGAAAACAACAGAATGGCTATTTTATGATCCATGATGGTTCTCGCAGTAAATAAAGCAGTGGTCGTCCTTGTTGGATAATTTCTTCTGCGAAAAACCACATTGATCCCATGTGCACTTCTGGCCTTGCGTTACCCAAACTGGTTATCTTTTATACCTCATCTATCAAGCAATCGGTTTTCTCTTTAATTATTTTAAATGTAATTGTAATGCATATGTATTAAGCGTATCGTTCGGAATGGGTCGAATTCTATTGCATTCGAATTGTTTGGCAAAGTAATTACGGTTGAAGTTGTGTGTTATTTTGACTATATTCAGGTTTTGCAAATATCATTAATATGCTACAAAAATAAATTCGACAAAGTCGTTTCTGCTGTTTTCAGAAGTTCAATGGGCATCTCATGTATATCTTGTGCTTTGTTTTTCGGGATTGAATAAAATGCATTAGTACGTTCTTCTCTGATTGCAAGGTAATATTTATTCTATCAAAGCTATGTTATTTTATTGTTGTGTTATATGTGTTAAATATATATATATATATATATATATATATATATATATATATATATTTATATATATATATATATAAATATATTTATATATATATATAATATAATATAAATTATATAGCTTTTTTCGTCTATACAGACGGTCATGAAACTGATATGTCTTTTTTCACTAGACGGGTCTTTTCTCCTTTTGACGTATACGATTATTGTCGAGTTTCTCTCTCTGAGTAGCTTCAAGTCTCTCTCTCCGAGTAGCTTCAAATGTCGTTAGGCCATTTTGGAGTGATGTCTTCCATGTGGTTCGCACTCCGGCTGAATTTCCCCAAACTCTGTGGTCGATGGAAATGTATGTTATTGATGCCTTGCAAAGATCTTTATATCTGAGCAGGAGTCTGCCTGGGAGTCTCCTTCCCTGTGACAGCTCACCATTCAACACCTGTTTTGGAATGCGCCAATTTTTAACTCTATTCACGTGACCCAGCCAGGCCAGTCTTCTGGCACATAACAGGCCTTTTGTAGCAGAAAGATAAGCGTTGCAGTACTTCTGTGTTTGTTTTCTTGTCCTGCCATCTGATGTTCATAAGTTTCCGCAGACAGCGCATGGGAAAAGTGTTTAGCCGTCTCTCGGGCCTAGAATATATCGTCCATGTCTCTGATGCGTACAGCAGGGTGCTGAAAAAACATATGCCCGATATTTGAATTTTTTTCTCCAAAGTCAGTTTAATATTTCTCTTGAAACGGTCACCAAAAGTAGTCACTGCTCTTCCAATTCTTTTATTTAATTCCTCGTCTAGAGAGAGATAGATCGCGCTTGTAATTGTTGATCTGAGGTAGGTGAATTTGTTGGGTTTTTTGTTTTGTTTTGTTTTTTTTGTTTTTTTTTGTTTTTTTTTGCGTTTGCCTTATTTCTCTTATCCCAAGGCGGTGTGTGCGTTACACTGTGGTTTTTATTTTGCGCCTGTCGGCCCAGTGCATCCAACTTCAGCATGCATTTTATGTAAGGGTCTGCTTCCTCCTGCATTTTTTAAGGGTTTGCTTCCCCGGGGTAACGGCCGGTGCTGTGATGGGAATCGAACCCAGCACCTTCTGGTTGTGAGCCGTGCCACTTAACCACTAGGCCACGCCGTCCCCATTTGTTGGTTGATATTAGAAGATTTCCATTGAGAGTGATGTTTCCTGGATTGACGGTACCTGACCCCAGGAACACCGTCATCGAGACGTTTATTTACAGCGAGAACAAATCCCATGCTCCGGCTATACTGATATAGGTACATGAGATCAACCACCTGTTTGTGTACACACTCGGTTGTACATGAGACCAAACACCTGTTTGCGTACACACAAAAACCATTACAATTCCAAAGTATAACAGAAGTGACTAAGTGTAGTTATTTATTTAAATACTTTTAGATACAAAATATGTTACTGATTTCATACAAACATAGATACGATGGGGGGGGGGGGGGGGGGGGAGTTGTCATGAAAGAAACCTTCACGTAAAGTTTAATTAACACGCCAATCGGTCGGGCGACCTCTGGAAAAGACTTTTCAGTTGACCCATCATTCCACTACCAAAGCACTACCGAATCATAGAACAGCCGTCTTGTTGATTTCAATCACCATCGAAGGACACAATACAAACCAAGACCTCCTGGTGATCTGTCTAAACCGTCTGGAAACATGAAATATGGATGACATGTTCAGGGAGAACGATAGGGCAATGCATGTGACCAAACACTGGAATCATGATGCCTGAGAACGTGCCCACAGGACACGGAAAGTAAGAATGGTGTAATTTACTATCAAGACCTATCTTCCAGATATTTTGGTTATATATATATGTAAATTTATTGCAGACAATAAATACGTATTTCTTTATTTCCATTAACAGATTTCACGAGCTTCTACTACACCTGCAGACAGTCATGCGTATGCATACCTAATTCAAGAACTGAGGCACATCACAGTGGTACTAAGCTTGACTTTATTCGAAGAATGACAAACTTCTACAGACTTCTTCCAAAGAGTAGTCATCTGCCTTCAAAGTCGCCATTGAGATGCCCCATTATGTTCTGAAGACAAAGTGTGTCACAATGATGCTCACAAGCCAGTGATTCAATGTTTTAATACAGTCAGAAGTGAATGGTAATTATCGCAGCATAGTCCAACATTATGGCTGAAACGTGGATGAACACGACTGTCCCTTCAGACATTTCTGGGAATGATGAAAACAATACTGGGTGTATGGGTATCACTTTCATTCCAGGAATTGCCAGTAGCGAAACTGTACGAGGACTCAATGAGTTCTACAAAAAATACAGTGGTATTCATGGTTACATAGCTATAGCCGTCTGTCTGTTCGGAGTTTTGTCAAATTCCGCAAACATTATCGTTTTGACCAGAAAAAACATGGCTTCAAGCACAAATACCATTTTGCTGTGGTTGGCAGTTGCAGATCTCTTAACAATGCTTGACTACCTGCCCTTTGCTATTCATTTTTACGTTACGGAACCAGTAGATCCGAAACGACCTCCCTTCAGTACGTCAGAGTTCTCATGGATCTGCTTTTTGTTATTCCACGCTAGCTTCAGTATAGTATGCCATACTGTAGCTATCTGGCTGACTATTGCTCTGGCTATATTCCGATACATTTATATTTGTAAACCCACTAGAGGTTCATACTATTGCAGTCAACAGCGGGCTTGCTTTGTAGTCGTGGTTGTCATTATTCTAACAGGCATCCTTTGCATTCCAAACTACGCCGTAAACACGTACAGGTCTGGCAACGTTACTCACCTTGGTTACCATGTAAACAATGAAACAAGTACCGACATCATGACAAGTAGTTACGATTCATATTACTATCCGGACATCATACTGGAAGTTCATGTGGCTGTCGTCACGAATCTCGTCAACAACTGGGTCCAAGCCATTCTGATTAAGCTGGTTCCGTGCTTCATGCTTGTGACCTTGACATTGCTTCTGTTGCATGCAATGCACAATGCATATAGAAAGAGAATGAAGTTGAAGTCGCAAGGTCGCAGGGCTGAGTCCGACAAACACGGAGAGCACAACAGAACGACTGGGATGTTGTTGGCTGTGGTGGTTTTGTTCACAATAACAGAGCTACCACAGGGTATTCTCACGCTGATGAACATCTTTGTTAAATGCTTCACGGAAGCTGTTTACTACAAACTTGGTGACCTACTAGACATTATGGCTCTCATTAACAACTCTGTTAATTTCGTCCTCTACTGTACCATGAGCAAGCAGTTTAGAACAACATTTGCGAGCATCTTCTGTCCACGTCGATCTTCGAGACCAAAATGGCTGAAGCTCAGACTCATCAAATCAAATACCGGAGATAAGAACTCCATCGAGACTTCAGACGATGGTAAAAAAAGTGGGCGTGGTAACAATAACGGTGGTGTTAAAATGAAACCCAGTCACGTGACACAGGAGCTTACTGTCAGCGAGCTAATATTTGATGACCAGACCGAGGTTACCGACCCTCACATTAGTATTGATAAACTGCCTCTCGCCTCAGAGACTAACAACGGAACCTCTACACATACACACGGCTTTTTCAATGACCACAGTCATGTATAATATGGCAATAAAGAACTACAAATATTCTACACTGCTAACATTAGCGGAAACTATGTTAACCAAACAAAAGCCTTCACGAGTTGACTGAAGTATTTTATATTATGTTTCAGAACTCTCGTCACAAAACGTTGATATGGGCCCCGTTGTGTTCTCGGCATCAAAATACTTGAAAAGGTTATTATACTTATTTGATAAGTTCAATAATGACGCCAAATGTAAGAAAGTATTTTGTGATACGAGATGTTCATTCTGTATTACTATAAAATGTAATCTGGACATATGTAAATAAATATATGAGTAGCTCGTTGAACCTGTGATGTTTGTAATACCCCGTTTCGATGACCAAAGGTAGCACTTCTGTCACAAGACTTACTTACATACTTACATGACGGTGTGCACATTTCATGTTTAATAACGAAAAGGAACCAGTAAAAAATATGTTGGTTCTTTGAGTGACTTTGATACTACTAGAGCAAATTTGTTTATAATGAGACAATTATGTGTAGATCTGTATAACGAATTTATGTCTGCAGTTTTTAGCCTAGACAGATGCTGCACGACACCCACTGCTGGTATGTGAAATTGATTATTTGACGGATTGGTTGATTAATTGATTGATTTGTAGTTAAAACCAGAATTCCAGCTATGATATTGTTGTTGACAAATGTAGATTGTTTTGCAATAACTGTTTTTGTCTGTTTTAGTCTTATTATAATTTTGGAAGTACTTTTTTTTTTATCTTCTTCTAGTAATTCATGGAATATTGACTTGCTCGTATAAACATAACAGCATAGAGTAGATTGTGGCATAATTATTAAAGCTCGTTAGAAACCTCATTTATTGTGCCAAGATTCCTTATCTTCATCCAATCCTCAGTAAACGAATTATTCACTATCTGATTTCAGTACCATACATTAAGTATTCTATTTATAGCTCTCTTGTAATCTCAGAATCCTATTCAATGCTCAGCAAGCCTTTCTTCCTATTGATGTTTATAATTAAATTGTTAAGATCTATTTATTTCAAAATGCTGAATTGTCTAATTTCTGTTTTTCTTCCAGCAATTCTGCTAATTGTTGGCATGCGCTCTTGCGTACCTTGTTCCATAGCAAGATCAAAAACCTTAACTGCTTCTTCCCGACTTATGTAATTAAGCTGAATGTGTGTAATTAACCTTCCTCATCACGTTCTCAAAGGCGTTGTAGCTCTTCATATGATTCTATATATGTATCTGACACCTCGAATCTCTGTTTCCCAAAATAACATTCCTGGGCGCCGATGTATCGTCCTTGACTGGCTTACATGAGATAGGAATAAGTGTACGTTTCATCTGAGAACTGTCTTTCGCACTGTTATTTTTAAAGACCTGTAGCAGTGTACGCTTCTAATTTTCTAGAATGCTGCTTTGTTTGCTAGTTATTAAATTATTTTATTCTGTACTGTATCTGTCATCTGATGTTATTGGCACGTTGAAGTATTGAAATTGAATAGCTGTGTTTAATAACACTGTCATTCGCTACTGGTAAGTACACAAGCAATTTCAGAGCGGAGGCAGAGGCACTGAGGGCGGCAGTGGAAGAAATGGTGACACACAAAGAAAATGAAAGCCATATAGTCCTGCTTACAGATGCTCTCGCCGTAGTCACAGCGCTAAAAAGCCAGAAAAACACTGAGCTTAATGACTTAAGAGCAGCACTCTGCCCACTGTGCCAGCAGTCCGCAACAAAAAGGGTAGTGGTACAGTGGGTCCCATCACACTGCAACATCCAAGGCAACGAGGAGGCAGACAGACTGGCAAAAGAAGGTGCAAGACTACCACAAACAGATACTAGTATGACGTACGAAGAGTCAAAACGGCTTATCAAAGCCAGATACATGACCAAATGGGAAACCGAACATACTGGTTACACCAAAAACGATGCCTATTACCAGTTGAACCGAAGAGAGCAGGTCGTTGTCTTCAGACTTCGCACTGGCCACAATAGACTGAGGTACCACCTATTCAACAAATTGAAGATAGGTGGTACCGACGAATGCCCGTGCGGTACCGGTAAAATGACAGCTGAACATCTGCTGCAGAACTGCCTGACATACGAGGATCAGAGAGAGCAGATGTGGCCATCACCAGTGGAACTGCAAGACAAGCTCTATGGCAGTGGCGACAGCCTCAGGATGTTCGCCGCTTTTTTCGAAAAAATAATGGTTACTGTCTGACTGCGTACGGAGAAGAAGAAGAAGAAGATTAGCTGTGTTTTAAATGTGCCATACCTACTTTTATGTTGCATTCTGAAATGATCTGTTCTATCCAAACAATTACTACTGCTGAAATCTTGATATTTCAGCTACTTTGTTTATTACCACATCATCATTCATGTGGCACATGTCTTTGTTTTTCTCTATTCAAATTAATATCAGGCTCCAGTGACATCATTTTGGACAATGTGAGTTATGCCAAACGTTAGCCACCAATCAATGTCATTTGTGAACAAC
This sequence comes from Ariolimax columbianus, assembly GCA_036924085.1. Taxonomy (NCBI): domain Eukaryota; kingdom Metazoa; phylum Mollusca; class Gastropoda; order Stylommatophora; family Arionidae; genus Ariolimax; species Ariolimax columbianus. The sequence goes on along the minus strand of JAVGWX010000001.1, from coordinate 33,746,149 downwards.
AATATGTTGACATACTATGAAAATATTAAGGAATTATTACCATATCGTCATGTCAATAGACGTTCGACTGATCAATGCAATCTCGAACTTCTTCGCTGAATTCCGAGCTTTAAAATGAAAGTACATAAATAGTAGAAACAGTTTTTATACATTTTGCATATAAGATGTTCTATTGACTATTGGAGAAATATGCTAAAATGGATAAAATAAGATATACTTCATGTGATGAGCTGTTATGTTCTTTGACACGTCTAGCAGTAAATGCAATGTGTATTTATGTGTTTGTTTTAAATGTCAAACATGTATTTCCTTTACGATTTCACTTTAAATGTGCAAACCATGAGTATTTGAAGCAATTTACAATGTCAAACTGGATATTTCATGTTTATAAGGTGCTGTCTTCATGTAAGCTTGTAGGTAAGTAATAAAGTTGATAAGAACAGGCAGTATGAACGACCTGGATGCCAATAATTTGAAAACTAATTAACACACACAAATAACAGATCTAGGGAAGAACAATTATAAATAAATATATAACAGAATCAAATGAAATTGAACATACCAGGAGGCTTCAAATGAAAACCTTAAAAGTGAGAAAGAAATTAGAAAAACTATACTTGTTCATGTGGTTGCTAAGGATGTCAAGATTTTCCTTGCACGTGCCATCAGGGTGCAGACGAACATACTGAAGTTATGGCCGTCCTACTGTTGAGGAGCCTTCTGTTATCCTTTTCTTTTTTAGCAGCGTACGTGTAAAGCCTATAGAAATTCATCGGCGAATGAAGTTCCAGTACAGTGATGCATTTCTTTCACTCGAGCAAGTGTATAAGTGAAGTAGGGAGTTCCAAAACGGCGTGAGTTATATTACAGATTGTTCACGAATAGGTTGAGCATACCGTGTTGCAACCTCAAAGTCGAAGCAGCCGTTGCCCACCTGGTAAAGATAAATATGTGATTGACTGTGAATGAAATTACCGCTTGTCTGGACATCATTCAAAGTTCAGCACACCAGATCATCCATGATTTTCTGCAGTACCACAAAGTGTCTGCAAGGTAGGTGCCACTGCAGCTTACTACAGAATAACAAAAACGACGTGTTATTGCCTGTCATGAACTTGTGCGGCACTTGGAATCAGAAAGTGGTGGTTTGTTGGTAAGATATGTAACCTAGCTTCACTACTACGAGCCTGCAATGAAGAGAGCGAGCAACGGATGGCGCCAGAAGTTTCGAACGCAACAATCTACAGCAAAGGTTATGCTGAATCTCTTTCAGGATGAACGAGGTGTAATTACATAGCACTACATGCCCATAGGGAACACTGTCACCAGTGCTACACATACAGATCTTCTCATGAATCATCTTTGATCCGCAATCAAATCCAAACGACGAGGATTTTTGAGCAAAGGTGTCTTTTTGCAAAATGACAACGCTTAACCCCCATACTTCCAGTACAAAAACTACAACTATCGAGGACCTCTAATTTCCGTGTGCACCACACCCGCCTTACTCACCAGACCTTGCCCCAAGTGGTTTCCACGTCTTTGGACAACTGAAAGAGGCACTGGGAGGAAAGACTTGTGGGTCCTATGAAGAGATCCACCAGGTAGTGCATGAGTGTTTACACAAAATATTTTATTTCTATAGGAATCCATGCACCCTTAAAGGTTCTGGGGGACTTGACTTGTATCGAACGCGATGGTGACTGCGTCAAAAAAATCATGCAGTTGTCTTAACATTTTTTCAGAATAGATTTTTAAAAAAAATTTATTTAAGGTTTTCATTTGAAGCCCCTTTATAATTTTGAAAGATTTCTCATCACTTTAAACATGATGCCAAAATAAACTTTTTTTTTTAGAAGTTACTGTCAACATAACTTGTCATGCCTTATACACATGTGCGGATCTGGATAATTCCAAATTGCAAGATAATAATGCACAAAATAAATAAAAGACATGCCCTGTATTTCACTATGAATCTGGAGCACACGCTTGACAGTGTAACATAACATAGCAATGTGGAAGCTGATATCTCATATTTGGACATTAAATCTAAGAGAATTTAAAAAATGGGGCAACATAAAAAAAATAGACTCGCGATTATTGCTGCTTGAAAATGAATTTGTCAAGAATGCTGGAACGAGAATATTGTCTTCATGTAGGAAGCTAATCGTACTGTGAGAAATTAGCACTTTATCTTGCTTTTTTAGTGGTGGGTTAGAATGGCTCTTTTTTTCATCCAGATGCGTACTTGAGAAAAGGACTGGAGTCCAACTTGCGGTAGTGCAATACGAGGCTCCTTATTGAGCTCGCCAATACGGTTATTGCAGTGTAGATCCCCACCTTATTGGCTACACTGACACAGGCTTGTTGGCTACAATGACACAACCTTGTTGGCTACACTGACACAGCCGTGTTGACTACACTGACACAACCTTGTTGGCTACACTGACACAACTTTGTTGGCTACACTGACACAGCCGTGTTGACTACACTGACACAGCCGTGTTGGCTACACTGACACAGCCGTGTTGGCTACACTGACACAACCTTGTTGGCTACACTGACCCAACCTTGTTGGCTACACTGACCCAACCTTGTTGGCTACACTGACCCAACCTTGTTGACTACACTGACACAACCTTGTTGGCTATACTGACCCAACCTTGTTGGCTACACTGACACAACCTTGTTGGCTACACTGACCCAACCTTGTTGGCTACACTGACCTAACCTAAACTTACCCTATTGTTATTCTTTATTCCCAACTCCAATGTTACTCGGAAAGTAAAAGTGAAACAAAGAAATATAAACTCAAAGGACATTCGAATGTCCGTGAGCACATTCTGTGAGAACGTGTTGAAAACGAGTCATGCATCGAAGTTGGAACTAACTAGACTATTCGTAAAACCTATGAAATAGGAAAAATAGAATAACGTGATAAAAAAAAAAACATAATCCACGGAGAGATATACCGAACTAATATTAGGAACAGCCTCAGTCATAACGGCACATTCTAGGTCACCGGCGACGCTGGATAGGTCACACATGAACATATTCTACTGATCGCATTACAAGACGGTCTCTAGTTTGGGTTACCGAAGGGCATGAATGGAGTGACACACCACGGATTAAGTGGAAAATAGAGCATCCATCGAACACTTACAAAACAAGGAAGTCGCGGGATGAGCAGACTGGTGGATTATGAAATAACAGTTTAGCAGTTGAATGTGGATGTTCCTCTAGGTGTTCACAGGTTTTGTATTTGTATATGTATTTAATTATCGACAGCGCTCTCACGGCTTTTTAGAAGTCAATCATATGTTCCGTATTCTCTAGAAAAACTCTCTTAATAAATGTAACGTTTAAATGCTTGTTATACTCTGTCGTTCTCTTGGATAATTACCTTAAGGTGAATAAGCCCTTAGTGCAGCAAATACACTGGCGAAATACAAAATGAATATCGCTCAGACTGTAGGCTTATTCAGTGTTAAAAAATTGTTGCATATATTTTTGCAGCATCACCTAGTAACGACATGCCACTGTATGTATCTGTTTTTGTCTTATTTTTTGTGCTTTTCACCAGTCAGACTAGTGCTATTGTAATTAGGTGTCAGTCGTCTTGTACTCTCTTCTTTCTTGCCATACTTTTGTAAGGATTTTCTCTAGCCACCTCAAGCCTGTTCTACAGCAAGTCTGAATAGCCTCAGTGGTTATGCCGTCTAAGCCAGGCGACGTGTTTCTAGGTCTGCTCTTTACAGCTCTTTGTTCAATAAAAAAGATTCAACATTAGCCGAATTTCGTTGGATACATACTGATTTTACCTCAGTTACTGATGAGTTTAAAGTATTGGGAGTACTTCTTCCATCGCTGAGATGCAGTTTTGTCGTTAATGATTCACGTAGGATTGAAGCTCTCTTCTATTATTCTCATGGCTTTTGACACTTGTGAAAAGAATCTATCTGATCAATTTTACAAATAAATGTAAGCTGCTCTTCATATTTTTACCATCATTCTTCATGTAGATTTTATTTATTCGTTTGGCGTTTCATCTTGGTAAGATAAATCAACTTCATCTTGGAAAGATATATCAACTTCATCTTGGTAAGATATATCAACTTCATCTTGGAAAGATATATCAACTTCTTGCGCCTTCAATTCAACCACAGCCATGCCTTTTAGAATGTCTTTTTAGTCGAAATTGATTTCTTTCATTTAAGCATTTTACCATGAGGTTTATTTCTTGTCTTTACCTAGTTCGGAGATTTGTGTTCTGCATTTTACATTGAATGTAGTCAAATAATGTTTTAAAGTTTTAAAGAAGGCCTACTCACTGTTAACATCTACATTGGATAGCTCTCTCTCTCTATATATATATATATATATATATCCTTGTCATATTTGAAAGCATCCTTAAATAGATTTCTCTACAAATTTGTAAATGTTTGTGCTTAGAATATCATAATAGTTCATACGTGTGGTTATAAAAGGTAAAATAAACAGTAAACTTCTCATACATGAGCTAACCGAACTTAGTGGCCAAGAGGGAAATAGGCAGCAATCTAGGTCTGTAAAAGTCAGCTATTAGTACAATTCATCAGATCAAAAATAAATTGTTAATAGAAACTTTAAACCCCACCAATGCATACTTAAGCTGTTTTAAAAAGTTGAAAATGGAGGGACATTAGGAAAAGAGAAATGTGAGACTAGCAGAGACTCGTTTGATAGATTTAAGAGAGGGGCACATTTACATAATATAAAAGTGCAAGAAGAAGCAAGTACAAACCTAACAGCTACATGATCTTCTCCTGCAGATACTGACACAATTCTAGAAGATGGTGGCTATTCAAAGCAACAAAAGTTCGATGTAGATTACACGAAGCTGTATGCAATAGAGACAGTTAAAGATAACACGTGGACAACAGTTTTACATAAAATGATCATCATCATTAAGCATGTCCTTTATAGAATGCCTTTTCATCAAAGTCTGTCTGAAAGAAACTCTTTCCCTTGCCAAATCTCCAGCATCTTCCACAGACATACTCAGGCATTTCTGGATATCTTCGTGCCATCGTCTCCTTGGTCTGCTCCTGCCTCTTTTTGCCTGGCACCATACCTTTCATCACTGTTCCCTCAATACCATTGTGTCTCCATTTTTCTCCGTCCAAGGTATTCTGATGATCTTTCTGTAACATTTTTACTCGAAGAACTCGATTCTTTTTCTAGAAATTTCGTAATATTCCATGATTTGCAACCATATGATGCCACAATAAAAACACGTGTTCTCAAGACTTTTACTTTGTCGTTTTGTTGGTATTCTGCCATACTTTCTTCAGGCCATGGCTGGTCTTCTTTTCATTTCTTTTTTGGAGCAGTTGTCATTTTTGTCCAACTCTGGAGCCCAGATATTCCAAATGCCTGACCGTTTCTATTTCCTCACCATCTAATGTAAATTTATGTTGACATTGTTTTTTGTCGGGAGTCATTATCTTTGTTTTCTTTATGTTTATAAACATATTTTGAACTGCACTGTATCCATTCACGGCTGAAATTAGCTGCGCTAGCCCTTCTGCACTTCTTTATAGTTTCACTGTGTGGTCTGCGTATCGAAACTTTGTAATCTCGTAACCACCAATTGTAAATGGATCTTAAATAGAAACTGATAACTTCCGATATAGACAACTTTGAAGGATATGAAGATCATGTAGGAGAAATCACTTCTAGTGTTGGTAACTTGGCAAGCGAATAAGAATTGAAAGTCCCACTTGAAAATGCAAGAGAATTGCTTGGCTGTTCTGATCAACTCCTAACAGGCGAAAATCTATTGATTGATGAATGAGGATGGTTGCTTCTGGAAGACGATTCTTATCCTGAAGTTGTGGCTCAGTCTGAACTGGTGAATACTAAAGAAATGGATATTGGAATAACCATAATAGAGAAGACATCAGCGTATTGAAACAGCATAGATCCTATTTTCCCAAAAAAGGTCGAAAGTAAATTAAATGTTACAAACGAAATGGCCCCTAACGGTGAAATGCTTTGAGAATGAAAGCATCAATGCTGCAAACAACAGTGCATTCCTTTTTCTTAAAGTAATCTTCGCATCCATTGCTTTATTCAACACGCGAGAGTCATGCTATACATTCATCTTCCACTTTTGCAAGAATCAAAATATTTAAAAGTCAGATTTGTGTTTATTTTTGTGATTGTCTATTTAGATTCTGCAAGGATATCAAAATGAAATATTTAGTACGTTTATTTCATAATTTCTCTGGTGCTAAAATACAGTTGCCAACTACAAAGAAAGCTGAAATCTGCTAGACGAACATAGCAGGAATACCAGCATGCTCTGATCACTATCGGTTTGTATAAGCTGAGTACTACTTAAAATAGATAGAATCCTGATGTTCAAACGAGGATGTATATGCCTGCTGCTAAGTACTGGAAGGCTATCGGTAGAAGATCATTTTGCAATTTACATCCCGTGTGATACTAGGTACGTTGGAAAGTAGGTGGCGTACTGGGTAGAAATATAAATTAATTTTCTAAATGTTTGTCTAGACGTCGAGTAACAACCTTTTGCGGGCAGATCATCTACATGAGTCCTTCGTGTTTATCGTCCGCTTTCGTCAGGACTACTAGGCGCTTAATCTCACTTTCGTTGAGACCGCGGGGTTGCATGTATGAAACCTGTGTGCTTCGTGCTTTCATTCGTTTCGTGGGAAAACGAACGCTTTTCTGCTGCAGTGACCTATGGAGGGTACTACTGGCTGCTTCATATATATTATTATAATGTTCATAATACTTCATATTTGTGGTTATGAAAGGTAAAAAAAACTGAACTGAACTCAGTTTGAAAGAAAACATGAACTAATCAAACGTATATATATATATATATATATATATATATATATATATATATATATATATATATAAATATATATATATATATATATATATATATATATATATATGTAACAGCGTTAGAGAGAGGGAGAGAGAGGGAGAGAGAGAGAGCTGAGAGAGGTCATTCGAGCTTCTTGTGTAGAAATAAAGATATCGTAAAAAAAGAAAGGCAGAACAGTCACATTGCCCATACTGCCATTGGGGATAACCTGTTAGAGACATCATTTTACTTGTCTCCGCATCGCATGGAAGAAGGGCCCGGGTCCCCAACTCGCTTCATTACATTTACTTATTCTAATTTCATCATTTACCCATTTTCAGCTGTGTAGACTTGAGCAAGCACAACTTTTAAGCATGATGTAGGTTGTGTCATTATGTTTGAAAAAATTTGACCTAATTAATTTTCTTAATTCTCGCTATGGTAGTCGTCTTTCAAAATTTGTAATTTTTATGTTTGTTTGTCAATAAATATGATTTTCTGGCGTGTAGACACACAATAGCATAAGGAACATGTGGGTGTTTTTGTTTTTGTTGTGTGTTTGTTAGTTTTTGAGATTTAAAAAGTTGAATTTGAAAATTTATGAAAATCTCGGAAAAAATTTGGACTCGACCACTAGGCCTAGCCGCTTCGATAGAAAACCATGAAAACCACAACAACGTATCGATACTGTGTTTACAATATCGACACACCTGTTAGTTTCCAATTCAAACGTAGTTCTTTCATTAAAACAAACAAAATAAACAGATCTACTCGATAAAGATCTTTCCCAACAACCCACTTCCCCTTTCGCAAAAAGTTGGCTTGCTCCTAACGGCGTATACAAAATTAAAACTGTTCAAAAGCCATTCGTAATCGAACATACGATACTTAAACCGGCAAAATATCGTGTATAAATGGAGGACGTATTCAGCAGTAAAAAATGGCTGTCGGGAGTGACTCCGTTCAAAAGAAAGAAATGTTTTTCCGCACACCGTTTTTGTAGACCGAGTTGGTTGGTTCTCTTTGGAAATTGGAGTGCTAAAGGTAGGCAAATGCTCTAGCCATCGCTGTAATTAGTAAGGGCCGCAGTGAAACCGCTTGTACCTGGCAGGCAGAAAGTGAGACAAGGGTACGTTTTTCAGGTTTTTGATAATCGGAGAGACTAAATGGTTTCTGACTAGAGATTGATTAAACTATTCTAATTAAGCGAAATGTTTTGAAAGCTTTTATTAACATAAACAAGGAGCACATGTTTTGTTGCTCTTTTGTATTGTTTTTATTTTATATCGGTTATTTTTTTGGATGTCGATCAGTTTTTGAGTGTGATGTAAATCAATATTTCATCGTGTAATCAAACCAAGCAATTATGGTTGTGGTGATACTTTTGTGGTATAAATTTGTATTTTCTTCTAACCACTTAATTATGTACATCCTCATAAGAATGCACTTTATGTATCCGTGGAATCAAAAGATCGCATTTACGTATCTGCAATCTCCTTAATCAACATTTACGTATCTGCAATCTCCTTAATCAACATTTACGTTTCTGCAATCTCCTTAATCAACATTTACGTTTCTGCTATTTGCTACAGCGGACTGCAGTCACGTATGAACGATGTCCTATGAATGCACTACATAAGTTATGTATCTGCGATCTCAAAATACTGCATTTACCTATGATCTTCTAAGACATCATTTACGCGATGTCCTAAGACTCAATTCACGTATCTGCGATGTCATAAGACTGCATTCACGTATCTGTGATGTCCTAAGACTGCATTCACTTGTTTCTTTTCTCCTGAATCAGCATGTGCTTGTCTGCGATCTCCTAAGGTATCATGTGATTTTTCTATCACCTAGACAACATGTGCTTACGGGCGGTCTCCTAAGACCACACTTAACACATCACTTTTTTCAGTTATTTGTTCCTGTATGTTGTATGTGTAAGCACATTGTTTCTGAAATTGTAATGGCTAAATACTTAGACGAAACTTTTAAACAATAACAATTGTGAATATTAATGTAATTACGAACTGTTGATTGTTACAGCTGCTTGTGGTGAATACTTGGTTATATACTGTAAAAAAAAATATCTATTCATGGAAAATCAACGTGAAAACATGCCTTAGACATTACCTCTATTCGTTATGTCATTTATTGTGTGTTGAAAACGTGGTTTGGATAATATAATTTATTTGTTAATTTAGTCAGATTTATGTTACATTCTCTATAATTTCTTCCTCTCCTTCTGCATTGTCCACGATGGCGTGGACGACCTTGACTTTATTCTCTTGATGTTGCATATCGATCATCACGTTAGCCAACGTCAATGGAATGGTGTCAACCTTTATTGTGTAAAGGTGAAGGTCATCCTCTAGCATGCGCTGCTGTCGGGATTGAAAGTTAGCTATTTCATTGTACTAGAGCTCAGATTTGTATTATGTAAAGTCAGCCAATTGCCTTCAGTGTTGTTTTATCTTCTTTAAAAAGTAAGCCAAACACCCATTTACAGTTGGGTCGACAGGAGTATGAGGATAACAAGTATTGAGCACGGCGTTAGAATCAAACACCCTGTTAATTCTGCCACACTGTTAATGATATTGTCATAAATATCGTAACTGTAAAGATTATTTTGTAGGTGACACACAAATTTATGAAATGGATACTGTTGTAGACATCTTCACCGATCTAAGTTCAGTGAAGGAGAAGTAAAACACATGAACTTGATGTTTTTTGTGGATATCATTACGATATTAATTGTTGGCTGAACAGACTAGAACAGTGTTTCCCAAACTTATAACAATTGCGGATCGATGATTATAGGAAATAACTTGTATTCCGAAATAGCCAACACAATATTAGCTGATAAATTCGTCTCTAAAACTTTTCTAACAAATTCTGACTGACCTAGTTCACGTTCAGCCATATGTGAAAGCCTAGTCAGTTAAACAAGACACACAAGAACTACCTCACATATTTTGATAAGCACGCACAATACAGATCAGCTCATGTTTTCGAAAAGTACGGATACTTGTGTAGCTAACGTCATTCGACTTAACAAAATTAATCCATCAGAGATCAGATCACCTCAAGGTGACCTCCACAGTTAAGGAATTGAGCTGTAGGGACGTTTTCACGGACCGGCATGACATTTCTGTGGACCTGTACTGTTCCGTGGACCAGCTGTTGAGGAAACACTGGACTAGAACCCTGATATTAAATGGCATTGGGATAAATATCTATATTTGTTGCCAGAACTGCAGAAACAACTATCCACCAACTGCCCCAGCCACTAGCAACAAGCATGGAGAAAACAACAACACGTATAGTAGATATGTACATTCAACTACTTGGCTCAATGATAATAACAATGAAAAAGTGATCTCTGTAACAGGAACAATGTGGATGAAGCGACAATAAATGTAGGAAGGCAGTCCGCTTAGACGACAATGGTTCTACCTGCCAACCGTTCATAAGCACGATTAGTGGCAGGGACCCAGGCTTTGACCTAACCATGTGGTGTATTGACGGTGGCTAAGGTGGGAACAAAATTAAGAGGGTCGTATCCCATCTGTGATGTCCTTGGTCTGCTTTAAGAACTAGTAGGCGGGGAAGCCACCTGTCCAAATAGGGCCAAACTGTAACGGTTTACCATGACCTGTCTGTCGGGTGACGTTGCCTATTTCTGACCGCTCATATTAGTCGATTGCAAGAATGGATCCCTGGCTGCTTATGTGAAAGGTGTCAAGATGCTTGTGATTATTTGCAGAATAGCTCAGGTTTTTTTGTACCGTATAGCAGAATGGGTAAAATGAGAAAAGAAGATTTGTTCAGATACGCTTCCAATAACAAGACGTGTCGAAGTAGAAACACAAAATTAAACTCCATGAAGATTGATATGGAAACTATTTCTCTAAAGATAATTGGCCCAAAGGAAATAGACATTTTTTTTAATGATTTTCACTGTCGTTCATGAATCGGATTTTCTTAAAGCTACATACAATTAAATTATGAATTAAATCACGCACTAAAAATGGAATAGTTAGAAAATGTATTCCCTGCCCACATAAATCAGTTATCCATACCCGGTTTTAGGTGGTGTTATGTGAGATCTGCTGTACATATAACGATCTCATTGTGGAAGTGAGCAAGCATACAGTGACTTTTACGACATTCTCTAGATTTATGTCTTTTCCTCTCGCTATTTCTCTCTCTCTCTGTCTCTCTCTCTCTCCCTCTCTCTCTCTCTCTCTCTCTCTCTCTCTCTCTTTTCATCTCTTTCTTTCCTTCTTTCTTTCCAGTCTTTCCATTCTCGCATAATGTTGGTGTGTTTGAACGGTTATATGTATGTATATGTGTGACTCTACGTGTGTGTCTGTGTCCTTGTGTATAAGTGTATATATATATATATATATATATATATATATATATATATATATATATATATGTATATGTGTGCGTGTGCGTGTGTGTGTGTGTCCACGTGTCTTTCTCTGATGAAAGGTAAAGAGTGCGTGCTTTATTCTCCAACTAACGAGGAAATAAAATAACGTACCGGTAAATTAAAGACAGTAAGGGGCGAATAACAGCCCAGCAAAGGTTCGGCTTATCGGTTCTTGGCAGGAAATCATTGACAAAAATGATGCAGGAACTACTTTTCACCTAAAGATCTGAGAAGCAGAGTAGCTAGTGCTTTTGCAATATAAAGGAAAATGTACCGGGCTCATTTCCTGGCCTTGGTCGAATTAAGACACGGAGATTTGGGCCTAAAGTCTAGGGGTCCTCGCCAGATTGAGGGCCCCCAAGACTCAGTTAAAAGTTTTTTGTTATTAAAGCAGAATTAAAGTATAAGTACTCTAGATTCAGTAGGGCATTCCAGTGAAGTCCTTGGGGAACACATGAAAACATCCTCACAACCTACGCCATCCTGCTCTGTCAGCGGCCGATGCCTGTGCCTCTTCTGGTGCGAGATTCGTCCATTCTTTTATATTGTCCTCCAACCTCTTTTTTGGACGGCATCTTCGTCGTCTGCCTTACACCTTACCGTGCAGGATCGTAATTGTAGGACCATTTGATCTTGATATGTGATCGCACCAAGCTAGTTTCCTTCTTTTTTACAGTTGTCAAGAGGTCTTCAAAAGGCCCTATTGCTGTTGTAATTCTTTCTCATATTTCCTCTTTTGTAACATGATCTTTGTAAGTGACGTTTAAAAATCTTCGGAAACATCTCATCTCCTAGTCGTGTATCCTCCCCTGCAGGTCAGCTGTCATTGTCCATGTCTCACAAGTATAAATGAATATTGACAGGAATAATGTACGCATTAATCTGATTTTCGTGCATAGTGCTAACCGTTTATCTTGCCAGATTTTGATAAACCGCGCAAACGCTGCTATTTGCTTTGCTATTCTGGCCAACACCTCACATTTTGATCCTTCATCACTGACAATCGAACAGAGATTATTTAAAATGGTCGACCACCTCGAGATTTTAGTTAAAAGCTATTATCCTACTGTTGAAGCCCTCGGCGTTGTTAGTCATTAATTTTGTCTTTCCAGCGTTTATCTCCATACTATAGTCAAAAGCTGTTTCATCGAGCCTTCTGACCCATTCCTGGAGTTCTGCTTCTGTGCCCCCCCCCCCCCCACCTTCCCCAAACCGTCGATGTCATCTGCAAAACGAAGGTTGGTAATCGTTCGGCCCACTATCTTGACAGTACCAACGTGGCCTGCAAGTGCCTCACTCATAATTCCCTCAAGGAATATATTGAAAATAATTGGGGAAAGTGTACAACCCTATATCACACCGACTGATGTGTGACACCAGTCTCCGCGCCTCCCATTCCCATTCACAAGAGATGCGCTAGACCCCTTGTCATGCAGGTGTTCAAGGACCGTTATAATATTTCATTTGATTCTATACATCATCATGGTTGCCCATAGCGCTTTATACAATACCTTTTCAAACGCCTTCTTGAAATCAACAAACACATGATACAGTTTTTGCTGCTGTTCTAGATATTGCTAGCTTAGCAGTATTAAATTAAATTTATGTTTTGTAGTGCTTCTTCCCTGTCTGAACACTGATGTTCTCTGACTGGGGTTTCAATTGGTCGAGGATTAATCTAAGCATGGTGGCTGATGAGGCGTATTGCTCTATAATGTTGCCACAAACTTAAGTAACGGTATAACCATTGATTTTCTCCATATGTCAGGGCAGTTTCCTGTCGCCCATATTTTGTTACAGATGTGTGTCAGGCCTTCCACCACTACCTCCCTACCTGCCTGTAAGAGCTCTGCTGGTATATTGTCCACGCCAGCCTGCAACTACTTCTTATTTCGTTATCGGTTGGTTATCCTCTATAGTTGTTGATGTTGGAGTTATTGTTTTCCAGGATTCGTTCTGTTCCTCACAGTTGTTTATAACTCGAAACAGTACTCTATCCATCGCGCCAGTACGTCATTGTCTTCAATAAAGCAATTGTCGCTTTTATCCTGGATCATAAAGTTCCTGCCTGGGCTTAGTGTTACCAGTTCTTTGACCATCTTGTATGCTCCTTTAGCGTCTTTTCTGTCTAATATTTTTCAATGTTTGTACATTTCTCACATATCCACACTTCTTTCGCCTGTCTAATCTTATGTCGAATCTCTTTATTGACATCATTATATCTGCCGACCTTTTCAAGTAGATGTTTTTGGTTTTTCAGTGACCTTCTTCTATCACAAAAGTCTATAATTTCTTTACTCGCCCATGGCTTCTTTTTTGTTTGGTGGCACCCCAGGATCTCCGTTGCTGTATCTATGAGTGCTGAGTTAAGAGATTATGTTACTGTATTGGTATCCAGTTCCTCTTTGGGAGCCAACAGTAGAGCAAGTCTCCCTCCTACCCTCGATTGGAACACTTTGATGATTGTTGTACTTTGCAAGTAGCAGGATGTAATCCGGAGAAAGGAATGCGTTGTGCCGCTAGTGTACAGCTTAACTGCGATATTCGCACTTTTCGGTACGACACATCTGTCTTCGAAAGCTCTACTATTCCTAATATTTTAGCCAGGCTGCATGGTCGTATCCGTTTCTAGGATCGCCACTTGGATAGGCGGAATAGGGTCTTGGTCAGTTCTGGATCTCTGACCTTGCAAGCAGTAAGCTATTAGTCGCTGGTTGCTATCAACTCATCCATTGGTGTATCTTCGGACCCGAGAAGGTTTTACCTAGTCTAGATACATCAATCAGTATAATGATCTTTAAAACGGCAGCAATGGTCAGAATTATATAAAAGAACAAATTATAAAGTAAATATAAAAGGCAATATTAAAAATGAAAAATATCAGATACCTTGAACCTAGCAGAGCAAAAGATGGACAATGTTTAAAAGAATTATGAGTTTATAATATCTTCTCCTACTTCCGATCATCAGGAAAACTGTTCTCTTGTATTCCAGTCTCACGTTGAAGGTATTATACATATATCTTCCTCTCAAACCAAGATAGCTGCTCCCCATCCAGGAAGAATGTCATTTGTTTGAAAAGTGAGATGTGCCCACACGTCTAGGCCACATTTTCTCAGTGTGGTAGTGGTCATACTTTATCTTTTTCCAACTCAGAGCATATCCTGAAACCAAATAGACAATCATGTAATATTTTTTTCTAAAACATATACTCCCTCTGTAAACAGAGAGACAGATTCGTCAGAAATATCTGATTACAAAGGAATGATGGGAGCGACAGGCATGTTCTGGTTTGTTTTTTTTCATAGCAAGAATGGTTACAGAAAACCACACCAGTTACTTTATTTAATAGAAAATGGAAGCCCAAGGAAGCATGTACTGATTGGTTCCACTGGAAGTTTGGCAGCTATCAATATTCCTCTCCTGGTCAATGCTCATCTGCAGAGCAGTTTAAAGCCAGAAATAAAAATTGTAGCCACCTTCAATGCTCAGCACATTTTTAACAAAGAAGAACTTTTAGTTCTGGTTATGACAGATACAGATAAATAAATTGGCGGAATGGTCCATCATTCAAGATCCTGTGCAACACATTGAGCTTAGAAAATGGGCAGACATTATGCTGATTGCTTGCACTTGATGCCAACATATTAGCAAAGATGGCCAACGGTCTGTGCGACAACGTGCTTACATGTGTTGCTAGTGCATTGGGATACTAAGCGGCTATTCCTATTTGCTCCATCACTTTTATGTAGGAACATCATATTACATATACACTGAAGGGGTTTGGCCATATAGAGGTGCCATACATCAGCAAAAAGCTGGCTTGGGGAGATCCAGGTTATGGAGCAATGACAGAAGTCAGCACACTCGTGGCAGCTGTAGAATAAGTTGTGTCTTCTCAAGCTAGCTCCTTTTAAACTTTAGACACACGAGACTTGCTGATCTGCTATGGTGTTTACTGTAACCAAAAAATATGATTCCATATGTTGCTGAAGTAAATGTGCACAAGTAGCAACTTCTCAATTAGCCAGCCACAGGATGTATTTGTGTCAGTTACATATAACAAGGAAAACAATGGCACTATTAAATGTAACTACTTTTTAGAGATTTACTTTAAAAGATATAAAGTATAATATTATTTATGTTTAGAAGCTAGTATGCTATCAAATATGCAGAAATATATGAATATGTCAAATAAATGGAAACAGAACACAACAACAAAGGAACACGATAAAACATTGATGTACAGATCTTCGACGTGTTAGAAACATAGGAATGATATATCAGAAACTCTAAATTATCTATTTAATAAATGCTTCAATGCTTATACTGTATACGTATATGTGTAGTCAACATACTAACACAAAAAGAGCGATTTTACTGTATACATATAAAGTATACTCTATTAACGCAGCCAAAGTAATGCATTGATAATGTACATTGTTTTGAATAATGTAAGCTACACTTGCTTTGTTTCGGTTTCAGGTTTTAATCAGGATTTATACGAAGTGTTTCTTGTGATTTCTGAAGACTGGCGTGATTTATTAAATCATGCGATAGAGAAGTTAAACGAACGCGTGTGAACTTATATGTGGCACTGAGAGATAATTGAGAAATTATAACAACATATTAGCAATACATATTTGTGAAATTTGCAGAGTAAAAAAAAATTGGCTTTCTGATATCTGTAAATTAAAGGACAAATTGAAACACTTTCATGTATAATACAAGGGTTGATAATTGTAAATGGTGTTCTACGTGAGGGAGTCAGACACAAAAAAAGACAAAGGCCGCCGTTATTCGCAAACGATGATGGCATAATTTATTTGCTAGAGCTATTTTTAGTAGTAAGGATTAACTGCACTACTTTATATCCTCACTCTCTCATATCGAACCGTCCTCCTTCGCGAAGAAGAAGAAGAAGAAGAAGAAGAACCGCCCGACCCCAGTGGCAAGTCAAGGACAAGACGATTGGGGAGTGGCTACGAGATGCAGGGGACTCCGCATCAAGCATCTGTGAAAAAGACGGCGAAGTCCGGAGTCGAACTTACACCACCTGATCACGAGGACGACAGCTTAACCACTTCCCACGAATTTTACGCAAGATAATAACTCGTTTTTGCCAGCAGGCAAATTGATATTTATATCCTTCAATTAAATCAATATTTACCAAATCATTTAGCTTTTCAGATTAAACCAGTTGGAGAAGGAAAGTTGTAGGCATGGAACAAGTGACAGCAAAAGATGACAGAAGAAGACACGGAGACGTGAAGAATTACTGACTCAATCTTTAAACTGATTCAGTTTAGTGATCAAACCCATGGCAGCATCAGAACAGCAAACAGAACAAACAACAAATGCATTTAATCATGACCAAATAACTAGCAGTTCAAGTTGCTCTGAGGATTACAATGAGTTAAATCACTAAGCGTGTCCATCAGAAGAAAGATGACCTGTTGTCTAGGTATAAAGATGGCATTGGTTTGTGGACAAGCTCAAAAATAAATGAATAGATTACTGGTATCTCCATAGATATCGTTTTGTAATTAAACGGATCTGCGCCATCTCTGTATAATATCATTATCATCATCTGGTTGATCAGACCTGAGACTGGTTATAAGGTTGTCAGAGTGTGTCTCTCCATTTGACCCTTTCGTCTTCATTTCAACATAAGTTCCGTACTTTAATGTCTCCTAGTGCCTGAGTTGTAAAGGTGAGTCTTAGTCGCCCCGGTCCTCTCTTTCCTTGAATATTGCACACTAGTATCTTCTGTAGACGACTTTGATGTCTCATATTGTTACCCAGCTAACTCAATCAACGTTTTTGAATAATACGCAATATTTGTCTTTGTGCGCTCACTTTTGTAAGTAAATGTCATTGGATCTTCTTTCTGTCCAACTCACTTTTTCCATTCTACAACAGCAACAAATTTCAAACGCTTCCAAGTTTTGTTCATCCTTCTTTGCTAGAGTCCATGGTTGAGCAAAATAGAGTGCAATTGGTCATATATGATTATTTTTTTCCTCAGTACTATCCTGACATTATTTGAGGTTAACAGTTTATGTTTTTCTCTGAAGGGCTTTTTTGCCTCGCAATACACATCTTAATGTATGTTTCATTGGGGGCATCTTCTGTTATGGTTTGCCCCAAATATGTAAATGTCTGTGCTTGTCTTATTATTTTTCCATTGATGATCAAATTTATTTGTTTCTATTGCTTGAATATTGCCAAAGTCTCTGTCTTCGATGTGTTTATTTTCATGCCAAACTCTTTGGCTGTGCCATTTATTTTTTCAAGCAACATCTGCAACGTTGCTACTGATCCTCCCACTACGGCTTGGTCATGTGCATATTTGATGGCATTGACATTAATACCTTGAACTTTGACCCCCTATTACAACTTCATAACCTTGTCCATCATCATCTGAGAATATGCGTTATATGATTTACGTGAATGCAGGCAGCCCTGTCATAGCCAGTCTTACTGAAATTGGATCTGTGAGACCTGTGATTTAAATAATCGCCTCTTGATTTTCATACAGGTTATGCATTAACTTAATGAGTGTTCCGTCGATACATATTTGTTGCAGCATCTGTAAAAGTTTGCTAGTGGGGACTCGATCAAAGGATTTGCTCTATTTTTCCGTCAATTCTCATCTAACTATCGTGAAAAGAATTTTAGATGCTTGTGTTATCAAACTTATCGTTCAGAATTTATCACATTCTACTGCATTTGATTGTTTTAGAAAAGTAATTAATATTGAAATTGTGTCATTTTATGGTCATATTCCATTGTTGTAAATATCATACATATTTTGAAAAAGGAAATTATGTAAAGTCTCTCCCGCTGCTTTGAATAGCTCAATATGAAACGCATCTATCCCTGGTGATTTGTTATTCTGGATTTTTAAAAAAGCTTTATTAAATGCTTTTTTGGTTATATGTAATCTCTGATCTGTCAATGGAATGTCATTTAGTGGTGTGTCATCCTGATACAGGCCCCCATAATTTTTCCTTAACATATTCTCTCCATCTCACTTTTTTTCTAGGTCTGTTATTGGTTTCCTATTCTTATAATTAATCATCCATGATTGCAATGATGCAGATTTCAGTGACGGATTATTATACTAGGAAAATTTATGTACACAGAAAACAGAACATGAGAACATATGAACTCCATGATATACAGATTTCTAGACAAAACGAACTGCACGAATTAAGTCTTCTTCCTCTGCTTCTTGCGCATCCAGGCGTTAACTTGAATATATCTTCAGAAAACACCGGCTAACCTGAAACTATTTGTATCTCCACAGAGCTTGTCCACGAATGGTATTGGTGATGGACATATGTGCGTTCTATATTCCTCGTATGTTGGATACCTTTGTAACAGATGCTCAGCAATCAATTTGTCTGTGCCGGATCTGTGTTCTATTCTTAATTTGTTGAACAGATAGTTTGTTGAACAGTCTGCTGTAGCCTGTGCGGAGTCTAACGATTACTTCCTGTTCTTCTCTGTCGAGCTGGTAAAATGCACCATTTGGTTGATGACCTGTGGGCTCTGCTTCCCACCTGTTCCAGAAGCTACACCTTTCTTGCCTCTTTAGAAGTTATACCTTAATTACGTTGACGTAGTTTTTCGCCTTCTCTTGACAGTCTGTCAAAAATTGGCAGTCTGTCATTGCCAAAAAATACGGTAGTGAGATGGAAACCACTGTATCACGACTCTCTTGAAACTGTCATATAGCTTATGAAGTATCAATCTTAGTTTTCTAAGGTTTGTATCATTCTGGCTCCCCAATGCCACAATCACTAACAGTGCGTCTACGAACAGTGCAACTTATCTCTATGTGTTTTCATCTGTCATTAGAATTTCTGCTGCATTTTTCAAGGCATCTGTCACTGCTCTGAAGCTGTGTGAAAATTGTTCAGTATTCACTTATAGCTAGCTATCTTTGTGTACTGTTTTTAGGCTTAGGAAGATCCGTATACCTCGATTCTTTATTGCAATGTATGCTGATCCATCTACATATTCATGGGTACAGATGTTACTTTGATATGTACTCTGTGTTTTACAGTTTTGGCTCTTCTATCTGTTTCTGTCTGACTGCGCTTTTTACCAATGCCAGGAATTTTTTCAATCACTTCTGGGAAGCTATGTTTTCTCCAATGGGGAAGCACGTGTATAATGTGCATCTTTGTTATTTGTGATGGAGACTTTTTAGAATCTGTTCTTTACTTTTCTTACACTGATTCCACAAAGTTGCTCTACTTAAGTCTTCCCTTGTCAAGTCCATTTATTCTCTGGTACATTGGGTGGTCTTTCATCTTTCTGAATAGCCAGCTTGTTGTTAGGCCTGCTGTCGTTTGTGTCCTCTATTGGTCACAGGTTGGTAAGTGTTTCCAGTTCTCCAATAGGCGCGGTTTCCATGCCCTGTTATGTTGTGTATTTCTTGGTTGTACACTCTATTTATTAGCTTCTCTACTATACTTTCACTTTATCACCCCCACCCACCACCCACCCCCGCCCCACCCTGCCCCTAATCCACCCAAGTTGTTCTAATGTATTTAATATTGGATATCCTATTCACAACAAAAAAGCAAATGCGCACAATTACTTCAAAGAGTCAGCCATCACGTTTCTCTTATCTCGTAGATTATAATTATGTGGTAAATCAGGAATACTTAACAAAATGGCAAATACATAAATATTTAGCAGAATGGTGGCAACTAAGAAATTATTAACAGAATGGTTGTAGCTACAGCAATAGTTAACAGAATGAAAATTTCATAAATACTTACTAGAATGTTGGCAAATAAGAAAGTATTAACATAATGGTGTCAACTACGGAAATACTTAACAAAATAGTGGCAACTACAGAAATACTTAACATAATGGTGTCAACTACAGATATACTTAACATAATTACAGCTACAGAAATACGTAACAGAATGGTGGCAACTACAGAAATACTTAGCAGAATGGTGGCAACTACAGAAATACTTAACAGAATGACAGCTACAGAAATACTTAACATAATGGTGGCAACTACGGAAATACTTAACAGAATGGTGTCAACTACAGAAATACTTAACAGAATGGTGTCAACTACAAAAGTACTTAACAGAATAGTGGCAACTACAGAAATACTTCACAGAATGGGTGGCAACTACAGAAACACTTAAAAGAATTGTGGCAACTACAGAAATGCTTAACATAATGGTGGCAACTACAAAAATACTCAACATAATGACAGCTACATAAATACTTAACAGAATGACAGCTACAGAAATACTTAACAGAATGACAGTTACAGAAATACTTAACAGAATGACAGCTACATAAATACTCAATATAATGGCAGCTACATAAATACTTAACAGAATGACAGCTACATAAATACTTAACATAATAACAGCTACATAAATACTTAACAGAATGACAGCTACATAAATACTCAACATAATGACAGCTACATAAATACTTAACAGAATGACAGCTACATAAATACTCAACATAATGACAGCAACATAAATACTTAACAGAATGACAGCTACATAAATACTAAACTTAATGACAGCAACATAAATACTTAACAGAATGACAGCTTCATAAATACTCAACATAATGACAGCAACATAAATACTTAACAGAATGACAGCTACATAAATACTCAACATAATGACAGCTACATAAATACTCAACAGAATGACAGCTACATAAATACTCAACATAATGACAGCTACATAAATACTCAACATAATGGCTGCTACATAAATACTCAACATAATGACAACTACATAAATACTCAACATAATGACAACTACATAAATACTCAACATAATGACAGCTACATAAATACTCAACATAATGACAGCTACATAAATACTCAACATAATGACAGCTACATAAATACTCAACATAATGACAGCTACATAAATACTCAACATAATGACAGCTACATAAATACTCAACATAATGACAGCTACATAAATACTCAACATAATGACAGCTACATAAATACTCAACATAATAACAGCTACATAAATACTCAACATAATGACAGCTACATAAATACTCAACATAATGACAGCTACATAAATACTCAACATAATGACAGCTACATAAATACTCAACATAATGACAGCTACATAAATACTCAACATAATGACAGCTACATAAATACTCAACATAATGACAGCTACATAAATACTCAACATAATGACAGCTACATAAATACTCAACATAATGACAGCTACATAAATACTCAACATAATGACAGCTACATAAATACTCAACATAATGACAGCTACATAAATACTCAACATAATGACAGCTACATAAATACTCAACATAATGACAGCTACATAAATACTCAACATAATGACAGCTAACGTTCGATGCACGAATTGCTTGCTGAGTATTGCTCTTTTCTTAGTTTACATATTTAGCATAATTTGGTAATCAAAGTCGAAGCAAAGCGGCATGTCTATATTCGACAATGTATGAGGAAGTCGTATAGAATCTGAAAAATAGAGTATCGGAAAACCACTGCAGAATAAATCAAGGAAGAAGATACGTTTCTCCATTGTTGGTTCAACACAAGACATTTTTCACACTGACCAACTGACTGTAGTTTTTTGGTTTTTTAAAATGAAAAGGTTGGTGAACGTTTTCTGACTCTCACTCCGATAAGAAGTTACACTGGAGAGTCCTTACTCTGTTACGAGTAAGTGCTGTGAAACGCTGCCTTGAAGAAGTTGATTCATTGGTCTTATGCAAACGACACAATAGCTGTTCCAGTTTAATTAACGTAGGTCTGTGAAGAACAAAAACGAAAGCAGTGGAAAAGAACATGAATCAATTATGATGAAGACGTTGCTTTACGGGAGAGATAGAAGTTTAAGGGGCAACAATATCTACCAATCTTAGACAAGTTATGTTCTGTTTCCTCACACTGAAAGAAGCGTATAAAAATGTTCATTCATTATTTAGTTTCCTGGTGGAATTTCCAACAAGAAATGATGAAATCATTTCCACAGAAGCTGCCAATTTTCAGATGAATTACTCAGATACATCGAACCTGGTTTTGTGTCAGAAACTCTTCACCTCAGAAACTTTGTTGAGGAAGTGATTGTCAAAATATATAAAGCATTAGTTAGACCTAGATTGGAGTACTGTTTACAGGTGTGGAGTCCTTATCGCATAAGAGATATAAATATGTTGGAAAGGATACAAAAAAGAGCCACAAAGCTGATAGTGGGATTCCAGATTTACAGTTACGAGGAAAGACTCAGAAGAACCGGTATACAGGTGACTAGAAAAGAGAATAATTCAAGGTGCCTTAATACAGGTTTATAAGATATTCAAAGAAAATGATAAATTACACTATAACAAGTTTTTTTTCTTTAAAATACAACCACCTACAAGCATAGCTACAAATTAACTAAAGAAAAGCCATATTAGATTGGAAATATTGGATGAGCATAGCTTTTAAAGCAAAGAAATGTAAATGAAACTGGTTGTATACAACTCTGCAGAGCCTTCTAAGCCAGTATAAAAACGTTCAGTTAAGTTAATATGATAACACATGACATACTTCTGTTATCTACACCACTGCAAAATGCAAAGATAGTCATTTCTATAAAAAAAACATAGGAGATAAAGGCGACTGTGAAAACTATACGAGAATAACTCTGCTGAGCATAACAGGAATAAACATTCGCTCATGTCATTCTAAAGAGACTTCAGAAGCTTGCTGATTGAGTACTGCCCGAGTCTCAATGTGGGTTCATTGCGGCGCGTTCCACCACAGACACGATCTTTACACTGAGACAACTGCATGAAAAATGCAGAGAGCAAAATAAGCCCCTGTTCATTGAGTTCGTCGATCTTGCAACGGCTTTCAACAGCGTGAGTAGACCAGCCCTATATAAGGTTTTAGAAATTATTGGCTGTCCACCAACATTGCTCAAACTAATTGTCTCCTTTCACGAAGATATGGAGGCCACCATTCAGTTTGATGGAAATATATCCAACAGTTTTGAAGTCAAAAGCTGGGTGAGACTGGGCTGCGTTCTTGCTTCTACCCTATTTTGAATTTTCTTCGCAGCCTTGCTGGACTGTGCTTTCAAACCCGAGATTGGTGACTTTGTCTGCAGTAGGTTTGATGGCTTTGATGTTCAATCTGGCAAGGCTAAGTCCAAAACAACGGATAACTTCATCAGAGAGCTATTGTTTGCAGATGATGCAGCCATGGTCGCGCACGATGAGAACACTCTACAATCATCAGTCAGTTGTCTGTCTGATGCCAGCAAGATTTTTTAACTCACTGTAAGCGTGAAAAAAACGGTTGACCTAAAACAAGTTTGAATAGCACCAGTAAAAACAATTACGATAAATGAAGATCCGCTCGATGAAGTTCAAGTGTTCAAATATTTGGGCTCCACAGCAACAGCACCACTATCACACTCGATGAATAGATCAATATACGCATAGGGCAAGCAGCAACCACTTTTGACAGGCTGAGAGGAAACATGGGCAACATATTCAAGACACGAGAAGAAGTTTTTATTTAATGAACATAAAGTAGCCGGACAATGTTACCAACTCGGAAATACCGAAACGCGACAATATACCTTCCCTCTTCTCGACTGAGCAACAAGAGACAGAAATGGTTGGGTCACGTGAAACGAATGTCAAATAGCCGCCGTATTCCGAAGCAGTTACTCCTGGGTGAACTCATTTCGGGTACCAGATCACAAGGAAGACTTACATTTTGATACAAGGACATTTGTAAAAGATCCATTAAACGATTTCACTATCAATCCAAATATCTGGGAGGAGATTGCAGAGTATAGAGCTACGTGAAAAGCGACTTTAAGAACGGGCATCGAGGCATTATAACTAGTTCTGATGACAAAGAAAAGGAGCCTACACCACACCAATCGAACATTTTTTATTTTTACACTGTTGTCGTCCCTGTGTTTCGAGAATCGACAAAATCAGTCACGAAAGTCGATGTCCCTCTAGGATAGATGCAGCCACCGCTATCTCTACAAAAGACCAGCTTACTGACCGTCTGTCAAGACGCAAACGGCCAGAACGTAGTAAACAATGGATTAACTTCTTAATTCTCTAATAGGGAAATTAATAAATCAATCAGAACCTTTCAACTCTATTCGAAGTATAGGTCCTCAACAAATACCTTTGAAATATTCCCATCATACACCATCATTTACAGTTCTGCCCACGTTTTTCCTTCCGCTTTTTTAAGTTTGTCTCCACTTCTTTCTCCATGAGTATATAGGTTCGCACCTACACTTCTTTCCTTGAGGATTCCAAAACAATGACTGACCTGCAATGCAGTCAGCTATTTCTGCAATGTGTGTGTCTTATTCATCGCATTACGTCTAGTCCTGCTGACATCTGTCCAGTTCTTTATCGCAGTTCAATATTGATGATTTGCATACCTCTTTATTTTTTCGATTCGGCTAAGGTATCCATAGACGAAAACCTGGCCCATTTTAGTTGTACTTTTTTTTATACTGACAAGAAATATGAATGCCCCTATCTGTCTGTAGTACCATTTCTTCCGGTACAATCTGATTGTCGTTAGGTGCTTCTACTCTAACAATATGTGTTTTGTCATATCTCTGTGTACAAGACCTAATTTCATTGGCCATTCAATAAGTATATTTATTGTACTTTGCATTTGGTTCTGGTTGTTAGGCAGGTGAGTTAAATCATTAGCAACGTCCAGATCAACAAGTATTTTCGTCAAAACCCATTAAATTCAATTTTTTGTTATGTGTGAATCGTGCTCTTCCTAATCCAATCAATAGCCTGCAGAAAGAGAAATGTCCATAAGAGGTGACCATGTTGCACCGAAAGCTCTCCATCATGTAAAACTCTGCACTTCTTATTTTTTTACGTTTATTAAATTTAGTTAGCGAACTTCAGTGGCACCCTATGGTGCCTGGGTCATTTCCAGTTTGATTCCCTGTCTAAGCTGTCAAATGTCTTCTGATCATACACGAATTCGTTAGAAAGTGTTACATTCTTTTCTACACATTGTTCAATAATTGAATGTAGTTGCTATTTGATCTACATGTATTCCCTATTGCAGAAAGTTCGTATGTTCGTCATTCAACTAGTTATTTTTGACCTCTTTCAATTTCTTTATGATAATGTTCTGGAATGAATATCTTCCTGGACACCGATAATAACATTATGTCCCTATAATGTTCGGGCTCTTTCAGATTCCCCTTATTCGTTAACTTGATTACATAGCCTTCCTTCCAATCTGCTGGTATTTCTTCTCTATCCCAAACTTCACAACGTAAATTGTATAATAATTCAATTGAAGTTGTGGATGTCTGTTTTAAATTATCTCTGCTAAGATACTATCTGAGCCAGTGAAATAACCATCTTTCAGGGATAAAACAGCTTTCGTTATTTCTTTTCTGATCGGTTTCACACAATCAATTTGCAGTTCTAATTCCGCCGACTTAATTAATGTCTTAATAATCTTAAACAACCGGTCCGTTTAAGAGTTCATAAAAATGTTCTTTACAGATCTTCATGTGCGAATCTTTAATAAATCTGTTCTTGCTTATATTATCATATGTTTCTTAGACCAGCTATGCAGGTTTTTCATATTTTATATCGTTACAGCTGCGTCATGTTCTTTTGCAAATTTGTAAATAAATTTTCTCTTTTCATCCCACGCACATGTTAACTTCTTTAGTGGCTGTAATGTGTGTTTCCTGCGCCATGGTGCTGGTACATCTAATTTTTTTGGGGGTACTTACGGTCTCCTCTTATCCATATTTTGTGTTGCTCTTTGCAACACCAGGAAGTGCTTTTTCCAAAGTTGTTTTTTAATCTGTTGCCCGTGCTCTTTGATATCGTTCACGTCTTCCATCTGTTGTAGCATGCTTTACCTATTGGATATTGTGATGTCAAATTGATCTTGATTGACCTTGTTTCTGAGAAATCTCACATAGAACTCTTGTATGTGATTATTCGTTGTTGTATATTGTTTAAGTTGCATCTATTTTTGGCTACACAAAACATGATGGTTTATTATGTGTAATATAATGTTGTTTATTTAGTATTTATATTGGTAAACTTAGTATATACTAAAATGATTATTTCTGTCTTGGTTAACTTAGTTAATATTAACATTAGTATGATTATTATATCGTGGTATACTTAGTTTATATTAATATTAGTATGATTATTGTATCTTGGTATACTTAGCTGACATTACTATGAGTATGATTATTGTATCTTGGTATACTTAGTTGATATTAATATTAGTTTGTTTATTGTATCTTGTTATACTTAGTTGATATTAATATTAGTATTATTATTGTATCTTGGTATACTTAGTTGATATTATATTAGTTTGATTATTGTATCTTGGTGTACTTAGTTGAAATTAATATTAGGATGCTTATTGAATCTTGGTATACTTAGTTTATATTAATATGTGTTTGATTATTGTATCTAGGTGTACTTAGTTGAAATTAATATTAGGATGCTAATTGTATCTTGGTATACTTAGTTGATATTAGTATGATTATTTCAATTTGGTAAACTTAATTTATCTTTATATTAGTACGTTTATTTTTATCTTGGTTTACTTAATTCAAATTAGTATGATTAATTCTATCATGTTATACGTAATTGATATTTTTATTAGTATATTATTGTTATCCTAGAATACATAGTTGAAATTTGAATTTGTACATTTATTGTTATCTTGGTAAACTTAATTGATATTTAAATTAGTACAATTATTTTTGTACCTTGGTATACAATTGATATGTATATTAGTATGATTATTTGTATCTTTGTGCATTTAGTTGATATTAATAATTATTTGATTTTTTTAAAAATCTTGGTATACTTTAATGTTTGTATTATCATGTACACATATCAAATGACAATGCCACACGAAGGAATCAACATAACTGCTCTTATGATAATTAAAAATTACATTATCTGCAAATTACAATTTACTGTTATTTTGGAGAAAATTGTTTCTAAGAAATTACGTAAAGAAAGTGTTTTAATTGTAATTGCTGTTAACATTGCAAAAATGATTAAAATTTTTCTGTAACTCTTCTTTTTCTGTTGAAAATATTACAAGGGGCCTCGCAGTTCCTGAATGCTAATTTAAAGCATGGACTTTGTGGATTACATCTAGCGGATATTCAAAGAAACAATACATTACACCTCCATTTTATTGCAATTTCGTTTGTTAAATTTATTTAAATTACTATCGGAGACCAGACAGTATCTGCAGCACATGCCTACAAAAGCTTATTTCGCCATTAAAGTCAGCTAACAATAGATACCTGACTTACAAAAGTCAAACCACAACGAGAGTCATTTGTGACTCAGTCTAATATTCAAGCCAATATCTAGTAGAATAATATCGCTAACACATCATCGCCGACGACAGTACCTACTTCGCGAATATGGCGACTTGCTCTACACCTTATCTCTCTACAATGCTGAAGTGAACGGAAAAGCTGGAGTTTTAAAATACTTTCAGAAAGACAAACGAGAAATCAGCAAAAGGAACTACGTGTTAATAGCTTTCAACAAACTAGAAGAAGGAATATTAGCACGACACTCTCCTATCCGTGAGGTCAGTCGGAGATTTATGTAGGCTCTAAAATCAGATTGGCCTAGCAGTCGTGGCGCGGCTGTAGGCTGCGATTGTATTACACTTGCAATAGAAAAATGTAGATCGTTTCTCAGGAGCTAACCCGTGTACTTATCTTCACCTGCCCTCGCCATCGTTCTGCTAACTGCGAGTAAACAATGGAACTGCTAAAGATGGTGCTCTGTCATCTGTTGCGATATTTTACAGCAAAAATGGCTGAAGCACAGCAAAGTTGATCACGTGTTGTACACAGAAAAGAAACATATGTTAATCAAATGTTTGACCTAAGTGAGTATTTATCAAGGACTCGGCACACGAAAGCAATACAGACGAAATAACTAAACTAAGTTAAATGGATATCTCAAATGCAATGAAATGTATATGATTGTATGCTACTACAAATGCATTCGCACCTTGGACTCTAGAAATTGCTGAGGCCCTCTTTGGAGTTCAGCAATGTAATTGTATAAGACGTATAGAGATATGAAATGTGCAGCTCTTCATTAAGGTACGTTTTCTGAGTCCCTTAAAATTGGAAATTGTATAGCTTGTTATCATTAATTTTTGTTTTTTGTTTTTTTGCGGCTATCGGCTGGATATTGAAAACAACATCAACGGACAAAAATGGAATTAAATAAAATCTGGCAAAACAGCTCGAGGAATAGGTTCTCCTGTCCAACAATTGCAATCAGATGCACAATAACATTCGTATTTTTGACGATTATTTGTGTATGTCTATGTGTGGTTACAACCAACAATATTACTAGAAATAACCGATTGCGGCGTCAAGAGACAATCGAATACTTTTCAATTCGCGCGTATTCAATTCGCGCGGTAAACCTATGTCCATTTCATTCTCAGATCTAACACCGTACGTGAAAGATGGATTTCTTGCAGTTGTCACAATTGACACGCAAGAAAATAAACTGTGTGCAGTTTTTGCAGGAAAGACGAATTATACACACTGTCCGACTGTGTGCTAAAAATCATGTTATGACTTTGTCTCTCACAGTTCGCCAAGATCGTTACAGATGTCGCACATGTCAGCAGGACATTCCTGTACGTTCTGGCACATGGTTAGAGGGCACATGTATGTCCTATAGGGAGATTATTCTCTTCATGTACTGAGTAAAGAGATGACTAGCATTGCTTTCTGTAAATCAGAGCTAGGAACTGCCAATAATGCTGCCATAAAATGGAACAGTAACCTCCGTGAGGTTTGTGCACAATCATTAATTGCTAATATTGGCAGTCCAAATACAACGGTTGAGATTGATGAAAGTGTGTTCAGACGCAGGAAAATTAACGTCAGTCGTATAGTTTCACAGCAGTAGGTATTCGGTGGCATTTGTCGTGAAACAAGTGAGTGTTTGATGGTTCCAGTGTCGGACCGACAAGTTAGTGTTTGATGGTTCCAGTGTCGGACCGACAAGTTAGTGTTTGATGGTTCCAGTGCCGGACAGCTCAGCGGCAACACTAATGCCCATTATCGTTGCCAACATTCTTTCTTATACGACAGTTGTGTCTGATCAATGGCGGGCATACAGTACCATTCAGAATGTGCCTGGTTTATGTCACGAAACAGTCAATCATCCTGCACATTTTGTCGACCCTATCACAGGAGCAAACACACAACGGATAGAGAGGTTGGGGAAAGCTGCAAAAGAGCGCAACAAACGTCAAAACGGAACATACAGACACGTGATAGATTCCTACATGTGTGAGTTTCTGTGGCGACATCGGAATAAAGTCCGTCAGTTAGACCCGTTCGACAATATTCTGCAGGACATCACATAATGTTGTCCTCTTCTTTAAATTGTGCAGCTACGAACGAACAACATGTGTATGTCCTGATATGTGCATAGCTTCAGCGATCCCTTGTAATCTATTCCCTTCACGGCCCTTTTTAGGGACAACAAAACCCACAAACCAGTATCAAGGTCATTTTATGGCCCACAAAAAAACAACAAAACTGCACCCAACAAAACTGCACCCTGATAGCTAGACAATTATAATTATTTTTGTACGGAATACCGTGTGGTCATTGAATGGCATAGAATTTCAGAATGGGTGAATTAACGCACAAAAACCTTCCAATTCCGACGTAAATGATAACTACGATTCTAACAAATGTCGTGTCCTTCAATACAACCTTCATTGCGGTTTTGGCCCACTCAGACAGGCACCCTCATGACTCATCTCAAACAATTGAAGTATGAAATCATTAGACTCAGCGAGACCTGTGCTAGGATAGAAACACACTCGACAATGGAGATAAACTACGCATTGAAGCCGGTAAAGGCAGTACAACATTGGCGGTGTTGACTTTATCATTGCTAGTGAGCATAAACCAAACTTCCAGTCTGTTCAGATAGTCAACTTTAGAATTGCGAGCCTTAAGTTGCGAGTGAGAGACCAGGCAAAGCTACTTCTGATATGTCAATGCTTTGCTAGGTCAAGGTCTATTCTAACAGCATATAATGTGCACGGTTTTCATGTACAATAAAGGTGAGTTGTTTCTTCCGACTCTTTAAAGATATTGTAGTTGTTTCAGCTACTCGAGTATATATATATAGAGCATATGTTTATAGTCAGTAGCACCTTTCAGACATGGCTCACTATAGTATAGGATGATAAGACATTGGAGTGGTTTACACAACTTTGTAAATTAGTTTTTGTGTTTTCATTCTCATTGCGGCGCTGCTGTTTCACTTCTCCACGCTGCAAAAACTTTTTTCACCAAGCCAATGGTGGTCCTTCCGTATACATCACCACTTGGACCCGTCTGCAGCTTTGTCTTACCAGGATATCGGACTCAGTTCAGCACTTTCATATCACGCTTAGACACATTTGTTAACCTTAATTGTAGTCGACAGACTCCTTTTGCTATACGGCAAATGACCTTAGAGGATATCTTTGTAAATTCGACCGTCTTCCATGCGATGAACATGACCAAGTCAACGCAGTCTTGCCTGCCTACGGAGAGTACATGCTTGGGAGACCGGTACGAGTGTGCACCTCTGCATTTGTCACTCTTTTCCTCCATGTAATTCCAAGAATAGATCGCAACAGCCGTCTAAGGAAAATGTTATGCCTGTGCTCTTGTTTGGCATATATTTCCAAAGTTTCGCTGTCATATAATAGCATGCTGGGACACATGCATTGTACACCATGACCTTGGTTTTAATTGTGATTTTTGTGATTTTTTTCTGTTTCTTTTTAACGCGTTGTGAGGCGAAACAATTAGAAACAGCTTTCCCAGTGTGGCTGTCTCTTTCTCGTTCTATAGACATCTTGTCGTTGATGTGAGACCCCAGGAAAGCGAATTAGTGTCCAAGTGCCAGTTCATATTTATCGATGCTAAGAGTTGGCGTGGCATCTACCTTCTGTTCCACCATATTTGTTTTATTGAGACGTATTGAAAAAAAAATCTTTGCACGCCTGGAAGAAGTGATCTATCAAACTTTCAAGTTCATGCTAATTGTAGGTGACAATTGCAGCATCATTAGCAAAAAGCAAATCCATGAGTGTGATGTCCTTGATCTTCGTTTGTTCACGAGACTTTCAATGTTAAACAGCCAACCACCCGGCCTAGAGGGTATGCAGATTCCTTCATTTGCGTTACCAAATGCATGCTTCAGTACTAGAGCAAAAACTTATCCGAACAGTGTCGAGGCCAAATCGCAACCTTGCTTAACACCACTGTGAATACAAATGGTTGTGATATCCAACCATCAAAGTAGACCGTTACTTACGTACCTTCCTAGAACAATATTATTAGTCATAACAGTTTGCTTGTCCAGTCAATTATAGAGAGGATTTTAAAGAGTAAATCCCTGATAATTAAATCAAATACATGTGTCTGGAAAATGAAAGCGACATACAAAGGCTGACTTTGCTCAAATAACTTTTCCTAAAGTTGGCGAAGGAAAAAAACAACATGTTGATTGTTGGTCTTCCAGAACTGACTCAACTGTGACTGCAGATACAGACTCAATAAATGTATGTAGCCGTAATAAGATTGCTGTGATGAAGAATGTGCCTACAACACTGAGCAGAGAGACACCCAGATAGTTACCATTACTCATATCTTTGGTATTATGGACTCTTTCCAGCACTGACATACAATCATATAAAGCCGATGCAAGAGTGCAGTTACAGAACTTGATAAAATTAGGTAAGATCCCATAGCTGCCTGGTGCTCTGCCCGGGGGTCAAGCTGCCAAAAGCTTTATTCAGATCTTCTAGAGGTTGGTTGATGCCCAGCTCGTCCATACTATCTTAGCTTTTATCAGCGTCAAGGGTTGTGGGAGTTACTATATTGTCACGCGCGTAGAGCTAAGAATAGTGCACTCCGTCGTTCCATCTGCTTTCCTGTGTCAGTTATTTTCTCGCAAGTGATGGGTTTTAGTGGTCTGTTTTCCTACTTACAGAACCAAAAGCAGTCTTTATACGATTTCACATATGTCTGATGTTTCCTGTTTGAGCTGCAGGCTGGGTGTTTTTTGTTGAGCTGTAGCTAATACTTATTTGTATAGTGACGAGGTGTTTGCTGAACGTGGCGTCTGGCGGACTGGAAGGTGTGCAAACCACCTGTATTTAGAAGATGCGTGTATTTAATAACAGCAGTGAAATTGACCTCAATGTCATTTCCTTCACTTTCGCTATGAACCAGTCTTCTGATTTAACAAGTCCTCTTCCAGATGTAGCAAGTGCAGTGCTATGGTTCACATTTCGGTGATGTTACCAGATCTCTATACTAGTTGTGCCACGATGCAGGATATTGAGAGTTCCGTTGGAAGCACTATTGATTCTCTTGATCAGAGGAGGGTACAACATACTATTTGCGTTCACGAGTAGCTTACCTTTGTTTCTAGCGTGGTGGAACGTCCTTGGCTGCAATTTGACTTTTCAGCAGACCAATGAATGATCAGTGTGTTCTGTGATTCGATTGTAACAGTGGCATGTGTCAGTGACACTGTGTGTGAAATGGCATTTATAAAATATCAGAGTTATGGTTTGCAGCTTGAACAAGGCAAGCTAAAGTTAACAGGGTCAATGACATAACATTTTAGCACAGGTTAAGTAGATGCCAGCCACGGTGAGATATTCTTTGCTCATTTTTATCTGCAATTATTATAAAGTGTTTGAGCGATAGTCTACAAGATTTGACACAGTAGAAGGTTATTAAAGATGGGAACTAGACATCCAGATTAGCTAATGAATCGATAATGTTGTAGTTGTTTTTTGCCGTCAGAATTTGACAAGGGGTTGAATACGCCCATTGCCGTATAGCCAGAAACATAAACAAGGAGAGCAATGGGGATTTAAGCGACATAGAAAGTTGGGGACAAACTGTCACTACGAAATTGACAGATGGGTTCAGTGGGACGAACTTGTTACACTGGCAAGTGTTGCGGGCACAATAGTGATTCGAGTGGCTCGCTGGGCAACGAGGTAGAGACATAAGTCCTCGTGACCAGCGGCCATGTTGCTTAGGATGGCGGCTAAGGGACCAATAAAACAAGAAACAAGATTCATTTCAGGTAGAGCTGGCATGTCCTTATACATTTTCATTAATTTTGCCGACTCTGAAATTGCCATGACATGAAGGTCATGAATAGTGGTCAGCGCCCACTCTAGCATTGAAGTCACCCAGTAGAAAAAGATGTTCTTGATTATGCATACTTCTAACGACTGCTAATAAATTATCGTAGACCTCATCGTTGGTTTCAGGTATGGAGCACAAGTTAGGTGTATGTGCACTGACAAGGGTGACGGGACCTACTGTGGTATGGAGACTAAGTGTGAGGTTAGTCCATCACGTGTGATGAAGACCCATCTCTCTGTTCAGCCGTGTGGACAATCTTTTCTCTTGCTGTGTCCGCGGAAATGGGTGACTTGCGCGATGGTTTTGATTAAAGTGAGGAAGAAACCGCACCTTTTGTCAACTTCACTTTCTCATCCTGAGCTACCTTTGGCCAGTGGCAATACAGACATGCAGACTAAGTGTAAGCAAGTGCTCTGACCCATTTTCGTTTAGTTCAACAATGTGTATTAGAGACTTTTGTATTACAAGGTCTACACCATGCTCTCTCCTTTCGCTGTGTTCTTTTTCCTTGCAGTAGAATATTTAGTCTTTCTCACTTGTTAATCCTGAGTGGGCTAACTGAGTTTCTCAGAGTGCAGCAATGTCCACCGCAAGTCTTTTTAATTCGTCATTAATTTAATGTTCTTCTGACATCACTTGTATCATGCAGGTTTTCAACTGTCCAGTCAACGGGGTACTAACATTCTAACATCTCATTTTAACTTCTGATGTACATGTTGTGCCATCCCCACAGGTCGCAAACTTGGGCATCGTTCTTCAGAAAACATGTTGCCCGTGCTGCAGGTCCCCCCCCCCCCTCCACGTAGCCCATTTGATCCAGGGTAACAACATTAGTCGATACAGTCTGGAATCAGCGACACCGCAGAAGTTTCCAGAATTGCGATAGAACCACCACTAGTCTGCCTTAAGAACACCATCTCCAGATTTGTGCTCACAGGGCTTACTCACAAAAAGTTTCCCTTGAACATGTGTCCCACAACGCCGTGGTGACAGTAGTTCGTTTTTACGATAGCAGTTTATTAGGCCTGCTCAGCCCTTTTGTAGAATCGCTTTATTTACGATTTTTGTGACCGGTAATTTACTATTTCATGACATCATGAATTATGATATTTATATTGTTTACGTCGATAAATTTGTTTGCATTTGTTCCAAAAAACGATATTTCTATTTGTTTTCGAAGGACACAACAATAACGTATCACCAATTACGCAATCGTAATTCAAATCGTAGACGATACATATGTATTATGTACACACGTGCATACACATACATATATGTATACCTACCTGTGTAATCAGATGCAATTGTAACATGTGGCACGATTACAAATGCAGATCTAGTATTTAACAAGTTATGAGCCGCGAAATCGCAATTCTTTCATTAAATATGAATGAATATGTCACATTAAATGTCATATATTGTAGATTATAGTTAGATTGCTTTCATCGAGTCGTTTTTTCATATGAGCGTTGGTAACAATAATTAATTTATTGTTAGGACAACAGCATGAATATACGTTAGCCCAGAGGTTTCAACTGTGCGTCGCGAGTTCTAGGGGCGTCGCGGCCCTCAGCTAAGGGTTTTCAGGGTGTTTTGGGAAAAATGCGGGGCTCGATATTATGAGTCAAGGACCATCAATATATATAGATCTTCGTATGTCAACATGTTTGCGGCGAGGTGTTATTATATGTAACAATATGTTTCATTAGGTACTAGAACTTATTAACAAGTGCACCATAAAACTCCAAAGCAGGTCTTTGTTACTAACTCTGATGGCATCATGGCGTATGCTGGTGTTTAGAGATGAGGTAATCCAACCAGCGATCGTCCAAGCCGACTCTGTTTATGAGGTGTGCGCTAGTGACCTCAAGCAGGCTGGCTTGTTATTACCACTGTTTTGGTAGATGGCAGTCGAGTCGCACGGCGTGTGACAATAATTAAAATCAGTTTGTTTTAAATTGTGTTGTGTAATGTTTCTGTTTTTCAGAAAGTATGAATACATTGTTAATTAAGCGTGCAAAACGAGATATTTCTGAGACGTCGCGCAGTTGTAAAGTCGAACGGGGACGAAAACATCGGGGGTATGAGGACAGTTACCTGCACTACTGGTTTACGTGCACTCCCGGTTTACGTGCACTACGCGTTTACGTACACTACGGGTTTACCTGCACTATGGGTTTACGTGCACTACGGGATTACGTGCACTACTGTGGGAAATGAAGAACGCCCACAATATGTCATTTGTTTTAAAGTTTTAGCCAGTGAAAGTATGTTTCCCTATAACATGAGACGACAGTTGCAATCAGTTCATGCCAGTTTGGTCAATCGACCACTTGAGTACTTTTCTTGCAAGTTAAAAGAAATGACATAACAAAAAGCAACGTTCACTAAACAAACTACGATTCCTTCAAAGGCTCTTCCTTCTTCTCACAAAGTTGCTTACCATATAGTAAAGAGCAAATGCCCACACCATTGCGGAAGATTGTATAACACCTGTTGCTGTGGACATAGTGTCTAATATGAAGGTAAGTCTGCTGCCAAGTCATTGCTGAGTGTGCTTTTGTCAGATAGCACTATTAGTCGCTGAATAATTGAGATGGCTGATGACGTTAATGACCAGTTCATTGAAAAGCTCAAATGTGATTTCACTATTCAGGTAGATGAAGCTACATATATAGACAATGATGCGTATCTAATCTGTGATGGGCCATTTATAGATGCCAGTAAGTTCTTTGAGGAACTTCTTTTCTGCAAAAGCATTAAAGCCGGAACAAAAGAAGCAGACCTCTTTGAGTTAACGGTAGCCGCTTAGCGCAGTGGTTAGCTGGAGGCTTCGCGGGTCAACACAGCCTTAAATTGCGTGATGCTAACTTCTTTTATGGAAGAAAACAACAATAACTGAGAAATGTGTTGGTGTGTGCACTCATACTGCTATGGCGGACTGCAAGCTTTGATTCTGAAGAATGCTCCTTCAGTGTATGGACTCATTGTATCATTCACAGAGAAGCACTGGTATGCAAAAACATCAGCCCTGCCCTTAACGAAGTCATTCAATCGGTAATCGAAGTAGAACATTTCATTAATAGCCAGTTCACTAAAGTGCAGGTGTTTGGAGCAAATGTGCATTTACCTGGGAGCTGAATACATCTGGGAGCTGAACACACCTCGTTATTTTATTATTGCAAATCTAGACGTTTTTCACGCAAAATTTCATCATAAGGAGTATTAACTTTCAGTTCAGTTCATCCCGTAACCCATCCCATAAGACACTACGAAAATCCCCCCGCCATTTTTCTCTGTTTACCGCCGCCGTCGCATCTCACCGGGACGAAGGCTTGACCACTCAGTGATGTTGTCCACTCACCACTTCCTTGGACGCTCTCGTCCTCTCTGTCCCAGGTACGAAACCAAAGAGTATCGAGTTGGTAATTCCGTTGGACCTCGCGACGTGCCCGCACAAGGCCATCTTTCGTCTTTTGATAGCTGTGAACATATCTTCAAAAAGGCCAATAGCGTTTTCAACTCTCTGTCGTATATCTACGTTCGTGACATGATCTGTATATGTAACATTTAGGAGTTTTCTATAGCACCTCATTTCCATTGCATGCATTCTACTCTGGATATCTGTTGTAATGGTCAAGGTCTCACAGGTATACAGAAATATTGAGATCACCAAAGAGCGCATTAGTCTAACTTTTATGCCGAGGGCGAGCCGCTTGTCTCGCCATATAGGTTTCAGTCGAGTAAGCGCCCCTGTTGTTTGTGCTATTCTTGCAATTACCTCTGGCTGCGATCCCTCTTTACTGATCAATGATCCCAGATATTTAAAACGTTGAACCACCTCAAGTTCCTGCCCATTTGCCTCTATTACAGATTTAAACCCCTCTATCTGACTGGCAAAAGAAGGTGCAAGGCTACCACAAACAGATACCAGTATTACGTACGAAGAGTCAAAACGGCTTATCAAAGCCAGATACATGATAAAATGGGAAACCGAACATACTGGTTACACCAAAAACGATGCCTATTACCAGTTGAACCGAAGAGAGCAGGTCGTTGTCTTCAGACTCCGCACTGGCCACAACAGACTGAGGTACCACCTATTCAACAAATTGAAGATAGGGTGTACCGACGAATGCCCGTGCGGTACTGGTAAAATGACCACTGAACATCTGCTACAGAACTGCCCGACATACGAGGATCAGAGAGAGCAGATGTGGCCATCACCAGTGGAACTGCAAGAAAAGCTCTATGGTAGTGGCGAGAGTCTCAGGATGACCGCCGCTTTTTTCGAGAAAATAATGGTTACTGTCTGACTGTGTACGCAGAAGAAGAAGAAGAAACCCCTCTATCTGTTGTTAGTCATGAGTTATTTCCAAACCAAAACTCTGAACCGCTCTATCTCTATCCAATTTACCAATCAACTCCTTGTGTTTCCTTTCTGTGCTTGCCATTACATCAATATCATCTGCAAATTGAAAGTTTGTGATAAGCCTGTCACCTATTAACTTAGGAGAGAACTTTATTGTCATCTTGTCGAAGAAAAACATTCAAGTTCTTAAATGTTCGTGGGCAATGACTTTGTTTTGAATCTAACATACAGTGTGATGTATTCAAAATTCGAAATGCTTTACATGTGTCCCTTCCAGGTACTGAGACCCATATTCTGCAGCTGTCAAATAGAATGCCGGCCTTCAGAAAGACATTGCTATTGTAGAAGACAATAACTTGAAGCGGAGTGAAGAACTGAAGGCTGTGTTTGTTGACCACTTAACACAGCTCAAAGTTTACTTTTGCAAGTACTTTTCAGAAGAAACTGACCAAAACACCTGGATCAAAAATCATTTCAGTACAAATCGTATATCTACACTCACTACTACAAAACAAGAGTAGCTAATTGATATATCATTATACTACACACTGAAATCGAAGTTCGACTCTTCATCACTACTAGAGTTTTTGAGCTTTGTGAACCAGGAATATGCAGAAGTAGGCAGCAAGGCTCTCTAACTTTTTATTCCACCTGTAACAACCTACTTGTGTGAGACAGGGTTTTCTCCATTATCCGCCATGAAAAGAAAATACAGATCGCGATTGAACGTCGAGAAGGAGATTCGAATCGCAATTTCCAGATGTGTTATCAGATCTGAAGAACTGATGATGATGAAGCTAGTTCATCTTTCTCATCGACTTTGTGACTAGTATAAGGTGTCATCAAACTGTCAGTTGATTCAATTAAGTTGGTTTTCTTTTTACAAAATAAATACAGTCTTATTTATTTTGTGTTCAAAACTTAACTTATTTTCCCCTCCCCCCCCCCCCCCCCCCCCTTTGAAACATTTTTATCCTAATGCATGTGTTTAATATATATTGCTTCAATGTCCTTCCTAATCGCTGTTATTTTTCTCCTTTTTCATCTTCTGTATATGGGGAAATTACTCTCCATCCCGGATCGCTTTAGGGGTTTATTTTTCATCTATGAGTAGCAAGGTCTTTCGTGTAATGCAACTCAGATTTGTGTACCATTTTCAATGTATTTTTCTACTTACTAGTGAGATAAAAATATATCTTTTCTGAGTGGCAAGTTTCTCTGATGTCATGTCATTCTGCACTGCCATAAGCATTTCGAATTGTTATGTACCTCTACGGGTTACTCATGCGGCAAAAGGCTGACGTCATCACGTACTTGTGTTGCTCTTATGCCTGTTTTTCAGCCTAACCTTGGTATCCGCGACTAGCAGTTGGCAGTCTTGTGAACGGACAAGAGACC
Source organism: Ariolimax columbianus (assembly GCA_036924085.1). Taxonomy (NCBI): domain Eukaryota; kingdom Metazoa; phylum Mollusca; class Gastropoda; order Stylommatophora; family Arionidae; genus Ariolimax; species Ariolimax columbianus. Next base: position 33,706,763 of record JAVGWX010000001.1, on the reverse strand, counting down.
TATATTCCCCAGTCAAAGGAAACCCCAGCAGAACTTAGCTATTTGTAACACGTAGTAATACTATTGTTTAATAGACGTCATCAAAATTGCAGAATGTTGTTTTTAACATTCACAAGTTTTAATTTTGGACGTATATTTTTTCATTTCTATTATTTTTGTTCAGTTAATTTGTAAAAGTAATTTTAATGAGGAGTAATAAACTGAACTTAAATACCACGGCACAGATAAGAGCATAAAGTAGCTCATAAACTGACGTTGTATTGCCCAAAAAAAAACAAGTTACTTTAGATCTTTTAACACCTGTCAAAGGTAGATGACAACATTTTTTTTTTTCTGTAAACTCATGTAAGATACAAATGAACTCTGAAATACAGGATGCAGTCAAGACTGCACTCTTGGTGCAAAAAACTACTTTCCTAATCACTAAATTTATAACTTGCTGAATAAACAAGAAATGGTTCATGGTGATTGTACAGATGTGGCAATGCTGTTTCATCTTAAGTTAGTATGGCGTAGTTAGTATATGCATTCAGGTGCGTAGTGCGCGCACTTTTAAAATGCTTTTAAACTCAAGATAATACAATGAGTTAGCCCATACAACTTGTTCAGAAACAGATGACGTTTGAAGACACGTTTGATGACTCAATTTAAAAGTCTTATATGATAGCTACAGCATTCCTAAACTTGTCCTTGTCAATAACATAGCTTAGAGAAACAGCGTCAAGAGAGAAAAGGTTAACTATGGGATAATTATCACATTTGTAATCAATTACAAAATTCTCTGAAAGTACCAATGTTAGGATTTCTTGTTCAGATATAGCCAGCTTAATTCAAACCCATAGAAATCAAATGACTAGGATACATGTCATGAAAGATCTACACTTATAAATACAAAATTGAAATTAAAATAAGAAACCAGAGCTGATAAACTACGACACCAACAATTGAAGTGAAATATAGGGATATGGAGGGGTGTCGGAGAGGTAGGAGAAGCATGCTGTCGAAAATGTTATGGCCACTGAAATATTTTTCAGTCGTCGATCATCAAATCTCGAAACTAAATGAAACAGATGACAATACGTAAAACATTAAATAGTAAGAAAATAGAGAAATAAGAAACAAGTAATTAAACTGCATCCGTTAACTAGTATTAAATATATTCATCGTAAAAGCACAGAATACAGGGCAAGCAAGTGAAAGCAGGGTAATTATAAACATTCATTTTGATGAAATGAAAAGTCAAATGATGCGGAACAAACGAGAATTGGAGAAAATTCATTATTTGGAGGAAATCTTTTCGTTCTTGTTTATTAAACTGTCATTCCATTGTAAAACAACGGCAATATAACCAAATATAATAATGGTATTATTTGTTATAACAGTGAATAAGATATTGAATCTATATTCGACAATGGCCGAAAGTTATCAACGGATGAAGATTCACATTCTTTAAAACTGTACATTGACAAGCAATTGACTAATTTAAATTTTAAATTTAATTTCAAAAAAATTTTAAATTATTTTTCACTATGGTATTACAGTTATTTTAGATCCCAATATTCTCATTACTTAGTTTACTCTCAATATTCTCATTACTTATAGTTCATTCTCAATATTCTAATTACTTATAGTTCATTGTCAACATTCTCATTACTTATAGTTCATTGTCAATATTCTCATTACTTATAGTTCATTCTCAATATTCTCATTACTTATAGCTCATTCTCAATATTCTCATTACTTGAAGTTTATTCTCAATATTCTCATTACTTATAGCTCATTCTCAATATTCTCATTACTTATAGCTCATTCTCAATATTCTCATTACTTGAAGTTTATTCTCAATATTCTCATTACTTATAGTTCATTCTCAATAATCTGATTACTTGAAGTTTATTCTCAATGTTCTCATTACGTATAGCTCATTCTCAATATTCTCATTACTTATAGTTCATTCTCATTATTCTCATTACTTGAAGTTTATTCTCAATATTCTCATTACTTAGAGTTTATTCTCAATATTCTCATTACTTATAGTTCATTCTCAATATTCTCATTACTTAGAGTTTATTCTCAATATTCTCAAATATTTAGAGTTTAGAGTGCCCAAACAATGTCCGCACATTCATTTGAATATATTTTTAGGGATGTCAGATTGGAACATCCTTTGATTAGAGCATTATGCACGTTCTGAGCTTTGTTGCAAGAACATACAAAGTGATGGCATGTCAACGCATTTTCAAACTGACGTCCACAACAAAAACAATGTGAAATAGTTCACGTCAAATATACTAGATCATTTTAGCGTTCAGTACAAGTTTAATCTTCACTCGAGGATCCAAATTTATGTCATCATTAAATTTGAGTTGTGTATTCCTCAGACACCGATACGTTTATACACATATAATTAATAAATTTAAGGACTCTCATTAGAGGGATGATACGACGGAAAAGTGAATCCGATGTTATCACTAAAATCGTTGATGAAATTTTAAAAAATAATCGATGAAATGCAGCGCAATTTCCAGCAAACATGTGAGCATGATTACGTAGTCATCGAAGTGAGAAACAAAAACCTGTGTGTCTTATTTGCGAACATAAATTTTCTGACAAGAAATACAATTTCAATTCGCATTTCCAAAACTTCCACGGTGTGTTCAAGAACAAGTTTTAACACAATTATTCAAACCATCATTTGAGATTGCTGAAGTAAAAAAGGTTTTAAGAAACAGCAGCGAAACATGTGGTTTTCCTTCGAGGTTGAATTACTAAACACTTGCAATTTTAAAGTGGCTTTACTATTAGCTAAAAAAAAAAACTGAGTCATTTATGTATTCAAAGGATTGTATCATCGTCATCATGGGCACTTCATTCAAGAAATATTTTGGTAGCATGAAACAGTGCATCATGGGAAAGATCTGCAATCATTTATCGATACATTGTGTAGTCTTTGATGGATTGTGATAACGTCGTCTATATACAAATGATTTTTGACTAAGTTGAGACAAAATAATCTTTTATCTGTTCACAGCTCTGTTACTTCAAATTCGAGACTTTCTTCTTGAAAAGTGATGAATGGAAAAGTAAACGTATATTGTAACCGAAAACTGGCAATGTAATCTTTGGTGATATCATGAACAATTTGAACGAACTGAACCAGAAATTGCCAGTACGATTTGTAGATTCTGACAGATGATATGAACAATTTGAACGAACTTAACCATATATTTCCAGTGTGGTCTTTGGATCCTGACTGATGTCATGAATAATTTGAACGAACTGAATCATAATTTTTAAGGAAAACGAAAACTGCTTAGTGAACACGCCGATATATATTCACTAATTCAATGCTAAACTCAGAATATTGTTTAGTCAAGTGTACAATGCGAAACTGACTCATTTTTCAAAGTTGCAAAGTTACCTGAAGATGACATGTTTTAAACTTGAGAATCTCGAATTCTATGAAACTTAGCTGAAGAACTTGACTTCGATAAATTCCGAGATGTACACCAGTTCTCGACGGATCAACGCAGTGTCAAGATTCACAAATTATTGAAGGAACTAGTGATATTAAGGTGAGTGCCTAGGTGAGAATCTGAATCAAACATCTTCACATTTCCAAGCAAGGTATTGTACAATCGGACCAATTACCAATAATTCGCTGATATATTGGAATATCTTTTGCTTGGTCAGAGTAAAAATGATCTATCCTTGTCCTGAAGATAGTGATGAGGAAACTGGTTTTGAAGTTTGGTTCAAGCTGAATATGTTAATCAACCTGTCGAATAGTAAAATATCTTAAATCGAAATATAAAGATCCTCTATTCGAGAGGAGTTGCAGCCATTTGGTCCACGTGCTAGGCTGATAAGCCAATGGCGCGAGGCTTCCATGTGAGGGATTACGGCCGAACGCCTCTAAGCCGGAATCCCGCCCTAAATGTCAGCACCACTGCGATGGGAGCCTACGATATGGTTGGGACCTGGGGCTCGCGTCTCAGCCCGACCCGGTCGAGCCGCAGAACGAGGTCTTTGCCGTCCGCCGATCAAAGCGGGCGGGAAGCTGCTCAATATTCACCCCATACGGCGATGAGGTGTGAAACCACTAGTAGAAGACTTAGTTCTCGGTCTGGGTGTCGTAAGCAGTAGAGCAGCCACCTCACTGCGAACTGTTAAGACTCAGCCCTTGATCATGAGATATGTCCGTACACCAGGCGAACAACATCTCCGTGCCATGACCAGGCTTGTCCCCTGGTTAAGTGCACTCCTGCCTCGCTCTGTATCTCTGTCTGCTATCAGTCATCCCAATGGACGCAGAAGAGATGCAGGCCAGCGGACATTTCACCTCTGTCCTATTGTGACAACCTCCCAGGTGGCGGGGAATGCTAGGCGTGCCATCACTGCAGATGAGCCGAGAAAATAAAGGGAGCAAAGAGATACCCCACTCACATGCACATGCTACGTTTCTGGCAGGACGTGACGATCCTCAGACACAGTCACACTGGACTGCCTCTCTTCCGGGATAGTACAAACTAGTACATATTCCATCATATCATATCATTGACACACCCTATAGACACGAGTGGGGAAGACTCGATAGTCCTGCAAGACAACTTCCCTAAGAGAGACAACTCTGACCAAAAACAACTGCTGCCTTGCAGATAGGCTGGGGACAGCCCTACAGAAACGTATGTTGAAATCGGATGCACTGAGCCAGAGGCTTAACAAAATAAAACAGTGCAACGTATATCGTTGTAACCAGCGTACGAAGAAGAAGGAGAAGAAGAAATATAAAGATCGATTGGTAGATCTGAATTTGGAGACAAAGTTTGAGCCAGCGTTTTAGAAGCTAATCGATAAGAAAAATCATGTCAAATGAATTGGAATTTTAGAATGAAGTTTGTTAAGACCAAACATAAAGAAGTTTGCCGATACCAGGACAAGCGAGAACATACACCAATAAATTAATTAAACATAATTAGATGCAACTACCGATTAATTAGCTATGCACATATTGTATGGCCTTCAAAATAAAAGTAGGTCGAGCTAGATGCATGCCTGCGATGACGGATTAGAAGTGTTTTTAATCAGCTTTATGAACAATCAGAATGCTCTCTTTTTCGATTTCTTGAAAAATACTGAGCTTATTTGGGTCTGTCCCGTGGTCGTAATGTCGGTTCTACTTAAAATAGCATAACATAACATAACTTAGAATCATATAACGTAAAATAACACATCATAACATTAAATACATAACATAACAGGTAAATTAGAAAACAACAGGAGTATCCCAACTATACAAGCTGAATGAACTGGTGCAGATGGAAGTATTAAGTTAATAACATTTTCGATGATTAATTTTCGATGATTAATTTTCGATGACAAAGGAAATATTTATACAGCAAATGCTGAAACAACGCTGTAAGATGAAAATTAGCTACCACGATAACTAAAACAACATGACATACGACCATCATGATTACTGAATCAACATGACATACAGCCACCAATATCACTGAAACAGCATGCTCTCCGACTACCAAGATTACTGAAACAACATGCACTGGCCATAAAAATTAGTTAAACAGCATGACATCCGACGACGAAGATTATTGACACAACATGATATATCACCAACACATTACTGAAATAACATGGCATATCACCAACACATTACTGAAACAAAATAATATCCGATCACCAAGATTATTGAACCAACATGACATACAACCCTCATGATTGCAGAAGTAGTATAGCAAACGCCCACCAAGATTACTGAAACAACATGACATACAACCATCATGATTGCTGAAGTAGCATAACATAGGGCCTCCAATATCACTTAAACAGCATTCCATCCGACTACCAACTTTACTGAAACAACAAATTACCAACAAATTACCAACAAATTACCAAAAATTACCAACAAATTACCAACAAATTACCAAGAAATTACCAACAAATTACTCAAACAGAAAAAGACATATGGCCATTAAGGTTACTGAACCAATAGGGACTGCGTGAGCTAGTGTTTAAGTGACTCAGGTCACAACACGAAGGTGCTGGGTTCGCTCCCCATCACAGTACTCGCCGTTATCCCGGGGAAGTAAACCCTTAGAAAATGCAAGAGGAAGCCTTCCCTTACACAAAAATACATGCCGAAATCGGACTCACTGGGGCGGCAACCGCAAAATAAAAACCGTAGTGCAACGCACGCCGCCTTGGGGAATAGAGAAATATGGCGAACGGAATTTTTAAAAAATTTTAAATAAACAACCCGACCAACAAAATTACTGAAACAACAGTTTATTAATAACAAATTACTGAAACAAAATTACATACGACCACCAAGATTACTGAAGCAACATAACATACGACCACCAAGAATACTGAAAGAACTTGACATACGACCACCAAGATTACTAAAGCAACATGACATACGACCACCAAGATTACTAAAGCAATGTGATATGCGACCACCAAGATCAATGAAACACTTTGACATACGGTCACCAAGATTACTGAAGCAACATGACATGCGTCCCACAAGATTACTAAAGCAACATGACATACGACCACCAAGATGACTAAAGCAATATCACATGCGACCCCCAAGATTAATGAAACACTCTGACATACAGCCATCATGTTCACTGAAACACAAAACAATGATAATGAAACAATCCTAAATAAATTCTGAAAACTTAAACAAAAAAATATGACGGCGATGCTACAGAAACAACCTGAAATACGACCACTATGTTTTCACAAAAACAAGAAATACGAAAACTATAATTTTTGAAACAGGCGATATGACAACGTGCATATTAAAACTGGAATTATGATCAACATTTTTATCGAAACAACATGAAATACATCCACTATGATAAATAGACCATCATGAGATTCGACCAATAAGTAACCGAAACAGGAAATAAAAACATCATCTTAACTGACACGCAATACGGACACTTTGTTTACTGCAACATGATGTGCAACTGTCCCAATTACTGAACTATCATTTAATGAGAACAGCAGAAAAAGTGATACAGCATCAACAACGAACACCAAGATTGCTGAAACAGCATGAAATACGACCACTAGAATTACTAGACCATGATATATGACATCAGGATTATTGAAACATGACATGCGCTCACCGAAATGACTGAGACAGGGTATATGACCATTACGATTACTGAAACATGACATAATAATAATGTTCGCCTAGGCATCTAGGGTCCGTTGCGTCGATTGACTACTACCATATCAAACTGCTGAGGCTTGTAGCCAAACCTCGTTCAATGCCAAAGGATAGACTGATATCATGTAAAACTGGGGCGCCTCCTCTTGCGCGTCCTGCCAACTGATGGGAGACGATTGTGACACTCAACTGACTTGGACATTATCTGGTATGCCAGAACTTCTCGAAACATTCGGATCACGTCACCAAACACAGACAGGCGGCGTCAGACCAGTGTCCGAGATGAAGGGAAGACTCTTCATTGCAGACACCTCGACAATACGGACGAGATCGAACCAGCGGATACCAAGGATGCGTCGCTGGTTTTGCATATGAAAGGCATCCAGTGTTGATATGTCCTGTTTAAGTAGTGCCCAAGTTTCTGAACCATACAGGAAGACAGGAATCACACATGTCTGATAAATACGAATTTAGGATCCGTGAGAGTCTGCCATTATTCCACACATGAGATAAGACCACCTGAATTACTAAACCATAAAATACGACTGCCAAGTTTTCTTAATAAACATGAATACGAGCATTATGATAACTGAAAGGTGGCATACGAATTATATGAATATTGAAATTGACATGCGATCACTTATAACTAATTCATTTTGATATACGATCACCAGGATTAATATGTCATGATAAGGGACTGTCGCAATTAATATCACATGTTATACCATCAAGATGTTAACAGAAATAACCTGAAATAAGACAACTACAGCTATTGATGCATGATATGCGATCACCAGGTAAACTTAAACATTAAATACGAACACCATATTTATTCAATAATATGAAAATGTGACCAGCAAATACACCGAAACAACATGAAATACGACTTCCAAGTTTACTGAAAAAACATGAAATACGACTTCCAAGTTTACTGAAACAACATAAAATACGACTTCCAAGTTTACTAAAACAACATGAAATACGACTTCCAAGTTTGTTGAAACAACCTGAAATACTTCTTCTTCTTCTTCTTCTTCGTACGCTGTCAAACGTCAACCTGTATTTGTTTCGAAGAAAGTAGCGGTCATCCTGAGGCTGTCGACACTGCCATAGAGCTTGTGTAGTATTGCCACTGGTGATGGCCACTGTACCACTACTCTTTTTGGTGCGGACTGCTGGCATAGTTGACAGAGTACTGCTCTTAAATCATTAAATTCAGTATTTTTCTGGCTTTTTAGTGCTGTGACTACGGCCAGGGCATCTGTAAATAGGACTATCTGGCTTGCATTTCTTTCGCCTGTGAGCATTGGTTCTACTGCAGGCCTCAGTGCCTCTGCCTCCGCTCTGAAATTGCTTGAGAATTTTCCAGTTGCCACTGCCAGTGTTATTTTTAAATTATTTGGTAGGCTCAGGAATACCCCTGCCCTCCGTTCTGTGTTGTGTTTGTGACAGAACCGTCGGTGTATGCATGGGTCCATTCCATGCTTGGGTAGTTTTCCGTTATGTACCTCAAGGTTATGTCTCTTCTTTCATTTTCAGTCTGGCTATTCTTGTTTCCAATACCTGGTATATTTTCTACCACCTCCGGAATGATATACTGCTTCCAGGTAGGTTTGCGTACCGTAGCGATGGGCTTTGGTATTGTTACGGTGTTCATGGGGTATTCGCTCATCTTTGCTTTGGCTATTTCTGCAAAGTTTCTCCGCTTTAGTTTCCCATTTCCAAATTTATGTAGTCTCTGATGCATTGGAGTGTCTGTCATTCTTCTGAATTTCTCTGCTTGCTGCTGGGCTCTGAAGTCTCTTCTGTCGGTCATGGATTGTAGATTTGTAATCTTTTGAAGTTCTACAATTGGCGTTGACTTCATGCCTTCTGTTATAACTCTCATCAACCTGAAATACAACTTCCAAGTTTGTTGAAACAACCTGAAATACGACTTCCAAGTTTAATGAAACAACATAAAATGCGACTTCCAAGTTTATTAACACAACATGAAATACAACCAATATTTTAACTAAAACAACACAAAATACTGCCACCATGATTATTTAGACAAGAAAGAAGACTATCAACTTTCCTAAAACAGCATGAAATACGACAATCATCTCTATTGTAAAATCATAAAATATGACAGCCATCTTTATTGTAACAGCATGAAATACGACAACCAACTTTGCTGAAACAGCAGGAAACAAGACAAACATCTTTACTCAAACAGCATGAAATACGACCACCTTCTGTATTGTAACAACATAAAACACGACAACCATATTTACTGAAACAGCATGGAATACGGCCACCATCTATATTAAAACAGCAAGAAATACGACCATCATCTTTCCTGAAACAGCAATAAATACGACCATCATCTTTCCTAAAACAGCATGAAATACGACCATCATCTTTACTGTAACAGCATGAAATACGACCACCATCTTTACTGAAACAGCATGAAATACTACTACCATCTATATTAAAACAGCAATAAATACGACCATTATCTTTACTGAAACAACATGAAATACGACCATAATCTTTACTAAAACAGCATGAAATACGACCATTATCATTACTGAAACAGCATGAAATACGACCACCATATATATTCAAACAACATGAAATACGATCACCATCTATATTCAAACAGCATGAAATACGACCACCATCTATATTCAAACTGCATGAAATACGACCATCATCTTTACTAAAACGTCATGAAATACGACCATCATCTTTACTGAAACAGCATGAAATACGACTACCGGCTTATTTAAGTAGTAGAAATACTCCAAGGCGTTGCGAACAGAATATATTTTTTAATGGAATTAATCCATACGAGAGATGCACTATTTTGTATTGCGGTGTATCTGTCAGAGTATTCACATTTGTTTTATTTGAAAATGGAGATCATTTTAGAAAGAAAAAAGAAAACGACAGCTACACAAAAAACAACAAATGAAACCAAATATGGAAACAACGATTATATTTTACACATTTATCTTACCCTGTGTTGATACGACTAAGGAATACAATCTGTTACTATCATTTCACATGACAGATGTAACATATAACTACACATTTACAAGCAGTCATCCCTTTTTCTCTTTCTCTCTTCTTCTCTCTCACAATCTCTCTCTCTTTCTCTCTCATTTTCTCTCTTTTTTCTCTCATTCTTTGCCCGTCTTTTTCTCTCTTTTTCACCATCTTATTTTTGTCTATCTTTCTCTCTCATTTTCTCTTTCTTTCCCGATCTTTCTATCTGTCCTTCCATTTCCATAGACACAGAACGAACTGCTTAGGTCGAATACATCTATTACATACTATTACAATCAATATTGTATGTATTTATGTGTCGGTGTTATTGGGAATCTGCAATAATTACTAACACAACATAAATACCACTGTCATATTCATTTGTTTTTGTTTCTTAAATATTTGCCCCTGTATTTCCACCCAAGACCGCAGTCAATTTGGCGATATCAGGACGTATAAACCAGTGCTTGGATGCCTGTGTGTATCTGTATATACCTAACCTAGTGTTTCAGTGATGCAAACGTGTTTCATGTAATTTGATGATCCTCTTGCTGATCCTCCATATCGTTGCTAGATGATTTCCATTTTTTTCTCTTTGCGTACATCGTCCGACTCCCGAAGTCAAAAGTGCAAAATGTTGAATTCATTGGTCCTTTTATTGGGAATGTGTTGATTTAGTTTAGGTACAACACTTTTTTTTCAAAATAGGTAGAACTTTTTTTAAATTTAATAAAAAAAACATTTTCTGTTCAAATCAGCATCAATATGTGTTCGAAAAATAAAGTAAAAATGCAATAAAATGAAATGTATAACGGTGATCGATGAAATGGAATGACCATGAAGATGACAAAATAAATATAAATTTAAAATATGAAAATAAAACATTGAATAAGCAAATTAAATGATTTGAGTTCTTTCATCTGACATGAGGACATCTGCGACGATTTTGTCCTTTTCGTCTAGTTTTGGTATTTTAGATTTTCATCACTGCTCTCATTGATCATTTCATCACAGCCATGAATGCAAACTTGCTTTAGATGTAAGAGATGTTCTGACCATTGAAGAAAAATGTATGTTACTGCACAGCAATTGGATCCTCAGATAGCAAGAACGGTTGGAATGGGAAGTGATTTGTCATCGTTTGTATTGGGATGAAATTCAAAGGACAGGGCAGGTGGAGGTTGGAATGATGACTTGGAGAGGTTTGGATAGAGATTGCTGTTGATTCTTTCTAATTTGTGGAGGAACACAGAATCCAAGTGCACGGAAATCTTGTTCTGATCTAAGCTAGATATCACCAAACCCATAATAAATGATCTCCTGTCAATTGTTTTTTTATACATTTACCATATTATTCAACTATTTGAGGTATAACGTTGTGCATTATTTATTGTTCACCATTTTTAAAATATATATATAATATATTTACTCAAACTACATGACGAATAACCGTGATCATTACAGACATGTCACGAAATATGGCTCTCATTATTACTGAAGCGACGCAACATACCACCGTTATTATTACTGAAGCGACGCAACATACCACCGTTATTATTACTGAAGCGACGCAACATACCACCGTTATTATTACTGAAGCGACGCAACATACCACCGTTATTATTACTGAAGCGACGCAACATACCACCGTTATTATTACTGAAGCGACGCAACATACCACCGTTATTATTACTGAAGCGACGCAACATACCACCATTATTATTACTGAAGCGACGCAACATACCACCGTTATTATTACTGAAGCGACGCAACATACCACCGTTATTATTACTGAAGCGACGCAACATACCACCGTTATTATTACTGAAGCGACGCAACATACCACCGTTATTATTACTGAAGCGACGCAACATACCACCGTTATTATTACTGAAGCGACGCAACATACCACCGTTATTATTACTGAAGCGACGCAACATACCACCGTTATTATTACTGACATAGAATTACTATTCAAAGTAAAAGAACAAATAAAAAAGAATGTGCTAACAACAACATATGGAATAGCCGCAGATTTAACGTAATGTTACATCAGACAACTCTTTTCACATTTGCGCGGCAAACACATACCTAGTAACCTCCCTTAGCTTTGTTTCCGCAAACACCTTGTACAAACATTGGTAACCTCGTACATGTATATATAATCTAATTGATATCAAATTCTAACTTGACATGTACTGTTCTCATAATGGAGACCTGTTTTTATTGTCTGATACTATCAGTGATAGCACGTTGTCAGGTTCTAGAGTCGATATCTCTCAACTCTTACATCGAGTTTCCACTTATTTTGGCCTTTCTCCTGGTTATTTCTACGTCAAAGGTTGGACAACAAGCACTACCAGAGCCAACTTGTTTAACAAAAGAGTCACTATAGTTCTCATTAACTAATCACATACATGGCACGCCAACAGTTCACTGTTTATACACAAATCTAATTGCTAATATTTATTAGAGATGCACTGAATAGAGCATTTTTCAATTCGACTGAGTACATAAAGAGGTTTTTACTAATAGTTCATTGAATGTACTACTCGGCATCGAATCGATTAGGAATTGAATATTCAGTGCATCCCAGATGTGTATACGTAATATATGATTTGTTTATTTATAATCTTCCTTTTTTTAATTATTTTTTTTTATTGTATACAAAAAAAACGATACATAGCAACAAATAAATACGCGAAAAAGTCAGTTAGTAGATCCCAAACGGAAATATGAAATTTTAGTTGGTGGCTTCTAGATAGGTAATTATGTGACAGCAACAGTCAGTTCTGTGATTATTATAGGCTGCAGTCGATAGGTGTAACTTGCATGCAAGCAGCTTGGATAGCAAATGGCGTATCTGATTGCTTTGCACAAGCAAAGACCAGCGCGCTCTCTGCTGTGTTGGGGGGTTTGTTTGTTTTTTTTATCATTTTCTTGGAAAGGTTGGGGAGCAAATGGCCTTTCTGCAAAGTTTATTCATCAATACATTCTCCTGTTCACTGTGAGAAGTGTTTTTGTTGTGTTTTTTTTTTTTGTTGTTTTTTTATGGTGCCGTCTGCACAAATGAATTGGGTAATGCCTGATCTAATTGGCTGATCATTGATGTAAACATTGTACAGCGTAGGCTCCAGAGTGCTTGCTACCTAGCACCGGACCATTTTTTAGTGTTCCTCCCTCGGTTGTTTTTATTGTGCATTATCACATAAAATCGTATATTCTGCAGAAGGCATTTAACTACCTGGGCCAGGCGCTAAATAATATGTAACAATGTATGTCTTTGAAAGAAGAAGGTGGTGATTTCCCGTGTCGTATGCCCTGGCACCTGCTTACTCGCACACCGATCCTCAATGTGTTGAGCTAGGGTAAGGACTTGACCGCAGCACGGTTTTCCTGGCCTAAATTATGCCGGTTCCGGAATCAGCTTATCTTTAATAATACTTTATATTCGGTCAATAATCATTCTCTCGAACATTTTATAAAGAGGACATAATAATGATAATAACAAATTACCGATGAAATCCAACCTGGTCGTCTGTTCATTTCATCAGTAGCACATGGGCTCATAGTGGCAGAGATGATTTTAACTGACAGCCGAGTAACGGCACTCAATATATCGTTTGCATGGTTTATCCTTTAGCATAATGCAATATCCTACATTGTCGAATGAATTTCAGGAATGACAAAGCGGTTGAACGTGAAATGTAAGTGTTGCTGGTGAAGCTGGCCAAAATCTTATGTGCTGCAGGTTTTGGTGCACTGATAAAACGATGGTAAAATTATATCAATGTTCGTGTAATATATGTTTAAAAAAATATGGAACAATAATAATTGGTTTTGAAGTTCGCATCTAACTTTTTTTTTTTTAAATAGCAATGTGTGATTTACTTGCTAACATGTTCTTGTATATGTAAAAAATGTAATTATCGTGTCCTTTGCAGAACGTCGCTTTTTACAATTGTAAACCTATTTGGATGTTAAAGCTTTCTTGAAAGGTATGCAGTACGGTAAGTTAGCAATACTTTCTGTTTGCGGTGTAATGATCACACCAATGAAAAAGTCTCGTGTCTGCCATATTGGTCACGGTGGTACATCAACATACTATCATAACTATAGATATAGATATTTTTAATGAATTGCTATATTTAGCAACATACCAGCTCATTTTAAGTGGCATCTCCCCATCGACAGTGGGATACAATGGATCTCAAGCGTTTTCTGTCTCATTTTCATGTTATCACAAATAAGATTGTCTACCTCTAATACAGGTGTTCCCCCTCTCTCCATTTTCCTCATCAATCCCACTTCTCCCTTTCAGCATCATCAGTTTACGAAAGGTATTATATCTTTTCGTGTGAACAATGCATCTTAACTACCTGGCTGATTTCGTTCATTAGTTCTCTTAGAAACTCCCAATGTATCCAAGACATCCTTATTTGTTATAATTCCTGTTCACGAAATGGGCCTCAAATTTCTAAATATTCACATTTCAATGGCATCAATTTCTTTATCTACCTGTTTCTTCGTTGTCGACCTTCGTACCCATACAGTTGTGACGCATTTGGATAGCATTTGCTAACAATCATTTTTAGCTTCTAAGTTATTTTCGGGATGTTAGTAAATACCTCAGGCCATCCCTCTGTCTGATTTCAATAAAGCATCACAACTATTTATAACCTACACAATAATATGTATAAATGTTCAAACATATACTATTTATCATGTGTATTCAAGTATCATGCCACTGTACAATTGAAGAACTATTTATATATATATATATATATATATATATATATATATATATATATATATATATATATATATATACGAGGCGTGTTCAACTGAAAACGGACCCAGTAGCGTTATTACAAGCATATGAAAGCAACATCATCTGATGTAACATATTTAAATATAGCAATTGTTATAAAGCAAACATGTTGCACGATTAGTTAGAAAAAGTCACCATTGGCATTCAGACACGCATCTCACTGCTTGGGTAGACGGCGGATATCGTCCGAAAATAAATGACTTTGGTTGTTCTTCAATCCACTTGGTCACCAAGGCCTTGACGCCTGCATCGGAGTCGAATTTTTGTCCCTTCAGAAATTTGTGTAAGAGTTCGAGCAAATGGAAGTCACAAGGGGATATATCGGGACATTGTGGAAGCGCATTGTCGTGCAACAGAATCACACCACGTGAAAGCATGCTGGGTCGTTTATTCTTCATTACTGCATACAGCTTGTCTAATGTGTTATTGTTGCTAGTGGCATTGATGTTCACGCCAGACTCTTTAAACTATACCAACAAAAGTCCCTCATGGTCAAAAACGATGTCAGCGTAACCTTACCAGAGTAAATCTGTGACTTGAATTTTTTTAGTTTTGGTGATCCGAGATGTTTCCATTGCATGCTAGCAGTTTTGCTGCTCTGCTCAAAGTGGCGGCACCACGATTCATCACCTGCCACTATTGGCAAATTAAATTAATCACCCTCATTTTCATATCGCGGCAAGTGGTTCAAACTTCATCCGATGCGTTCTTCCTCATGGTGGCTGGTCAGCAACCGAGGTACCCATTGGGAATACACCTTCCGAAACTTCAGTTTCTTGCTAACTACCATTTGCACTGTCCATAGCGACACAGCGAACTCATCTGCTAGTAAACGTGAGTTCCGGCGACGGTCCATTCGAATTGCTGCATCATTTATGGTGATGTCATCTTCTGACGCAATAATGTGCACCTGGCCTGGTCTCATAAGATCTATCGTTAACTCACGTCTTTCTTTAAACATCGTTGTCCAGTTCTTAACTGTTTTCTTCGACACACATTTGTCACCATATACTGCCTGCATTCTGTGATGAATGTCAATTGGTCGACATCCTTTTGCTGTTAGAAACCGAATCACCGCTCGCTGATCAACTTTGGACGAATTCCGTATCACATCCGCCATGTTTACAACGGTTTGCTGAGGAAACTATGAGTCAGAGAATAATGAAAATTTGCAAATTTGACGGTTGTTATGTGCTGTTTACACCAAAAGTAACGTCATCATGCGCATCGTACGTATGTTTACTTGGTGCAATTCGATCCGGTTTCATGTGTCCACATCTCGTATATATAATGACTTTCAAATTGTAATTTACTTATTTCAATGTATTAATTTCTTAATACTTTTTTCATTGGCTCAAAATGTACATATAATTTTTAGTAAATTCAGTCTTGTTCTTTTAAAAAAATAGAAAATGTTTGCTGCGTTAGGTAATTAATGTTATCCGTATTCATCCAACAGTTGTGTATTTTAGTCTCTGTTACAAATAGCGTGCACTTGTTTTGCACTCATTGTACTCAATATATTGCTTTATGACAAATCTGGCCATTGTAATGAAGCCTTGTTCAAGTAGTGAAGCTGTGCCAGTAAACTAAACAGCATTACCTGTTTTTCATGTGTTTCCATTACCCATAATCAGAGATGTCTCGTTCTAATACAAGCAGCCGTTGATGAGTTTATATTATTGTCGACAACATGTGAAGCACATTTTAGAATTCTTCTCTGATTGATTAGTTGAGTGAACAGGTCGTTGATCTTTGTCTAACCCCATCCATGTTTATTCGGTGTCCTTGTGACTGTGACCTTCTCTTGCAATCTCAAAGTACTTGGTTCGAATCCCTGAGCGCTCATTTTGACAGACCGGCCATGCAGTGACATATGGCCTGATTCAGGCATCTGATAGCGAGCATGATCGTTATAAATGTCCATACAGCGATAGACAGCATCGATAACACAACGAGGACAGCACGAGTCATACATGTAAGCATGAGTTATATTTTGACAAAATGCCAGCGTAGTTACCTTCTCTTGATAGACTTCCTTTAAATGTCATTATAGGGCTTCGGCACACATCTTCTTCTCGTACATTTGTTGGTTGTGCATACACGAAACATACGTCAACCAGTGGCTTCCAGATGACCTTTTCCGTTACCAAGCACATCTGTGGTTTCTATTGACTGACTCTACAAGAAAGTCGTATTCATATGTTTCTATGTTCCCATTTAAGAACTCATAAGAGCGGTTTCGTTTACTAGTGCACTATATAATTGTTAACATTATTATATTTGACAAATTCTTTCACTGTTGCAGAAGCTGTTGTCTCAAAATGAAGTATGTTTGTTAGCTTAATTTCTAACACAAGTCTCGTTCGTACAACGGGGATCGTTTGTCGCATGAACGGAGCATGTGTAGCGTGTCTCTTATTATTAGCGCTGAATGTGAGAGCTGTTATACATCTTGCCTCCAACGGTAAGTGTACCAGTTTTGCTCCTTGGTAGCGAAAGATCCAGTCTATCTATGTATATATATGTACCATACAACAAGTTAAGAAGGGCAATGCAGGAGTAAGGTAAATGGTCGCCAAAACAAAATGCTGAGACCAAAGACAATGCTGTCTCCAACACTATATATGCGATGACACCTCTCTATTACGGTACAAGAATTATATATTACGTAACTTTCTTAAATGTGTACTTGTAGATGTGAAGTGTCTGACTGAACGGTAACGTTGCCTGCCTCTTGTCTAAGCGGGCACGCGTTCAAAATCCAAGCAAGAGCTAGAATTTTTCTATGGAAAGTAAAAATATAAAACCATCCTGCACACTTCGTGGCCCCTAATACCACAAGCGGTCGTTATTTCTCAACTCTTTAATCCTCTAGGTAAACCGCTGCAATAAAAGTCACAACGGCATTTTGTATTTATGTTTGGGTTTATGTTTTAGGGGAGCTATGAAGCATTTACGTTGCTGCCTCCCGGGTATCCACTTTTGGATCGTTCTTGTCACACAATTATTGTTCTCATCATTCATTGTTAGTTGTGGTTTTCATTGATCGTTGTCGTCACTGACTGATACATGTTGTCACACAACTATTGTTCTCATCATTCATTGTTAGTTGTGGTTTTCATTGATCGTTGTCGTCACTGACTGATACATGTTGTCACACATCTATTGCAATCGATATTAAATGTGTGTTATATGGCAAATGATGTAACTTAACTATCCTTATGAGCTCAATACTGGAAAATGATCATTGATCCACTGCCCTTCGATGCTCGTCGTAAACGAGACTAAAGAGAGTTCTGCTTGGGACTAGCAAACTTGCCATCTTCAACAAACCGTACAGAAATTGCCACTTCATAAGTATACAAAGTGTATCCTTTATTTAGCTTTTTTCAGTAGTGTCGCTGTGTTTCGAAAGAGTAAGAGAGCAGTGTCGCTGTGTTTCGTAATAGTAAGAGAGTAGTGTCGCTGTGTTTCGTAAGAGTAAGACGGAAAAGAAAATGAACACGTTAAAGTCAGTGTTCAGTGTGGTTGGGAATGAGCTACATACATTTCAAGTTTCTGACTGGGTTCGGTTGGAAAGACACAGGAGACCCATCATTACTATCTAAAATCTGAGATAACTAATCGCACAGAGAAGATGATTAATATGAAGAAGAAGAAGTTCACCTCTAATAGACATGTTTTTTAGCAGTTATAGTTTACTATTATATTTATGGTTATTATTATTACTGCATATGTGTACTGATGCTGCCAGTTAAGAGTACTGATGTACACCGATGCTATAAAGATTATCACAGAGTCAGCCAG
Source organism: Ariolimax columbianus (assembly GCA_036924085.1). Taxonomy (NCBI): domain Eukaryota; kingdom Metazoa; phylum Mollusca; class Gastropoda; order Stylommatophora; family Arionidae; genus Ariolimax; species Ariolimax columbianus. Next base: position 33,687,888 of record JAVGWX010000001.1, on the reverse strand, counting down.
TGTTAGGGAAATGTAATATCGTTATTATCACAGAGTCAGCCAGTGTTAGGGAAATGTAATATCGTTAAGTGATAATTTAATGGCATATGAGCAGGTAATGGATGCACATGAATATATCGTATCAAGTGCATGGCACATACTGCTATTTGCTAAAGTACGGGATACTCAATGACATCTGGTCGTGTAATGGAAACTCAATGGCATTTGTTTAAGTATAAGCCTAAAGTCACGTTCAATACCACTATCCTACCATTTCTAGCACGCTGAATATATTATCAGATAATGAGCAAAATATTGATGTCTGTCCATGTTTATTCTTCGTGACGAAAGGCTGAGGTCGAACAGCTATTGTTTGGCTCGTCTAGACTGCAATACGAAACATATGTTCATGGTATGTGCTAATCTGTGAAGACTGTACAGCAAAACATACCACATTACTTAGATGTTAATAGATATGCGTGTGTTCAATGAGGCATTTAGAATGGTGAAATGCTGTGTTTTACAGAAACAAAAATAGACGACGGTCGATGTTTCGACAACCCAATGACTAGACTAAAACACAAACAGTTGATAAAATACCAGGTAGCTACGCTAAATGTTTATCGTTACTTGAAAACTAGTGTTAATAAACAAAATTGTAGAAGTAATTAAGAAAGCAATGCAACAATTCAAGTCTTGTTGAAAGTGGATGTTTTATTCATGGTGTCTTCAATGGAACATGGGACAAAGCAGAGATGAATATGTGTGTGTGTGTGTATGTGTAGTGTTTTTATGTGTGTGTGTCTTTGCGTGTGTGTTGGGTAATCTACTAGGCAACTGAGGACGATCGAGCACATTTATTAAGAAAATCAAATTGAGCAGAGGTAGAGCACTGACTTTTCCGTAGAGAACTGTAGGGTCAAAAATGGCAATCCACCGACTGGTGTTGGATATTTATTTTTTTTATTTGAATCTGCTCATCGGTCAATCCAGCTTTACAAGCAGAAATTATAGGAGTCGATATAATGACACAAGAAACGAAGATCCGCATCTTCAACCTGTATGGCCCACCCAACAAAGACATGTCGCTCTCGAGTATGGAAATCAAGGACTCCAGCTGTTTAGTGGTTGGAGACTTCAACAGCCACTCGGAGAGATGGGGATATTCGGACACAGACAACAGAGGTGATGAAGTGGAAGACTGGAAGATAGATACAAATCTCTATCTTATCAATAGGCCGGAGGACAGCCCTAGCTTCTATTCTAGAACATGGCATACCACCTCCACTCCAGACTTGCCCTTTTCCACGAGGGATATTCACCACAAAATAAACCGCCAGGGGCTCAACCAATTGGCAGGTAGCGACCACTGGCCAATTAGGCTAGAAATTGATATGGAAGTAGGCCCACGGGAAATAAAACCGCTCCCAAGTTGGAACTATAAACGTGCTGACTGGGACAGATTTGCAATGCTGACAGATGGACTGTGTGAAACCATCAACACACGAAATAACAATATGAAACCTATGGTGGAAAGCCCAAGCAAAGCAATAATGCAAGCAGCCACCGAAACCATCCCAAGAGGGGCAAGGAAAAACTACAAGCCATATTGACAATAACAAGAGACAGCTGGAAAAACAAAACAGGAAGCCTCAATTTAGATAAAGAAGGAAACAAACTATATAATTTAGTCGGAGCCATGAATGACGAAACACCATCAAATAAACAAATTACCATCAAGCAGGGCGACAACATGCTTACTGGAAAAAAAGCAGCAAACGCCTTTACAGAACATTAGGCCAGAGCAAACCACATTGATGTCCCTACAGACATGCATACAGACATTAGTGAAGAACAAAAGAGCCACGACAACATCAAGATGGCACCAGAGGAGCACATGATGGCAAAACTAACAATGAATTAAATGGATGAGGCCATGAGAACTTTAAAGAAAAAGAAATCGCCCGGAAAAGATGGGGTAATAAACTAAATGCTGATGGGGTTGGTCCAAACAGCAAAGAGAAAGTTAAGCAAAGAGAAAGTTACTATCAGTCATGAACGAAAGCTGGAAAAGAGGAATTGTACCGCAGGCATGGAAAGATGCCGTACTTATACCAGTACCAAAGAACGAAAAAGATAGACCAGATCCAAATGGACACAGGCCCATCAGTCTACTGAGCTGTGTAGGCAAACTGATGGAGCGTGTGATAAACACCAGACTGATGTGGCACCTGGAAGAAAAACACATACTTATTCCACAGCAAGCAGGCGTTAGACAGCACAGATCCACTGAGGACCAGATCACTCTCATAGCACAGGAAATAGAGGATACAGTAGCGGTTTGAGTGGATCTAGAGAAGGCATTTGACAAGGTGTGGAAAATAGAACATTAAGTCAAGCTACGAAGAAGTGAAGTATGTGGGAAAATGTACAGATAGATCAGCCACTACCTCGAAAACAGAACAGCAAGAGTTCAAAAGTCAAGGGCAGATGAGCAAAAAGGTGACACTGGAGCAAGGAGTAACCCAAGAGGGGTGAGGGGGGGGGGTGGATGGTACTGTCACCCACACTTTTCCTGGTGTAGATAAACAACATCACAGAGAATATTCCAAGAAGAGTCCACAGCTCCATGTTTGCAGACGATCTGGTTATGTGGACCTCTGAAAAAAATCTCACAGTAGCAAGCAATCGGATGCAGTAGGCCCTAACATCCCTAACATGGAGGAGTGGGCGAACTCAAGGCTGGTCAAAATAAACGAGGAAAAAACAACTTGAACGATATTCTCGCTTTTAAATAAACCCCAGAACACCAAAATAAGTCTTAACCCCAAATGTCTGCGGACAAACGACAGCCCAAACCACTTGGGAGTCACATTTGATCGGCGCATGACATGGAAAAGTCAGATCGAGAGAAACCGAATGAGAGCCAGACAAAAAATGGCAATCATGAGGAAACTTGCTGGCACAAGCTGGATAGCAGACGAAAGAATACTAAAGAAACTGTACACTGGAAGAGTGAGACCAGTTCTCGAGTATGGCATTGCGGCATGGACAACAGCAGCAAAGGCGAACTTTGATCAAATTAGCAAACTTCAAGAGTTATAACAGGAGGCATGAAGTCCACGCCAATTGTAAAACTTGAAAATATTACAAATCTGCAATCCATGACCGACAGAAGATACTGCAGAGCCACGCAGCAAGCAAAGAAACTCAGAAGACTGACAGACCATCCAATGCATCAGAGACGAAATAGATTTGGAAATGGGAAACTAGAGGGGAGAAACTTTGCAGAAATTGCCAAAGCAAAGATGAGCGAACACCGTAACAATACCAAAGCCCATCCCTACTGTACGCAAACCTACCTGGAAGCAGCATATCATTCCGGAGGTGGTAGAAAATATACCAGGTATTGGAAACAAGAACAACCAGACTGAAAAAGAAAGAAGAGACATAACCCTGAGGTACATAACGGAAAACTACCCAAGCATGGAATGGACCCATGCATACACCGACGGTTCTGTAACAAACACAACATAGAACGGAGGGGCAGGGATATTCCTGAGCTTACCAAATTGTAGAAAAATAACACTGTCAGTGGCAAATGGAAAATTCTCAAGCAATTTCAGAGCGGAGGCAGAGGCACTGAGGGCTGCGGTAGAAGCAATGCTCACAGGCGAAAGCAATGAAAGCCATATAGTCCTGTTTACAGATGCCCTGGCCGTAGTCACAGCACTAAAAAGGCAGAAAAATACTGAACTTAATGATTTAAGAGCAGTACTCTGTCAACTATGCCAGCAGTCCGCACCAAAAAGAGTAGTGGTACAGTGGGTTCCATCCCACTGTAACATCCAAGGCAACGAGGAGGCAGACTGACGGGAAAAATAAGGTGCATGACTACCACAACCAGATGACCTACGAAGAGTCCAAAAGGCTTATTAGGGCCAGATACATGGCCAAATGGGAAACAGAACATACTGGTTACACAAAAAACGATGCCTATTACCAGTTGAACAGAAGAGAGCAGGTCGTGGTCTTCATACTCCGCACAGGCCACAACAGACTGAGGTACCACCTATTCAATAAACTGAAGATAGGTGGCACTGACGAATGCACTTGATGTACCGGGAAAATGACCACTGAACATCTGCTGCAAAACTGCCCGACATACGAGGACCAGAGAAAGCACATGTAACCATCACCAGTGGCAACACTAGACAAGCTCTATGGCAGTTTCGACAGCCTCAGGATGAGAGCTGCTTTCTTCGAAAAAATACAGGTTGACGTCTGACAGCGTACAAAGAAGAAGCAGAAGAAGAAACCAGCTTTACAAAGTAGGTACAAGAATAGTAGAAGCGGCCCGCATTATGTCGACCGTTGGTGAAGAACAAATGTGCCTAACACGGCATACCACATGACGTGTTAATGGCGTCAGTATATAAATATAAACGACTCAGTAAAAAACAGACAGTTTTTGTTTTTTATAATGTATAGCTTCACCAGGATCACCGGATTCATGTTTAGAGATGTGTACGTTATAATGCCTACGTGTTTGATGTTATTGTTGTATTTTATTTGTTACTAAGTAGCAAAATCATTTATATATTTTAGAATCCACAAGGAGCACATCCTAAAAGCCTAAGTCAATGAAATGCCATGAGGTATCCTTTTTGAGTGACGTGGAAATTACCGCTCTCTAAGATTCTGCAAAATTATGAACACATACAAAATCAACAGACTTGTATAAGAGGCGCAATCTGCTATGCGCAGAAATGTTAAATTTAATCATGGTTGAAACTGGAGAACAAAGAAAAAAGTTACAAACCAGTTTTACTACCATGAAAACAGTCAAAAGTAGAAGCTGGTCTAAGATCTCATAATCTCATACCCGCGTTTCAGGCCATCAGGCTCCTCCACCTTGGAGGCAAGCAGAATAAGAAAATTAGCATAAAGTTCATCAATAAGTCCGACGGCTGCATATGCTCGTCATACGAAGAGGTAGGGAACTGGTGGAAGGTGCACTACACGTGTCCTCTTAACCACCCACTAGCAACGACATGTCTCGGTCTGTCTACTGAATCTCCGTATCCTCTTTCAGATACGGAAACCAACATCGACCCCCCTATAGCTGAAGTCCTTGCTGCTATTCGGAAACTCAGCCGCAGGCTCCGATTACATCCCACCGGAGCTATTGAAACATGCCATCGTCCCGATCAGCTCTGCCCTCCATCATTTATTCCTGCAAGTATGGAGAACGGGACACGTCCGGGCTGACTGGCGCCGTGGAATCGTCATCTCTCTGAACAAAGGCAAGGGGAGTCGCAAAACCTGCAATAATTACAGGCCTATACAACTATTCTCGGTACCGGGGAAGGTGTTTGCCCACGTGCTGGTGCTAGACTCAAGCTTCTTTTGAGCACAAAACGTCGCACAGAACAGTCTGGCTTCACCCGTGCCTCCTGCACCGGGCCTTCAATCGCTCCGTGTACGCTGCATACGTGGACTTTAAGTCCGTCTTCGACTCAGTTGATCGGCCGGCTTTATGGAAAGTTCTCCAGGGAATTGGCATCCCGCCCCCCTGTTGAACCTGACATCGGCGCCAGAATTCGATTAGGTGGCGCTCTCTCTGACAGATTCCCACGACTTCGGGTGTCAGATGAGGATGTGTTCTTGCCCAGACCTATTCTGCCGGGCAATCGACTGGCTTCTTGACCGCCTCAGTACTAATCAGGAGGGTATAGCTATTGATCAGTCAATCTTCACTTATCTTGTTAACACAGTTCGGCACAGATAGATCTGCGCTGCGGCGCTTTCTGGAAATGTTAGACAGTGAAACACTCTAACTAGGCCTTTCTATATCCTGAGTCAAGACCAAAGTTCAGATCATCATTCCGACACAGCACCCCAAAGTATTGCAGCTCAAGATCATACTGCGAAGGGCACCTACGAATTCATCTATCTCGGTAGCATGATATCATTCGATGGGCGCAGCGGTACCAATATGTCAAGGTGGATCGGACTAGCTGCGTCCGCTGTGCACGACCTCCGACGTGTGTGGAGTAATCGCAGGATCTTCCTTGGCACAGAAATCTGCATCTACCAGTTCTGAGTGGCCCCAGTCCTTTTTATCTCTCCACAACCTGGACATTGCTGAAGCATGACATGTTGAGACTGGAAGCCTTTTACATGCGCAACCAGAGGCGTATCCTGGGCATCCGATGGCATGACTACATGCGCAACCAGCGGCGTATCCTGGGCATCCGATGGCATGACTACATGCGCAACCAGCGGCGTATCCTGGGCTTCCGATGGCATGACTACATGCGCAACCAGCGGCGTATCCTGGGCATCCGATGGCATGACTACATGCGCAACCAGCGGCGTATCCTGGGCATCCGATGGCATGACTACATGCGCAACCAGCGGCGTATCCTGGGCATCCGATGGCATGACTATATCAGCAATGTGGAGGTCTCTGCTAAAGCAGGCTTTCACCCGATCTCAGAAACAATTGATCGGCGCCGAGTTTCTTTGTTCGGTCATGTTGTACGGCTGGACCAGGAAACCCCTTGTCCACAAGCTACTACACAGGTCCTTCCTCAGCGCCTAAAGCCTTCTCCCGACCGGCTGGAGGAGCAGAAGAGGCCGTCCCCGAACAGTATGGCTCCAGCAAGTAGCAATATCCTCCTCGGGCCTGGACGAGGCCTGGAACAACGCCACAGCTGTGGATGGGAATGACCGACGCAACGGGCGTCAGACGTCTAAACGAACATTATTATCGTTATACACACATACATGCCACGGAATAAAGAACGAATAACATTGCACAGATAAACTGGTTATAGAATTAAAAATAATAAGTAATGAAATATTTAAAACTATTAAGAATAAAATACTAATCTAACTCTTAAATTATATATAAATTAAGAAATATCAAAATTGGGCACAGTCTGAAAATGTTTTACTCTTTCCCAGTTTATTATTTGTAAATGTTGTTCAGTAGTCCTCCTATACATGATAGAAAGGTTGAATTTTAAAAATTGACATGAATATTTGTAACACTGGCAGGACATGGGAGTTCAGCAACAATAAAATAAATTGAGAATAAAAAGAAAAAGAGAGAGACAGAGACAGAGACAGAGAGAGAGAAAGAGAGAGAGAAAGAGAGAGTATGATAATATTTAGACGTTTCAGGTATAGAGTTCAAACCACTGATTTTGTCATTGTTATGCGATCTTAGATATACAATATCTACATAAATTATCAGTTCTTTAAGCTTCTTCTATTTTAGCATAAATCTACATGAATAATATCATATGATCGATGTTGCTATATTGCAATTCTAATGTGGTGGCTCGTGTGTCAGCTCGCTGGTAGAATGCCAGTCTAATTATAGATAGCTACACTTAACATTGGATAGAGTTGTCACTTTTTCTATCAGCCACACTTTACTATAAACTATAAACACAATAACAGCTGTTTTTGAAATCATAAAAACAAAAAACAAAAGAAACAAACAAAACCTTTCTTGTTTTCATGAATGCAGATTTAAAGGATGAGTAGGACTCTGACATCAATAGATGTTGGACCAAAGGAAGCTGCCTTAGAGGATGAAGCTAGAGCTTAAATCACTTACTCAGAGACTAGGCATCTACAGGTTTTTCTGGAGTGCAGTGATGTCGTTTGTCTATACCAGAACATTACATAATAAGAAATAGTGAAACATTTGAGATACTTTCTGCTATGCTTAATCGTCTCTGTTGGTACATGTTTCATACATTTCGATGAATCAAAGACATATATTGGATCTGTGTATTCGTAGCGTATAATTCAGAAAGAAATATACCGTTTTAGACCACGTATCTAGATCTTTTGTGAGCATGGCAGTTGTACGCAGGTAATGCGTTTAAGGCTTCATGCCAGGCTTCGAAATTGTTCGTACTAAACACCTCACATCGTTTTACACATAAATCTATAGTAGATTTAATGACATCCACAAAAGGACCTTAAATCACCGGTTTTACTTTGCCGCAATGAGGCACCATTTTAACCCTTGATGGTCTCCCGAAGTGCCCTGTCCTGAATTATTCAAGAGCTCATCCGTTTACATTTTCAGCCATTAAAAAAGGTAAAAGGATCTAAAAGCAAAGCTATTTCCGTATTTGCAGTCGGCTATGATGACGGTGTTAATGGCTCGGTAGCTGTTAGAATTGCACCATTTGGCTCAAAGCAAACCTTGCAGTTGTTGCTCGCTTGTTACAATTGTTTTATTGATCTAAAGAAAGCGTAGATAATGTCAATTTGAGGAAAGAGCAAAGTCTAATATTGCCTGTGGCAGATCGTTACTTCTAGAGTGTTTCCTTTTGCAGAGCCCTAATTGCTATGTCTTGCTGCTTAATATGGACATGTCTAGGAGAATATTGCTTGATAAATTGATGCAAATGATATACAGTTTTCCAGTGTTAGATTGGCTATATGTGTTATAAGATCAAGTGGCATTTTAAGTAAAAATGTGTTGTCGTTTTAAAGAAATATTAACTCTCTAGTGTATGATATTATCCCGTGCTAATCTCAGCATAGAAAAGACTAATGCAAGATTCGATGGATGTTATGGAGGAGACTACTAAAAATTGTTTTGGGGCTAGAAACCTCAGCATGTAAAACACGCAAGAGCAGACAGAGTGCTTTGGCGCAGGTTTCTGTAAATGGTAACTGTTTGTTTGATGGACACAATGGAGACACTTATATGGTGCTATCTGTTTGTTGTAAAGGCCTGACTGAAGTTGATTGCAGACCAGTACACGTGGTATTGGGGGGGAAGAGTGAAGGGCAAGAGAGTCAAAGAGCGGCAAAGGTACAGATGACAGACAACGTCAAGATGTGGTCGGGATATAGTTTGAATCAGTGTACCAACTTGGCATGGGACAGAGACGGATGTGGATCCATTGCCGTCAACCTCTGAAGTGGAGACGTCATTTGATGATGAGGATGAAACATGATACACATTTGGACGAACATTCAAGATTGATGAGCTCTCCCGTAGTTGGGGTTGATGCGTGGGTTGATGCGTGGGTTGATGAGAAGATTGATGTGTGGGTTGGTGGGTGGGTTTATGCGTGGGTTGATGCGTGGGTTGATGCGTGTGTTGGTGCGTGGGTTGATGCGTGGGTTGATGCGTGGGTTGATGCGTGGGTTGGTGTGTGGGTTGATGCGTGGGTTGATGCGTGGGTTGATGTGTGGGTTGATGTGTGGGTTGATGCGTGGGTTGGTGCGTGGGTTGATGCGTGGGTTGATGCGTGAGTTGGTGCGTGGGTTGATGCGTGGGTTGGTGCGTGGGTTGATGTGTGGGTTGATGCGATATGTGTATCAGACTAAAGAATATTAGAAATGGTTTATCATACTTCTATGTTTCTGTTTTAAATACACTTACGCAGATGGCAGAAAATATTGCGTATCCAGGTGACAACTTATACATTTCGTTGCTATCTTCAGTCATTCAGTATGCATCCCAACGAAACCTATCCCAGTGTCTCCTTATTCTACTTCGTATGTCAAGAAAACAATATGTTGATTTTTTAATTATTTATGCTTTACAGTGTTGTTGTTATTGTTGTTATTGTTGTTAGTGTTGCTGTTGTTGTTATTGTTGATGAATGCCTGAAATGAGTAAGATTAATCTGTTGTGTGTCCTGAAAAGGGTGTTAAGTAGTAGTTTTCCGTGCATCCCGAACGTGTTGAAGAAGGTGAATCGGGGTCCTCCAGGCAGTTTTGCTATTGTTCTCCCCAATACTATGCGGATCACATTCATCCCGCACCCCGTGTGTCAAGGTGTCAAGAAAACAGTCCGTTGCCAGAAAGACCTGCGGGAAAGTGAGGTTAGTCTTGGCCAGTATGTTTTACCTAACCCTGGCTAACATGTCTGATAATTAAGTTTTGCCTGACCCTGACTAATACACACACACACACACACACACACGCACGAACGCACCCACGCACACACACATACACACACACACACACACATACATACATACACTGCAATCACTAAAGGTACACATTCGGCTGAGTGAAACATAATCTCTGTGGCTCAGAGAAAGTGTGGAAGCCATGTGAGGAATATCAGTCAAAATCTAGAAGTCGTGTAAGGAATATATGCCAAGTGTAGAAATCGTGTGACGAGCAACAGTAAAGTATGGAAACCATGTGAGTACTATCAGTCAAGTGTAGAAGTCATGTGAGGAATATCAGTCAAGTGTGAATACCATGTGAGACATATCAGTGAAGTGTAGAAACCATGTGAGGAATATCAGTCAAGTGTAGAAACCATGTGAGGAATATCAGTCAAGTGTTGAAACCATGTTAGCAATATCAGTCAAGAGTAGATACCATGTAGGAATATCAGTCATGTGTAGAAACCATGTGAGGAATATCAGTCATGTGTAGAAACCATGTGAGGAATATCAGTCAAGTGTAGAAACCATGTTAGGAATATCAGTCAAGTGTAGATACCATGTAGGAATATCAGTCATGTATAGAAACCATGTGAGGAATATCAGTCATGTGTAGAAACCATGTGAGGAATATCAGTCAAGTGTAGAAACCATGTGGAGAATATCAGTCAAGTGTAGAAACCATGTGAGGAATATCAGTCAAGTGTAGAAACCATGTGAGGAATATCAGTCAAGTGTAGAAACCATGTGAGGAATATCAGTCAAGTGTAGAAACAATGTGAGGAATATCAGTCAAGTGTAGAAACCATGTGAGTTAGTAACAGAAATTGTCATTCATTGTTCTATTTTTCGAGAACATTTTTCCGTTTATTTATTCTTTTCTATCTCTCTCAGTCTTCTCTCATTCATAAACAAACTATATATCTCTCTCACTCACACCACCTGTTTCTCACACGCATCCCAAATATCTCTCATGCACAACCTATCCAGCAATATTTTAGTTCTCTCTATCTCTCACCCTATCTCTCTGACTTACCAAATCTCTATTTCAATACTTCGTTTCTCTCTCTCTCTCTCTCTCTCTCTCTCTCTCTCTCTCTCTCACATACACACACTCACACTCATACACACACACACACACATACTTTTCCCTCGTCCATTGACTCCATCTCTTTCTCATACACGCCTTCGCTATTTTGCCTCTTTCTCAATCCACCACCACCTCTATTTCAACTTCTTGTTCTCTCTATGACTCACTTTCTCAAGCACACACATTTTCTCTATCCCCTTTCTTTCTCTCTCATCCGCTCTTTAACCCCTCCCTTTCTCTCTTGTATACACAACCTCTCTCTTTCTCTCTCACTTTCTCTTCTTCCCTATTTAACTCGTTTTCAATCAAATAAGTACTTGTTTGGGGTGAGAAGACTAACATCTGGACAGACAAAACATAGTGATCAGATAGTTAGTTAGGGTCAGGCAAAATATAGTGGCAAGACTCTTACCTCGCTTCCTCGCGGTTCCCCATGGACACATTATGTTTTATGGCGGGCGTGCTAATGGTGGGGTGGATCAACGTGATCCCCGTAGTAGAAAGAAAAGCGCAGATGAAGCCAACACAACCGCTTGAAAGACTGTCTACCTTTATCAGCACGCTTCGGAATGTGAGGAAAGCGACTGCAACATGCCACCTTAGCGTCCTTTTCTGAGCGCACACACGAGTAGACTTACTCATTGTGGGCAATAACAACGTTCTTTTCTGAGCGCACACACGAGTAGACTTCTCATTGTGGGCAATAACAACGTCCTTTTCTGAGCGCACACACGAGTAGACTTACTCATTGTGGGCAATAACAACGTTCTTTTCTGAGCGCACACACGAGTAGACTTACTCATTGTGGGCAATAACAACGTTCTTTTCAGGATGTAATCCAGTCGTGCTATCAACAAAGCCTCTCTATATCTCTCAGATCATAGAGCCATTTCTCTCTGTACGCAATGCTATATTTCTCTGTACACCGTATTATATATCTCTGTACACAGTACTACATCTCTCTTTATACAGTATTATATCTCTATGTACATAGCGCTATATCTCTCTGTACACAGTGCTATATATTTATACAAACAGTGCCATATTTATAAATGCACAGTGTCTACATCTCACTTTATACAGTATTATATCTCTCTGTACACAGCGCTATATATTTATACAAACAGTGCCATATTTATAAATGCACAGTGTCTACATCTCTCTTTATACAGTATTATATCTCTATGTACACAGCGCTATATTTCTCTGTACACAGCGCTATATATTTATACAAACAGTGCCATATTTATATATGCACAGTGTCTACATCTCTCTTTATACAGTATTATATCTCTCTGTACACAGTGCTATATATTTATACAAACAGTGCCATATTTATATATGCACAGTGTCTACATCTCTCTTTATACAGTATTATATCTCTATGTACACAGTGCTATATATTTATACAAACAGTGCCATATTTATATATGCACAGTGTCTACATCTCTCTTTATACAGTATTATATCTCTCTGTACACAGTGCTATATATTTATACAAACAGTGCCATATTTATATATGCACAGTGTCTACATCTCTCTTTATACAGTATTATATCTCTATGTACACAGTGCTATATATTTATACAAACAGTGCCATATTTATATATGCACAGTGTCTACATCTCTCTTTATACAGTATTATATCTCTATGTACACAGTGCTATATATTTATACAAACAGTGCCATATTTATATATGCACAGTGTCTACATCTCTCTTTATACAGTATTATATCTCTATGTACACAGTGCTATATATTTATACAAACAGTGCCATATTTATATATGCACAGTGTCTACATCTCTCTGTAGACATTGTTTTACTCTACCCACGATTTCAATAGGAACGACAATCAAAAGTGCCGGTGCAAGACAAGACATACAGCTCGTATAATGTTCCAAACAAAGTACCTTTAAACTAACTAACTAGTAAAAGTAAAGTAAAGAAAAACATCCAAACATAACAGCTACATAGAGGAAGAAAAAAATCCCCTGCATTTTCAAAAACAAAACTATAAAACGGAAGAGACATTGACTCCGTGTTTGTATCCTTTTAGTTAATTCGATTTCTTTCAAATCAAATATAAAAGCACTAGAAATTCTACTCAAAAACGCTGTATTCTCATTAGAATCTTCACCCTGATTAAACATGCATGCTCTGTTCTCCGATTACATTCACAAAATCTCATCTCCTGACGTGATATCCAGATACAAGGAAAAACGTGATGCTCGTGTTCAGCCCAAGTAAAGAAAAGACCGCTTGGTAATTAGGATTCCATTTTTGTTTGTTCGTCTTTTATTATATTATATAATGTTATTATTATATAATATAGGTACTGTAATATAGATATCTCCCACAATAGCCACGAAAACCCAGTTAAGGACAACACATGCATCGGGGACTTATCACTTAGGCAACATCACCAGATGGGCGTACACAGCAGTGACATCAGAGAATTATTATACATCAAGGATGTCCTTCAACATGCCAACAACTCCAAGCATCACTGGTTTGGTCATGTAGTCAGAAAGAAAGACGAAAGCTGGAGCACAGCAATTACTCGGTTGTAACCGCGTGGCAAAATTAGACCTCCCAGAAGACCCTCACCAAGTGACAAGATTGGCTCGAGCTGCACAGAACTCGCGATCCAAAAACAAACAAGAAATCTAGTTCGGACCCGCACAGAACAAACAAAAAGACAGTACTACCCGCTAAGCAGAGAACTGCACATTCCGGTTACCATCAACTTGCACATGGGATCAAGATGCTTCGCAGCGCATGAGCTGCAGTGGTCAGTGACCCATAGCTGACTGCTAGCGTCAGAGCCAGCGAAACAGAGCTGCCAAGACCCTTCTACACCTCCACGCGGTGATCCTGGATAACAGGCTGCAGCAGGACAGACTGGCTAAGGAGAAGGGGTCGAAGAGGGAATGCTAACCCGGTACTCAAAAAATGCTTGCTGAAGTCGGATGTGTTGGACCGAAAGGTGCAAATATCGCAGTCAAGCTGTAAACTACGACACAACGCATTCCGTTCTTTGGAATACATTCTGCTGCTTAAGCCCGTTTAGGTTTTGGTAGCGGGAGATAGAGAACGAATGAAGCCATGAAGCCGCCTCGCATACAATGTGGGGCCTGCACAAGTATAAATGACTAAGATTTATGTACTGTGCGCTTCATAAAGTAAAAGCCAGTGTGCAATGAACTTCATAATTCACTCAACTTATTCAAACCGTGTATATGAAAAACTTTCTATACAATGAGAAGCCAACCACCATGCTCAACCCTGCTTAGATGCCTCTTTCAACATGCGTGGCAGGTTAAATTATTACTATTCTTTGCTCTCCTTTCGGGCGTCATTAACACTCGGAATACATAAAAATAACCTTTATTTTCAATCGGTGCTTTTTATAATCGTAAAATAATTAATATTTACGGTATATCTAACATTAATTCTGAAAAAAATTACGAATTGGCCAGAATATGATGTGAATATTTTCTCCGAAATACGTGCTTCTAAAGCTGTAGTAGAACTCATGTAATATTTGCAACAGGAAACAGATAACTAACAGTAGATTACTACAGCGGTCTATTGTGCAGTAGCTAGAAATCCTCCAACGTGATCGGTCACGAATGACCACGGAATTATTTAAAGAAGTTAATGGCAAAGTTCATTTTCTTTCCAGAATATTGTCATAAAACGGAGTCACCTTATATTCATGGTTTTTTTTCACGTGAAACGCTTTCGAAGCAATATTAATCATGCCATATAGGAAAGAGCCGAAGAGACGAGAAGTGTTCGAGCACCTTTTGGTTTGGGACACAGAAATGAGCGAGGAGAAAAACAGGTTGAATTCTGCACGGAAAACAACCTCTCCATTGCCAACACCTTCTTCAAACAACATCCACGAAGACTGTACACGTGGACCTCCCCTGATGGCAATAGCAGAAACCAAATAGATTACATCCTAGTCCAACAAAGATGTTTACACATTAATATTGTATCCATAAATGTGCTGACTCCCAAGATTGTTTTGCGTCTTTAGTTTGATACCTCTTCTTCTTCTTCTTCGTACGCAGTCAGACAGTAACCATTATTTTTTCGAAAAAAGCAACGGTCATCCTGAGGCTGTCGACACTGCCATAGAGCTTGTCTTGTGGTTCCACTGGTGATGGCCACATCTGCTCTCTCTGATCCTCGTATGTCAGGCAGTTCTGCAGCAGATGTTCAGCGGTCATTTTCCCGGTACCACACGGGCATTCGTCGGTTCCACTTATCTTCAATTTGTTGAATAGGTGGTACCTCAGTCTATTGTGGCCAGTGCGAAGTCTGAAGACAACGACCTGCTCTCTTCTGTTCAACTGGTAATAGGCATCGTTTTTGGTGTAACCAGTATGTTCGGTTTCCCATTTGGTCATGTATCTGGCTTTGATAAGCCGTTTTGACTCTTCGTACGTCATACTAGAATCTGTTTGTGGTAGTTTTGCACCTTCCTTTGCCAGTCTGTCTTCCTCCTCGTTGCCTTGGCTGTTTCAGTGTGATGGGACCCACTGTACCACTACCCTTTTTGGTGCGGACTGCTGGCATAGTTGACAGAGTGCTGCTCTTAAGTCATTAAGCTCAGTGTTTTTCTGGCTTTTTAGCGCTGTGACTACGGCGAGAGCATCTGTAAGCAGGACTGTATGGCTTTTATTTTCTTTATGTGTCACCATTTCTTCCACTGCCGCCCTCAGTGCCTCTGCCTCCGCTCTGAAATTGCTTGTGTACTTACCAGTAGCGAATGACAGTGTTATTTTTCTGCCATTTGGTAGGTTCAGGAATGCTCCTGCCCCTCCGTTCTGTGTTGTGTTTGTTACAGAACCGTCGGTGTATGCATAGGTCCAGTCCATGCTTGGGTAGTTTTTCGATATAAAGCTTAGAGTTTGATACAATCAGAAGGATAGTGGCATAGAAAATGCCATTTAACTAAGCGAATGCGTATTTTATATAGAAAATAATACAGAAAGCAACAAATGAACAAATCCTACGGATAGGTGAAACATTGCTATTGTCAGCTCGTTGGTTCAATGTTGCCGTCAACGAATGACCAATCAAAGAAATATTACAACTGAGTAAGGAGTAAAAACATGAATCGGGAAATTAAAAAATTTTAGATAATGAAAACTGACTCAGACTAAGGTATAGAAGAGGTTCTTCTTCTTCTTCTTCTTCTTCTGCGTAGGCAGTCAGACAGTAACCATTATTTTTTCGAAAAAAGCGACGGTCATCCTGAGGCTGTCCACACTGCCATAGAGCTTGTCTTGTGGTTCCACTGGTGATGGCCACATCTGCTCTCTCTGATCCTCGTATGTCAGGCAGTTCTGCAGCAGATGTTCAGCGGTCATTTTCCCGGTACCACACGGGCATTCGTCGGTTCCACCTATCTTCAATTTGTTGAATAGGTGGTACCTCAGTCTATTGTGGCCAGTGCGAAGTCTGAAGACAACGACCTGCTCTCTTCGGTTCAACTGGTAATAGGCATCGTTTTTGGTAGAAGAGGTTCAAACCATTCGGTTTAGTAGTTCTCTTTAAAAAGATTAAATGATTGGAGAAAACAACAGCGGTTGCTATCGAACGTACAAGATAGCTAGCGGTAGCTATGAAGTCTAAAATGCCGTAGTCGTGAGTTCAGCGAAACCGTGTGATGACAGGAGTAGACTTTCTATAGTAAGAGTGAAGCTACAGACAGTTATGGTTATCAAGCCACACGTGATTAAACATATATGTCTATTATACTCTTTTTTTTTTTTTGTTTTATTGTACGTGTTTGCCTCCCTAGTTTCTACTGGGGGAGGCGCGACTATTCCACCCCAAACCGTAGTCAATTCGGCTATATTAAGACGCATAAACCAGTGCTTGGATGTATGTGTGCGTCTGTATGTACCTATGCTAGGTTTGTGCGTTCTCAGAAGCCAGCCCAAACAAAGTGCAATGGAAGGGTCTCACCCCGAGGGTGCGTGTGAAAGTTGTGCAAGAGTGTGATTGTAGGACAGCTCTCTACTACTCTTGTTGTGACTACGTTTATTTATAGCCTCGCAGTTTCTCGATAGCACATAGTTGCATAAATAACGTTGCATGACTCACTGGGAAAACCATTCTTAATTACACAAATAACTCTAGGGAAGGATGTCATGCCCCTTTCTGGAGCATACCTTCAGGTACAAATATTTTGTTTTAAACATTTCTTATGTGACACTTGATCAACAAGACCTTACGAAAGTTGGCCTCACGGCTATGTTAAGGGATATAACCACACAAATAAACAATAACAAAATATTTGGTTTAAATTTCAACGTTACTTCCCTTCCCGTCTTCAAATAATCTGAAGCAGAGGTGGCCAAACTACGGCGCGTGTACAAGATCCGGCCACCAGTCAGTTTTTACCGGCCCGCCAACCAGTTTAGACCGGCCCGCCAGTCATTTTTGGCCGGACTTTTATTATTCATTGAAAATTACTGTATACGCCGAACACTGTGCTAAAACATAGATTACAAAATAGCACGTATGGGCATCAGAAAGAAAACTAAAAAAGACCCAAAATGTATGATTAACATCTCTGCCAGGAAGCTTATCAAATCCAAGACCAGAAACAGATTAATTGACTCTGTATTATCCCATGTTCTCAGAATTTCTACGTCAGAAAAAATGGAAGTGGACTTGAAATCCAATTTGACAAATTTTGAAAAGCCACACTCTTTACAATGAAATAGCACACAGAAGTATGTTAGATATAAATAATTACATGTCATTTTACAAATTATAAAACAAATTAAACAACAGATTCATAAAAAATTTTTTACAAAAAAGGAATTTCAGTCCGAAGACTGGTATACACGACTTGGCAGATGTGCAGCTCAAAAGCTTTCCGTTGTGTCGTTGTTTTCTGTACATGGTTCATTATTTATGTAAAACTAAATCTCAGAACGCCAGTTTTAAGGATGTTATAGGTTAGGCCCTCTGGTTTTATCCTTTATTATAATCTCACCCTCTGTCAACCTTAGCTTGGCGACCACTGATCTAAAGGATTCAAAGTACATTTGAAAAAATTAGGGCAAACTACCTGACAAGAGAAAAATAAATAGCGCAAATGCGCGGTCATAGGAACACAGACTTTCGTTTAAAATCAATCTAGGACATACAACTTTTTCGATAGTTCATCAGCTTAAAATATAAATCGCTTAAAACGATTAAATTATCACTTATCGAAAAATTGCTGTTATTATTAGTATAGTATTATTATTGTAAATATTATTATTCAGAAATTATTGTTATTATTATTGTCACAGCTGCAATAGTGTTTTGCTTCCATCTGATAATAGTTTATGCGCTCGTCTTTTATTGAATTATAATTGTTAACTCTTTGCATGTATATCATTAAATTTATTGTTTTTCTGCTGCAACAAAAGATTAGGCCTTTATCAGTTTTATCTTTTCTTCATATAGTATACTCTTCATTATTGATTCACTGAAGGATTTTATAATACAAAAAACACTGCGCATGTAGCACCAAATTCAATAGTATTGTTCTAAATCAGATGTTTTTTAATCAGTAAAAGTGGTTCTTTGTTTTTTTAATTCGAGGCAAAATTAGATTTACGTGGGTTTTTTTGTTTTTATTTGTGTATTCAGTTATTATGTATGGTGTATTGATCATAGCACTTTGTACTAATATGACAAGACGACGTACCCTCAGCTTGCTTTTGATTCGTTCCAAAGGCGAAGTGTGTAAAAACAACTTCAGCTGAAGAGTCTTGTACAATAGAAGGGTTAACATGAAGCATAAAAAGCATTGCTCACAATCTCATCTCACAGTCTCATCTCACAGCCCCATCTCACAGTCTCATCTCACAATCTCATCTCACAATCCCATCTCACAGTCCCATCTCACAATCCCATCTCACAATTTCATCTTACAGTCAAATTTCACAGTCGCATCTCACAATCCCATCTCACAATCTCATCTCACAGTCTCATCTCACATTGTCATATCAGTCTCACCTCTCAGACCCATCTCACAGTCTCATCTTAGCCTCATCTCACATTCCTATCTTACAGTCCTATCTCACAGTCCCATCTCACAGTCTCATCTCACAATTTCATCTCACAATCTCATCTCACATTCCCATCTCACAATCTCATCTCACATTCCCATCTCACAGTCTCAGCTCCCATTCCCATCTCACATTCTCATCTCACATTCCCATCTCACAGTCTCAGCTCCCATTCCCATCTCACAGTCCCATCTCACAATCCCATCTCACAATCTCATCTCACAGTCCCATCTCACAATCCCATCTCACAATCTCATCTCACAGTCTCATCTCACAATCCCATCTCACAATCTCACCTCACAGTCTCATCTCACAATTCACATCTCCCAGTCGATTTCACATTTTCCATATCAGTCACATCGCCCAGTCCAATCTCAAATGTCCCATATCACATGCCTCATTTCAAAGTACAATCTCAAATGTCCCATATCACATTTCCCACATCTCGTTTCCCAGTCCCATTTTTCAGTGCTATCTCACAACTCTCATCTCATTTGAACCATCTCAGTTGTCTCGCGTTCTTATAGCTGCTGTAGATAACGTAATCTATATTCATCCAGCATCAGTGTTCATGCACAAAAGTGTGAACCAGGCTCACGATCTAAGCACATGGTATATTATCACCAATTTGGTCCGCCGAGTTTCTATGTTCTGACATCCTAATGATCCCTCAATTCTTCATGTTTGTCTTCACCATGTAGTTAAGCTTCGAAGAGTCTCTTTAAGCTGTCATATTTGGAAAAGGAATTTGAACGACACGGCAATACAAATGAACTTTAGACAATGTTTATCCACTTTGTCTCTGACTAAATAATGGAAGAGTGTGGCGGGGGAAAGAAACATGTGCAGAATCTGAGCTGAACACTTGAGAGTGCGAGAGATATTTCAAGGATGCTAAGGCAATCAAGTAGACCAAACAAACTTGGGGTGATCAAAGGTTTGGATGAGAAAACTGTTAAAGTCCACAATTAAATGGCTCTATCAAGACGAAGATGTCAAGGTCCCCGATGAAAAAAACCAGCTCTACATAACAGTCCAAAGGTTAGTTTAAGCACTAGTAGTATGCTTGTATCAGCGGGATCGTTTTGTCTGTATGCAAACTCTTCATATACGGAGAATGTATACTCGTAATTTGTTATGAACGTAGTACCCATAAACTCCATAAATGTCCACTAAAACTAATTAATATATTGTAGTCATTATTTGTATGCAGTATTAGATTGTAAACGACCTTAAGAATTTCTTATCGATAAATACAAAGGATGCATGGGTTATGACAGTGACGTATATCTTATATAATTACGTAAAATTGTAAAACAGTATAACAAAAAAGTTAAATTCTATTGTACAACACAGCCGAATTGTTTCTAGTCGATTGGAAGTAGTTTCATTACCACATAGATAAAAGTGCAAACTAAGTATGTCCCATACTAATTTATTTTGTGAACACGTGGATCGGTAAATAATCTTGTTATTTAACGGGGATTAGTCACCTGAATCTGGTGCATATAGTGGGGCAAATGGTGAAGGTGTCATCCACATGGATTAGGTTTTGGACTACTTTAATCCTAATCAGAGGACTCTAAGTGATACAGAACAAGCTGGCGAAACGATAATCCATCTAGTTGCCAGTATTCTCTTTCCTCTCGGAACACATGTTTTGCACATTTTTTCCAGCGCTCAATGTCAATTTTTGAGAAGGCATCACGTGTCAAATGTTAAACATCTCACTATTGGAAAGTGGTGGTGTGTGCCGCCACTTACCCTTTCACTGCAGTCCACAGAAGTTATGTTGGATTACGGCGCGAATAGTAAGGTGGGAGTCAAAATAAAGAGTGGCAATGCTCTGCAATTATTTTGTCATTGTATACAGCTTTGTCATCTTCGCCTGTTTCACAAGCTGCATTAACTTTGATTTCAAATTAGTGTCCCCAAATCGGACTACATGATACGATTGTATGTGCTTGATGAAGTTTGAACTTTGTCTTCCTGCACTACAACATTATCATATTATACATTGTCTATTATGAGTCATAGCAGTCTATCAAGCGAGGAGAGGAAATGGCTCTCTATCCAACCCCTGAAAATGTATCCCTTCATTTCAGTGTGGTAATCCCTACTGTATGGAGACTAAGCTTTACTTTTTTTTTAAACGCTCTGCATCATTGGAAAGCCCATACTCTCTGCTGCTAGAATGTGCTAGTATAATGAGTTGTCCTTTCCAACTTGTGATTGTCCTTTTCTTGTCTCTGTCAACTGATTGCCATCCTTTCTCACAGATGTGGGTAGCATTAGCTCACGATTTGTCCAAATATATATTCAATTGCACTGTGCTCCGTGCGATGTTCTACAGTCATGAGACATGGGCACTCACAAATTCATTGGAAAAAAAACTGAGAGGGACCCATGCTTCTCTTGTGAGATGCTTGATCGGAATCCCTCTCCGGAATCAACGTATGTAAAATCTTCACAATTCTGACATACCACGATTGTCATTGGTGAATGATGTGGTATTCTATGCAGACAAGACAAAATATAGATGGGCAGGTCACATGTTGCGACGAAACGATGGTCGATGGAGCATTGTGGAAGCAATCTGATACCCCCCCCCCCCCCCCCGAGACAAAATGAGAACCTCGGGGAAGACCTCCAATACGTTGGTCAGACTCCCTTGCTATACACAACACCCGATACACCTCTGGAAGAGCGTTTAGCGCCCACTAGACGCACATGGCTCTAGACAGAGTCCGCTGGAGACGACATTCAGACCCGCAGCTTCACTGAGGAACGGGTCATAAAGATCAAGATCAAGAGAAGATCGTCCAAATACACCGCATCGTAGCCTTCCATTTGGAAGTGTGTAAGGTAAGTACCTTTCAACTTTTATCTACTACAGATGCGCACATTTGAATACCGGCCCCCACTAACTTCCCAACACTCACTGTTGGCTCCTAGTAACTGGTATTCCACACCAGCGGCCATACCCAAAGCATATGCTATGTCTGGCCGGCTAACATTGTGAGAGTATCGGTCAAATTTGACTATGTTGGAACTACCTTCCCAGAGCGCATGAAGTCTGGGTTGCTGAAGCGTGAGTTGAATTATCACGTCAACGGCACATAATAAATGACTACAGGTAAGCCAAGTGCACGATCCAGACAGCTCAAATGATTGTTGACCAGCCCTAATATCAACGTTCTTTGAGCCCACATGCCGTTACTTAGTAATGGTTCCTACCTAGGGTCATATAAGATGTTCCGACAACTTGGATATGTCTCCCAGTCTATTTTTGGCCGATGAACTTTCAGTCAGCGGCAGTCGCTCAGACAACCAAGTGGTACATAAGACCAACCTGGCAACTGGCACCAGCAGATGGTCATCCTGGAACAAAAAACCAAACACAATTACACAAAAGGCTCAACCAAATAACTCCAATGTTAAAACCCCTCCATTATACAATGTGCGCAGTCGCCAGACACCCCCGCTGACCCATTTACCGGTTGGCACCCATAACTCTATGAAAGACTAACAAGAACACCTTGCCGACTGCACGCAGCTCCAGGCCTCAGGAAAGTGTAACGATAATCACTTGGAATTTCTAGACCTGAGCAGCACCTTGTACTCCACATCTTTAACCCATGTTCTAAGTACCTTTAACATACCCATCGATGAAATCAGCGAGGTCATAACCCCTGGAGATCATTAGGTTTAACATTTTCAAAATATCACGCTTAATTAAACATTTGTCAAAGTCATCTACTTTACTGTTTCTTTTAAACTTGACCGCAGCCTTTACAAATTGATAGTGCTGATTATCCATCGAACAAATGAAGTTCTATCCACACCAATCGACTGATGTGTTCTCTACTTGGGTTATTGGTTGTGGTGAGATACACGACTTCTGCATTGTGATGGATTTACACTTTATATTCATTATGATTTTGATAATAAGGTAAATCAGTGTTATACAAACTTACTCTACTAATGTTGCTTTGGGTTACAGAAAACTCAGTTGTTGTATTCGCCCATGAAATGTTAACACAGCAAGGTTACCATACCCATTGCTGATTCAGTTTTATTCAAAAACAAATGGCAGTTTCCTGACAATCTGAACGAACTACAGTATTTTAAATATTGGACTGGTAGGATAAAAAATAGAAACGTATAAAGTTTACAAGATAGACACATTGCAAAGTGAACGTATGCTAGAATATAAGTTGGTTCTAAAATATACCATTTTTAGATCTCCATGGAGACATTATGGCAACTTCGTGGTTTCAGTAACGACGCAGTATATTGCTAGAAAAGTAAATTCTATGTTACTAATTTGAAAATAAATTGTCTTTTAACATAGGACAAATGACATTATAATATGAGTATGAACATGGATAGAAACATCGAAAAGAGATCAAGGAAAACAGAAGAGTTGCAAAATATTATAATTTGTGTCTATTCCATCCTTCCTTTTTTTTCGTCTTGTGCTTTATTGTTATTTCATAATACTCACGAAATGTGGCAATGGTGACTCTCATATTGTCATTTGTGCTACAATGTCCCACAGGATGTGTCAATGCGAATTCTTGTATGGTCATGTTTGTCACAATGTTCCACAGGAGGGGCCAATGCCATCTCCCGTATGACCCTATTTGTCACAATGTCCCACAAGATGTAACAATGTTGACTCGCATGTTGATATGTTTGCCATAATGTCCCATAAAAGTTGACAATGCCAGTTCATCATCCTCATCTGGTTAATCAGTCCTGATAATGATTGTAAAGTTGTCTGAGATTGTCTTTCCATTTGCCCCTATCCTCTGCATTTTTCTTCATGTCAGCATAAGTTCGTACTTTAATGTTCCTGCATGGCTGATATTTAAATGGTTGCAAGGGGAAAAACTATAAGCCCTACTGGAATGATGAGTTACAGAAAGTGGAAGATGCAGTAACAAATGCTAGAAACATGGCAGAACGAGAAAAATCCGTGGAGGCAAACATCGCCCTCAAAGCCGCCGCGGCGAAGTACAAACACACTCTCAAGCAAACAGCAAGAGAAAGTTGGAAAAATAAAACGGAAAGTTTAAACCTGGACAAAGAAGGGAACAAGCTATGGAAGCTAGTCAGAGCCATGAACGACGAAACCCCGTCAAATAAACAAATTACTATCAAGCAAGGCGAGAACTTGATCACAGGTAAGAAAGCCGCAAACGCCTTTGTCGATCACTATGCCAGAGCAAACCACATCGAGGTCCCTGCAGATAAGCATACAGACATTAGCGAAGAGCTAAAGGGGCACGAAAACAAAAATACGGCTCCTGAAGAGCACATGATGGCCAAACTAACAATGCGCGAAATGGAAGAGGCTATGAGAACACTAAAGAGAAGGAAATCTCCCGGAAAAGACGGGATAACAAACGAAATGCTGATGGGGCTGGGCCAAACAGCGAAGGAAAAACTACTGTCAGTCCTGAACCAAAGCTGGAAAAGGGGTATTGTACCCCAGGCATGGAAAGATGCAATACTGGTACCAGTACCAAAAACAGGAAAGGACAAAACAGATCCGAATGGATACAGGCCCATAAGCCTACTGAGCTGTGTCGGCAAGCTGATGGAACGGATGATAAACACCAGACTGATGTGGCATCTGGAAGAAAAACGAATACTAATTCCACAGCAAGCCGGCTTTAGACAGCACAGATCCACTGAGGACCAGGTCATCCTCATAGCCCAGGAGATAGAAGATGCCTACCAGGCACAGAAACACACAGTAGCTGTTTGGGTGGATCTGGAAAAGGCATTTGACAAAGTCTGGAAAGATGGACTTAGAGTCAAGCTAAGAAGAAGTGATGTGTGTGGGAAGATGTACAAGTGGATCAACCACTACCTCAAACAAAGAACGGCCAGAGTCCAAGTACAAGGGCAGATGAGCAAAAAGGTGACACTCGAGCAGGGAGTACCCCAAGGGGGAGTACTGTCACCCACACTCTTCCTGGTATATATAAACGATATTACAGAGAATATACCAAGAAGAGTCCATAGCTCAATGTTTGCAGACGATCTGGCTATGTGGACCTCTGAAAAGAATCTCACCATAGCAAGAAATCGGATGCAAACGGCCCTAACATCGCTGGAAGAGTGGGCGAACTCATGGCTGGTCAAAATAAACGAGGAGAAAACCACGTGCACAATATTCTCGCTCTCATTAAAACCCCAAAGTACCAAACTAAGCCTAAATGGCAAAATCCTGCAGCCAAACGACAACCCAACCTATCTGGGAGTCACATTTGATCGGCGCATGACATGGAAAAGTCAGATTGAGAGAAACCGAATGAAAGCCAGAGAAAGAATGGCGATCATGAGGAAACTTGCTGGCACAAGCTGGGGAGCAGACGAAGGCATACTAAAGAAACTGTACACTGGAAGAGTGAGACCAGTTCTCGAGTATGGCATCGCGGCTTGGACAACAGCAGCGAAGGCGAACTTCGATAAAGTTAACAAACTTCAAAACCAAGCTATGAGAATCATAACTGGTGGCATGAAGTCAACGCCAATTGTAGAACTTGAAAAGATTACAAAACTGCAATCCATGACCGACAGAAGAGACTGCAGAGCCCAGCTGCAGTCAGAGAAACTCCGAAGACTGACGGACCATCCAATGTACCAGAGGCTAAACAATTTGGGAACTGGAAAACTAAAGCGGAGAAACTTTGCAGAAATAGCCAAAGCAAAGATGCACGAAGATCCCATAAACGCACTAACAACACCAAAACCCATCACTACTGTACGAAAACCTACTTGGAGGCAGGATATATTTCCAGAGGTGGTAGAAAATATACCAGGTATTGCAAACAAAAACTGCCAGACCGAAAAAGAAAGGAGAGATACTACCCTAAGCTTCATAACGAAAAGCTACCCAAGCATGGACTGGACCCATGCATACACCGACGGCTCTGTAACAAACACTACACAGAACGGAGGGGCAGGAGCATTCCTGAACCTACCAAATGGCAGAAAAATAACACTGTCATTCGCTACTGGTAAGTACACGAGCAATTTCAGAGCAGAGGCAGAGGCACTGAGGGCGGCAGTGGAAGAAATGGTAACACACAGTGAAAATGAGAGCCATATAGTCCTGCTGACAGATGCTCTCGAAGTAGTCACAGCGCTAAAAAGCCAGAAAAACACTGAGCTTAATGACTTAAGAGCAGCACTCTGCAAACTGTGCCAACAGTCCGCACCAAAAAGGGTAGTGGTACAGTGGGTTCCGTCACACTGCAACATCCAAGGCAACGAGGAGGCAGACAGACTGGCAAAAGAAGGTGCAAGGCTACCACAAATAGATACCAGTATGACGTACGAAGAGTCAAAACGGCTTATCAAAGCCAGGTACATGTCCAAATGGGAAACCGAACATACTGGTTACACCAAAAACGATGCCTATTACCAGTTGAACCGAAGAGAGCAGGTCGTTGTCTTCAGACTTCGCACTGGCCACAACAGACTGAGGTACCACCTCTTCAACAAATTAAAGATAGGGTGTACCGACGAATGCCCGTGCGGTACTGGTAAAATGACCACTGAACATCTGCTGCAGAACTGCCCGACATACGAGGATCAGAGAGAGCAGATGTGGCCATTGCCAGTGGAACTGCAAGACAAGCTCTATGGTAGTGGCGAGAGTCTCAGGATGACCGCCGCTTTTTTCGAGAAAATAATGGTTACTGTCTGACTGTGTACGCAGAAGAAGAAGAAGAAATGGTTGCAAGGGACCTCTCTTCCCTTGAATCATGCCCTCTAGTATCTTCTGAAGAAGCCTAGACTTTCAAAAATCATATTGTGACCCAGTCAACTTAACCGACGTTTTTGTATCATATGTAATATTTTCTTGGTGCGCCCACTTCAATGAGTACATTGTCATTAGATCCTCTTTCTATCCAACTCAATTTTTCTATTCTACAGTAGCACCATATTTCAAACGCTCCCTATCTTTTATATCCTTCTTTGCTAGAGTCCATGTTTCACCCCCATACAGTGCAATTGGCCATAAATGAGTGGCCTTTATTATTTTCCTCGGTCGTATCCTGATACTCTTTGAGGTTACCATTTTTTTGTTTTTCAGAAGCCTGATTCTGACATTGCAATCCTCGTTGTGATTCATGTCTCGTTGCTGGCATCTTCTGTAATGGTTTGCCCCAAATATGTTAACTTATGTTCGATTATTTCTCTAATGATGTACATACTTATATGCCTATGTTACTTGGATACTACCAAAGTATGTGTCTTTGATGTGTTTATTTTCATGCCAAACTCTTTGGCTATGCTATTAATTTGTTCAAGCAGTATTTGCACCGTTGCGACTGATACTCGCGCTATCACTTGGTCATCGACAAAGTTGATGACATTAACTTTCATACCATTAACTTTGACACCCATATTGCAACTCCTTAATGACTATTCTTCTTCTTCTTCTTCTGCGTACACAGTCAGACAGTAACCATTATTTTTTCGAAAAAAGCGGCGGTCATCCTGAGACTCTCGCCACTACCATAAAGCTTGTCTTGCAGTTCCACTGGCAATGGCCACATCTGCTCTCTCTGATCACCGTATGTCGGGCAGTTCTGCAGCAGATGTTCAGTGGTCATTTTACCAGTACCGCACGGGCATTCGTCGGTACACCCTATCTTCAATTTGTTGAATAGGTGGTACCTCAGTCTGTTGTGGCCAGTGCGAAGTCTGAAGACAACGACCTGCTCTCTTCGGTTCAACTGGTAATAGGCATCGTTTTTGGTGTAACCAGTATGTTCGGTTTCCCATTTGGTCATGTACCTGGCTTTGATAAGCCGTTTTGACTCTTCGTACGTCATACTGGTATCTGTTTGTGGTAGCCTTGCACCTTCTTTTGCCAGTCTGTCTGCCTCCTCGTTGCCTTGGATGTTGCAGTGTGACGGAACCCACTGTACCACTACCCTTTTTGGTGCGGACAGCTGGCACAGTTTGCCGAGTGCTGCTCTTAAGTCATTAAGCTCAGTGTTTTTCTGGCTCTTTAGCGCTGTGACTACGGCGAGAGCATCTGTCAGCAAGACTATATGGCTCTCATTTTCACTGTGTGTTGCCATTTCTTCCACTGCCGCCCTCAGTGCCTCTGCCTCCGCTCTGAAATTGCTTGTGTACTTACCAGTAGCGAATGACAGTGTTATTTTTCTGCCATTTGGTAGGTTCAGGAATGCTCCTGCCCCTCCGTTCTGTGTAGTGTTTGTTACAGAACCGTCGGTGTATGCATGGGTCCAGTCCATGCTTGGGTAGCTTTTCGTTATGAAGCTTAGGGTAGTGTCTCTCCTTTCTTTTTCAGTCTAGCAGTTTTTGTTTGCAATACCTGGTATATTTTCTACCACCTCTGGAAATATGTCCTGCCTCCAGGTAGGTTTTCGTACAGTAGTGATGGGTTTTGGTGTTGTTAGTGCGTTTATGGGATCTTCGTGCATCTTTGCTTTGGCTATTTCTGCAAAGTTTCTCCGCTTTAGTTTCCCAGTTCCCAAATTGTTAAGTCTCTGGTACATTGGGTGGTCCGTCAGTCTTCGGAGTTTCTCTGACTGCAGCTGGGCTCTGCAGTCTCTTCTGTCGGTCATGGATTGCAGTTTTGTGATCTTTTCAAGTTCTACAATTGGCGTTGACTTCATGCCACCTGTTATAATTCTCATGGCTTGGTTTTGAAGTTTGTTAACTTTATCGAAGTTCGCCTTCGCTGCTGTTGTCCATGCCGCGATGCCATACTCGAGAACTGGTCTCACTCTTCCAGTGTACAGTTTCTTTAGTATGCCTTCGTCTGCTCCCCAGCTTGTGCCAGCAAGTTTCCTCATGATCGCCATTCTTTCTCTGGCTTTCATTCGGTTTCTCTCAATCTGACTTTTCCATGTCATGCGCCGATCAAATGTGACTTCCAGATAGGTTGGGTTGTCGTTTGGCTGCAGGATTTTGCCATTTAGGCTTAATTTGGTACTTTGGGGTTTTAATGAGAGCGAGAATATTGTGCACGTGGTTTTCTCCTCGTTTATTTTGACCAGCCATGAGTTCGCCCACTCTTCCAGCGATGTTAGGGCCGTCTGCATCCGATTTCTTGCTATGGTGAGATTCTTTTCAGAGGTCCACATAGCCAGATCGTCTGCAAACATTGAGCTATGGACTCTTCTTGGTATATTTTCTGTAATATCGTTTATATATACCAGGAAGAGTGTGGGTGACAATACTCCCCCTTGGGGTACTCCCTGCTCGAGTGTCACCTTTTTGCTCATCTGCCCTTGTACTTGGACTCTGGCCGTTCTTTGTTTGAGGTAGTGGTTGATCCACTTGTACATCTTCCCACAGACATCACTTCTTCTTAGCTTGACTCTAAGTCCATCCTTCCAGACTTTGTCAAATGCCTTTTCCAGATCCACCCAAACAGCTACTGTGTGTTTCTGTGCCTGGTAGGCATCTTCTATCTCCTGGGCTATGAGGATGACCTGGTCCTCAGTGGATCTGTGCTGTCTAAAGCCGGCTTGCTGTGGAATTAGTATTCGTTTTTCTTCCAGATGCCACATCAGTCTGGTGTTTATCATCCGTTCCATCAGCTTGCCGACACAGCTCAGTAGGCTTATGGGCCTGTATCCATTTGGATCTGTTTTGTCCTTTCCTGTTTTTGGTACTGGTACCAGTATTGCATCTCCATATTGCAACTCCTTAATGACTATTCACATGTTGACAATTACATCATTGTGATATTCGATCTACCATACATAATAATGACCATTCTGAAGTTGTCCGGTATGATACAGATCATATACACGTAAAAAATGTGTCCACTATTTTTTTCTCCATTTTTTAAATAATTAGTTTTGATCCACTTCACTTCTACATCTTCATAGAACAAAAGTAAGACAGCTTATTTTTAAAAGAATTTCACTAAATATCACTTTATTTTGTTATAGCTCCATTATAAATTCCCAGCTGGTATTGTTTGTCATGTTGACTTGTATGTACTTGTCTTAGCATTAAAATGGCCTCATACTAATTGTACTTCTGTCAATACTTTTAATAATGAAAAAACGGTGAAGGCAAAGAAGTAGACCTTTGATGATCGAATGTATGCTAAGCTCTAAACATTCCTTTATTATCACAACTATTATTTATTAAAGTCTAACAACGTGTCTAATTAATAGGTGGTTAGTTGTTAACATGCACACATTACATTAGAAGAAATTGAGGATCTCTGAGAAATAAGGACAATACTGTGGTCAGTCACGAAGTTATTGAAACTATATGTATGATAGCGGGTACTATCAAGCGACATATTGAAAGCTATTTTCATTACAATGATAAAGAAACCCAGAACGATAGACTGCAATGAACACCTAACGGTCAGTCTCATGACAAAAGTATTATGACATTTTCATATATTTTCAATTCAAGATACGACCTACAAATAGATCACAAAATGAAGAACTGTTGTTTTTGTCTGTTAAAACTGGTCACGTATCATTGATTTCGTGCTCTTAATAACAGAAACTGGGAAGAGCGTGGCCGAATGGTTCCGATTTCTGGCTGACAAACAATATCAGGAGCGGGTCGAATCCCCAGTAAGTCATTTGTTGTTGTTTTTTTTGTTGGAGGTGAAATTTAAAAAAACATAGCCACCACACGACATGGGAACAGCAGGGGTAAAATGGTCTGCAGCACTCAACCTAAAATACCTTTGTCTATCTCAGCAATGGGAATAAAGTCGTACGACAGTAATAACAGATATTTGGATTGTTGAGCCAGTCCTGGCAGTCCTCCATTAGATTATGCTGTCTATTGTAGCTGTACAGTCACATAGATCTGATATGTCGTCAATATGTTCAGCCTTGCAAATGCGTCAACGATTACAAAATTAAGTCATAGTGGTGCCAAATGGCATATCTCCACCCATATCAGACAGAGACCTCTTCAGAATTCCTTCATGTGTTGGTCTTGTTGAGCTTGTTGAGCTTGTTGGTCTTGTTGAGCTTGGTGAGCTTGTTGAGCTTGTTGAGCTTGTTGAGCTTGTTGAGCTTGTTGGTCTTGTTGAGCTTGGTGAGCTTGTTGATCTTGTTGAGCTTGTTGAGCTTGTTGAGCTTGTTGGTCTTGTTGAGCTTGGTGAGCTTGTTGAGCTTGTTGGTCTTGTTGAGCTTGTTGAGCTTGTTGGTCTTGTTGAGCTTGGTGAGCTTGTTGAGCTTGTTGAGCTTGTTGAGCTTGTTGAGCTTGTTGGTCTTGTTGAGCTTGGTGAGCTTGTTGAGCTTGTTGGTCTTGTTGAGCTTGTTGAGCTTGTTGAGCTTGTTGAGCTTGTTGAGCTTGTTTATCTTGTTGAGCTTGGTGAGCTTGTTGAGCTTGTTGAGCTTGTTGAGCTTGTTGAGCTTGTTGGTCTTGTTGAGCTTGGTGAGCTTGTTGAGCTTGTTGAGCTTGTTGGTCTTGTTGAGCTTGTTGAGCTTGTTGAGCTTGTTGAGCTTGTTGAGCTTGTTTATCTTGTTGAGCTTGGTGAGCTTGTTGAGCTTGTTGAGCTTGTTGAGCTTGTTGAGCTTGTTGGTCTTGTTGAGCTTGGTGAGCTTGTTGAGCTTGTTGGTCTTGTTGAGCTTGTTGAGCTTGTTGGTCTTGTTGAGCTTGGTGAGCTTGTTGAGCTTGTTGGTCTTGTTGAGCTTGTTGAGCTTGTTGAGCTTGTTGAGCTTGTTGAGCTTGGTGAGCTTGTTGAGCTTGTTGGTCTTGTTGAGCTTGTTGGTCTTGTTGGTCTTGTTGAGCTTGTTGAGCTTGTTGGTCTTGTTGAGCTTGTTGAGCTTGTTGAGCTTGTTGAGCTTGTTGAGCTTGTTGAGCTTGTTGAGCTTGGTGAGCTTGTTGAGCTTGTTGGTCTTGTTGGTCTTGTTGAGCTTGTTGAGCTTGTTGGTCTTGTTGAGCTTGTTGAGCTTGTTGAGCTTGTTGAGCTTGTTGGTCTTGTTGAGCTTGTTGAGCTTGTTGAGCTTGGTGAGCTTGTTGAGCTTGTTGAGCTTGTTGAGCTTGTTTATCTTGTTGAGCTTGGTGAGCTTGTTGAGCTTGTTGGTCTTGTTGAGCTTGTTGAGCTTGTTGAGCTTGTTGAGCTTGTTGAGCGTGTTGAGCTTGTTTATCTTGTTGAGCTTGGTGAGCTTGTTGAGCTTGTTGAGCTTGTTGAGCTTGTTGAGCTTGTTGGTCTTGTTGAGCTTGGTGAGCTTGTTGAGCTTGTTGGTCTTGTTGAGCTTGTTGAGCTTGTTGGTCTTGTTGAGCTTGGTGAGCTTGTTGAGCTTGTTGGTCTTGTTTAGCTTGTTGAGCTTGTTGAGCTTGTTGGTCTTGTTGAGCTTGGTGAGCTTGTTGAGCTTGTTGAGCTTGTTGAGCTTGTTGAGCTTGTTGGTCTTGTTGAGCTTGGTGAGCTTGTTGAGCTTGTTGGTCTTGTTGAGCTTGTTGAGCTTGTTGAGCTTGTTGAGCTTGTTTATCTTGTTGAGCTTGGTGAGCTTGTTGAGCTTGTTGAGCTTGTTGAGCTTGTTGAGCTTGTTGGTCTTGTTGAGCTTGGTGAGCTTGTTGAGCTTGTTGAGCTTGTTGGTCTTGTTGAGCTTGTTGAGCTTGTTGAGCTTGTTGAGCTTGTTTATCTTGTTGAGCTTGGTGAGCTTGTTGAGCTTGTTGAGCTTGTTGAGCTTGTTGAGCTTGTTGGTCTTGTTGAGCTTGGTGAGCTTGTTGAGCTTGTTGGTCTTGTTGAGCTTGTTGAGCTTGTTGGTCTTGTTGAGCTTGGTGAGCTTGTTGAGCTTGTTGGTCTTGTTGAGCTTGTTGAGCTTGTTGAGCTTGTTGAGCTTGTTGAGCTTGGTGAGCTTGTTGAGCTTGTTGGTCTTGTTGAGCTTGTTGGTCTTGTTGGTCTTGTTGAGCTTGTTGAGCTTGTTGGTCTTGTTGAGCTTGTTGAGCTTGTTGAGCTTGTTGAGCTTGATGAGCTTGTTGAGCTTGTTGAGCTTGGTGAGCTTGTTGAGCTTGTTGGTCTTGTTGGTCTTGTTGAGCTTGTTGAGCTTGTTGGTCTTGTTGAGCTTGTTGAGCTTGTTGAGCTTGTTGGTCTTGTTGAGCTTGTTGAGCTTGTTGAGCTTGTTGGTCTTGTTGAGCTTGGTGAGCTTGTTGAGCTTGTTGGTCTTGTTTAGCTTGGTGAGCTTGTTGAGCTTGTTGGTCTTGTTGAGCTTGTTGAGCTTGTTGAGCTTGTTGGTCTTGTTGAGCTTGTTGAGCTTGTTGGTCTTGTTGAGCTTGTTGGTCTTGTTGGTCTTGTTTATCTTGTTGAGCTTGTTGGTCTTGTTGGTCTTGGTGAGCTTGTTGAGCTTGTTGGTCTTGTTGGTCTTGGTGAGCTTGTTGAGCTTGTTGAGCTTGTTGAGCTTGTTTATCTTGTTGAGCTTGTTGGTCTTGTTGGTCTTGTTTATCTTGTTGAGCTTGTTGGTCTTGTTGGTCTTGGTGAGCTTGTTGAGCTTGTTGGTCTTGTTGGTCTTGGTGAGCTTGTTGAGCTTGTTGAGCTTGTTGAGCTTGTTTATCTTGTTGAGCTTGTTGGTCTTGTTGGTCTTGTTTATCTTGGTGAGCTTGTTGAGCTTGTTGAGCTTGTTGAGCTTGTTTATCTTGTTGAGCTTGTTTATCTTGTTGAGCTTGTTGAGCTTGTTGGTCTTGTTGGTCTTGGTGAGCTTGTTGAGCTTGTTGAGCTTGTTGAGCTTGTTTATCTTGTTGAGCTTGTTGAGCTTGTTGGTCTTCTTTAGCTTGTTTATCTTGGTGAGCTTGTTGAGCTTGTTGAGCTTGTTGAGCTTGTTTATCTTGTTTATCTTGTTGAGCTTGTTGGTCTTGTTGGTCTTGGTGAGCTTGTTGAGCTTGTTGGTCTTGTTGAGCTTGTTGAGCTTGTTGAACTCAATTTGTTTGTTGGGAAATCCTTTTCCTTAATTGCTTGGAAGTACGATACTGTCTCTATTGTGAACATAAACATGATTGAACCATTAGCATCATTGTATAGTATTAGCCGTAGTCCTGAAAGGTCCTGCATGACGGTTCTTTTTATTTGTATTTCCACGTCTACTATTCTCCGCAAAGGTTTCAGAACCACTCGGCTACGTCACTGTAGGTTCTATCAGGTGATTGGTCTTAGTGTTCGTCAAACCCAACCTGGCGTGAAGTGTGGAATTATTCTGATCTCCTTGTCACGCAGTACTGCGCCTGTTAATCTTCGAAAAGCTCCTAACAATGCCCATGTATTCGTGTTCATATTTTTCTGCGTCCTTTCAATTGTTATGTTGGCATTTTTATTTTACTTCATTTTACGCTCTCGATTTTTCTTGTATTTCATGTTACGTTTAAGCATTGACAAAACGTTGTTGACATGTCCCGAGCAATAGCTTAACAATTCAGCAAAATAAGGACATGCCCGAAGTGAAAAGAGACACCAAGCAAACACAAAATATTAATACACAATATCGTATCCAAAATAACACTTTTTAATGAATTATATCTAACAGCCGTAGGTCTGATTACAGTCTCATTGATTATATAAGGCTCCGTGCTTGGGCAGCAGTACTGTCACGGTGCGAGCAACACCAGTTGTGAATCTATGTGAGAATTAAAAGCGGGCGCCATGTGCTTTTAATCTGCAACTGCAATGCATCCAAAATAACTTACATTTTTATGTGTTGCATGTTTTAGAACATAAAAAGCACGAACTGTGGGCAATACAAACTCTCACACCCTATCAGTTCAGTTCAAGTGTCATCTCCAAATTGAAAGTCGGTTGTAATCGGTCTCCCACGTTATCTGCTTACATGTCTTAATGTACAGCCTGCCATGCTGGAGCCTGTTATCATCCCACACATATGTTATCTAACTCTGTCTCACTTGTCCTCAACCTTTTCTTTCAATATGGTTGTCAGATAAATGTCGTAACTATCTGATTCTGATTTCGTTTATCAAGTATTTCACACAAATATATTTGATCTGCATCTGTGGTTTCTTTTAGCTTTTGTCAATTATCTTGTGTTTATGTCTAATTCAAACTTTTGACTTGTGTATATTATTGTCACAAACTGCTGCAATTCTTCTAACTTATTGCCATGAAAACTGAATCATTCTCATATCTAGAGTTATTCATTGCCACTCCTCCAATGACAAGCCATTGCATTCCTGCTATCTGTTTGAACATTTGTTCGGTGTAGATATTTTTTTTTACAACGGAGATAATACCCATCCTTGTCTCACTCCTCTATTTCTCTCAACACTTGGGTAGAGCATATTGTACCGTATTTGACTATCGCAGTTTGTACCCGGTACAGATTACTGAGCAGTCTTATGTCTTTATAATCTAGACCTATTTCTACGAGACATGTAATTAATTTCACATGTCAGCCTTCTGGTAGTCTCTTTTAAGTAAATATAAATGTCGTTTGTATTCCAATATATTTCTTTATCAAGTTCTCAAACATACATTTACGTCTCTTGTTCCATTATGAGTTTAAAACACTAATTAATCTTCCGGTGTCTTATTCTCTCGTGTATCATCTTGAGCAGTATTTTAATTGTCTACTCATCAGACTGATTGTTCTAATTGTCTACTCATCAGACTGATTGTTCTAATTGTCTACTCATCAGACTGATTGTTTTAATTGTCTACTCGTCAGACAGATTGTTCTAATGTCTGAGCATTCTGTTGTACGACGTTGTTTGGGTATTGTTATAGAAATTGATATTTTCAGGTATATACGTATATGTATATTTATGTGTATGTATGTGTGTGTGTGTGTGCGTGTGTGTGTGTGTGTGAGTGTGCGTGGGTGTGGGTGTGTGTGCGTGCGTGTGTGTGTATGTGTGTGTGTTTCAAAAAGATGATGATCAGACAGTTTTTGTCTTGATGATGTAACTTGCACTGTATTTGATTGTAGTGAGGAAGAAGCTGAGCTGGTCATCAACCTCCCTTTCTGGTCCCGAACTACCTTGATCCAGTGGCAAGACTTAAGTGAAAACGACTGAAGGTAATTCAGAATGCAGTCACTCTAGTCCCACCTCCTTTGAGACCAGGGGTCTCTTGAAACCTGCGAGGCTCGAACCCACAGCGTTTCTGTTCATCGCTTTGAGAGGCGAATGCCTTACCTCTCGACCCCAGCGACGTGTGTATGCACGTGTCTGTGGTGTGTGTGTGTGTTGCATGTGTGTGTTGTATGTGCGTGTGCGCACAGACGCACACTTAAATACTTCCTGATTCCATGTAAAACAAACTGTTGATTGTGTTTTTTCTGTGATATATTTTGTGAATTATTTCTAAGTAAAGTAAAGAAACACATAGCATTACTACCGTAGGGGTGTGAGGTGTTAGCGATCTCACATTTCAAAGGCACGGCTATATGAGGGCATTAGCCATCTCCTCTCCCTCGCCGCTTTTGCTACCCGGACTGAAACGGGAGCTGTTGCGGTCTGAAAAAAACGTTACTGCTTCAACTGGGGAATGAACCCTAGACCACTCAGATGCGAAGCCAGCGCGCTAACCACTGCGCTACGCGGCTCTATTTCTAAGAGTCTTTCACAAATTCAGATTGACTACTCTAAGCTCAGTAGGCTTTTGTCTTCTGGAAATGTCTTGGTATTCAATGCCATTAGTTGGATAGTTTTCTACTCTAGAGTTGTTAGAACACATTGATCGCCGCTTAAGACATGGTGTCAGTGTGTGGCTGTCCCATTCTCGTCTCTGTCAGACACAGTGCTCATCCAGAAGCCACTCTGACAACCTACTTTACGTATAGCCAAAATGTTGAAGCTTCTCTACTGAACGTTAGAACGTGAAAATATTCATTCACAGTCACTGCGTTGGCTTTACTGTCTTTCTAAGGCGGTGATAGCCGTTTTCTATTTTTGCGTCATAGGTCCCATTACATGCGTCTTTAGCACTTATTTTAAAAATGGGTTTATCTCCCATAGTTTATCCTTCCCATTCACACTAAATAAACGCAACTCTTCATATTTGGCAATCCCCAATTCCGGCATTAAGTAACTGCAAACCCGCTGTATTAACGATTTGTTGGCAATATTTATTTGTTGTTTGTAGATCCCTATGGTCTACCTTGTTGATCCTCGGGCCCCTTATTTGGTAGAAAAGAGTATTTGTAATGCAATTTCATACATGTCAACAACAAAAACTTAACTGAATATAGTTCTACATAGAACTAGCAAACTCAACATATAGAGAACATTTGTACAGAAAATCTCACGACATCAATAAAGCACAGGACTTTTTGTAGGTTTTCATCGAAACGCCATCGTCATAGTTGGACTGAATGCTTCATACAGGGCGAAAAAGTTTAGTGATCAAGTGAAGAACAGTTCTTAGAGCCGGCCCATAGCAACTCCTGGCTGATCAAACATAATATATATCTGTCACTTGCTTTGTGGCAAGTGTTCAGGTGTAATAACAAACAAAGATATATTGGAAAGACAGAACAACGCTAGGGGTGGAGAGCAAAAGGCCAAGGAACACATCATGAAGAACAACGCTACGGGTGGAGAGCAAAAGGCCAAAGAACACACCATGTAGAAAAACGCTACGGGTGGAGAGCAAAAGGCCAAAGAACACACCATGTAGAAAAACGCTTCGGGTGGAGAGCAAAAGGCCAAAGAACACATCATGAAGAACCATGCTACGGGTAGAGAGAAAAAGGCCAAAGAACACATCATGAAGAACAACGCTACGGGTGGAGAGCAAAAGGCCAAAGAACACATCATGAAGAACAACGCTACGGGTGGAGAGCAAAAGGCCAAAGAACACATCATGAAGAACAACGCTACGGGTGGAGAGCAAAAGGCCAAAGAACACATCATAAAGAACCATGCTATATGATGTCATATCGAATCAAACGAGCGAGACTTGACGTGATTATTCAAACTAGAAATCGTCTGAGAACATTTGTTGCAGTAAAGAGTTTCAAAGTGAACAATAAGGATTGGACAGAGTCATTTTTGCAAGACGTTAACAGGCTGCTGGTTATTTAAGCGACAATTTTACATCGGTCAAACTCTGTTTTACTAGGGCCATTCTGCCGAAAACGGATGTGTCGGACCGAAAGGTGGAAATATCGCAGTCAAACTGTAAACTAGCGACACAACGCATGCCGATTTCCGGACTACATCCTGCTACATGCAAAACTCTGTTCAGGGCTTAGTAGCGGGAGATTGAGAACGAACGCAGAAGAAGAAGACTAGGACAATGAACAGCTTGAGCAACCGATAACATATATATATATATTTATATATACATATAGTTTCCTATCCATAAACAGTTTTGAAGAAAGCTCGTCGAAATCACTAGGCGTCCATTACATCATAATTGAACGTCTCTTTTCTGAAGAGTGAGATCGAATACAAACTTGGATTGACGGTGCTATAATTGCCAGAAGGGTAATATATATCTAAGAAAAGTACATTAAAGTGCTCATATCAATAGAATTTGTTTTGTGCTTGTCTGGAAAAGCGAAGGGCAAGAGTCCGACCCCATTCACAAAGAAGATTGAAGAGAAGTCGAGGTTCCAACTTTGTTTAGGTTGCCCATTAAACACGGTCTTTCTCCATTCGTGTCTGTTAACGAGCACACATTTAGCGATCAAATGAGATGTTATATCGTTATTACCGCATTATTGTGAGGTTATTCAGATGCATTTTGTCATTCCCTTTACGTAATCCGTGGATCATTAGACTGCACCTGTAGCATGTCACTGAAATCCGCTTTGGGCGATCATCTGTTGCTTTTCATGTCAAGTCTCTATTACTATGCCTTCCCATTCATTCTGTGGCTTCCGCTACCTCATTTTCTTGGCCGAGATCAGGTCAGGCGCACATCTGATAAAACTGCTATGCTGTTTCCCTGATGACATATCATTATAGCACCATTTCTTTGTGTTTAATAATCAAATATGTTGGCTACTATTTCCCTGGATTTCACATAAATGTCTTGAGATGTAATAGTAAAGTTAGTAGAAGCAGCAGCGTTAACAACAATAATATAACAAAAACAGTAAAATAATTCACAAACATCATCAATAGTAATGGCTACAACTAGTAACATGAATCGCTAACAACAGTAATATTAATGGCTAAGAGCAGCAATATTAATCCCTACAACCAGAATAAGGAATCTCTAATTATAGTAATATTAATCGCAATCAACTGCAACAGTAATCACCAACGCCTGTAACACTAACCACTAACAACCGTAATACATATCTTACCAATAACTGTAATATTAATCACTAACAACTGCAATATTATCCGCTAAAAACGTGAATATTAATCGCTAAAAACAGTAATATTAATCAGTAACAGCAGTAATAACAATCCCTAACATCAGTAACATTAAACACTAATAACTATAATGGTAATCGATAGCATCTGTAAAATTAATCTCTTATAGCTCTTATATTAATCGCTTCGAACTTTCATATTAACAACCAAATCTAATATATTAATCGCTAGCAACAGTAATATTAATCAATAGTAAACGTAATGGGCCTGTGTTACGTTCGTGGTATGGGCTCCTCTAGAGATTTTGCCACTTGGTGTATTATGCTGTCACTAACAAATATGTTGTCAGGATTGTAACCTTTTCCCCATCTGCAGCTATTAAAAGATGGTGGCAATTTTGGGTCGTGCAAGAGCTGCAGTGCATTCTGCTCTGCCCAATTCTCCAGCTTTTCTTCATTAGCATCTGATTCCCTGTAGTCCCATGCAGTACTGAGGCAGTTGAAGTATACCATGACTATTTTGTTGCTTTGTGATCTGAAGTTGTCAGAATCTTCGAAAACAAAGTGGTCATTCAGTGGCTTATATACTGATGTCACTGTATATCACTGGGTTTGGATCGCGAGGATCTCTGTGTTTCCTCTGGAGGTATGGCCCACTGAGTTTATATCTTGGTTAGTTGTTATAAACATGGCGCTCCCATATTGCTGAGGTGCTGTCTACGCAACAAGTGTCATTCTGTCTATTTTTGGTATACTGTCAGCGATTGCGCGATGGGTCTCTTGGACCGTTAGTACATCGCATTTGCGCTGAATGCATATTTCAGACAGTAGTGTTTCTTTGTTGGTGGAGAGTACTTCGATGGTGATTGAAATCATCACGAGGCCGTTTTTACATTATATGGTATGTTTAGTGCCTAGGTGTTAAAAAGATTCGCCGATTGAAAATCGTTTCCAGGGAACGCCCGGCTGCCTTATTGGTTGCAATCTTCGGGGATGCGCTTTTCGTGGCCCTTATCATCCATAGTCACGACAGTTGTCAAGCCGGAAAGCGTAACATTCAAAAGACGCATCAACTTCTAACGAGCCCAAATGGGGTCCACTCGCCTATGACCTAGACAAAGAGGTGCATAAATTAGAACCAACTCCAACAAAATATGAGACCTTTGTCAAACTCGTAACAAGAATCTCTAGACACCCATACCAAGAGGCTGCAGAACTGAATATATTCCAGGCCTTAACGATGAATCAAAGGCGCTATTCGAGAATTAGAAAGCACTATTTTAAAGTGACTGATGAAACCCTCCAGGCCGAGGAAGACTTACTACATGCCATGTCAGAGTCAAAAACAGAAAAATGGCGCCACTTGCTGAAATACTTTGATATGAAACAAAACAGTTGACGCGCCTGGAAACTTATTAAAAACTTCAGTAATGATCCAGCGAGTGCTCCTGCAGGCATAACAGAGGTCACCCTCCCCCCTCACCCCCTCCCCCACCTCCCCCAAATCAAATAGCCCACCAATTACTACTGAACGGGAAAACCACTCAATTAGCAGAGCAAACAAATATCCAGCGAGATTGTAAATAGGAGAATTACACATTGGCGATACCGTTCTCCTTACAAGAACTAAATGATGCAATACATCAAATGAAAAACAACAAAGCAGCTGGCCCAGATGACTTGAGGACAAAGAAAATTTAAAACTTTGGACAAGAAACCATCCCATTGCTGCTGAAGCTTTTCCACACATGCATCGGTTATATGCAAATTCCTAAAATCTAGAGAAAATCCCACGTGGTTTCTCTGTTAAAACCAGGAAAAACTCCATCAGAACCTAAGAATTTCCAACCGGTTTTACTACTGTGCCATCTGTATTAAGTTTTTGAAAGAAGGATCCTGAACAGTATATAATAATATAACTAAAAATAACTGTGAGCATCCAATCTATTTTTGACTGCATTAACTGACCCTCATTTCATTACATACTGTGGCAATGCATTCCAGTCTGGATCGTGTGTTGCTCCCCAATCGATTGCTTCATCATACATGTATCTCAATATCTTTAAGTTCTCCCTGCGTCGTGATACACCAGTTCGGTACGTATTTAGTGATTCCATTGGCATATGGCAAGTGGTTTTCAGACGCAAGGTCCTGTCGTTGCTCGAACAGGACGCCTATCATTTCATTTTCAATGCGGCATTTCCTGGGGACTGCCTTGGCTGTTTGAAAACGTGTCCACATGTTATACCACTCACTGAATCTGGTGTCCAAACATTGAGTGCATTGGGTCTATTATTTTTTATTTGACACTTCTTCGTTTCCCAAGTGGTTCTACGATGAATATGTGGTATGTTAATTATCAGTTAGAGTAGATTTTAGGTACCCTGTGACTATCCGGCCATTCTCATTTATTGTTGAATCAATAAGTTTGACATGTGCAGAGTTTTTCCAAACCGACGCGGGTACTCAGCTACGGAGAAACATAGAACGAGTACTAACGTTCGGGGGACATCTGACTGTGCTCCCCATGTTAAGTCATTCAATGTTCAGAGAA
The DNA here is from genome assembly GCA_036924085.1 of Ariolimax columbianus. NCBI lineage: Eukaryota > Metazoa > Mollusca > Gastropoda > Stylommatophora > Arionidae > Ariolimax > Ariolimax columbianus. The sequence continues at coordinate 33,645,962 of JAVGWX010000001.1, read as the reverse complement.
TATTATTTCTTGCGCGAATCTTCCGTTTTGTTTCCTGTCAGTGTATTGCATCAATTTCAGTCAGGTTTTTACAAGCCGTTCTGTGTTCCAGTTCATGTTCTTGCCAATTGATATGTAGTTGTACCTTTGCCTCTGTTTCTGTCATTGAAAGCACATACGTGGGCTTTGCTTGGGTTTGGTTTGAGGTGATTTTTCTGAAAATAAACAGCAAGGGTATTAAGGGCGCTTCTTAATTTCTTTTCCTCTACAAAAATAAATTTCCTGGATAGCTACTACTGTGTCGTCTGCTCAAAATGAATTTTGTCACCTGTGTTTATATATGTTATATTGATTACTAAAAACAGTAACATTAATCCCTAACAAAAATCCAATTAATCACTAACAAAAATCATATTAATTGTAACAGGTCTAACGTTATTGTTATATCCTAGGTCACGGTATCAGTTAATATAATATGTATCAGGGTTAACGTATTCTCTATTCTATCTTCCTTTTCACTATCACTCCTTAACACACTCTAAATTTAACTACTAATAATTATTTTAACATAAGTAAAACAAAGCATGTATTTTTCACACAAGTAAAACAATATGCACATCAAATCAAATCACTAGGCTCGTTGATCATATCATATTGTGCATCAGTTATAATTGATTTCTAATGTCTCTCAATAGGTTGGTTATCATCACTTCTCTATCTGGCTATGATTACTTCTAAAGGTTCGTGCAAGTAGCACAGGTCTTACCATAGTACTAAACTTTACCCAGGGTTCTCATCACGTGGTCGGAATCTAGCAATTGTTCTATTCACTCTCTATCTCTATGTTGATATAAAAGATGTATATCTACAATTTCTCAGTCCTCATCTATCTGTCCTCTCAGCTTACACAAAAATGGATGTCTGCTGGACCTCTTGCTTCGTCTCTCGTAAGGCAGTTGTCTACTGGACCTCTTGTATCGACTCACGTAAGGCAGTCGGTGACTGCATCTGTGCTCTGTCTGCAGCTGTACTCGTGTCTATGACAGACGACAGTGGTTGTGTTACTGTGGTTGTCAAGACGAGGAAACCCACAAATTACAACGGTCGTCTGGAACGACAGCTTCGTGTTGCAAAAACACGTCTCCGTCTGACGAGAATGAAGTCAGGTCACTCGAGCAAGATGTTAGCGACGACGTCTCGAACAAAACATCACACAAAGATAGATTCTTACATGTGTGTGGTCTCTCGTTGCCTTTCCGTGTTGGTCTGCTTCGGTGGCTTCTAATTCTATGACTCTACTATTGTCACTCACTGGCTAAGTTCTGTAGCTTTTAACTATCTACTTGTTCTTGACTAATGTGCAACTCACTACACCGCCCGGTATGACACCCTCGTCTCCTGCTTCTGATCTGCCTTCTATTCTGTCTCCCCCAGCTTATATGCTAAGCTCCCCTGCTTTAGTCAATGACTTCTACTTTCTAGAGTTTATTTCCCACAAACTTTATTTCAACTCGCGTGTCCCAAAGAAAGGCTGCCTTGTTTTTCAAATTACTGACTGACCGCTTGTTGACGGGGATTCCCAGTTCAACCCGTGAGAGCGCGACCTATTTTGGTCGGTCAGCCCCAATTTGCATTGTTTGAGAGTTGAGGACCATGCCCCGTTCAATGAACTGAACCTCTCGGACAGGGTTCTCAAGATATGTTTGGGTACCACGAACGGTATTTTCAGGGCTTCCCTGGCTATGGCTCGTCATTTAGAGTTGTAATATTAATCGATAGCTACTGTAAAACTAATCACTAACAGCAACAAAGTTAATTAATTCTTAACAATGTTTTTAATCGCTAAGAATTGTAATATGTTTCGCTTATAACTGTAACATTAATCACTAGCAACTGTAACATTAATCGTGGCGGATACATGTTCACGGGAAAGGCTTTGGGAGTAGAGCCCTGAGGAAAAATCCGGAGCTGGTGTCTTTAAGGCAGTCTAGTAATGGTTCCATCGCTATTTTGGCAATCCTGCGACGTCGCTGATTCCAGGCTGTATCGGCTCATGCGAGTCGCCTGGATCAATTAAGTACATGAACATGGGGGAACTGCTTCACGGGCAACAACTTCTTCTTCATAGAAAGATGCCCAAGGTTATTACCTGGAGAGGCCTTCCATTTTCACCCTGCGGTGTCGACACAACTTGTGCATCAGCAGTTACACTGGGATGTTGGAATGTCCCACCCACTGTCTGGAATATATGATAAACTGCATGATTTAAGCGATGCCAGAAAGACACGCGTAATTAAGGACGAACTGAAAAGACTGGATGTGGACATTGTAGCACTCCAAGAAACTCGGTTATCTGGCTCTGGGTCAATGAGTGAGAAAGACTATGTATTTTACTGGCAAGGAAAACATCTCAACAAAAATAGAGAGTATGGTGAAGCTTTGCAGTAAAAAGGTCTATAACACATATGGTTGAACCTGACGAGAATGGCTCAGAACGTCTGATTACACTTTGTCTCAATACCACAGTAGGTCGTGTTACTGTTGCCAGTATATATGCACCAAACTTATGCTCCAGACCTAAAGTTAGAGATGAGTTCTATGATAAATTGTTAGCAATCATTAGAAGTAGCCATAGTCAAGAACAGCTTGTTTTACTAGGCGACTTCAATGCTACAATGGTCGCTGAGCACGCACGACTCGTGGCCGTCATGTCTTTGTAAGGTTGAAGTTGACAAAATTAATGAAAATGGTCAGCGGCTCTTAGAGCTCTGTGTCTATCATGAACTATGTTTGAGCAACTCCTATTTTCACACAAAACCCCAACATAAGATATTGCAGATGTACCCACGATCAAAGCACTGACATCAGATGGATCTAATGTGTGTCCGAAGATATTTCCGCTTCTGGAGCGCTCTTACCATAGTGCAGACTGTGACACTGATCGTTTTATGGTTCGCTGTAAAATAAAATTGCAGTCAAAGAAGTTACATCACATTATAAGCAAAGACAACCTACGCGTCGACGCAAGTATAATGCCGGAACCAGGGCTAATCAAGAAATGTAACAATACTTTTGAGGAAACTCTAAATAGTATGTATCATGACGTTGCTGTTACATAGACATTGCAACATCACCGAAATGCCAATAATCGTGCTGCACTTGATACATTTGGAAATTTGAAAGGAGATCTGTTAAATCAGATTACCGGTTTGAAGCGAAAGTGAAGGATATGGCATCCATCATTGAGGCCAAGCGCCCTGCTCTGATTTAATACAAGCAGTTTCAAAATGCAGGTACTCTACTTCAAGTCCGCCAGAAGTCAGGTGCAATAAACACATCTTCGTTGTGCAAATAAGTATAGACTACAGCTCAGTGAAAACATTCGGACTACAGCCCAGACCGGGAACATCAGACAAAGCTACGATGGTATAAAGAAACCTATTGGTCTTGCTAGTAGGATAATAGCATCGCTCAAATCCATCAGTGACGAGAAAATTACAAATAAAGGAAAGCAGATGAAACGATGGGTCGAGCACTATTCTGAACTCTACTCGTGTAACAATATTATCATTCCCACAGCCCTTGATGTTGTTGAAAGGTATTGCATTATGGACTAGCTGGCCATCGAACCATTTATAGAAGTTCTGAATAAAGTTATTGACAGGTTGACCCTGGGTAACGTACCTGACAGCTACAGGATCCCACCTGATTTGATCAAGCGCTGAAAGGATACACTCATGCAGTTACTGCATATGATGTTATTTCAGTGCTGGAAAGAGGCTACTAAACATCAAAATATGAGAAATGCACAGATTGTAACATTATACAAAAATAAAGGTGATAGAAGTAACTGTAAAAACTATCGAGTGATCTCTCTGCTCAGTGTTGTGGACAAAGTCTTCGCCAGAGTAATCTTACAAAGGTTTCAGAAACTGACTGAGCGTGTGTATCCAGTCACAGTGTGGATTGAGATCTGGAAGATCAACGATCGACTCGATTTTTTCTCTTTCCAACTTAAAAAAAAATGTCATGTGAGCAGAATCAGCCCTTTTATATCGCTTTCATTAACCTAACAAAGACATATGATTTGCTTAGTAGGGATGGACTCTTAAATAGCATATATGAAAAAGGCTGCCCGTGCAAACAGCTCCAACTAATAATATCGTTCAATGAAGGGATTCCAAAAATAGTCCAATTAGATGGTAGCATATCACAACCATTTGATATTCAAAGTGGTGTTAAGCAGTGCTACGTTCTGTTTGGAATCTTATTTGCTCTGTTACTGAAGCATGCCGTTGGTAACAACTAAGAAAGAATCTCTCTTCACACTCGGTCAGATGGTAGGCTGTTTAAGATTGCAAGGTTCAGGGCCAAAACGAAGATCAAGGAAATCACCATTAGGCACATGCTTGATGAAGCTGCAATTGTCACACACAGTCAGCAGGAAGTTCAGAGATTGATAGATTGCTTATATCAGGCTTGTAAAGGTTTTGGTCTCACAATAAGTCTCAACAAAAGAAATGTGCTGGGACAGGAAGTATATGTCACGCCAATTATTAACATTTATAATTATGAACTGGCAACTGTGCACCAATTCCCATACCTAACATCGCTCATCAACGACAAAATCTCGCTAGACCCAGAAACAGACCTCACAACCCTAAGACCGCGCATCAACCACAAGCTCTCGCTAGACCCAGAAACAGACCTCACAACCCTAAGACCGCGCATCAACCACAAGCTCTCGCTAGACCCAGAAACAGACCTCACAACCCTAAGACCGCGCATCAACCACAATCTCTCGCTAGACCCAGAAACAGACCTCACAACCCTAAGACCGCGCATCAACCACAAGCTCTCCCTAGACCCAGAAATAGACCTCACAACCCTAAGACCGCGCATCAACCACAAGCTCTCCCTAGACCCAGAAATAGACCTCACAACCCTAAGACCGCGCATCAACCACAAGCTCTCCCTAGACCCAGAAATAGACCTCACAACCCTCAGACCGCGCATCAACCACAAGCTCTCCCTAGACCCAGAAACAGACCTCACAACCCTAAGACCGCGCATCAACCACAAGCTCTCCCTAGACCCAGAAACAGACCTCACAACCCTAAGACCGCGCATCAACCACAAGCTCTCCCTAGACCCAGAAACAGACCTCACAACCCTAAGACCGCGCATCAACCACAAGCTCTCCCTAGACCCAGAAACAGACCTCACAACCCTAAGACCGCGCATCAACCACAAGCTCTCCCTAGACCCAGAAACAGACCTCACAACCCTAAGACCGCGCATCAACCACAAGCTCTCCCTAGACCCAGAAACATACCTCACAACCCTAAGACCGCGCATCAACCACAAGCTCTCCCTAGACCCAGAAACAGACCTCACAACCCTAAGACCGCGCATCAACCACAAGCTCTCCCTAGACCCAGAAACAGACCTCACAACCCTAAGACCGCGCATCAACCACAAGCTCTCCCTAGACCCAGAAACAGACAGTTGCATTAGCAAAGCTGTTGCTACATTTGCTCGCTCACAACGCGTGTTTGGAAAAATCAAAAGCTGACAATTAAAACCAAGGCCATGGTGTACAATGCATGTGTCTTCAACACACTTCTATATAGCAGAGGGACTTAGACAACCTATGACAAACAAGAGCACATGCTTAACACCTTCAATCTACGGTCCCTGGATCTGTTCTTGGAATTACATGGAGTGACAGAATGACAAATGCAGAGCTGCACTCTCGCAAGCATGTACAATCTTCTTAAGCAGCGATGACTATGATGGATTGGTCACCTTTTTTCGCTTGGAAGATTGTCGCATTCCCAAAAATATCCTCTATGGACAGTTGGCGAATGGCAAAAGAACAGTCGGGCGACCACAGTTGAGGTTCAAAGACGTGTGTAATGAAGGGCATGTGTTCCAATAAGATCATTGTGTGCAATACATGTGTCGTCAGCACGCCCCTATGTGGTAGAAAAATTTGGACACTCTTATTCCGAACCGTTAAACTGGGTAACACCTCCCATTAAAAGCAGCTGCGACCCATTCTTCAAATTCCATGGAGAGACAATGACAAATGCATGTACACTCTCCTTAGACAACGACGACTAAGATGGTTTCGTCATGTTGTCATGGAAGACGGTCGCATTCCCAAAAATATCCTCTATGGACATATGGCGGATGGCAAGACAACCGTTGGCAGACCACAGGACATAACTGAGAAATGAAACGCCAACGCCGCAAAAAGATATCAAATAAACAAAAAAGCTAAGTAGTTGTTTTTTTTCCACTTCAAAGTCTTACCATTCAATAGTCAGCCATAACTGACCGTGGCTACCAACTAGCAGTAAACAATATAAATAATGATATATGTAATCATGGTACTCAATTAGGTATATAACAAATATATAAATTAGTGGGTAGTCAAAATAGTGTTAGAACTCATTTGGCTCTTTTGTCTTGGTGTACCATGCTGGACTTTAGACACTAATATTGCCATCTTTCAATCTCATTGGTAGACGGCCGATGGAGGGCTTAAAGTTGTAGAATCACATGGATGTCACTTTTCCTGACCACCTGTTGTCACGCACGAGCATCACCGGCTTGACTTCTCTGCCTATTCTTAGCAATGCAGTATCTATGTCGTCTTTTGAAGAGATGTGGCACCTCATTTTATTGTCATTAATTCCATCCTTTAGAGAGATTGTCAGTGTTCTTCGCTCCATTGCCCATTGAGTAACTTGAAACCTTTTTTGTGTCTGCCATTCCTAGGTTCCCTAGATGGCAGCTTTATAGCATGGCTATAATAATCATACTTGTACTGTCGACGGTGTGAGCTCTTGTCCTGCGGATTCCCAGCTTCTGAAGTTTGGATTTGATATGATTGAAGCTGAGCCATCCTGCTGTTCGTCTCCTTCTTTCTTCTTTTGTCTTACTGCTCTTGCCATGAGGCATCGCAGAGAGGTGGGATAAGTAGATTTCTTGTTATCGCCAGGTGGGAGGCTTGAATTGTCGTTAGATGTAACTTCCTGCGGTAACGGTACAATCGATCCACCTACGTCGAGGTCGGTCTCTCGCACATGACCGGATACATGCATTTGATATGCTCTCGCTGCAGACTGGTCACAGTGTATTCTTACTAAATGACTAAACCATTTCATTGTGTGGGCCTCAATGCCGGCACTAACTGAGTTTGTTCTCATTATCTGCCTTAGCGTGGTGTTGCAGAATGGGTGACGGATTGTCTTTCCGGCTGTACTTCTCACACAGTGCGTCTCACAGCTCTGGACCGTATTCTTATGTGATTATATCTGCTGCTATCCTCAATGAAATTTCACGATTTATTAAGTACGATTTCGTACTCTCTTGGCCCAGGTAAATGTACGTACTCACGTGGCTAGCTTCTTACCGGCAAATCCTTTTGTAGGCAAACAGTGTTCAACGTGTACTGCGTTTTTGTTTATTCATTGTAAGACCTACTTGCTCAATTGAACTCATTTAGATATTACTCAGCTTTTGAAACGCTGTGTCTGATGATGTCTTTAACTTCCTAATTTAGTTTTCCAAAGATTTTCTCAAAAGCTTTCCTGAAAGTTGTAGTGATGTTGTGTTACCCCGTTGAACTTCACTTTATACTGGTATGTTGATTGGCTCATAAAATAAGGTAATATTGGTTGAGCTGTCCTTGTTTATCACATCTGTTGTATGTAGCTATTTGAATTATATCAAAGGCTTTTACATAGTCTACAAAGACAAGGCACAAGGGCATGTGCACTTGATGTGCCCTGTCCATTAACAGGTTGAATTTATGAATGTAGTCTGCGGTTCAGTAACCTTTGCTGAAACTTGTCTCTTCAAGTGGTTGATTCTCATCAAGTAGCTATCATGGTCCGCTCCCAATCAATCATGTGAAAAAATTAAATAGAGATGAAAGCAAACAATTCGGACGATAGTCTACGAGCTTTTCGTTGTCCCTTTTTGGGATCAAAATTGTTTTTGATGGTTTCCATTTTTCAAGAACTCGATCTTCACTTAAACAATTGCTGAATAATTTAGCTAACTGTTGTGCTGGTACTTCATATCCTATTTGAATGACTTCAGTTCGTATTCCATCCAGTCAAGAGGGTCTTCCTGATTGTAGGCGTTTGACCACAAGTAACATTCCATCTGTGTTTCGATCTTCACTATCAAAGTATATTCCGTATTTTCTGGATTTTTTTTATAATTATTGCCCTATATAGTCAGGTAATACATCTTACAACTTTCCTCTATGTTGCTCTATCACCGCGGCATCATATTCCCTTCTTCAGAGCTTTCTGTCCAAATGTGTTGTGACGGCTCTAATGTATTTCTTTCCAGCAGAAAAAAATAATACGAAAAACCTCAGTTTGAATGTGACATCAACGTGTATCCATCGAGTATATCATTCTAAACAGTAATTCATCACTTTTATTATCACCCATCCAAATGTGCATGCAATGTCATCCACCCACTATTGTGTCCGTATTGCATAAATGATCCGCAAACATGCCGATGAGATCACAGTAATACACTTCGATCGAATTCGATTTAAAGCAGTTGAACGGCTAATGGAGATTATATCATTGTGTTGAGCAATATGGGAAATCATATGCAACAATGGATCGTCAGTTCATATCCATAACTTATAGAAAATACTACCCAAATCAGTATTAGTTGAAGAACTTTATAAAGAACTTTTCTATCAGGCATGGATAATGTTAAATGCGCTGATATAATAAGCTGCCATTGCATTAGATCATATTTAAGGGATTAATTGTAGAGCTTTATTTCATAATATTTTTTATACGAAAGCCACTGGCTTGTATTAAATGCAGCTCGGTCGCCACCTTTAGGAAATGCTATTTCTGTTATATTTATATACGCCTACCACGGCCAGGGGCATACAATCTAATCTACTCGTAAATCCCATTTATTGCATTTCTCTGTCGTGTTTTGATGGTTGAAGTGTTTAATTTTACGCTTCCGAAATGTACAGTTGAAGACAAATTGTGTCGTTATAAACATTTGCACACGATCTTAAAATTAAGCATACGTGATTCACGTTCTTAAAGAGATGCATCTGTCAACTTAGCCTATTATTTTCTAAATGTCTCTATAACATTCTGCCATAGTTGTCAGAAAGTACTTTCTCTCTTTCTCTTTCAATGTTCTCCCACTGAACACTGCTGCTGCACACTTTCTATCACATTTATTTTCCTAAGGCTTATAGAGATAGATAAACAAGACAAACCAGCGTTGTAGATGACGGCCAGTCAGCTGAGAGCGCTGATTGTGTTCCCCAATCCTAGACAAAGTATATGCAGAGGCTGTATCAACATAGCAGAGGATCAGGGAGGTGCTCAGCTGATTATTGTTCATTATTGTTTTATTATTTTTTTTTAATTCATAAACTAGCAATTTACATTTGATTTATTATTTAAGTTCAAAGATCTTTACAGAGGCGTATACTAAACTCCATGAAGGAACTGATCTTAAATTTTTGTATCGATTTGCAGTATGATGTGTCACGTTTGAAGATGTTTTCCATGCTGATGTATCACGTTTGAAGATGATATCCATGCTGATGTATGATGTGTCACGTTTGAAGATGATTTTCTTGATGTGTCACGTTTGAAGATGATTTCCGTGCTGATGTATGCTGTGTCACGTTTGAATATGATTTCCCTGATGTGTCACATTTGAAGATGATTTTCATACGGATTTTTGCTGTGTCACGTTTAAAGATGATTGCCATGCTGATGTATGCCGTATTACGTTTGAATATGATTTCCCTGATGTGTCACGTTTGAAGATGATTTTCATACTGATTTTTGCCGTGTCACGTTTGAAGATGATGTCCATGCTGATGAATGATGTGCCTCGTTGGCATACTCAAAGTCACATTCTTTCAGAAGACATAATCAGGTGACACTTACATATATGTTGTGTCATGTCTGTGTTTGGGACAATGTTCCAATCATTTCAAACTGCATAGACTCCATACCCTGACTAAACTCCATAACCATTCAGGATTCGTGAAATAACTATCAGATCATCAGAGAAAACCATTTCTCGTTGTTGTGTTCTCAAAAGAAGTTACAGTACAAAAAAGGAAGACATTGTATGGAGAAAATATTTTAATGTTATTTGCTCTGGAAGGAAATACATTTAGCTGTGCTGATAACGGCCTGTTTAATTTTACCATATCTATGCAATCACATGACAGGTTAGATTTGTTTGGCCTCGGTGACGTCTTAATGTTTATATTATACCAGGTCAAATCCTGTTTCCTCATAAATAATTATATATATATATATATATATATATATATATATATATATATATATATATATATATATATATATATCCTGAGATCGAAATGGAGATGATCACATTCAGAAACACTAATAGTAAAAGGATGTGGCATGTTCTTTAAGCTTATAAAAATGAATGACCACTTTTTGCCAATAAATAGTGTTAGTTTGTTATAAAAATATATGTGTGTTTTTTGGTTAAATAATGTTGGCTGAAATTCATGTCTTCCTTCTGCTACAAACGAAGTATAGTGAGTCCATTGCATCTGGTTACATTGCGGAAAGCCTGTATAAGAGCACGTACATGCGCTCGTGTGGTAGTGATTTCAGCTGCCATCTGGTTTACTTCATGTGGTTGCTAGCCCCAATTACAATCGTGGCCACGGAAGAGAGACCGGAAATGTGGTTATTCTTTTTTGATATAGGATAACTCAAATGTAGTGTATCTCAACTGAATTGATATATATTTAACCCAGTGTCTTAACGTATGAAGATTCGCAAGCGCAAAACAGGTCAAACGTGTACTTTTAGACAGCCCGCTTAAATCGTGATACAACACTGACTGGATTTAACGGACGATACCTTTTCCATTCACAAAACCCATCTGGAATGAGAAAAATTGGCACTGCATTTTTTAAAAATCTAAGTTTTCCAAGATGTGTTTAAGGTAATGTTTATTTTTAATTGTAATATTTTGTTTAATCTTGTATCGTCTGTATATGTTATTAAAGCTGTGTTTTCATAAAATGTACAGTTATGTGATTATTGAGGGAGAAATAAATAAAGATGGTAAAAACAGGAAAGCAAGAGAACGTCAAAACCGAGGGAGAGTTGGACAACCAGAAGCTACTTAACTCACCTACGAGTAGATCGTCAGAGACGTGCTAATCAACCAAGGTGGCTGCAAAGATCACTTATATATATAACACTGAGGAACCCGTACATTTCAGCCAGTTAAAGTAGTTCTTTATGATGTTCCAGGTTCCCAGCAAAACCGTGAAATTCATCAACACTGGCTGCTTGATTTAAGTGAAACTTAACGGGAAAAGATAACGGGGTAGGGCGGGCGGATTGAAGAGTGAGGTGAGGTTAACTGGGTGAAGAAATGGATGGGGCGGGGGAAGGGGATTCGTTGAGAGGCCGAAGAAATGGATGGATGGACGGACGGGCTATGGCCGAAACGTTTTAGGGAGAGAAAAGAAAGGCGGTGTGTGAGTTGGTTGACAGGAGGGTGAAAATGGGTTGAATCAGGAGTGAGGGGATGAGTGGGGAGTAGGCGGGTTAAGAAAGAGATGGATGTAATCGGTGAGTAGATTGAGAGACGGAAGGTATAAGCGGAGGCATGGACTAGTTGGTAGGGAAGAATTTGAGAAAGAAGAGTTTGAAGGTAAGAAAAGATGGCCAGCAAAATCGGTTGGTAGACGGGGAGTGGGTGGGTAGGCGGGTTGAGGATTGAGGAGGTGGATGGGGAGTGGACAGTTTGTAGGAAGAGGTGGATGGGTAGGTTGAGAGACGGAAGGGTTTGACGGGTTATGTGAAACAGTGTGAAGATGAGAAACGATGGACGACGGACTGGGTTGTTTGACGCATGGGACATAACTGGAAGTATCGAGCTAAATGTCAGACCTTAGAGGCAGTGGGATGGAGTGCAGTGGGAGGGAATGCATTAGGAGGGAGTGCAGTGAGAGGGAGTGCAGTGGGAGGGAGTGCAGTGGGAGGGAATGCGGTGAGAGGGAATGCAGTGGGAGGGAATGCAGTGGGAGGGAGTGCATTAGGAGGGAGTGGAGTGGGAGGGAGTGCATTAGGAGGGAGTGGAGTGGGAGTGAGTACAGTGGGAGGGAGTGCAGTGAGAGGGAGTGCAGTGGTAGGGAGTGCAGTGAGAGGGAGAGCAGTGGGAGGGAATGCAGTGGTAGGGAGTGTATTAGGAGGGAGTGCAGTGGGAGGGAATGCAGTGGGAGGGGGTGCAGTGAGGATGTGAAAATGAAGAGGAGGTATAGACTACTACATATTTTTAAATTAATAGATTTCGCTGAGCATTCGACTTTCCAGCTCTGTCGACGAGTGAATGTCAATTCTTGCAGTCTCTTCACGATCGATTGTCGTGCCATGTTCTGATACTTGTTCGCTGAGTGACTTCAGCATATTCCTTTATACATATTTAATACACCAGCAACACGTGTTTCCGAGTCTAGGTTATCAGCTCTATGGTTGCATTAATGCATGTCCTGTGCCACGGGTCTCAAACTCCAACCAGCCCGAGGACAACATGTGGGTATGTTTAATTGCTTGCGCCGTGCAATACAGTAGAGTCTATGTTCTCATTTATATTATTTCTGCCAACTTAGGATGTTATTTGGACATCCTTATGGTTGTATTATTATTATTGACAGTCAGTTGTTAATGTTCTTTGCATGTTGTTTTTTGTTGGTTTTTGTTGGGGGGTTTTTTTGGCACTCGCCTTATTTCTCTAATCCCCAAGGCGATGTGCGTTGCACTGTGGTTAATTATGTTGCGCCTGCCGGCCCAGTGCGTACGACTTTAACATGCATTTTATGTAAGGGCCTGCGTCCTCCTGCATTTTCTTAGGGTTTGCTTCCACTGGGTAACGGCCGGTGCTGTGATGGGGATCGAACCCAGCACCTTCAGATTGTGAGCCGTGTCACTTAACCAACAACCGCACGCCGTCCCCTTTGCTTGTTGCTGTTACTGTTGTTGTTGTTTAATGCCTACAATTAATATGTTGACTCTTTTGTGCGTCATGAAAAGGGCGTTAAGTGGGCGGATTGTAGTATCTTCCCTCATATCTCGAATGTGTCGATGACGGTGGAACGTGGTCTCCCGTAGCGGTTGTGTTATGCTTATCTTCATCTGCGTGATGCTCACTGCTACGGCGATCACGTTGATTAACATCTAGTCAGCTAGACTGCTTGAAAACATCCTTTTCCAGGGAAGTATATATGGAAGAGAGATAATATATATGGGTCAGTATATTGTGCCTCACCCCGACACGACGCCCTGGTTAGTAGGTTGTGCCTGACTGGACTAGCGTTACAGTTCCCGTGCCCTTTGTTCGATAAATGACTTATTGCAGCTTGAGAACAGTTTCATGAGTCATGTTTCAGTGTTTCCATCCCCTCTCTCCATACATCATATCTTCTTCTTCTTCTTCTCCGTTGTTCGTTCTTTAAACTCCGGCTACTAAAACCTGAAAAAGGCTTTGCTAGAGAAGGCTACTCTATACTTAGCAAACTTGTTGGCCTGTGTGAAACTTCTTCTTTTTCTTCTTCTTCTTCCTCTTCTTCTTCTTCTTCTTCTTCTTCTTCTTCGTTAGAAACACCCGCTGCCACGCCCTAAAAAGGACTTTGCAAGTAGCAGGATGTAGTCCTTTGTAAGGAATGGGTTGTATCGTAGTTTACAGCTTGATTGCGATATTTGCACCTTTCGGTCTGACACATCTGACTTCAGCAAGCCATTTTCGGGTACCCGGGTAGCATTTTCTCTTCCATCCGTTCTCCTGAGCCAGTCTGCGCAGTTGCTGTCTGCTATAGCAGGAACTTGATCCAATCATAGTATACCGATGACTAACAAAATTCAAAAGTGTTAATTTAGACATTCTCCAGTGTAACTAGACAAATATTGTTGTCCTTCAAAGAAAATGATTTTGTAGATACCATTATTGTTCAGAAACCTAATATAAAGACATTGATTAGTTTATGTTTAAACGCTTTCTAGTGAGAAAAAGTATGTTATTTTACAGTTGTTAAAGAAGAATTTCCATCAAAATGTACGATTTGATCTTGATCTTAATGACCCGTTCCTTGACTTAGCTGCGGGTCCCAACTTCGTCTCCAGTGGACCCTGTCTTGGGCTACGAAAGTCCAGCGCGTGTTAAGTGCTCCTCTAGAGGCATCTTGGATGTTGCAGCGTACGTCAAGGGAGTCTGACCAACGAATTGGAGGTCTTTTCCGCGGTCTCTTCTTACCTCGGGGGTGCCAGACTGATGTCGCTATGCTCCATCGACCACTGTTTCGTCGCAACATATGAGCTGCCCATCTATATTTTGCCATGCCCGCATGGATTACCGCATCCTTCACAATGGACAATCGGTGTATGTCAGAATTGTGGAGACCTTGCATACGTTGATTCCGAAGAGTGATTCCGATCAAGCGTCTCTCAAGGGAGGCCTGGGTAACTCTCAATTTGTCCTCTAGGGATTTTGTTAGTGTCCACGTCTCGGAACCGTAGCACATCTCAGGGAGTACAGAGTAATTGATGTTGGAGGCTCGTAGGTCTTGGTCATGACTACGGTCCATGATCGTGTTAATAGACCAGAAGGCTGCCCAACCTGCTTGTCGACGTCTTGTCAGTTCAAGTTACAGGTTATTCTCCATATTGAGAAGACGTCCAAGATAAATGTACTCATTGACATCATCTAATCGTACCACTTCAAGGAAGACTGGATCACAAGTAGCGAAACGATTGCGCAACACGTTGGTCTTCGACACATTCATCTCCAGACTCGCTTTATTGCCCTCTCCATCAAGTAGCTGCACTAATTGGTTTCTGCTGCGGATTCTGTGATGAGAACTATGTCATCGGCAAATCGAAGGTGATTGAGGATTCTTCCGTCAATAAGGATACCACAGGTGTCCCAGTTGCATCGGTTAATGGCTTATCCCAAACATGCAGTGAAGAGGTTCGGTGAGATAGGATCACCCTGGCGGATCCCCTTATGAATTGGTACTAGAACTGGACGTTGGAAGAGAGGGACGAAATGTGTAATGCAGTTCGTATAGCTGTTGGTGAGAGCTCTGATGAATCTAGGATCTACATCGTGTTCCAACAGTAAACGCCAGACAAAATGTGGTTCTACCGAATCAAAAGCCTTCTTATAGTCGATGAAGGTGAACTCTCGGACTGCCTCAATAAGGCGACAACAAGTTGTAATATGGTCCATTGTGCTATTCGAAAGTTCAAAGCCTACCTGCTCGACTGGTTGCGATTCTTCGAGAGCGGTGTGGACTCTGACAAGGATGCATTTTGTAAATAGCTTGTAAATGACTGGAAGGAGAGTAATTGCACGATAGATTCCAGATCCTCTTTGTCTCCGTTCTTGCGCAAGAGTGTTGTCCTCGAGTTGTGCCAGACAGCAGGTGTTTCTGTCGAATGAAGGTAGCGTGTAAAATTTGCTAGGGCTTAGTACAAATTTTAACCGCAAGCCCGGATGACCTCTGCAGTGATGCCATCTTCAACTGGTGATTTTCCAGATGGCATTGACTCGACAGAATGGCGAATTTCTGAGGGCAGGCAGTCTGGAAGTGGATGGCAGGACAATTGGAGGGGGTTCTCGTGATCTGAGCAGGTTCGTATATCACGCTTTCAATATTGCCTCCATGCCCAGCTTTCATCTGCCAATAGTAATAAATTAATGCTGAATCAGATGGTATCCATTGAACAAATATACGATTAGCTTCCAACTAGATTATAATATGATTAAGTTTATATAATTCCAACATGTATCCTAAAAACACAACAAAATAAAGCAGATTGAAAACTTGATTAACTTGATCCCTCAGTGCAAATCGAGAGTTCGCTAGATCGGGTTAAGATTTATGAAACCCTCTTGAATTGAACACTAGCTGGATATAATGAAACTCTCACGCTTTTCTTGAATGTTCTTTCCGTGTGCCGAAGGATGGCATACATATATTATAATGGTAGGTCTTCATCAGCATGGGATGGAGGAGTGACAAGTTTATGTTAAAAGATGTATTGTTTTGCCTAACTAGGAATGACAAGTTATTGCCTAACGCTACAGTGTCTTACCTAACTAGGAGTGACAACTTACTGTCTAACGCTGTATTGGTATACCTAACTAAGATTGACAAGTTTGACGCCTAACGCTAAATTGTCTTACCTAACTTGGATTTACAAGTTTACGCCTACTGCTGTAATGTAATACCTTTAGGAATGACAAATTCCCGCCTAACACTGTATTGTTATACCTAACTAGGATTGACACGTTTTTGCCTAACGCTGTATTGTTATACCTAACTAGGGGTGACAAGTTGACGTTTAACGATGTATTTTCATACCTAACTTTCAAAAATAGCAGAGTTGTAGAGCGTTCGCTTTTGATAGCAAAGATACTGGGTTCGATCTCTTTAATCGACACGCTCCATTAGACCAATCTGTAAATGGGTACCAGACTTTCTGTTATGGAAGGAAAGACTATGAGCAAGAAAACCTGCTAGCGCATCTTATAAAAAGTCGAAGCCTAGTGTAAAATCAAGGCCGGCAGCAGTGCGTTCAATGGGATTGGCTTTACAGATACTGTTAAATGGGAATGCTTTACCGAACATGAAAGAAACATGCCTTCAAATCATTCTAGTTGGAGGTCCAAACAACAAAACACACTTTTTAAACAACCTAAGTATACAAGTGAATTCCACCATGAGTATATTTTGTAGTTGCTATAAATCATGATAAATAATTGAACCCATGTTATATATACGAGTACATATATTAAGTACAGCCTGGTGTTGAACATCTGTCTCTGAAAGTGTGCAATGCACATTGATTTTAACCCCATAACAGCTTGCTATACATTTGTGCCTACAAATCAGCGGTTATTGCACAAAGGCGTCTCAGTCTCTATAGACCATGTGCGTGGCGCCCTGTAAGTATTGCCCAGCTCTGTTTTATTTATAAAACTGTTACATATCTATGATTTGCATTTTAAGGCAAATTAACAATACGTTCATTGATATGTTCTGTTCTCTTCCTAAGGAACGACTTCGCTTCACTACGAGCATACACATGGATGCTCAGTCTCTCAGAAAATGGCAAAGAGTATGTGAACTGATGATTCCTGTAGCTCATTGACTGTACATACTCCTTTTCTGTCCTCTCTTGCATGTTCTTAGGCTTGAACTTCGATCGATTTCCCAGATCTGCTGTCTGTTAATTATTAATTCACCTATTGCGCTGTCTTCATCCAACAGGTGATCATTGATAAACTGCAAAGTGGCCTTCTTTTCCAAATATTGTATACCCATAAATGATTCATGTATAATCAAAATGTCAGTTTTATCATTGCCCTGAATCCCAGCATTACCAGGGCAGTAGATCCTTACCAGCTCTAGAAGGTTTGATGTCACTACAGCTGTCATACCGCTCATGCCTTAGTCGACCTTCTGTACCTTCCAAAGTAGGAATTGGGAGTCTAACACGGTGACTGTGCTTGTTAAAGAGGTCTCAGATAGCCATCGATGGACGTACCTCTTAAAGAGGTCTCAGATATAGCCATCGATGGACGTACCTCTTAAAGAGGTCTCAGATATAACCAATGATGGCTGACTTGTTAAAGAGGTCTCAGATATAGCCATTGATGGCTGACTTGTTAAAGAGGTCTCAGATATAGCCATTGATGGCTGACTTGTTAAAGAGGTCTTAGATAGCCATTGATGGCTGACTTGTTAAATAGGTCTCAGATAGCCATTAACGGCTGACTTGTTAAATAGGTCTCAGATATAGCCATTCAACGAGGAGGCAGACAGACTGGCAAAAGAAGGTGCAAGACTACCACAAACAGATACTAGAATGACGTACGAAGAGTCAAAACGGCTTATCAAAGCCAGATACATGACCAAATGGGAAACCGAACATACTGGTTACACCAAAAACGATGCCTATTACCAGTTGAACCGAAGAGAGCAGGTAGTTGTCTTCAGACTTCGCACTGGCCACAACAGACTGAGGTACCACCTATTCAACAAATTGAAGATAGGGTGTACCGACGAATGCCCGTGCGGTACTGGTAAAATGACCACTGAACATCTGCTACAGAACTGCCCGACATACGAGGATCAGAGAGAGCAGATGTGGCCATTACCAGTGGAACTGCAAGACAAGCTCTATGGCAGTGGCGAGAGCCTCAGGATGACCGCCGCTTTTCTCGAAAAAATAATGGTTACTGTCTGACTGTGTACGCAGAAGAAGAAGAAGAAGAAGAAGATATAGCCATTGATGGATGACTTGTTAAATAGGTCTCAGATAGCAATCGATGGAAGTACCTCTTAAAGAGGTCTCAGATAGCCATCGATGGACGTATCTCTTAAAGAGGTCTCAGATATAGCCATTGATGGCTGACTTGTTAAAGTGGTCTCAGATATAGCCATTGATGGCTGACTTGTTAAAGAGGTCTCAGATAGCAAACGATGGATGTCCATGTGAAAGAGGTCTTAGATAGCCATCGATCGCTGACTTGTTAAAGAGGTCTCAGATGGCCTTCTCTGAGCTACAGTCACTGATTCGATCTTAATGCTAGTACTGGACGTTGTTGTTCTGTATGGCCCCCTCAGCTCAGCAACAGCATGACTTCTCACTCTAGCATAGATGCCCCAACCAGCTTAGCTATCTCATTGCGTAACACCGATCTATCGGTATATATGATAACATCACTATGTTGCCCCATTTTTCTCCGGTAACTATGATCTGAACTGTTGTTACCTTCCCAATTGTTCTCTCTACCTTTACCATTCATGACTTTCCTCTCTTGATCCACCATCCCTTGATGTCTGAGGTGTTCAGTGGGTTCCGCATGCTTGTTGTATATTGCATATAGGCTTGGCGTTTGCCAATTTATATCTGGATGTCACATACAGCACCCCAAATGTGTACCCCATCTTTATAATTGTGGTATTTCTAGTGCATCCAAGAACCCACCGAATCTCTTCTGTCTTGATACGTTCCAACCATTCATACATTATCATTGATACGTTCCAACCATTCATATATTATCATTGATACGTTCCAACCATTCATATATTATCATTGATACGTTCCAACCATTCATATATTATCATTGATAAGTTCCAACCATTCATATATTATCATTGATACGTTCCAACCATTCATATATTATCATTGATACGTTCCAATCATTCATACATTATCATTGATATGTTTCAACAGTTAATACGTTTTTCTTGTTAGTGTGATGACGGCAAGCACGTACTCAACAACTGACAGTATAAACAAAGACAATGAATGATCAAAAGCAGTCATCCATCAAATGTAACGGTCGAGAGGTCAGCCTTCACTATATAATTGCTCAACGAATACATCATGCATGCCTTATTAGGATTGATATGGGTCCTGGAATCATCACACCACGAGAGACTGCCTGCAAGTTCTCTTGGATGTCTCTTACCATCTCGTGTTAATGAGTCAGTCATGTACGTTGTGATGTCATCTGAATATTTTAGTGTTAGCCCTAGGTATGTGGGCTGCGTGTTGGCATCTTGTATTATGTAATCTTGAACAGCCCTCATACGCATCATTTGCAAATGCTCCGAAGTTATGGGCGGAACATTGTTTTTCTGACGACTGTCTTATCAAGGAACATGCTATATACGTTCTGAAGAATGATTATTCGACATCCACTAAGGTTTAGACTGTGGGCGAATATAACTACGGAGTCAGTCTTCGTGGCTTCTCTGTTTTTGTATTGAAATTGTTCACAACATTTAAATTTATGTCTCACCCAGCTGCTTAATGTGGCAATACTGTACTACATGTGGGCCTAGGGCAGTGTTCTTGTTAAAGCGTAGAATATGTGTCACCTCTTTTTCTGCCGGTAAGCTTACATAAGCATCATCCTTGATGGCAGTGCCTAGAAAATATTTCCTAATTTTAAATGTATCTGCCTGAGCAACATATTGATTTAAAAATCAACTACTCATCTCATCTGAGAGGCGTCCATGTGGAGTCTTGATTAGTGGGGATGAGCTGTCTTATATTCTTTCCATTCATCTTTCGATGCATGTGCTAAAACTTCTGAACAGTATTATCATTACCCACCCTTTTTATAAACTCTTCCCGCATTTCGTTTTTAGTTTCCATTTTAAGGCTTTAAAACAATTGGTGTCTCGGCTTTTTTTTTCCTCACTCAACTCGTTAACCTCGTCGAAATTCTTAAGCCGTCTCTTTCGAGCGTTCGGCTTCTTTTTTGTCGACATCCCTTTTTGTTATACCTGTTCTACCGTTTGGTTCCACAACAGTGTTGGACATAAGCGAATCTAGTGGCATTTTGTCCAAATGTCTGGCGCATTTTTTGTAAAACATTGAACTGGTCATGCACATGATATCTAAAATTCTTTTTACGTTTCATGTGTCTGGTGAGTTTTCCATTCACGACAAGAATAACATATGACCGGTGGTAACTATCATGTGCAACCAGTAGATTCCAGTGTATGGAGGGCACAACATCGCTAGATGTCAATGCCAAATATATGCCATTGTCTATATCCCCAAGTCGAGATGCTAACCTTATTGAACGTTCGATCTTCACGGCTGTGAGATTTGTGCCTGTCTCAAAGTAAACCCTTGCCAATGGCATTTCCTCACTTCTTTCATCTGTTATTAAAATCGTCAGCAATGAGACATTTTTTGTCAGGAACTTCTGCCAATTCCACAAGAAGCTTAAATTCCATTTATCTTATCAAATATGCGGTTCACTTGTGTATACAGGTTATAAATTATTCAATCTTGGTTATTGATTGTCACTGTAGTTCAAAATCCCCAGTTTTACTGGCACGATTATCTACCAATGAATGGGGAGTTCTTGCTTTACCTACATAGTCAGCCTGTCTGAACTGGCAGGACCCCACTTGGATTACCGTAACAACTCTAATGGACATTTGATGGGGATATCCTCCTTTAAGCATCTCTCATGTGTGATGTGGATGTCGAAGCGACAGACAAACGTTTTGGGAATGGCTTCACATTGATTACATTTGCCACAATTACAATAGCTGCTATGCACATTTTTTAAATATAATCTGGTTTCTTTCTACTGTTTCTCTAGCAAGCTTTTCTTTTTTATTACTTTTTCTCTATCTCTTTCTCTCTTTCTTTCTCTATCTGCTCTTCTTTCTTCTGCCTACCCTTCTGCATCTACCTTTCTTGACGCAATCTGCTGTAGACATCGATATTTCTGAGCACGATCTCCGTAGCTCCTCCGATGACTTTTAGTTTTGGTTTTTCTGTAACTGTACTTCTTCTAGAGGAGCTGCCATGATAAGCTTACCTGATTTTCTCTGGGTTATTTCCGCTCCAAAAATCACTACATATCTCGGTAACAATTTCTAAATATCACTTGTGTCTGTGCAGTCTTAGTTCAGGAACACACGAAACAAAAGTAGATAATCCGTGAATGCTAGCTAGTTGGTTTCTTGCTAGATAAAAACAATACACCCAATGTCTATGTCGTACTGTTACTTCCTACACGACGTGCTAGAGAATCCAGAAACATGAGGAAAAATTATCCTGACGAACTTTACACTTTCATTTGTTTGGTTTTTCTAGAGGTGTTATTGTCGTAAAGTTCTTTAATCCGTCACGTTTGCAAGACTGTTAGATGTATTTGTATGTACTTTAGATTATTGTTTCATAGTAATTTGATTTGCATTTCTTTCCATGTTGAATGCTAATGTTATTTATGTTGTATATGCTGAATGATATCTGCATATTATACAATTCGGCAGTACTGCTGTGGAAATCAACAGGCATAAAAGCCAATTGTAAAACTAAGAAACATCACAAAGTAAATAATCCAATAACAGATACGAGGTATACAAATGAAGTAAATTATTGTCATATTCATTCTTATAATTTATGTTATTATAAATGTTTAACATGTGCTGAAACATCATAAGAGGTGATTAAAGTGTGGGTACGACTTGGTTGAAAGATGAAATCGTTATGGAAAGAAAATGCACAAAAATCCAACATGAACAAAAGATACCTAGATCATATTGCAGACAGATTCCTGTTTTAGTTGTAATTTCTTCGAGATTCATCATTCTGGCATAGACCAGGTTGCAGACAGGTACTTGTTTTAGTTATAGTTTCTACGAGATTTACCACTTTGGACTGTATGTGTGTGGGCTCAGATGTTCAGTAGCTCATTTTCCGTCGATGGGCGAACTAAATATGGCGGACCTCCGTTCTCCTTGCTGCAATGCAATGCAAATCGTCTCAGCACGTTCAACACAATGGGGATCACATTGTCGATCCCCATCTCTTTTGTTTGGGTGATGTAACAGTTGTTTTTTTCCAGTGGCACGGCGTAAATGTGAGATGGGGGTCTTGGTCTGTACGTTGCACCTGACCCAATCATGATCATTTACACCTGGTCATGGTGTTGTTGTTGAATTCCCACAATTAGTAGTAGTTTTCTTTTTGTGCCACTTGAAAAGATTGTTTTGTGACGTGTTGTTATAGCTTTCCTCACATCCGAGCATGCTAATGAAGGACGACCGGTGTTCTCCAAGCGGTTGTGCTATGCTTTGCTTCATCTGCGTGTTGTTCACTACTACGGGGATCACGTCGATCCACAACCTGGTTAGCCAGGCTATTATTTAACCAGCTCGTTTCCATAGAGGACTAGCATGAAGTCAAGATGGGAGTTGCGGCTAGTATATTATGTATGACCTTGGCTAACATGTCTGATCAGTGTGTTTTGTCTAACCAGACGTTAGTTTTCCTCCCAAAGCAGATGTGATAGACATCAACAGATCATTACTTTTATTAACAACATTAGTTTCTCAAATCCTTAGTTGAAGAACTCCATCTAGGTTGACGTCTGACAGCGAACGAAGAAGAAGTAGAAGAAGAAGAAGAAGAAGAAGAAGAAGAAGAAAAAGAACTCCATCTTTCAGTGGATGCACTTTATGAGCAGTATATATTATCCCTGTATGTATAACTCATACTTTGCAATCCTATTTCTCTCAATGCTCTAAGAATTACAAGCAAGATCAAAGTCTAAGCTCAGCTTTACAGATGGAACCCATATCAAAAAAGAGAATTGGAAGAAAAGCTAGACTTTTCTGGCAACTTGATTAATCTAGTCTGGAATGTCAAGCTTCCAGATAATCAGCTTTATACGTTATAGTCGTATTGATGTTCGAGACCAGCAAAGTCTGGTGTATTGTTTTCTTAGCCTAATAATAAAACTCAAACAACTGATGATAACTCTCGATAGTATCTTGGTCGAGTCACTCAAAAGTGAATTTCCAATCAATCCAGCAACAGCTCAGCTCCCTATGGAGCACATGTCTTCAACAAATTATACCAATACCTCGTGTCCTGTGCCATCCGTTCCGAGTCTTTCCAGTTTTCGTTATGTATGTCTTGAGCTCTAGTCTCGATTTGTGTTGTGGTCTTCTCTACTTATCATGAATATATGAGGACATTGCAGATAGTGAGCTTGAAAAAGAGGGATATACAATGTTAAGGAAAGATAGAGTAGTTGGAGACAAGACTAAGGGAGGTGGCGTTTTATTATATTGTATAAATTCTGTTAATATAACGATCAAAGATGATTTATCATGTGGTAACAAAAATGAAAGTGAATTGGGAGAAATAAAAAGTAGGGTGAAAAAAAACAGTGATTGGAGTGTGCTATAGATGTCCATCAAGTCAAAAAGAGGAAGATGAGGAGCTGATTAGTAGCATAGCAAAGGCAAGTGAAGGAAAATAGTTATTAATGGGGAATTTCAATTTTCCAGAAATAAAATGGGATATGGCAGAAGCACTTGTCCAGTCAAAACCTTTTGTTAAGTGCATAACTGACAAATGTTTAATTCAACATGTAGAAGCAGCCACCAGAGGCAAAAACACACTTGACCTAGTTTTTACTACAGAGGAAAATATGATTGAAAACGTTACCGTTGGGAAACTGTTTGGCTCAAGTGACCATCAAATCATTCGTTGGGATCTTATTGCAGGGAAAGAAGTAGACATTAACACGCGAACATACGACTACTCTAATGCAGATATTAAGAGGATGAAAGAGGCAGCGAATCACATAATCTGGAAAGATATTTTCGTAGGAACAGATGTTGAACAGGAGTGGGAGAGTTTTAAAAACAGTTCTAGAAACGCTAAAAGAGGAATGTGTTCCATGTAGGGAGGTAAACCCCAAGCGTAAAAAGTGGATAACTAGATTTTTTGTGAAATGTAGAAGAGCGAAAAATAAAGCATGACAAAAAATATATAGAGGCAGGTAAATAAAAAGAAACATATTTAAAATATTTGGACAAGCAGAACATATCTCGAAAAGCGAATAAAACAGCAAAAATAGACTTCGAAAAAAAACTTGCTCAGAGGATCAAGACTGATAGTAAAAGCTTATTCTCTTATGCTAGAAATAAACAAAGAACGAAAGACAAAGTAGGCCCTCTCATAGACAGTGCAGGGACAATAAGAAGTGAGAATAGGGAGGCAGCTAATCTACTCAATCAGTACTTTGGCACACTCTACACAAAAGAGGACTTCTCCAAGATTCCAGAGCCTATAGATATTTTTTTCAAAGAGACATGGATACAGCAGGATTAAGATCAATCTGTATTACAGAGGAAATAGTGGTTTTTTTTTAATTGAATGGGTTGAAAGTGGATAAATGTCCAGGTCAAGATGGTATTCATCCAAAATTGCTTTTTGAAATTAGAGACCAACTAGCAAAACCCTTGGCTATATTATGTTCTCAATCACTTACAAAAGGAATTGTTCCACGGAATTGGAAAGATGCAGGAGTGATCCCCTTTTTCAAAAAAGGTAAAAAAAAAAATAGACCCAGCAAATTATAGACCGGTAAGTTTAACGAGCATAGTTTGTAAATTGTTAGAGTCAATAATCAAAGAAAACATTGTAATCCATTTAGACAAATTTAATCTAATTAGAAATAGTCAGCATGAGTTTACTAGAGGGAGATCGTGCTTAACAAATATATTAGAATTAATGGAGGTGGTTACTAAAATGATAGATAATGGGGAGCTAGTTGACGTTATTTATCTAGATTTTGCAAAGGCCTTTGATAGAGTACCTCATCAAAGATTATTTCGATAGTTAAAATCAGATGGAATAGGTGGGGAAGTTGCCAAATGGATTGACAATTGGTTAACGGGAAGAAGGCAGATAGTTGGCATAAATAAGGAGTACTCTGAGTGGTGTGAAGTGAAAAGTGGTGTGCCACAGGGCTCGGTTTTGGGACCAATTTTGCTCTTGATATATATAAATGATTTGGACATTGATATGGGATCCACGATTGCAAAATTTGCTGATGACACAAAACTATGCAGTAGCGTCTCATCTAAAGCGGAAGTGGATATATTGAGGACGGATTTCGATAAAATTCGAGAATGGTCCGTAAGCTGGCAAATGGAGTTTAATGTAGATAAATGTACAGTCATCCACATGGGTAGATCCAATATGGAACATAATTACAGAATGAGAGAGAACAATATTAGAAAGATAGATAAGAAAAGGGACCTCAAGGTTATAATAGATGATACAAGAAAGGTGAGTGAGCAAGTTAAGGTAGCAGTGAAAAAGGCAAATGCAATGTTAGGTATGATAAAAAGAAATATTAAACATAGGAGCAAGGAAGTGATAGTCAAACTGTATAAAGCTTTAGTTAGACCTAGATTGGAGTACTGTTTACAGGTGTGGAGTCCTTATCATAGAGGGGATATAAACATGCTGGAAAGAATACAAAAAAGAGCGACAACGATGATAGTGGGATTCCAGAATCACATTTATGAGGAAAGACTCAGAATAACCGGCCTACAGTGTCTAGAAGAGAGAAGAATTCGTGGTGACTTAATACAGGTTTATAAGATGATCATAGGAATGGATAAATTATACTATAACAAGTTTTTCAAAATACAGCCACCCACAATAACAAGAGGGAATAGCTACAAGCTGACTAAATAGAGGTCTAGATTAGATATTAGGAAATATTTTTTTAGTTAGAGAGTGGTGTCTGCTTGGAATGCATTGCCAGGGGAGTTAGTGGAGGCAGGAACAGTTAATGCATTTAAGAATAAACGGGATGCGCATAGCTTTTAGAGCAAGGTGATATAAATGTAACTGGTTGTATACAGACTCTGCAGGATCTTCTAAACCAGTATAAAGACGTTAAGTTAAGTTAAGTTAAGTTATCTCTGGACAGAGACTGTCATGTATCAAATCAACAGGTGGCATTATTGTGTACCCTATCCAACATCAACACCTTCTTCTCGCGCAATAGTCCACTGATATATGTAAGGTTCTCTCCAACAGTTCCACCTTCTGTCATACCATTTTAATCTATATTTTCTGCACAGGATACATATTTATGAAAGTCTGTATCTTTTTGTTGTTGTTGTTATTTTTGTTTTTGTTCGAAAATATAGAAATCTAAATTTACAATTACATTTCTTAAAAGTTAACAATTATACACTTTGAACAAGCAGATGTGTGCACTAGGTCTCTGCTCATTTGTATTAAATCCGGTAGACATTACCAATTTGCAGATAGATAAATAGAGAGAGTGCAGCTACCAGGACGCTAACCATATTGCTTTGATGTCAAAGACAAGCGCACTAACTGATCCGCCACTTAGTCATTCGTTTGTATCACGTAGACAGAAACAAAACGTGCATGGTTATGTGCAAATAAGAGCGACAACAGATAGATGCTTGTCTGAGAACGGCATAACAAGATAAACAGGCGACACGACAAGCATGTATGGTGTACACAGATATTGCTTTTGATGAGTTTATGGGGAAAACAGACGGCATCAGTCTATTTATAATAACCACAAAAATAGAAGATAAATATTCAAAAGAAGAGAAGTTATTTTAACAGTTGTTCTCCAGTTTCGAGATGGCACGATGGCTGAAGTACTTCATGAAAGAGAATTGTCTCTAACCTTCCCAGTCACCAGTTAAACAGGGCTGTGTGCTAGCACCTACTTATTTTTAGCACCTTCTTTGCAGCAATGCTCTTGTATGTGCACCTCACTGATACTGACATGTATATCAGGTACATGACGCCTGAAATCTTCCGCCAAGGTCAATTAAACAACAATCTTGAATTTTGTTCCATGACAACTGCGCCTGTGGCACCTGCTGAGAGCACAATATGCAGTCCCCTATGAAGAAGTTCGCGACGGTATTCAGGAATTTGTGTTTCACAATCAAAACATTTTTAAAATCTGGTACTTTTCCAGCCTGCTCTTAAGAAGCCGTACAGCAAACGAAACATCACTATACAAAACCAACCTCTCCAGGCAGTGAACAGCTTCACCTAACCAGGCAATGGTGTCATCATGGAAGAGAAAATCGACAACATGATCGCAAAGCCAAGATTTGCGACTAGGAGGTTGCAAACAAATGTCTGAAACCGACAAAGAATGAGTGTCGCCATCGAGGTAAAATGTATCGTACTGATATGTTAACCACTCTGCAACAGACCTGCGAAACATGGACTGTGTATAGCAGACATGCGAAAGAGAAAATCGTTTCCCCGTGAGCTGTCTCGCAGACTGATCAGGATTAAGTGACAGGACAAAGTACTTGACTCTTAAATTCTTAACAAGTCAAGCAGGCTGTGCATCAGTACGCTTTTATAAAAATTACACATAAGATGGTCAGGACATGTCGCTTGCATAACCAAAAAAGCCTCCCAAAGCAGCTGATGCACGGTGAACTCAGAGCCGGCAGACGATCGTCATGAGACAAAAGATACACTACATAGGCTCATTAAAAAGATATCTAAATATCTTCAACATTAATGTCATCTCCTGGGAGATGATTGAATAGAATCGTTCCACTAGGCGTACTAGTATCACACAATGTGCTCAAATGGCCGAGTGGAATATCATCTCCGAGAATGAAAGACAATGAGTTGCCCGTAAGAACAGAACGCACATCCGAATTATCACATGTGTATGCCAAGTGCAGCAGGGTCTGGCGTGCCAGGATGATTTAACGTTAGAGTCAGATGAGATAAATTTTGGCAAAGCAAGTCTGATGCTGCCGCCACCATGCTTGCGATGGGGAGACATTATTCACAAAAATTCCTCACTAATTCAAATGTCAAAACAAGTGTTTCCTTCTAACTGTATGGATCCATTTTTGTGTAAATGTGATGTGCGTTTAAGAAGCTTTTACTTGAGGACACCTGAAGAGAACTGTAAGTAATTTCTAAAACTGAAACAAATTTAAAGTAACATCAGAGATTAATCTACAATGTAATGCACGCTTTAAAGGAAGGCATTGGTGTGACTTTTATTTGCCGTAAACCGGAACAGAAGGTGACCCCAATGAGACGGAAATTAAGACAAGGATTGCAATCGAAAAAAAAAGCTTCAGAGAAAAACAAAAAATTTTTAACCTCAAAGAATATCAGGATAGAACTGAGGAAAAGAATAATCACCACTCGTATATGACCAATTGCACTACATGGTCTGAAACATGGACTCTAGCAAAGAAGGATGAATAAATTGGAAGCATTTGAAATGTGATGCTATTGTAGAATGGAAAGAGTGAGTTAGACAAAAAGAGAAAATCTATTGACAATGTAGTCACTGAAGTAGTCGCACAAAGACACATATTACATATGATAGAAAAACGTCGGTTGAGTTGGCCGGGTCACAGTATGAGACTTGAAAGTTTGTTTAAAGAAGATACTAGAAGGAAAAATTCAAGCGAAGGGAGGACCCGGGCGTCGAAGCTCATCTTTACATCTCAGGCATGCAGGGACATTAAAGTATGAACATGCTGAAATTAACAGAACTGCAGAAAATAGGGTCAAATGGAGAAACACACTCAGATAACCTTACAACCAGTCTCAAGACTGACCAACCAGAGGATAGGGTCAAATGGAGAAACATACTCAGACAATCTTACAACCAGTCTCATGACTGACCAACCAGAAGATGATTGACATATTTGTGGTTTATAAGAAAAAGGTAACTCTGAAAGGTCCCATCAGATTAAATAAGTTGGTATAGAAAGAAGTGGATACGTAATTATACCAGTGAATTGATAACAAAGAATACAAGAGGTCAAAACATTTTTTTTTTAAATTGAAGACATAATACGAAATGCATCTCTGTTTATAAAAGAATTTAAAAAAATTATTAGGTGTTATATACAGCATGTATTGTTCTACGGAGTAGATGGTGGACAGTCGACAAACAAGAAATTTACTGGAAGCGACAGAGATGTAATTTGACAGAGAGTCCCGTAGACATCGAAGAAGATCGATGAGAAAGTGCTGAGCAAATATTACTAATTAAGCACATCAAAGCAAAAAAATCGGAAGATCAGTTGATGTACGTGTGACTGTGTATAGGTGTGTTGTGTGTATTTATATATATATATATATATATATATATATATATATATATATATATATATATATATATATCCTGCCGAAGACGGATGTGTCGGACCGAAAAGGGCAAATGTAGCAGTCAAGCTGTAAACTAGTGACACAACGCATTCCGTTCTCTGGACGACACTCTATTACTTGCAAACCCCTATTCTGGGTTTGGTAGCCGGAAATTGATAACGAACGCAGAATAAGAAGAAGAAGAAGAATATAAGAATAATATATATATATATAAAGCAAAGGCCGCCTTCCATTGTAGACAATGATGGCATAATTTATCTTGCTAGCGCTATTGTTAGTAAGGATTAACTGCTTTAATTTGTATCCTCACTCTCTCGTCTCGTGCCGCCCGACGCCAGTCGCAAGTCATGGACAAGACGACTAGGGAAACTAAAGATAAATACACAGAAAACCGCATACACCATCTTCTCGGCAGTTATAAAGAAGCAAACAGATCCATTAACATCAAAATGGATGGATGGAGAATTATTAGTAAAAGAGGATACACCAGTATATATGGAAGTAAACTGGACAGATAGTTGAAATTTAGCAGCCATGTCTGCAATGTTAGAGGTAAAGCAACCAAGCGATTAAATCTAATCAAGCGGCTTGCTAGTACAAATTGGGGAGCTGATAAACAAACCCTTCGGCAATTATACCTTGGATATGTACGATTTGGCGATGGACTATAGCCTTCAGATACAGACCACTGCAAGTACAAAAAACATCGCACCTATTGACCGGGTGCAGGTCCAAGCTCTCAAACTAATTTGTAGGGGGATGAGATCAACACCTGCAGCGGCGTACGAGATAGAAGCCAACATAGAACCACTAGATATCAGGAGAAAGGGAACACTGACTGAAACGGTAAAGAGATACAAGAGACAAGAAAATGACCATCCAAATAAAGTACAAATAGACACTTGGAAGCAACAGAGAAGACTGAAGCAATTATGCCCACTGGATACAGTAGAACAGGAATGCCATATTCACCATCTACCAGAGGACAGAGAAATTAAAAACAAGTTTTTGTGGAACACCCCCTTGGGAAAATCTTTGCCTGCCAGTCATAAAAACACACCTGGCAGAAAATGAGACTACCAAGGAGACTACACACATAATATCCTGAAGACGTGTGCCTCGGTCTAGCTATCCAAAATCGACAGTCCTGGTTTATATGGATGGATCAGTATTCAAATCTACCTTTTAGCAGGGTACTGTATCCATATGAAATGCCCGAATGGTCCACATTCGAGTTTTGTGATTCGTGCGGCGAAAACAGTTAAAATGATGAAGCGGAGGCCGAGGCTATAAAAACAGCAGCACGATTTTGTACCAACAGATTTACTCTGAACAAATTGTTGCCGGTAGACTTTGTGATTTTTAGTGACTCCAAATCGGTTCTGGAGGCGCTGAAGAACAAACACGCCATGCAAATAAAATGAAATAGTCTTGGTGAAGAGGGCGATCAACAACATCCCTGCTCACGGGACAAATGTCACCTTTCAATGTATCCTTGGACATAGTGGGCTACTAGGGAACGAGATGATCGACAGATTAGCAAAAACAGGAGCCTTGAAATAACAATTGGGTAGACCCTGCAGTAACTAAACAGGAAAACGAAATATTAAAAATAATACCATGGAAATCTGGAGGAACAGGTGGGCGACAAGAACAACAGGTCGCTGTGTATTTAGCGAAATGTCACAGCAAAAAAGTAACGATGACTAAGTAAACTACTTAGAAGAGATCAAAGTCTCATCTTTCAGTTCCGAACAGGACATAGATTCCATAACCACTTAAACCGCATCAATCTCCAGCACGTGCCCTTGTGTAGACATTGCTCTCATCTTGATGAAACAGTTCGACACCTACTCATTGCGTGCAACGATTCTTACAAGCACTGCCGACCATTGGCAACACACTGTACGGAGCAGTGACAGAACTGAAGAAGACCTGTATCTATATAAAAATGGCATAGGGCTGCAAGAGCAGGCTTGCTCAGCAGCTGTAGGATAACAACAACATACATTTCCTTGCACGTGCATTGGTCTAGTATAGTAGCCCGTATCAGCCATGACTGACTATAACAGAATGATATGACTTGGAGTGATAAACAAAAAAATATGCTTATCTTTGGTTGTCTTTCTCTTTGCGGCTTTGTCTTTTCACTTCTATGTTTTGTCTTTTCACTTCTCTGTGTTGCAAGAGCTTCGTTTCCCTAACCGTGAGGCGATCATTTATGGTACATCTCCACTTGGATCTGTTTGCAGCTTCGTCTTCCCAGAATATCAGATTCATGTCTATCGCCTCTTATCACGCTTACACACATCATTGAACCTCCCATGTGATTGGCTGATTGATCGTTTGCCATCCGCCAACTGTCATAGAGGATATAGTTGGGAATGTGACCATCTTCCATGCGACGAATGTGACCAAGCCCCCGTAGTCTTCGCTGCCTAAGAAGAGTGTACAGGCTTGGGGGGAGATTGTATATCTGCATTTGTCACTCTGTCCCTCCATGTAATTCCAAGATTGAATCACTGGCGAAGTAAATGGAAGATGTTACGCCTGTGCACTTGTTTGGCATAAGTTGTCCAAGTCTGGCTTCCATATTGAACTGTTCTGACAACACATGAATTGTACACCATGGCCTTGGTTTTAATTATCAGTTTCTGGTTTTTCCAAACACGCGTTGTGAGACAAGCAAATGCAGCAGCAACAGGTTTAAAGAGAGCTTATCGTTGATGAGGGTTCTCAGGTATGTGAATTGGTGCACAGTTGCCAGTTCATAATTATCGATGATAAGAATTGGCGTGACATCTACTTCCTGTCCCAGCACATTTGTTTTGTTGAGACCTATTGTGAGACCAAAATCTTTGCAAGCGTAGGAGAGGCGATCTATGAGCCTCTGAAATTCCTGCTGATTGCAGCATCATCAGCGAAAAACAGGCACCTGATGGTGACCTCCCTAATCTTCGTTTTAGCCTTCAGTCTTGCAAGGTTAAGCAGCCTAGCATCCGAGCTAGTGTGAAGGCAGATTCCATCATTTGCTTTACCAAATGCATGCGTCAACAACAGATCAAATAGCCTCACGAGCAGTGTCGGGGCTAGAACACAGACCTGCTTAACAACACTTGGAATATTAAATGGTTGTGAAATGCTACCATCAAATTGGACTGTTCCTGGTATGCCCTCATGTAACGATATTATTAGTCGTAGCAGTTTGTTTGGGCAGTCTATTTTAGAGATGATTTTGAAGAGGTCGTCCACACTAAACAAATCAAATGCCTTTGTCAAACCAATAAATGCTACATAAAAGGGATGATTCTGCTCACGTGACTTTTCCTGAAGTTGTCAAAGACAGAAAGCACGTGGATCGTTGTCCATCAAAACCTGAATCCACACTGTGACTCCGGATACACACGCTCGGCCAATTCATGTAGCCTAAGTAAGATTACTCTGGGGAAGATTTTGCCTACAACACTGAGCAGAGAGGCACCTCGATAGTTATTAGTCACGTCTATCACATTTGTTTTTGTAAAATGTTACCATCTGTGCATCTCTCATATCTTTAGGTATAGTGGCCTCTTTCTAGCACTGAAATAACATCATATGATGTTTATCCATCACATGAGATAAAAACCATTCTCTTTTTTTCAGCCGTGTGGGCAGTCTTTTCTCTTGATGTGTCCGCTGAAATGGGAGACTTTCGCTGTGATTTGAACCAAAGTGAGGAAGTAACTGCGCGTTTTGTCAACATCACTCTATGGTCCTAAGCTACCTTTGACGAGTGGCAAGATTTTATCGAGACGACTGGAGAAAGCACAGGATGCAGATTTTTTTAATCAGGGTTTACTCCCGAAGCCTTTCCCGTAAACAAATACTTCGCAAGGCGGCTGAGGGTGATGACATTTATCGTTGTGTGTCGTGCCTTTTCCATAACCACCAGAGGTAGTGGGCACATCTACTCCGGGCAGTGTCCATTATAGCTGTGTCTAAATTGCAGTACCCAAACCGACGCTGTCTGCAGCTAGGGCCAATCTTGTTAAGTTCAGTCGTGTTAACTAGACCGTGAAAATACGATACAGGTTTAAGCGTAGTGCTAATTCTTACAACCCATGTCCAGGCCATGATAATCGGAAGGAAGAAAATATAAAACACGAAGGAATTAACCAGTCCAACTGGAAAATAACGACACGTTTACGTGAACATAGGTGTAAGTCGTCGACAAATAGCATATAGAGCAGTTGCAAACTTGTATTATTACAGCGTTTGATTAAATGAGGTGGAATCACGTCGCTGCCCAGACCCAAGCTGTTAATAGTTTTATTTCGTCTTCTATGTCCAGCTCTTCCATACTGGTATAGCTTTTGACAGCGTCAATGGCTGTAGGAATGACTATATCGCCACACGAATAGAAATCAGAATAGTGCTCGACACATCGATTCATCCGCTTCTTTTTGTTGTTGTAATTTTCTCGCCATTGATGGATGTGAGTGGTGCAGTTGTCTTCTCACAGGACCAATAGGTTTCTTTCTATCCTCTAACACCCGTCTGATATTCTTTGTTTGTGGTGCAAACTGTATATTTCGACTAAGCTGTAGACAATATATATTTGCAAAAGGGCGAGTTGTTTGTTGCACCTGGCTTCTGACGTACTTGAAGTTATGCAGAGTACCTGCAATTGAAAGCTGATTGTATTAATCAGAGCACCGTTTGCCTCAATGACAGGTTTTATATCCTCTACTTCCACTTCAAACCTGATTTTAACAAATCTGCTTTCAAATGTAGCAAGAATTGTGCTATGGATGATATTTTGGAGATATTGCCAGGTCTCTATAAAAGCGGTGTCATGAAGTTTGAAATTGTGAAATCTTTAGATCAGTGCAGGCTCCGACATTCTACTTGCGTCGATGCTTGGCTTGCCTTTACTTCTGGTATGATAGAACTTCTTGGCTGCAATGTTATTTTACAGTGAACCAAAGAATGATCGGTGTCACATTCTGCATTAAGAGCGCGCCAGGAGCATATACTTAAGGAGAGATCTTCTAACAAGAATTAGATCCAGCTGATTCTCGTGCTTTGATCGTGGGTACATCCACGATACCTTATGTTAAGGTTTAGTCTGAAAAAAGGAGTTGGTCAGACAAAGTTCATAGTAGCCTCAGAACTTTAAAGGCCGCTGGCCAGTTCAATGAATTTCACAACTCTGAACTTTCCAGAACATGAAGGCCACGAGTCGTTATCAGCACCCACTCAGATATTGAAGTCACCTTGTAGAACACGCTGTTCTTGACTACGGAATCTTCTAATGATCGCTGATAAATCATCATAGAACTTATCTTTGACTTAAGGTGGGGGGCACAAGGTAGGTGCATATACACTGACAAGGGTGACATGATCTACTGTGATATATAGACGAAGTGTAAACAGGTGTTCTGAGCCTGGTTGAACCATGTGTATTAGTGACTTTTTTACTGCAAAGTGTGTACACCATGCTCTCTCTTTTCGTTGGTGTCTTTCCCTTGCCAGTAGAATACGAGGTCTTTCTTACTCATTGACCCAGAGCCACCTAACCGATTGTCTTGAAATAACTGAATGGTCTAGTCTAGAGTGTACATAGATAACAATACATAAAACACATACAAAGAAACATATTATATATGCACATACAAATAGATACACATACATACATAAGGATACACAAACATGAGTTTAAAAACAAAATAAGAAAGAGGGTCAGAGAAAAAGAGATAAAGAGGAAAAGAGAAACAAAGGCATATGGATAGTGAGAAAGAGAAAAATGGACAGTGGAAATTCAGCAAAGGTAAAAATGTAAAGGGTGTTCCTCTGCAGACTGCTAGTCCGGAATGAAGTGTTAGGTCCCGAGTTTCCTTCCTCGCTGCCTTTTCCTTTTCTAAATGTAAGTCGCTATCCATTTACAGATGGTCCACTTGAACGTCACACTTGAGGGAGTTAAACCCGGTATCGTTGACGTGTAAAACGAGTGGTCTACCACTACGCTAATCAAACGCTAAGGAGTGGAATGATTTCAAACCCTCAAGTTTAGGGCTTCCATAGGGATGACCCTGGAGCTCAAACCAATGCTGATCATTGGAAGAGCAGGAGCCGGTGCCAGTGGCCCTGATTACAAGATGGCCCCTTGTTGTCTCAGACTATTTAAACAGTCATAAAGAGTAGTGACCTAGTACCCTTGTGTTTGTCCTGCCATTGGACGCGATTATAGGGTTGGTTTACTATAACTAAGCGGCTCATTAAGTGAGTGGTATTGCACTCGCTTTCATAGTAAAGGCAGGGGTCCCGCTACCGACAGCTACAGTCGACTCAGCTGTAAATGGGTACCTGACTGACGGCTAGGGAAGGAAAAAGACAACGAGGAAATGAAATGGAAATTCCACTTTACAAAGCTTAGGTTCTAACACTTGGCCCCATTCGGCAGTGTCTGTTATGTGACTACTTTTACCTTCATCTTATACTATCGCTATCAAGACTACAATGTGAACAGTTGCAGTGCCTCCATGCTGAAGGAATACGAATTGTCCTGGGTTGATCTAGAGATGCGACGATGATATATTTGCTTCGTCTTCTTTCAGTAAAATGCACATATCCACTGGTACAGGAACACACTATATCTGAATTACGACAAACAGGGGACACACAGTACGTGAACACTTTCTATATCAGAGATTTGAGCTCAACAGATGTATATTGTAAGCAGTGCTGACAGAAGAGACGATTGGACAGTGAACTGAAGTCGAGATTATAATGAAGTGAAAGATGGATATAAAGACTGTCGTGAAAAAGCAAAACGACGGGTACAATAAAAGAACGTCACCACCCTTAGAGCGAAGAAGAGTGTGGTTACATGATAAAGTAGACTGTAATTTAAACAAACAATGTGAACAGATAATAATGTCTGAGAGAAAAACCCTGTTCAAATTCTGCTGGATCGGTGCTAAGTGATGTAAATCAGATTACTGTTTGTCTGATATGGTAAGAAGCTAAGTCATCGCCGAACAGAGCACGACATTCACTTGCATTCAGACTGAATAGAAGTGCAGAAGCTAACTCTCTTGCGTGGCTTTTCCGCAACTGATAAAAGCGAGACATTGTACCATTGTACAGTCCATACTTTAGAAACTTCAGAATCTATGACTGCCATAGTCCAAATCAGTGACAGCTAATGATCTAATCCAGATATGCGACTGTCGGAAACGTTGCACCTGGATCGTGTCGTGTATGGTTATTCCTAGTGTGATAAAAGATCCAAACAAAGATTAGACTAAGCCTAAATATAGAGTCAAGCTCAAATTCACATAACTTGATCTTTCTCAGAAGTAGAATTTCGCGTTGACATTTTACACATTGTACAATGTGACTTTAACAATATTAAAATATATGTTTGGATTTTACTGTGGTGCGAGCTTTGACAATCAAACGACCCTAGGATGGTTTAAGTTTGAGACCTCTATCTGATCTAATTATCAGGGACATATGGGGGTTTGCTCGCTTGTCACGTTAGGGTTCCAATTAATCAAAACATGATCAGATAGCATCAAATCTGTATTACTTAGTACGTTATGTATGTGTTAAAAAAAACGGGGGAATGCTGAAATCACTGATTGACTCCCTTACATATTATGTTACTGTCATTGTGGAATTTAGCTCTCAGGAGACGGTAACACTTTGCAATCAGATTAAAACTATTAGCTGTGTGTAACCATTGAAAAGACCAGCAAACATACTCTTCACTTCTAATTTTTCTTTTTTTTTTCTAATCCCATAGCAATACTGCCGTAGGGGTGTAAGGTGTTAGCGATCTCACATTTCAAAGGCTCGCCTATATGAGGGCGGTAGCCCTCTCCTCTCCCTCGCCGCTTTTACTTCCCTGACTGAACCGGTACCCATTTAAGGCTGGGTCAACCCGGGAGCCATTGCGGTCTGAAAAAACCATTACCGCCTCAACTGGGGAATGAACCCAGGACCACTCAGATGCGAACTGCCAACTGTGCCAGCAGTCCGCACCAAAAAGGGTAGTGGTACAGTGGGTCCCATCACACTGCAACATCCAAGGCAACGAGGAGGCAGACAGACTGGCAAAAGAAGGTGCAAGACTACCACAAACAGATACTAGTATGACGTACGAAGAGTCAAAACGGCTTATCAAAGCCAGATACATGACCAAATGGGAAACCGAACATACTGGTTACACAAAAAACGATGCCTATTACCAGTTGAACCGAAGAGAGCAGGTCGTTGTCTTCAGACTTCGCACTGGCCACAATAGACTCAGGTACCACCTATTCAACAAATTGAAGATAGGGTGTACCGACGAATGCCCGTGCGGTACTGGTAAAATGACCGCTGAACATCTGCTGCAGAACTGCCCGACATACGAGGATCAGAGAGAGCAGGTGTGGCCATCACCAGTGGAACTGCAAGACAAGCTCTATGGCAGTGGCGACAGCCTCAGGATGACCACCGCTTTTTTTCGAAAAAATAATGGTTACTGTCTGACTGCGTACGAAGAAGAAGAAGAAGAAGATGCGAAGCCAGCACGCTAACCACTGCGCTACGCGGCTCCCATCTTCACCATCTTCACCATCTGCTGAATATATATGAGCCCTCTTCCGTTCCACCTAAAGTACAGTGATGTCGGCTCTGTTAAATAATGCCAAACATCGGCTTTCAAAATTATCAGGTAACTCCATCCCACATTCATCTTTCAAAATTATCAGGTAACTCCATCCCACATTCATCTCTTTGTTGGTGAACGCAATAAGTAACTGTACTCTTTTGTGGGCACTGAAAAGGGCGGTATATGGCTGGTTGTAGTAGCTTTCCTCCCATCCCGAGCGTGCTTATGAAGGTGGATCGGGGTCCTCGTGGCGATTGTGATTTTCTTGGTTTCATCAGCGTGTCGCTCCCTACTACGGAGAACATGTAAATCCCCAACCTTGTTAGCCAGTATGTCATAAAAATGCCCGTTTCCACGGAGAATTGCGTGGAAATGAGGTGGGAGTCTTGGCCAGTATATTTTCCTGACCCAGACATTGTCTGATCATAATTATTGCCTAACCCTGACGGTAGTCTCCTCTTCCCTGCGACACATTTAAAAGTGATTTACTAGAGATGATCTTCCATTACGTTATGTGATAATGGTCTCGCTTTTAACCGACGAAAAAACATGTCATTGTTAGAAAGTGAGATACGTAAGTATGATGCATTATAACAAGATACAAATAGATGTTTATTTTTGAACAGGGCTGCAAATATTTGTTGCTTAAACACGCCCCTGGATCGTTGAAATGTTGTTCTCACAATACAAGCTTTGGTTTCAACCGTAACAGCGTGCAGGAGAACTAAAACGAAAAACTTGATATACATATAGGGAATTTAACAGCCAACGCCTCTGCCAAGCAGTTTTGTAAAGCCGTTTTATAGTATATCTGCCATACAATCTCCCTTAATTTGATCAAGGTGTATTGAGGGGGGGGGGGTGGGGGGGGGTCACAAAGCGCCAGTCAGTACACGCTATTAAAACATCGGAGATAAACGTTTTGTTTCCCACGTTTGGTATTTGGAAAGACTACTTCTTTCCTGCGACAGGTGTTGCCTGAATTGAAATGTTTACGGAAACGAGATTTATAGACATTGATTTGTGCTTTTTTTTCCATTAACAGGTAAGCAGTTGTTTGCAATGCAGTTTCCAATTCTACCAAAAGGCCACAGAAAATATAAATGCTATTTATCATGCACACATACAATTCGTGGAAAAACTATGTGGGACAATTGGATATGTATGGGAAGGTTAACCTCCTAATGGCTACGTAAAGCATACTAATCAATACCCCAACTCACCTCCACACCGTACATCTAGAAATAGGTTGTTTTACAGCAGAATCTTCAACTAGGTTGGGAAACGATATTTTGATCCTTGAAATGTTGAGTCTACAGAGAAGCCTAGCATTGCACTTCAGTGAGAAAGACCCATGTCAATAATCTTCAGTATGGCTATGAATAAAACAATAACTAATACAACCCACTCCCAGAGAACATCCATCGAAATCAAGATCTGATTACAAGTAGCTTCCAGGAGAAATAACAGCTGAATGTGCTATAGTTCTATCACATTTGTGGTAGTTAAATATATATTAGGATTTAGTTTAAAGCCTTTTTCTGTTGTTGATATTGTGCAACAAATATTCTTGTTAATAAATTATGTAAATATGTCTTATGATCAGCAATAGTGTATACTGTGTTTTACTGTGTTGAAGTTGTGTCGTTGAGTAGATATAAGTTGTAACTCCTAAGGTAAGTAAACTACTCAGCTAAACATACTCTACCACATATCTAATTTAGTCCGAGTGACCATGTTATCTTTGATAAAATAATTAGTACCATCAGAAGCATGTATGAAAGGATAAAGAAAGCCATCAGCACAATAGTGAAAAAGAGTGCGCCGCTAAAAGCTTTATCTGGAGAGATCATAACTGATAAGAGAAAGTAGTTAGATGGGTAGAGCACTATCTTGAACTCTACTTAAGCGAGACAGAACTAACGGAGGATTCCCTCAAGGCCGTGCCAACTCTTGATCATCTGGACTCGCTGCAAACCATGGCACAAGTTAACTGTGCTATTTACTTAACTTAACTTAACGTTTTTATACTGGTTAAGAAGACTCTGCAGAGTCTGTATACAGTTTCATTTACATTGCATTTCTCTAAAAGCTATGCGCATCCATTCTATTCTTAAATGCATTAATTGTCCCTGCCCTCACTACTTCCTGTGGCAATGTATTTCAAGCATTCACCACTATCTGACTAAAAAAATATTTCCTAATATCTAATCTGGACTTTCTTTGGTTAATTTACAGCTATGCCCTCTTGTTCTTGTAGGTGGTTGTATTTTGACAAAACTGGTTACACTCTAATTTATCCGTTCCTTTGATTATCTTATAAATCTGTATTAAGTCACCTCGAATTCTTCTCTTTTCTATACACAGTAGGCCGGTTAATTTTCTCAAAATGTAAATCTGGAATCCACTATATGCTTTGCCGCTCTTTTTTGTATTTTTTCCAGCATGTTTATATCCCCTCTATGTTAAGGACTTTACACATATGCACAGTACTCCAATCTAGGTCTAATAAATGCTTTATACAGTTTGACTATCACTTCCTTGCTCGTATATTTATGATTTCTTTTTATCATACAAAACAATGCATTTGCCTTTTTCACCTGGATTTGTTCACTGACCTTACCTGTATGATCTATTATAACCCGTAGGTCCCTTTCCTTATCTATCTTTCTAATATTGTTCTCGCCCATTCTGTAATTATGTTTAATATTGGATCTACTCATGTGGGTGACTCTACATTTATCTACATTAAACTCCATTTGCCAGCTTACAGACCATACTCGAATTTTATCTAAATCCGACCTAAATATATCCAATTTTCCTTTAGATGAGATACTACTGCATATTTTTGTGTCATGGCGAATTTTGCAATCATGGATCCCATATCAATATCAATATCAATATCAATCCCATTTTACCGGCCGTTACCCTGGGGAAGAAACCCCTTAGAAAATATAGGAAGAAGCAGATCCTTACATAAAATGCAGGCTGAAGTCGGATGCAAATGGCCGACAGCCGCAAAATAAAAACCACAGTGCAATGCACAGCGCCTTGGGAATTAAAGACATAAGGCGAACGCCAAAAAAAATGAAGATATCAAAAACATGTATATATATCAAGAGCAAAATTGGTTCAAAAACCGCACCCTGTGGTACTTCACTTTTTGCTTCACACCACTCAGAGTACTCATTATTTATGCCCACTTTCTGCCTTCTTCCCGTTAACCAATTTTCAATTCATTTGGCAACTTCCCACTTATTCCATGTGATTTTAACTTTCGAAATTATCTTTCATGAGGTACTCTATCAAAGGCCTTTGCAGAATCTAGGTAAATAACATTCCCTGGTTTCCCTTTATCTATCATTTTAGTAACCTCCTCCATGAATTCTAATAGATTTGTTAAGCACGATCTACCAATGCTGACTATTTCTGATTAGATTAAACTTGTCTAAATGCATTACAATGGTTTCTTTGATTATTGACTCTAACAATTAACAGACTATGCTTGTTAAACTCACAGGTCTATACTTTGCTGGGTCTTGTTTTTTTTGCCCTTTTTAAATAAAGGAACCACACCTACATTTTTCCAATCCCGTCGAACAATCTCTTTTGCAAGTGATGGAAAACATAATATATCCAATAGTTTTGCTAGTTAATCTCTAATTCCAAACAGAAATTTTGGATGAATATCATCTTGATCTGGACATTTATCCACATTCAACCCCTTCAATTCTTTTAAAAACTATGTCCTCTGTAATATAGATTGATCTTAATCCTGCTGTATCCATTTCTCTTTAAAAAATGTCTAAAGGCTCTGGGATCTTGGAGCAGTCCTTTTGTGGGTAGACTGTGCGAAAGGGCTGATTGAGAAGATTAGCTGCTTACCTATTCTCATTTCTTATTTTTCCTGTGCTTTCTCTGAAAGGGCCTACTTTGTCTTTCGTTCTTTGCTTATTTCTAACATTAGAAAAGAAGCTTTTACTATCAGTCTTGATCATCTGAGCAAGTTTTTTTTAAGTCTATTTTTGCTGTTTTATTCACTTTCAGAGCTATGACCTGCTTGTCCAAATATTTTAAATATGTTTCTTTTGATGTACCTGCCTCTAAATATTTGTACATGCTTTACTATTAGCTCATCTACATTTAACTACAAATCTAGTTATCCACTTTTTACACTTGGGGGTTTACCTCCCTATATGGAACACATTCCTCTTTTAGCTTTTCTAGAACTGTTTTAAAACTCTCTCACTCTTGTTCAACATCTGTTCCTCCGACAATATCTTTCCAGGTTATGTGGCTCGCTGCCTATTTCATCTTCTTAATATCTGCATTATAGTAGTCGTATGGCCGCGTGTTTATGTTTACTTTTTCCCCTGCTATAAGATCCCAACGGATGATCTGATGGTCACTTGAGCCAAACAGTTCCCCAGCTGTAACGTTTTCAATCATATTATTCTCTGTAGTAAAAACTTTAAAGGCTTCAGAAAAGATGGAATCCCAATAGAGATCATTAGGAGTGGAAAGGACATACTTGCCCCACAGATATACCAGTTGATATCATTATGCTGGCATGAAGGAAGGTCCCGCAGTATTTCGTAGATTCGAGCATTGTAACCTTGTACAAGAACAAGAGAGATTGGAGTGACTGCAACAACTACAGAGGAATTTCGCTTATAGTGTACGGTTGGGAAGATAATTGCCAGATATTTTATGTGC
Source organism: Ariolimax columbianus (assembly GCA_036924085.1). Lineage (NCBI taxonomy): Eukaryota > Metazoa > Mollusca > Gastropoda > Stylommatophora > Arionidae > Ariolimax > Ariolimax columbianus. The sequence goes on along the minus strand of JAVGWX010000001.1, from coordinate 33,603,029 downwards.
AGACTCCTGGTCCTAGAAGATCAGGCTTACCTATAGTCACAGTGCGGTTTTCGTGGGAATAGGTCTACCACAGATATCTTCTTCTTCTTCTTCTTCTTCGTTCGTTCTCAATCTCCCACTATCAAACCCTGAAATGGCTTAAGTAGTAGAATGTAGTCCAGAGAACAGAATGCGTTGTGTCGTAGTTTACAGATTGGCTGCGATATTTGCACCTTTCGGTCCAACACATCTGACTTCAGCAAGCATTTTTTTAGTACCGGATTAGCATTCCCTCTTCGATCCCTTCTCCTTAGCCAGTCTGATCTGCTGCAGCCTGTTATCCAGGATCACCACGTGGAGGTGTAGAAGGGTCTTGGCAGCTATGGTTCGCTGGCCTTGACGCAAGCAGTCAGCTATGGGTCGCTGACGGCTGCAGCATCTTGATCCCCTACCACAGATATGATATTCTCAGTACGACAGTTGCAAGAGAAATGCAGAGTACAAAAGCAACCATTGTATATTGCCTTCATTGATCTTACAAAAGCATTTGACTTGATCAGTCGTGTGGGTCTGCTCAAAGCACACAGGAGGATTGGTTGTCCCCCGATTCTTCTGAGCATTATCGAAAGGCATCATCAACGTTGACGGTGCGTCCTCAAAGGAGTTTGCAATCAAGTGTAGAGTAAAACAAGGATGTGTACTTGCTCCAACCCTCTTTGGAATATATTTCTCACTCCTCTTGATGAATGCCTTCCGTGACCAGAATGGGAGTATATTCATTCATTCTCGCACATATGTTGTTCTATGCAATGCCTAAAGGCTGAAGGCTAAGACCAAAATAAACGGAGTGCAGATCAGAGAACTGCTTTTTGCGGATGATGCCGCAATGACGACTCATTCTGAGAAAGAACTGCAAAGCTTGCTATCTGCATTTTTTTATGTCTTGGTCCAGTGTGCAAACAAACTACCAATAATCTCCATTAATGATTAGATCATTTTACATACTTGGGATCCTCAGTCAATAATAAAATATCCCTGGATCAAGAAATAAATATCAGGATAGGAAAGACAGCAACAACAATGCGCAAATTAACAAAAAAGGGACTGGGAGAACTTGAACCTCACTATTTTAAAAAGGACACTTGTTTACCAGGCCTGTGTCCTCTGTACTCTTTTTATGGCAGTGAGATACATGATCTACCTACACGCAACAGGAGAGACGACTAAACAGCTATCACATGAGGTGCCTGCGCAGGAGCCTGGAGGTTGGGTGACAAGACAAGATCACAAACGCAGAGGTGTTGAAGAGAAAAGGCACTGTAACAATCTTGTCCATGCTTAGTCTTCGAATGGTTCCTATGGCAAGATGGGTGGTGGCAGAATACGAACATATCTTCTATATGGGGAGTTACCTTCGGTACAAGGATGTACGCAAGCGGATATGAATGATGCTGGCATCGATTAGGAATCATGGTAACAGGATACCATGTATCGTATTACATGGAGGCGGATGATTAAGCATGGAATACATAGGAGAAACTCATTGCTAATAGGCTAAAGTCTAAACGTTTGAGAAGACACGCCACATCACGTAATACAGCAAACGATCCTGACTTTCCTTGTAGACACTGTGGAAGACGCTTCTCTGCTCGGGTTGGTCTTACGAGTCACAATCGTTATCGTCATGGACTATAGTTACATACCTTTTTCAAAGCATAATTCCTTTTGTCTGACAAGACGGAAAGAGCCAATGACTATTCTGATCCATTTATTTCATTGGCACTAGTGTGTTATGATAGAGTAAATGAAGAAGATCACGTGTGAGACATAGGCACTAGTGTGTTATGAAAGTGTAAATGAAGCAAGAGGGTACTTGTTAGACATAGATAGGAAGGTCCGACCTTACCATAATAGCAGCATTAGACTTTCTGTCTTTTGTTTTTCAGTTCATCTGCCATTCGTTTGGTGGTAGAGCACTCGATCTTACATGGCAAATAAACGGGGTTCAAATACCGTAACGAACACTTTCTAGTTGACCCATCTGTAAATGGATAAATGGCTTCTTGTCAGGAAATGAAAATGCAACGAGAAATGGAGCTGGCCACCACACCTCAAAGATAAGCTGTACCTAGTACAATAACGTCTTTAACACTTCATCCCTGACGACAGTGTCTCTTATTCGACTACTGTTACCTTCAGTGTATCGCCAATCCACAACCAAATTATTGACCGAATACTAAGGTCGTCTGTGTATCTATTATAATAACGCCCATCTAACACACCCACCTTCTGATAGTATCGCCATAATAAATAAATAAAAATATCAAATGAAGATCCGGTATACATTTGCCCACCCCTGTGTTACAGTTGAGAATAATAATATCTTTCTGTTTTATTACATTTGTTCATGTTTGTATTTTTGACTTGTTGTCTCACATATCGTCCTTCTTGCTGTTATTGTAATCTTAAATGTGTCTTTTTTTTTTTTTTTTTTTGGACCTTTACATTTATGGATCTTTTTTTCCATTTTTACATCTCCTTACTCTTCCATATCTACATCTCCATAGTCCTCCATTTTTACATCTCCTTACTCTTCCATATGTACATCTCCATAGTCCTCCATTTCTACACCTCCTTACTCTTCCATATCTACATCTCCTTACTCTCCCATATCTACATCTCCATAGTCCTCCATTTTTACATCTCCTTACTCTTCCATAGCTACATCTCCATAGTCCTTCATTTTTACATCTCCTTACTCTTCCATATCTACATCTCCCTAGTCCCCCATTTGTACACCTCCTTACTCTTCCATATCTACATCTCCTTACTCTTCCATATCTACATCTCCATAGTCCTCCATTTTTACATCTCCTTACTCTTCCATTTCTACATCTCCATAGTCCTCCATTTTTACACCTCCTTACTCTTCCATATCTACACCTCCTTACTCTTCCATTTCTACATCTCCTAACTCTTCCATTTCTACATCTCCTTACTCCTCCATTTCTGCACCTCCTTACTCTTCCATTTCTACATCTCCTTACTCTTCCATTTCTACATCTCCTTATTCTTCTATTTCTGCCCCTCCTTATTCCTACATTTCTAACATTTCTGTCTATCTTTCTTTGTCTATCTTACACATATACTTACAATTTGCACGCATTTTTTCTTACAGTAGTAACTTTAGTTTTATTTTAGAAACATTTTTTTTCGTCCATTTTTCTTCTATCACTTGTTTTAATCCTCTCTTGATAATTGTCTATATCACTATCTGTTTCTCTGTATACATTGATCTACCTACAACCAAACCCTGGTTTTTATTTGCCTCTTAGTTCTATCCATTTAGTGTTATCTTATTACATCACTCTCTCTCTTCTCTCTCCCTCTCCCTCTCTCAATCTCTCTCTCTCTCACTAGTCTGGCTGGTATGTTTGCCGTTAAGTGTCAGACGTGAACCGTAGTTGGCTCTGTTCCACTCCCTTTACTTCTCCTGTGTTGTGATGACTTGGTTGTGTCGCGAGTGTTACTAGAATCGTTTATATTTTTCACGTCCACATAGATCATTGCCTTCACGGCTGGACTAAACCTCTACATATGGGCTGTTTCACTGACCAGAATCGTGTTCTGTTAATAAGGTCAATTATAGTTTTATTTTAATAAGCTGACGTTTTTTAACAATTCATATTTTCGGAAGGTCATCGCTTGTGTATCCATGAAGTAAGTTCATTTATAGCAAAAATGGTAGCCGGCTGGAGAAAAAGCGCAGGTCTAACTTGTTTGTGAAATAGGGTGCCCATTTCCTTACCTTACTGTCTTGTCTTCACTAACAATACGTCGATTACACATTTACAGCTGGGTAAACTAGAGCAGATCTATACCACAGCGTTAACCACGCACCTTTATAAATAGACTCCAAAGTTATGGTAACTAATATAACATTACTATGCTATTCATTATGAAAAATGTATAAATTGTATCGTCATTTGTTAACTATCTCAATTGTGTACAAATATTTGATATTTTCCAATGCCTTACATCGGAAGGTTTGTAATTGTGTCTTAATTGAAGCGCAATGTTTGTTGGATTGTGCAATGAACCACCAATCAAAAGTTATAGTTAAACCGGTGTTTTTTTGTAGGGATACTCCATATCCTTACATTTTAATAACATTTCCTGCCGAAGACGGATGTGTCGGGCCGAAATGTGCAAAGATCGCAGTCAAGCTGTAAACTAGTGACACAACACATTCCATTCTCCGGAGTTCATCCTACTGCTTGCAAAGTCCTGTTAGGGGGTTGGTAGCGGGAGATTGAGAATGAACGCAGAAAAAGGATAACTTTTCAAAAAGTGTATTCATGTTATAATACTTCACTATAAATGGAACGTTCATTTACATGCCTTTTTAAAAAACGCAAAATACTTTATTTTTCTCGAAAAAAAGTTACTGAAAATAGTTATGAGAATGGGAAAAAAAGATACTATCACTACCGGGTTTGTACCCATTGCTAAGGTCCAAAAGGAAGAATTATATGCCTGGGGAATAACAGCGGCTTGCCCCTGCAGTCGCAACGCACTGTACAGACTAGGTATTTATTTTGTCTCAGAAGGCAAAAAACAGCTTTGCCTTACTGAGGATTTAAATGCAATACCTCCTGGTCATGGAACTGTTCGGTCAGTCGCTTCTTGTACCATAGGTATAGTGGATATTAAATTATATGTAAATTGGTCAGTGCTAATTGTATGGAAAATATTCACACGATGAAAACACACAATGGCAAGACAGGATGTAGACATATTTAAAGAGTGATCATTCTCTGTTGTCAAAAGTTCGGGCACATTTATGTGCTGTTTTTTTTTTTTAATTTTCAAGAAGTTTTTATCCACCAGATGAATTATGTTGGCTATTATGTTTCGTAAATTAACGGTTTAGTTTACTTGACTGTGAATTTTTAGAATTTTTTTTAAAAAAGGAATTGTTGTCCCTTCTAGAATTATTTGTTTTGTTCCAGATTCTATTTCGGTTTTTTAATTGACAATATCAGAAATCGAATCTGAAGTTAAAATGTGTGAATTTATATTAATTAGCAGATATAATTATATGACCTCATACGGCTCACCACACTATGTGCCATCTGCAGCAACTCGACTGGAAGGTATTGCCGTATCCATCTTACAGCAACGATTTTCACTTCTTTGGGCCCCTAAAAGAAATTCTAGGAGGTCAGCATTTCAGCACTGATTACGAAGTGAAACAGGCTGTCCTGGATTGTTTCAGATATATTGACAAATCTTTCTACGCTGAAGTTTTTCAAAGCATTTCATAAACGTTGCTGGAAATTATTTTGAAAACTAAATAACATTTTGACTACTTGAAAAAAAATTGTCATTACAAAAACATTCTCGATTTGACTTGAACGCTCTCCTATAACCACTTTAAAAAAACATTACCTCAATGACCAAGTAACAACAAATTGCTATAATTACATTTGTCTGCAAAGATTCTCGTCCGTCTTTACTATACTGAAGCTGCTGTCACTACCCTTTCGTTTCTTGAATATATAATTCATAGTTTAGTTCGTTGTGCTCATCATGACGTGCCCTCTACGCAGCAGAGGTTGACGTAATAGATCTCCCCTTGTCTCTGCCCCGTGTCAGGTTGGTACACTCAGTCAGGCTGTGTCTCGACCACATCTTGATGTTGTCTGTCCATCTCTAACTCTGTCGTTCTCTTGTCCTCCACTTTTCCCTCCAATATAACATTCAGCAGACTGTCATTTTTCTTGACATGACCTAAATATGTAGTGTATTTTTTGCTTTATATTTCCTCAGAAGCGTCTTCTTCACCTTGAGTTGTTACGGAGCCACTTCATTTTTTGTCATTTTTTTTCCAAGTCTTTTGAAGATATACTTTAATCCTCTTCTCCATTTTTGTATCACTTGGTCAGGGTTCAAGTTTCTACTCCATACAGCAAAACTAAATGCGCAACGTCTTTAATGATTCTCACTTTTAATTTCTGAGATATCTGCTTGGACAGAAGTGTATGTCTCATTCTGTTAAATGTATTCTTCGCCGCTGCAATTCTCATAATGATCTCCCTTTTGTATGTGCCATCCCCCCTTTATTAGCTGGCCAAAAAATATAAATATGTTGTTCCTGACTTTCTGCATTTATATAGATGTCAATTTGTGGACCGTATTTCCTTTTAGCGAACACCTTCCCGTTATTTGTGGTTATGTTGATTACCACCCGACATACTAGTATTTTTATTTATTGCAAGACATTCTCGTCCGCTTAGTATATGATCCACCTTAAATGGCACGATCTCCTGAAATTGAAATAATGTGCGCTGAAGAAAATGAGCAAGAAACAAAAAGACTCAAAAGATGAAAATCTGATTAGCAGCATGAAGACCGAGTGACAACGACTAACAAATCATTCCACACTTCAACCTCTCTTTGTTTTTCTAACTATCGTCTCAACTCCAATAAGTTTGGAAAGAGATGGCATGTCTTTGAATTGTCGATATAGACAATAATGAGGCTCATTTCACAGAAAGGAAGGAAAACCAGGGAGTCATAGCAAATTAAGGGTTGAAAGAGAATTGATGAACGAAACTACAGTTAACATATTTTGGTCACATCAAAAGACATAACTCCTTACTGATAATAATACTGGGAAGAAAGGGGGAGGATAAATGTACTTGAGATAAACAACTCTAAAAGTGAGAGAATAACATGAAGAAATAGACAGGAAAAAACCGGACAGGGTGTTCCATCAAGCCAAGAGACAATGAACATGGATTTCCATTGCAGACGACCTTCGGTGCTGAGATTGGACTTTAATTGAACAGTCATTGCATCCTAGATTTCTCCAGTTTAATCCTTAGCCTCTTTTGCTCTAAAACTAGCGGTTTGTTGGCAGACAGTTTAAATTCTCTATTCCAGCTGTTGTCAAATTAATCTGGCATTAGCTTTAGTTTTTAGAATTTCAATTAGCAATTTAGCTTTAAACCTCTACACCTCAAGGTAGAAGAGGAGAGACTAAGTAAGCAATTTAGCTTTAAACCTCTACACCTCAAGGTAGAAGAGGAGAGACTAAGTAAGCAATTTAGCTTTAAACCTCTACACCTCAAGGTAGAAGAGGAGCAACTAAGTAAGCTATTTAGCTTTAAACCTCTACACCTCAAGGTAGAAGAGGAGCAACTAAGTAAGCAATTTAGCTTTAACACAGTTTCTTAATAAGATAGATAATGTAATTCCTTAGCTGATTCCGAAATATCTCGTTTTCAACTCGAGAAACAAATAACGTTTTACAACTGTTGTAACTGTAGTTAACTGTAAGCAGTGTTGCGGCTTTTCCTAAATTGACATCCTGAATGAGCTTCATAAAGTAAGAAATTTGATTTACAGTGTAACTATAAGTTTATAATGTTGTAATTGCTATAATGATTACTATAAATTATAACATTTTATGTGCCCAAATTGTCTTTCTTTTTTCTTTTTTTTTTTGCGTAATGAAAACCAAGGAAGAGATGGGTGGACAACATCACTGAGTGGGCAGGCCTTCGTCCCGGTGAGATACGTCAGGCGGCGACGGACAGAGGGGGTTGGCGTGGGGTTTTCATGTCTTCATGTGTGCCCCAACGACCTGATGGGTTACGGGATGAACTGAACTGAATGAAAAGATATAAGTTAATTATCGATCTTTTACAAATATTTGGAAAATTCGAATTAGAAACTGACACTGTTATGATAGGTTACCATTAGATTTATTTTACATTGTCACAAATAGTAATAAGACTATTCTGGTAATGTACTTTACATTTAGCTGACCACGAAACGCTACTGGGGACGTTATTTTTGTAGAGTTATACTTTGCATAACGTCCGTTATGGCAACTCGCGATAGCATGTACGTGCTTCGTCCGTGAGGTAATAAATTTATGATGTCCACAAAATGTAAGTAACATGTCTTTTGAAAAATCTCGCTTCCTTCAATCGCCAACCTTTTTGGTTTTTTTTAAGTTTCATGGCAGATTTGCAGAATGGTAGGTTACCATTACTTTATGTTCGCGAAGAGCGATCACCTCTAGAAAAAAAATTATTGTGTCTACCAAACTGGACATGGCGGGATTAGAACCTTGTACGTTGGGATTGTGAATAGACGTTTCACACCTAAAACACGCTACCTCAACAGAGATTCGAAATTCCGATCGGAGAACGGAACGACACGGAAGTAACTGTTAGCAGCGAAAGCAACATCTTCCGGTATGCAACACGTGTATTTCATGTGTCTTGTATAGAGTACAAAGTAATTGCAATGCAAGTAGTGTAATGGTACAGTACATATACTCAACGAAAAAGTAACTAACCAACTAATGTTTTTAATCATACACTTGTATTTTGTCTTTAAAAACACAGCGAAATTTGGGGAGAAAAAAAACTTTATTCCACAGTTTGAAACTGAAACCATTGAAAGGATATTTTCGTTTCACGTGTGATTGTTTCCGTACCCTCTGCGAGCATTTGGTTTTTTTGTCTGTTAAATGACAACGTTCAGTACCGCGTGTGTCAACCACGTACGTTGATCACGGCTTGACATCTGCGCCTCATGGATCGGATGGAGCGCCTCATGGATCGGATGGAGCGCCTCATGGATCGGATGGAGCGCCTCATGGATCGGATGGAGCGCCTCATGGATCGGATGGAGCGCCTCATGGATCGGATGGAGCGCCTCATGGATCGGATGGAGCGCCTCATGGATCGGATGGAGCGCCTCATTAAATTCTGTGGAATGTTCTGCCACTCCTTCCCAACTTCTTGACGAGGACGTTTCCTGATGAAGCGCAATATCTAGTTCAGGGTTCAGCACAAAAAGGCACAACAAGGTTCCTCACGATCTCATCACGGTATCGCAAGCTCGTAACATCACAGTCTAAGATAACGAGGTATGTCCGATGATTGGTGCGGATGTCTCCTCAGATCATAATCTCTACAGCACCATGACGAGCGCGATCTTGAATACAGTTGTTGCGTAGCGCTCTCTATGTCGGCGATACACTCTCTGGCGACTATCGGCTCTTGAAAGGTTGATCCTGCACTCATCAGTAAACAGTTCTTTGTTCCACATAGATTCGCAGAGCGCAGATGTTGTCTGGCCTAGGCTAGTCCTGCATCACGATGTCCTGGCTACAGAGTTGAACGATTAGCAGATTAGCGTTTTGCACGTAAACCTTGCTCGCTCAAATGGTTCTTGACAGTAGCTGAACTTATTCTTCTCAGTTCGAGGATGAGGCGAGCAGTGACATTTGCTAACTGAAATAGGTTTCGCAGATGTAAAGTGATGTAACGATCCTGTCGTCTGGTCATTAATCGAGGATATCCCCTGCGAGCCAGGTCAGGAACAGCCACAGTCGTCTAGTAACGATGTAACCAAAGCATAACAGTCCGTCTTGCCACATAAAATTGTTTTGCTGTTGCAGAAACAGACATTCCTCTTTCCAACATGCCAACAGCTCGTAACCTTTCATTTATCGCCGTGCGTGGTATCCTTCCAGTAGTTTGCTTCTGAATGAAATGAATGCAAAATTATCACAGATGGTTAACGAACGAATACTTTTCAAATCAATGTTGTTATCGGTACGTGAATTGTGGGAAACGGTCCAGATAGTCGTCGTTAATTTCATGAAATCAGACTTTGAAGGTCATTTCATACTCAGACTGTACTAGGACATATGGCTTACAGTAACTTCAAGAATGAATCGGAATGAAATTACATATAATACATTTCATATGTCGTGTTAGTCACAATAAATGTATATGTTTTTGGCATATTTATAGACTGTACTGTATTTTCTGTAACTATTTTAATAAGAATATTCCATACTTACAAAATAAAATGTATACCACATAACTATGTGTGCTTCGGGAAGTATCCCATATAGCTTTGCAAAAGTCTATAGTATAGCGTTCGCACAACGTCCAAATCACATAATGCCCTATTTCACAGATCATATCGTGGATACTAAGCGAGAAGTACCTGTACTTTATTTTGAGCCTAGAAACCTGCATGTGACTATTAAGTAACTCAATCTCCAAATCAGGTTTGGTCACAACCATTCCTGCAACAACAAAAGTGACAGCTGCTAAAATGTTTGATGTGGTATGATATAGTTCGTACAATTAGGCCAATTGTATCGTATACTATAAAAACGTGGGATACTTTAATTGCATATCAAGTGTTTCTATTAGAGTCGCCACTTGCCTTCTCAACAATCCATGATTGCACACAAAATGGATTACAATTGTAGTACTCAAGAGCCAACGCCCTCCGTTCACACCGACATGCAGTAGACATTGCCTAAAATGGCGTGAGTCATGCTAGCACTTATACGTTTCATTCATTATCAGATTGCCCAAGATGAATCACAATTCGTTCACTTCATTCATCCAGGAGTTCAAAAATAAAAACGTTAATCTAGTTCACGTTCACTTATCCACTTCTGATCTTTTTGCATTACTTATTCCGAGAAAGACATGTTTTTTTTTTCTTTTTCTAGCAACGTTTATTCTGTTCTTTCACCTGATTTATTTTCGTCTGATTTATTTTGTTATCCGATTTATTACTGGTATCTTTTTTCATTTTTTTTCTATGATTTATGCATTTCATGTGCTTTATTTCTTTCATCTGATTTATCTTTTTCATCTAATTTATTTATAGCATTTGATTCATTGTTTCCATCTAATTCTTTTCTTACATCTGATTTATTTCTTTCATCTGATGCATTTCTCTAATCTGATTATTACTTGTATGTGCTTCATTACTTCTATGTGATTCATTAATTGTATGTGATTCATTACTTCTATGTGATTCATTAATTGTATGTGATGCATTACTTCAATGTAATTTATTAATTGTACGTGATTCATTACTTATGTGTGCTTCATTAATTGTATGTGATTCATTACTTATATGTGATTAATTAAGTAAATGTGATTCATTACTTTATGTGATTCATTACTTTATGTGACTCATTACTTGTATGTCATGCATTACTTTTATATGATGCATTACCTATATATGATTCATTACTTGTATATTATTCATTTCTTTTATACGATGTATTACTTATTCATGAGTTATTACTTTTATGTGATTCATTACTTTTGTGTGATTCATTAATATTATGTAATTCATTACTTGTACGTGATTCATTACTTTTATACGATTCATTACTTAATAAATGATTCATTATGTATAAATGATTCATTACTGATAAATTATTTATTAGTTATATATGAATCATAAATCTGTATAAGTTATTACTTATATATGCTTCATTACATATATGTTATTCATTACTTATATATGATTCATGAATCTATATAGGTAATTACCTATTTATGATTCATTACTTATTTATGATTCATCACTTATATGCGACTCATTACTTAAAAATGATTCATTACTTATATATGATTCATTAAATCTATGTAAGTCATTACTTATTTATGTTCATTACTTATATTTGATTAATTACTTGTATATGTATATTTACCTTTTATTATTCATTACTTATATAAAACTAATTACTTATATGTGATTCATTACTTATTTGTGATTCATTAATGTATATGATTCATTACTGTTTTGTGATGCATCTATTTGCGTGAATCATTACTTATAAATGATTCATTACTTTCGTCTGATTAATTTATTTCATTAATTTATTTTCAAACTCATTTTTCAAGCATGAGGGAAACCGCAAGAAAACCGAATTGTATTTCTTTCATTTGTTGTGGTTTTGTTTCTCCTAGATCTATAACATCGTTAGCTTCAACTTTCCTGGATCTCATATATTCTTCTGCAGCTTCTCTTGCACATTCACTTCCATTTTCTACTTCCTTCCCACTAAATCATGAGACTTTTTCTACTTCCTTCCCTTTAAATCGTGAGACTTTGTCTACTTTCTTCCCACTAAATAGTGACATTTTTTCTACTTCGTTTATATATGCACTTTTTATCTTCCATCCCCAATTCTGCCACTACTCTGATTCATCTAGTCTTCTTTTTATTCACTGTCTTCTTCGTCAGAACGACATCCTTGCTTTGTTTACGTGCTCTTTGATGACATTTCAACCGAGCTAAACACACACACACACAACATATGGCATCTATAAGAACACTATATTCTACATACGTCGTGCGTGGGACGTTAGATACAGTAAACCAGTGCTCTTCAGCCTGGGCGCTAGCGCCGACTAGTGGACGATTTAGCTTTCAAGTGGGCGGTAGCAGAATAATTACATTATGTTTTTTAAATACATTATTATTATTATGGTAATGCAAAGGCTACACGACTTGAAGAAACTATGGCAGAATACCTGGAAACCTAAAAAAGTGAATATTTTGAGAACATGTATTGCTCCCGTGACAGCATACGGCTGTGAAACATGGACAGTTACCCAATCCTAAAGAAAGAGAATCGTCCTTATGTCGAAATGTTATAGATTTTCAGAATACCATGGATCGAAAAAAGAAGAATGAAGGTTTTCGACAAAAGTTGCGCATAGAGGAGAATTGGCTCATAAACGCCATCATGAACAAAATACTGAAATACTTTGGCCACATCAAAAGACACAACGGTAATGGAAGGCATGGTGCCGGGACCAAGAAGCAGACCAAGAAGGTGATGGCACAACGATGTCAAGAAATGCTTGGGCATGACTCTCGAGCGGGATGAAGATTTGGCAAAAGATCGAGTTTCTTTCAGACGGGCTGTGATTGGAACGACGTTCTGCAAAGTACATGCCACATGATGATGATATATTTAAAAAGTCCAAAATACACAGGCTCAGTGGACGATCTCAGATTAGATTTCAGTGTTTGGTAAGGAAAATTTACCCTCACGAAAGTTACGAAAGTGGGCGCCAGGTATTAAAAGGTTGGCGAGCCCTGCAGTAAACGAATGTCATACCTTTACTGTATATTAGCGTGTGTCGGAGTATCTCTGTGCGTGCGTATCTGCTTCACAACAGAGCATAAAGCTGGCCTTATCTGTTATGGGTGTAACCACATCATCGAGAAAATTGTAAAGTGAAAACAAAAATTGAAACAATCCGCTAGTAATGTTCTAAAGATAACGTGTAATGATATCATCAACACTCTCCGTGTAAAACATCAACTGCCTACTGTTGTCCCCTACCTCAATCTAATTACAGTCATACAATTGAGATCTTCTCGTGGATTTTCGGACTTTGTTGCTCCTATTTTCAACATTCTCATGGTTTGCGTTGGTACACTCACTCTTCTCTACAATGTGTGTGTTCAAGTCTAGGGTTATATTGGCTGTTTCTTAAGGGGCTATTTTTTTATCTACCACTATATTCTGTTCAAGTCTAGGGTTATATATTGGCTGTCTGTTTCTTAAGGGGCTATTTTTTTTATCTACCACTATATTCTGTTCAAGTCTAGGGTTATATTGGCTGTCTGTTTTTTAAGGGGCTATTTTTTTATCTACCACTATATTCTGTTCAAGTCTAGGGTTAAATTGGCTGTTTCTTAAGGGGCTATTTTTTTATCTACCACTATATTCTGTTCAAGTCTAGGGTTATATTGGCTGTCTGTTTCTTAAGGGGCTATTTTTTTATCTACCACTATATTCTGTTCAAGTCTAGGGTTATATTGGCTGTCTGTTTCTTAAAGGGCTATTTTTTATATACCACTATATTCTGTTCAAGTCTAGGGTTATATTGGCTGTCTGTTTCTTCTTCTTCTTCTTCGTACGCAGTCAGACAGTAACCATTATTTTTTCGAAAAAAGCGGCGGTCATCCTGAGGCTGTCGCCACTGCCATAGAGCTTGTCTTGCAGTTCCACTGGTAATGGCCACATCTGCTCTCTCTGATCCTCGTATGTCGGGCAGTTCTGCAGCAGATGTTCAGCGGTCATTTTACCAGTACCGCACGTGCATTCGTCGGTACACCCTATATTCAATTTGTTGAATACGTGGTACCTCAGTCTGTTGTGGCCAGTGCGAAGTCTGAAGACAACGACCTGCTCTCTTCGGTTCAACTGGTAATAGGCATCGTTTTTGGTGTAACCAGTATGTTCGGTTTCCCATTTGGTCATGTATCTGGCTTTGATAAGCCGTTGTGACTCTTCGTACGTCATACTGGTATGAGTTTGTGGTAGTCTTGCACCTTCTTTTGCCAGTCTGTCTGCCTCCTCGTTGCCTTGGATGTTGCAGTGTGACGGAACCCACTGTACCACTACCCTTTTTGGTGCGGACTGCTGGCACAGTTTGCAGAGTGCTGCTCTTAAGTCATTAAGCTCAGTGTTTTTCTGGCTTTTTAGCGCTGTGACTACGGCGAGAGCATCTGTCAGCAGGACTATATGGCTCTCATTTTCACTGTGTGTCACCATTTCTTCCACTGCCGCCCTCAGTGCCTCTGCCTCCGCTCTGAAATTGCCTGTGTACTTACCAGTAGCGAATGACAGTGTTATTTTTCTGCCATTTGGTAGTTTCAGGAATGCTCCTGCCCCTCCGTTCTGTGTTGTGTTTGTTACAGAACCGTCGGTGTATGCATGGGTCCAGTCCATGCTGGGGTAGCTTTTCGTTATGAAGCTTAGGGTAGTATCTCTCCTTTCTTTTTCAGTCTGGCAGTTTTTGTTTGCAATACCTGGTATATTTTCTACCACCTCTGGAAATATATCCTGCCTCCAGGTAGGTTTTCGTACAGTAGTGATGGGTTTTGGTGTTGTTAGTGCGTTTATGGGATCTTCGTGCATCTTTGCTTTGGCTATTTCTGCAAAGTTTCTCCGCTTTAGTTTCCCATTTCCCAAATTGTTTAGTCTCTGGTGCATTGGATGGTCGGTCAGTCTTCGGAGTTTCTCTGACTGCAGCTGGGCTCTGCAGTCTCTTCTATCGGTCATGGATTGCAGTTTTGTAATCTTTTCAAGTTCTACAATTGGCGTTGACTTCATGCCACCTGTTATAATTCTCATGGCTTGGTTTTGAAGTTTGTTAACTTTATCGAAGTTCGCCTTCGCTGCTATTGTCCATGCCACAATGCCATACTCGAGAACTGGTCTCACTCTTCCAGTGTACAGTTTCTTTAGTATGCCTTCGTCTGCTCCCCAGCTTGTGCCAGCAAGTTTTCTCATGATTGCCATTCTTTCTCTGGCTTTCATTCGGTTTCTCTCAATCTGACTTTTCCATGTCATGCGCCGATCAAATGTGACTCCCAGATAGGTTGGGTTGTCGTTTGGCTGCAGGATTTTGTTATTTAGACTTAATTTGGTACTTTGGGGTTTTAATGAAAGCGAGAATATTGTGCATGTGGTTTTCTCCTCGTTTATTTTGACCAGCCATGAGTTCACCCACTCTTCCAGCGATGTTAGGGCCTGCTGCATCCGATTTCTTGCTATGGTGAGATTCTTTTCAGAGGTCCACATAGCCAGATCGTCTGCAAACATTGAGCTATTGACTCTTCTTGGTATATTCTCTGTAATATCGTTTATATATACCAGGAAGAGTGTGGGTGACAGTACTCCCCCTTGGGGTACTCCCTGCTCGAGTGTCACCTTTTTGCTCATCTGCCCTTGTACTTGGACTCTGGCCGTTCTTTGTTTGAGGTAGTGGTTGATCCACTTGTACATCTTCCCACAGACATCACTTCTTCTTAGCTTGACTCTAAGTCCATCTTTCCAGACTTTGTCAAATGCCTTTTCCAGATCCACCCAAACAGCTACTGTGTGTTTCTGTGCCTGGTAGGCATCTTCTATCTCCTGGGCTATGAGGATGACCTGGTCCTCAGTGGATCTGTGCTGTCTAAAGCCGGCTTGCTGTGGAAATAGTATTCGTTTTTCTTCCAGATGCCACATCAGTCTGGTGTTTATCATCCGTTCCATCAGCTTGCCGACACAGCTCAGTAGGCTTATGGGCCTGTATCCATTTGGATCTGTTTTGTCCTTTCCTGTTTTTGGTACTGGTACCAGTATTGCGTCTTTCCATGCCTGTGGTACAATTCCCCTTTTCCAGCTTTGGTTCAGGACCGATAGCAGTTTCTTCTTCGCTGTTTGGCCCAGCCCCATCAGCATTTCGTTTGTTATCCCGTCTTTTCCGGGAGATTTCCTTTTCTTTAGTGTTCTCATAGCCTCTTCCATTTCGCGCATTGTTAGTTTGGCCATCATGTGCTCTTCAGGAGCCGTATTCATGTTTTCGTGTCCCTTTAGCTCTTCGCTAATGTCTGTATGCTCCTCTGCAGGGACCTCGATGTGGTTTGCTCTGGCATAGTGATCGACAAAGGCGTTTGCGGCTTTCTTACCTGTGATCAAGTTCTCGCCCTGCTTGATAGTAATTTGTTTATTTGACGGGGTTTCGTCGTTCATGGCTCTGACTAGCTTCCATAGCTTGTTCCCGTCTTTGTCCAGGTTTAGACTTTCCGTTTTATTTTTCCAGCTTTCTCTTGCTGTTTGCTTGAGAGTGTGTTTGTACTTCGCCGCGGCGGCTTTGATGGCGATGTTTGCCTCCATGGATTTTTCTCGCTCTGTCATGTTCCTAGCATTTGTTACTGCATCTTCCACTTTCTGCAACTCATCCTTCCAGTAGGGCTTATAGTTTTTCCTAGCTCCTCTTGGGATGGTTTCCGTGGCGGCTTGCATTATTGCCTTGCTTAGGCTCTCTACCATGGGCTTCATTTTGGTGTTTCCATTGTTGATTGTTTCACACAGCCCATCTGTCAGGATTGCAAATCTGTCCCAGTCGGCTCGTTTGTAATTCCAACGTGGGAGCGGTTTTGTTTCCTGTGGGCCTACTTCCATGTCAATGGTTAGCCTGATCGGCCTGTGGTCGCTACCTGCCAGTTGGTTTAGCACCTGTCGGTCTATTTTATGGTGTATGTCCTGTGTGGAGAAGGCCAAATCTGGAGTCGAGGTGGTATGCCATGTTCTTGAATAGAAGCTAGGGCTATCCTCCGGCCTATTGATTAGGGAGAGATTTGCATCTATCTCCTAATCTTCCACTTCGTCACCTCTGCTGTCTGTGTCAGAGTATCCCCATCTCTCCGAGTGGCTGTTGAAATCTCCAACTACTATGCAGTTGGAGTCTCTGACCTCCATACTCGAGAGCGATAGGTCTCTATTTGGTGGTCCGTACAGATTGAAAATGCGGAGCTTCGTCTCTTGAGCCCTTATGTCAACTCCTACAATTTCTGCTTGTCCGGTGTAATTGACAGATACCGCGCTACTCGGTATGCAGTTTCTGGTCAGTATCAGGACCCCTCCTTTGTGGCCTTCTCTATCTAGACGGAAGGTCTGGTATCCTCTGATTGAGAATTTATGGTTATTGTTGAGGTGCGTTTCCTGGATACATGCCACGTCAATCGTACCTTCATGCAGGTGATGTGTTAGGGAAAGTTTTTTGTTAATGACTCCTTCCGCATTCCACTGTAGTATTTTGGTCTGTTTCTTAAGGGGCTATTTTTTTATCTATTACTATATTCTGTTCAAGTCTAGGGTTATATTGGCTGTCTGTTTCTTTAGGGTCTATTTTTTTATCTACCACTATATTCTGTTCAAGTCTAGGGTTATATTGGCTGTCTGTTTCTTAAGGGGCTATTTTTTTATCTACCACTATATTCTGTTCAAGTCTAGGGTTATATTGGCTGTCTGTTTCTTAAGGGGCTATTTTTTTATCTACCACTATATTCTGTTCAAGTCTAGGGTTATATTGGCTGTCTGTTTCTTAAGGGGCTATTTTTTTATCTACCACTATATTCTGTTCAAGTCTAGGGTTATATTGGCTGTCTGTTTCTTAAGGGGCTATTTTTTTATCTACCACTATATTCTGTTCAAGTCTAGGGTTATATTGGCTGTCTGTTTCTTAAGGGGCTATTTTTTTATCTACCACTATATTCTGTTCAAGTCTAGGGTTATATTGGCTGTCTGTTTCTTAAGGGGCTATTTTTTTATCTACCACTATATTCTGTTCAAGTCTAGGGTTATATTGGCTGTCTGTTTCTTAAGGGGCTATTTTTTTATCTACCACTATATTCTGTTCAAGTCTAGGGTTATATTGGCTGTCTGTTTCTTAAGGGGCTATTTTTTATCTACCACTATATTCTGTTCAAGTCTAGGGTTATATTGGCTGTCTGTTTCTTAAGGGGCTATTTTTTTATCTACCACTATATTCTGTTCAAGTCTAGGGTTATATTGGCTGGCTGTTTCTTAAGGGGCTATTTTTTTTATCTACCACTATATTCTGTTCAAGTCCGAAGGTTAGTGTCTATCTCTCTTCTACAGGTATGTGATTGTTATCTGCTCTGACAGTTTATACAGCAATAAATGAGGCGGGTCGGATAGTATCAGGGTTCCTGAAATCCACCCCCATTGATAAAATATACCTCATAATTGGCATAGCACCCCCCGAGATCCGAAGAAGTGTCGCAGCACAAGTCGAACGAGAAAAACAGGAGCACAACCCAAGGCACCCAATGTTTGGACATCAGGTACAGAACACAAGACTCAAATCCAGACATAGCTTTCTAAAAACCACAAACCTCATACCTACAAACCCTGAAAGTCGCCGTATCGAGAGGTGGCCCTAATTGGTACAGGCCCCAGAGATGGAACTTCGGAAGGAACCTGCTCCTAGACATCATCTATCATATATAAAATGGAAGTCGCTGAACAGACTCCGAACTGGTGTATTACGATGTAAGAGGAATATGAAGTGATGAGGATACACAGATAATGACACATGTGATTGCGGCCCAATACAGGATCCAGACCACCTCCAGGAAACATGCAATAGAGTGCGACATGCTGGAGGCAAATGACAAGGCAATCCGTGTCGCTGAATACTGGATGCAAGATATATAACGTGGTGCTTGGATACGGAAAGTAAGTAAGTATCTGCTCTGACGGTCTGCAATGAAGGTCGTTGTTGTTCATCTTCTTCTTCGAAGCTACTTGTACTGAGTTGAGATAGCTCTTGACGATGTTTCTTTGGTAGCTGTTTACAGTGGCTCTTCTTATATCCAGAGGCGTACTTAAGAAGTTGGAACGTGGTCATCCTGGTTGTAATGCAATTTAAGTATCTTCAGTAAGCTAGCCACTATAGAGATTACAGTGTCGATGCCCACCTCGTTAGTAAGACGGCTGTTAAACCTCCTTTCTGGAGTACAAACGAAGATGTGAGGTGGAGGTCTTGATCAACACGTTTCATCTGACTCTGATTACTCTTCCTGCCCTATGCGAAGAATAGAATCAAAATTTTGTTGACGAAAGCCGGATGTAAGCTGACATGTGCTGTTCTTTGTGATAATCAAGTTTATGGAGTAGAACATATTTGTAATGTCTTGAGAACACCATAAATATCCATATGAGTGCATTCCCTTTCCACCCCACCCCCTACCACTTCCCACCACATCCCCCCCCCCCACCCCCTAATCTCACCACTACCACCCACCTCGGCTGAAACAAGCAATTTCAATAAATACCATAATTATATAGCTGTAGAAGCCAGCTTTTCCCTATCGATACCGTTACATTTTTTTCTGGGAGAGTTGAAAATACATTTTGAATTGTTAATCGTAGGATTTAATTTATGATTTGTTGATCCGCCATTATCACTGGTACCATTTGAATAAGTCAAGGCCTGCACGTCTACGGTTATTTTTCCACTAATCGTTACTTGTTCGTTTTTATCTAGCATTTATTATCATATTCTTTGTTGCGAAAATGTACCGAAGATCAAATGGCAAGACATGATTACAGATGAAATATCCATTTCACAATCTCAGCCCACCAGGCAGAATCACGCTCGTGTCCAGTTTGGCAGACATGGGTTTTGTTATAACAAGCAAATAGGTTGGCGATTGTAAGAAACGACGTTCTGCAGACGATTTGCTACCTACTTTTTTTCAAAGATCCCCTGAGCGAGTTATGTAGTCCAAATGCCAGCCTTTCGGCTGCTAAATATATTATTTTAAGGCGAGGTACATAAGGGTAGATTCACCCTTGGTCGCCCAAAGAATCACTTCAAAGGCAAGGTTTCGGCTTCACTGAGAGCCTTTGGCGTATTAACCGACACCTGAAAAACTGCTACGTAAGACTGAATCGCTTGGCACACGTGTCTTTCCTTTGTGAAGGTGCGGTGTCATGCGAACCATTCCTAAAAATGAGCAGGTGAACAACGGAAACAGCTTAGAAAAGCACGTGGAATGAAGCCTTGACTTTGGAAGTACATTCCCTATCAACGCTGTCCTAAGTATTTCCCAGACTCCTCAGTCACGTTCGAACTCGTCGACTCTTTCATTAAAACCCCAAAATACCAAACTCAGTCTAAATGGCAAATTCCTGCAGCCAAACGACAACCCAACCTATCTGGGAGTCACATTTGATCGGCTCATGACATGGAAAAGTCAGATTGAGAGAAACCGAATGAGAGCCAGAGAAAGAATGGCAATCATGAGGAAACTTGCTGGCACAAGCTGGGGAGCAGACGAAGGCATACTAAAGAAACTGTACACTGGAAGAGTGAGACCAGTTCTCGAGTATGGCATTGCGGCATGGACAACAGCAGCAAAGGCGAACTTCGATAAAGTTAGCATACTTCAAAACCAAGCCATGAGAGTTTTAACAGGAGGCATGAAGTCAACGCCAATTGTAGAACTTGAAAAGATTACAAAACTGCAATCCATGACCGATAGAAGAGACTGCAGAGCCCAGCTGCAGTCAGAGAAACTCCGAAGATTAACTGACCATCCAATGCACCAGAGACTAAACAATTTGGGAAATGGGAAACTAAAGCGGAGAAACTTTGCAGAAATAGCCAAAGCAAAGATGCACGAAGATCCCATAAACGCAATAACAACACCAAAACCCATCACTACTGTACGAAAACCTACCTGGAGGCAGGATATATTTCCAGAGGTGGTAGAAAATATACCAGGTATTGGAAACAAAAACTGCCAGACTGAAAAAGAAAGGAGAGATACTACCCTAAGCTTCATATCGAAAAGCTACCCAAGCATGGACTGGACCCATGCATACACCGACGGTTCTGTAACAAACACTACACAGAACGGAGGGGCAGGAGCATTCCTGAACCTACCAAATGGCAAACAAATAACACTGTCATTCGCTACTGGTAAGTACACAAGCAATTTCAGAGCGGAGGCAGAGGCAGTGGAAGAAATGGTGACACACAATGAAAATGAAAGCCATTTAGTCCTGCTTACAGATGCTCTCGCCGTAGTCACAGCGCTAAAAAGCCAGAAAAACACTGAGCTTAATGACTTAAGAGCAGCACTCTGCAAACTGTGCCAGCAGTCCGCACCAAAAAGGGTAGTGGTACAGTGGGTCCCATCACACTGCAACATCCAAGGTAACGAAAAAAAGAAGGTGCAAGACTACCACAAACAGATACTAGTATGACGTACGAAGAGTCAAAACGGCTTATCAAAGCCAGATACATGACCAAATGGGAAACCGAACATACTGGTTACACCAAAAACGATGCCTATTACCAGTTGAACCGAAGAGAGCAGGTTGTTGTCTTCAGACTTCGCACTGGCCACAATAGACTGAGGTACCACCTATTCAACAAACTGAAGATAGGTGGTACCGACGAATGCCCGTGCGGTACTGGTAAAATGACCGCTGAACATCTGCTGCAGAACTGCCCGACTTACGAGGATCAGAGAGAGCAGATGTGGCCATCACCAGTGGAACTGCAAGACAAGCTCTATGGCAGTGGCGACAGGTTCAGGATGACCGCCGCTTTTTTCGAAAAAATAATGGTTACTGTCTGACTGCGTACGAAGAAGAAGAAGAAGAAGAAGAACTCGTCGACTGACTGAACATAATTCCAATTGGATGAACGGAGAGAGTGGTCATCATCGCATGAGATGGGTGAACATCATCATTACCCTTCGTTGTTTGAGGTACAAGGATTTTAAAACCCCATGTTCTACTGCTTTTACTTGGAAATTGTTAACTATGTACTGTTTATTTATTGGAAAGGTAAAAATAAATCGAAGCTGCGTCTATACGGGCAGGTAAAATATAGATAATACATACACAGGTTTGGCTCAACTATCGCACGAGAACAAAATCAAAAGGAAACCTACATTGTGACTACAAAGCCTTCGTCAAGGACTAAGAACAACACAAAAGATGACACATATCAAATCACAACAGCAGTAGGCATAGACCGATCACAGAATGACGCAAAGATAACTAAGACAAAAAATAGTAGTTGGACCGCTCTATTATATTGTTAGCTTCAAAGTTATTTAAATTCGTTAATTTATAACTCATTTCCTTAAACTGTCACAATAACATAAAAAGTAAAGTGTTTTCGTAAGTTTGATTCTGTCTTGAGTAGCGGAAAATGTAATTGATAGTTCTTAAAGGTGTCATTAGGTGGCAACAACATCCAGTTTTGTGATTATTGTAGGTAACAGGTGTTAGATGTCGCCTGCCCCACATGTACAGCTAATATACAAAATGGCGTCCATGTTCACAGAATGTACAATCAAAGAACAGCGTGCTGTTGTGCGTTTTTAAAATGTAATTTGTTTGTGGACCTAAAGACTTTCTGCAAATGATTTTCATTTGAAAAAAATTATTCCTGATACGATGTAAGTGTTTGTCGGGTACAGGGGTGCATGAATGGGTAGATACATTTTCCAAAGAGCACTCACAATTTGTTTGTCAAGCCTAACTTGATCGCCATGTTCAGAATGCATTTGTACGATGGGTTAGGGAGCTCATTCGAGCTGACAGGCGAGTAACGATAGACACTGTAGCAACAGCAATAAGGTGCTTGCATGGTTTAGCCTACATCATATTGTTTGCTAGATTAAATGTATGGAAAGTATATGCTCACCATAGATAACCAGACAACTGACTGGTGAACACAAAACGAACCAAACGGACCTGTTTTTTAACTGACAGAAAGATGGGAAAAGTGTATCGGTGTTGGGGGAAACAATGTTGAGAAATAAAGGACAATGTAGGTGAAATAATAAATGTCAAGTTCGTACCTCATTTAGTTGGTAGTTTGTTTTTTTAAATAATTTGTGACTAATTTACTGACTTGTCCTTGAATCTAGAATCAGCATGATGATAAAGCAGACTAATTAAAAACACATTTGTAATTTTTTTTCCTATTGTATATAAAATAGAAAAACTGCGCCTACCATGTTAGTCGTAGAATCTGGGGTTTTGCATGCGGCTGGAGACCTCATCATGTAAAACAAAATGCCACGAAAGCTGCCGCATTAAGATCGCATTAGTGTCTCCTGCAAGTGGGCCAGCTGCAGTGGGGAGCCCATGCATCAGCTACAGTGGTGACCCCCTACTTCAAAACGTAAAACGTAAAGAGGCGTTTCAATTTCTCCTTTCCCGACAACAATAGCTAAATGTTTCTATCTCCTTGATAAACAACATCATAGACACAATATGTATTTCCCTTTCCTCAACATCAAATATAAAATATGTATATGCCCTTCTTCAACATCATAGACACAATATGTATTTCCCTTTCCTCAACATCATATATAAAATATGTATATGCCCTTCTTCAACATCATAGACACAATATGTATTTCCCTTTCCTCAACATCAAATATAAAATATGTATATGCCCTTCTTCAACATCATAGACACAATATGTATTTCCCTTTCCTCAACATCATATATAAAATATGTATATGCCCTTCTTCAACATCATAGACACAATATGTATTTCCCTTTCCTCAACATCATATATAAAATATGTATATGCCCTTCTTCAACATCATAGACACAATATGTATTTCCCTTTCCTCAACATCAAATATAAAATATGTATATGCCCTTCTTCAACATCATAGACACAATATGTGTTTCCCTTTCCTCAACATCAAATATAAAATATGTATATGCCCTTCTTCAACATCATAGACACAATATGTATTTCCCTTTACTCAACATCAAATATAAAATATGTATATGCCCTTCTTCAACATCATAGACACAATATGTATTTCCCTTTCCTCAACATCAAATATAAAATATGTATATGCCCTTCTTCAACATCATAGACACAATATGTATTTCCCTTTCCTCAACATCAAATATAAAATATGTATATGCCCTTCTTCAACATCATAGACACAATATGTATTTCCCTTTCCTCAACATCAAATATAAAATATGTATATGCCCTTCTTCAACATCATAGACACAATATGTATTTCCCCTTCTTCAACATCAAAGACAAAATATGTATTTTCCCGTCTTCAACATTAATACAAAATATGTATTTCCCCTTCCTCAACATTACGAGCCGCAGTGGTAGTACACTGTCTGCCGAACCAAACTATCTAGAGTCAATCTACAATTGGTGCGGGATATTTTGTATATCGCAAAAGTCTTTGGAATGGACCCAGCATCAAACATTGGGTACCATAGAAGGCTGCGTATGTAATGCTGACCAGCCCATTCCATTGGTAAAGAAAATATGGACCTAACGCCGTATGCTTTGCCCTTTTTACTTTACATCATAGACAAAATAACAATCCCCACTATTATCAATTAAGATACTAATTTGTTCATTCCTAACGTTATGACCACCTTCGGAATAAATTGTAACAATCCAATCTATATTTCTATTCCCGTTTATTCTTTGTTCTGTTAGATAATGCTTAGATTATTCAAATATTCTGACACCAGTTGCCAGGATTTCGATGTCAGATTGTTTACATTATCCAGGCCAGACATTGATAATTTCTAAAGAGCTAAAATACACAATTTCTAGAATCTACATTTATGTATGTGGAAAAATAGATTTTTAATTCGCATTATTATAATTACTCTTGCCGGCCGCATATGCGAAAACATTATAATCTAACAACTAATCCTCCAATCTGGTAGTCAAAGCATGCACGTGTATGAAAGTTATGTATTCATTTACATTTATTTGTTGTGAAATGTTCTTGTCCTAGGATGGTGATTCTGAAAGGTGTGTCTTGTCATTGTCCAAAACGTAAAAAAAATATATTTTTCTGAAATTTTGCCCCGTTTGTATATGCTTTGTTTTTTTTGTTTTTGTTTTTTATTTGGTCAAAGAGCGTACCATTAGTTTTAAAAGGTAACGCTTATTTCAAACATATAAATGTTCTCTGCGGTTATATCACATTGTTAGTTGAATGTAGATAGTGTTTGATTCTAGCAATGATTCTAACTATAGAATATATAATTATTATCCTTCTTTTTCTTGTCCTTTTTTCTCCCCAGACGAAATGTAGTGCTTGCAGGAAGATTGTGTCAAATACTATGCGTACTTTTAAAGTGACAGTTTATGTAGAAATTTCTTTTACATAATGAGGTTGCCAGCCACATGCACACCTCTCTTCAGTGATATTGCATGCGGGGACAGTGAACTTACTCGTTCATCCCAAATAACGGCGCACAAGGTCGACACAGGGAATTATTTCACTTGGTCTGGATCTAAGGAATAATTGATGCTTATCCGTATCTCCACTCGTAGACTGGGATCGGTTTCATTTGCAGTCCACATTTTCTTTGTTTTGTTTTTTTTGTTTTTTTTTGTTTGTTTTTTAGTTGGTGGGGTTGGTGGGGGTGGGGTGTCTGTTTTAGAGACGCAATTGGAAAAGGTGTTTATGTGTGCAGGTGTGTATCAAAAACAAGGAGAAGGAATCAACAGTTTACATATAAGATGCTTACGGTAACGAGACAAATGTGATAGATTAGACAGATAAACGGCAACTGCTGCCTTGCAGATATGCTGAGGACAGCCAAAGGCTAAGGAGGGCATCCCTACAGAAACGCCTGTTGAAATCGGATGCACTGAGCCACAGGCTTAACAAAATAAAACAGTGCAACGTAAATATCGCTGTAAACAGCGTACGATGAAGAAGACAGATAAACATTTTCATCCGGGTCTTTGTTGTATTTAACTTTAATAGAGGAGAGTAGACAGAAACGATGTATATTGTTCGTCTGTGAAAACCATGTGTGCAGCAACCTACTTTACCGAAGTAACACTAAATAAGTGGTACTACATACATTTTGTTTGACAACTGCTTTTCGTGGCAAAGTTGCAGGGTGTGTCGTCTGTTATCCGTATGCTCCAGCCGACCCAGCTGTAAATTGATATACAATTTATTGTTAGGGAACCAAGTAAGGGAACTTTCACCTCAACTCATAAACAATATATGACGTCGTAGAGTGAATTCACTAACATCACTTCATCCTTGACAGCAGTGTCTACATTGTAGCTATCTTCACCTTGTATTTTAAAAGATATGGTCGGTTTGTGGGGCTGATTAAGTTGCGAAAATATATGTTTCAATAGAAGATGTTATTGCTGGTCTCAGTCTTGAGTGTTGTGGGAGAGTCTAAAAGACAACAGACATAAAACGTTTACTTTTTCATTTGTTCTATAGTTTGTTTATAATATACCAATTTGAGACATGAAAGTCTTCTGCAGAAGATACTATAGGGCAAGATACTAGTGGGCAAGATACTAGAGGGCAAGATATTAGAGGGCAAGATACTAGAGGGCAAGATAATAGAGGGCAAGATACTAGAGGGTAAGATACTAGAGGGCAAGATACTAGAGGGCAAGATACTAGAGGGTAAGATACTAGAGGGCAAGATACTAGAGGGCAAGATACTAGAGGGCAAGATACTAGAAGGCAAGATACTAGAGGGCAAGATACTAGAGGTCAAGATATTAGAAGGCAAGCGTCATGGGGAAAGATGAAGAGGGCGACCAAGACTCACCTTTTCATCTCAGGTTTGCAGAGACATTAAAGTACGAACATATGCAGAAATGAAGAGAGCTGCAATGGATAGGGTAAAATGATGAGACATTCTAAGACAACTTTACAACCTCTCTCAGGATTGTTCAACCAAATGAGGATGATATCTTCTTCCATTGTTACATGACGTCTTTGAAGGAAAGCTTTCACTTTCTAGCATGGTCTGGCTTGCATCGTTTAATTCAGTGCAGCTTAAAAATAATTTCCATAACATCAAAAGTATTTTAGTGCGCGGTTTAGTTCATTGAAGTGAGAAAGAAGGTTGTTAATTGCTTTATAATAACTATTCTGTCATATAAATGTGAATCATGGACAAAAGTTAACACACGATTAGATAATTGGAAGCTATTTATATCGTTTCTCAAGAAACGATCGAAAACTCGAAATTGTTGGTGTGAAAATTCGACAAGTTCCAAAGGTCCCTTGACCTCAAGGGAAATGAGACCTGCGCCTAGTCCTATCGTAGATGGACGACAGTCCCGTACACATGTGTCCACTTAAAAGAACCCTTGGAAGTATAAAAGTGAAATCATCAGACTGTTAGCCGCTGTCAGTGCATACATTCTAAAAAGAATGAGATTTCTCCCCAATAGTTGCCAGCATAATTGTCAAGACGCGGGGACTATAATATTTCAAATATACATCATGCGAATCACCTGTTTATCTGTGCACTCAACTGCAAGTATATACACATACCACAATACTCCCTGGATAGAAGAGCACTATGTGAAGTGGCAGGTACAGAGATGTAATTTTACAGATGAATTGATATTATTCTCGAATATGCAATTTTCACTCAAGTAGCATGCTGCCACCTTACAATTGACCGTCTTACAGTAAGTATGTATCAAATCATCAATACTATCGTACCCGTGTAGAATATCTGACGGACATATAAACTGATCGAGAGAAAGAACTAACAGCATTTGAACAATTAAAGCATCTTTATTTTATATAATAATGGTTCATCTCATATTGTGAAACTGGGGGAATGAGAAAAAAAGAAAGTAAATTATGAGGACAAATGGCAAGACAAAAAATGCATATTATTTCATTTACAATTTTACTAAAATAGTAGAACAAATATCAACATGAAACAGTTGCGATTTGTAACCATTTGGAAAATAAATCAACAACGTCCAAATACAAGGAAACAATGTCATTGACATTCGACATAACATTTACTTGTCAAATTAATATTTTTTTATAAATGACATGAACCACGTGGCTATTTAGATTCTTAAAATACTATTCTGACAAACAATTTCTTTCTACGCTTGTTCGTTGCTTCGTTAGTGTCAAATGTGTCCGTATCCTGTTTACTATCTTGGTTTGAATAACATGTTTAATTTATTCATGAATTCGAATAAAATAGGGTCAATAACTCTTACGCTGCAGAAGTTTATGCAGCGATGGAAGTGATAGCTAATGCTGTACTGTATTGTCTTATATGAGTTCGATAAGACTCAGCCTCCATTGTATTTTCTGTTAATAACTCTTTAAGCAGTAAGTCAAGAATGTCTGATAGATCTCCAAGAGAAACTACCGTCATAACAACATTTTGCAAATAGGTTAACAGTATTTACTTAACTTGGCCAGTAAAATACATCACAATAATTCCAGGTCTACGTTATATTTCCGCATTTATGTTCTTGAGTTACATGTTTTCCCAACTTCAAACATGGCCAGAATAAAATGTACATCTGTTAAAAGTGTTAAAATATTGTTTACAGATATGTTTATAAAATCCATGATTTTTCCGTCAAGTTCCGCTTGGAACATACGGTCGCAACTAATACCTTCCATCTGTTCTTAATATGTGCCGTCTTCTATAGTCCCGTCCATGAAACACCGATTGAATTTACTTCCTCCTTTACCGTTTGTCTCCAGATGTTCCTTGACCTTCTCACTGATCTCTTTCCCTGTGACTTTCAGTTCAGCGCACATCTGGATATGCTGTAATGCTACTATCTCGGAGTGTGTTCTAGCCATTCTAACCTTCTCACCCCCATTTCTTGCTGTATTGGTTGTTGCCATGATCTTTCCTGCAGATCTGTGTTTGCCATGATCTTTCCTACAGATCTGTATCTGCCATTATCTCTATTCATCTAACACGGAGTGGGCGACGATGACATTTATCAACGAAATTCTGCAGTATGTATGTGATGGCCTAAGTCACGTGTCATGTCTCAGAGCCATATTTCAGGACCGACTTTACATTCGTGTTAAATAGTCGGATCTTATTCTCCTTTGAAAATGCCGTCGAGTTCCATATTGTTTGCAGAGCGTTATGTGCTAAACAAAATTATAAATGAAAGTAACATGTTTCAAAACACGAATGTACATAATAAGGTCCCGTGGAAATCAACAGCCCACGTAATAGAAAATCAGATTGACCTTATCAGTATCAACAAAGCGTTCTGAAGTACACTACAAGAAGTAACAGTGAAGCGAGGTGCACACGATGTGTCAGACCACCACATGTTAATGTTCTTGCAGTTCAAACTCAAGAAGCACCAAGTAAGGGAAACAAGGAGAATGAGATTTAACCTTCACCTTTTACAAGATCAGGAAATGAAGACATAAAGTAGCATACAACTGAACAACATATATCAAGTGCTTTAAGAGTTATATGAGGATGAGGAAATAGACATTAATAGTAAGTGGGAGCATGCTAAAAATATGTGATATAAGACAAATAAGAAAACATAGGATTCAATAAAAACTCAGCACAAGGAATGGGTCACAACAGACACAGTACATACGATTGAAGAAATGAAATAGAAAAAAGAAATATTCAAGAACGGTCGGACCCGAGTCACCAAAGGAGAGGCAAAGAAAAACTATGTTGCTACACAGAGATTGAGGTTTGCATATAGAAACATGAAAAGGAATATATGAACTGATTGGCACAGGAGACAGAGTAGACAGCAAAGATATTAAATAGAAGATTTCTACTCAATAACAAAGAACATTGCAAATAATATAAAAAGACACATAAACCAATCAAAGATTGACACATCATAATGTTGATAACAGCAACGATAAGTAGATAGAAGGCCTAAATATACCTACACGGTAAGAAACATATAGCATGCTGCTGCCAGAGGAGATCCGGGATATAAACTGCAACCCAGTCCAGGTGATGGTGAATACAATTTGGCACTACAGTGATTTCATATATAAATAGTGTTGGGACATATAATAGTAATACGTATATAGATTATCCTAGGTGTCTTTTGAGATGTCCTTCGTGTTACATTGTTTTATATGATGAGATTATTCATCGCCTTCTGTCGAGGGAGACTGCACATTTGTGTTTGCCCAGGCTGCAGTGACGTCCATTCCTTCTTTCACAGTAAAGGTTTTCAGCATTCGCAAGAATATCAGAATCTGTTGGGCTGTTAGAAGACTGATGATGACGCCTTTATCAGTCTGTATATCGCATAATAATGATGTTAGTGAATATTTGTCAATATCATCATCATGTGGCATGTCCTTCCCAGAACCTCGCTCTCATGACAGAAGATATTTAAGGAACTAGGTGACTCAGCTCTCCCGCTCCTGCCACTGTCAACCACAGAGCCTATGTAATGGCAATTACCCATCTTCTCCCAAGTCTGACGTCGTCGCGTTTGTCTGGTACCATACCCACCAGATTCGTTCTTGTTATACCATTGGGACGTCTGATACGGCCAAAGTATTTTAATTTATTATATTTTATATATACTTGCAGATATATATATAAGACACAAAATAACATGTTTCTCTTTCGTGAAGTGAAGAAATAAATACATTCCCTTCTGCTTTCATCTAAAGATCACCGAGAATTCTTGAAGGTGGTTTCTCATACGCGATAATCCAACAAAAAGGAATGTTCTCTGTCCTACTTCCATCACGACATGTTGTTATAAACAATCGGTCAGTGTCAAAACTAATCTATAATCTTTCTGTGGAACACAAAAATGGTCTATATTGAACTAACGGATTGTGTATTGTACAAGACACAACGAGTTTCTGCCTTGAACGAGTGAGAGCTTCCCAATCAGGTGAGCTGACACGACAGCTGTTAATGGGTCTGAGAATGTGTCCGTCTGTGTTGAAAATAAGAAAGTGCGCAAGATTGAGGACTGGCGCACGAGTCTGGGAAGTGGTAGTGCTCTTTACGTGTGACAGAATGATGTCATGTCTGCTGATGTATGTGGGTCAATGATAAGTTTAAAGACAAAGGGTGTTGCTAGATATATGTATTTGCATGTGTCTACGTGATCTTCTGAATGCATGCGTCTAGGAGTGCATGTATGTAAATGTGTGTTGTTTGTGAGTACGTGTTTATATCAGTTTGGGTTGCTGCATATACGAGTGTGTGTGTGTGTATGTACCTGTGTTTGTACCGTGACTACGTGCGCTAAAGATGTTGTGTATGTATGCGTGTGTGTGTCTCTCTCTCGATGGCCTGTGTGTGTACGTGTCCGTGTCTACGTACACGTGTGTGTTTTATTTGTGTGATGATCTGTGTGTAAATATAAACGCGTGTGTTCTGTTTGTGTGTACGTTGTTACGTACACCTGTGTTTGTGTGTGTTAATGTGTATGTGTCTATGTACGTGTACAGATTGTATTTGCCTGTGCGTACGTGCATGTCTACGTGCACTCATGTACGTGTGATTGTGTATGTTGTAAAACTGCGGACCTTGAGTCATTTTAGGCTGAATTTCCCCCTCCCATCCGAACTGCTCAGTACAGCATTCTCATCTGTCACCAAATGTCTCAGACGAGTGGGGAGGTGCCATATGTCACCAAATGTCTCAGACGAGTGGGGAGGTGCCATATGTCACCAAATGTCTCAGACGAGTGGGGAGGTGCCATATGTCACCAAATGTCTCAGACGAGTGGGGAGGTGCCATATGTCACCAAATGTCTCAGACGAGTGGGGAGGTGCCATATGTCACCAAATGTCTCAGACGAGTGGGGAGGTGCCATATGTCACCAAATGTCTCAGACGAGTGGGGAGGTGGTATATGTCACCAGATGTCTCAGACTAGTGGGGAAGTGGTATATGTCACCAAATGTCTCAGACGAGTAGGGAGGTGCCATATGTCACCAAATGTCTCAGACGAGTAGGGAGGCGCCATCTGTCACCAAATGTCTCAGACGAATAGGGAAGTGCCATCTGTCACCAAATGTCTCAGACGAGTGGGGAGGAGCCATTTGTCACTAAATGTCTCAGACGAGGGGAGAGGTGCAATCTACCTTCGAATATTATCTGTGTGCCGGTTGTTATTATCAATCCATGCTTCTAGTGTAGTTTTAAATTAATTGCAAACACATTCTTCTTTTCGTGATCTACGTCACGCGGATACTGTGCTGTCATGTGGTATAGGCACATTCAAATTGAGTGTGTTGATCTATTTATATATGTATCAATCTGTATTGTATATAGCTATCTATCTATCAATATATCTATTATATCTATATATCTGTATATAGGCCTCCTTGTAGTATCTCTGTATTGATGACGCCGTTTGAGAGGCATTAGCTTCGAACCGCTCAGCCCTCGTATTGTATCCCACACGGTGCTCTTTGACTGGGCAGACAATCTCCGATGCAACAAATGTGCAAGCGAGCCGTCCGGGCTGTCACAATACAGAAGGTACCGTCTACCAACGCCGTCCACGTGTGTCCCTCGTGCGGTAGAGTATGGAGATCCAGGATAGGGTTGTACAGTCATTAACGCGATCACGTCTGCATACATGAATCTTTTGATACCATCATCTTCTGTCATGAATGACCCGCTTCTGTTACTACTAATTCTAGTAATACTACTAATACTACAACTACTACTGCTGATACTACTACTACTACTACTACTACTGCTGCTGCTGCTACTACTGCTGCTGCTACTACTACTACTGATGCTACTACTACTGCTGCTACTACTACTACTACTACTACTACTATTACTACTTCTCTTAATTACTTGCTTATCTTTCTACCTCCTTTCTGCTTATACTATTACTTCAACGTATTTAAAAAACGACAAATGGTATGGGGTTCAGTAAGAGATATATATATGGCAAGAAGTGACAGCAAGATGAAGTGCTCTTAGCCGTCATGAATCCTGCATGAGCAAGTGACGTAGCAGGCGAGCACAGACTGTATTTTGTCAGAGACACGTCTATGCCGTTGGTTTGACAAACTGGTGTGGACTGACCCAGTTCTAGGAGGGCTTTGTGTGTGTGACAGTGACAACAGGCTTATTGCCGCAGGTTGAGACAGGACCATTGTCACACTGAGAACATGTCGCTACAGGTTGATTTTTTTATTATTATTATTATTTTTGCCTTATTTCTCTAAGGGTTTGCTTCCCTGAGATAACGGCCGGTGATGTGATTGGGAGCGAACCCAGCACCTTCGGATGTTGAATCGTGTCCCTTAACCACTAGCCCACGCTGTACCCATTAACGTAGTCACTACAGATGATTACTAGTACAGTATATTCTCACAAGTGTAGAAAACTCTCCAACACATGGTTGTACAACACACCATTCACACAGACAGGGATCAAGATGCCGAGCAGTGCATGAGCTGCAGAGGTCAGCGACTCATAGCTGACTGCTAGCATCAGGGCCTGCGAACCAGAGCTGCCAAGGCCTGTCTACACCTCCAGGAGATGTTTCTGAATAATAGGTTTTCGGCAGAGCAGACTGGCAAAGAAGAATGGACCGATGGGGTTGTGCTAGCCCAGTACCCACAAATGCATGCTGATGTCGGATGTGTCGTACCGAAAAGTGCAAATATCGCAGACAAGTTGTAAACTAAGACACAACGCATTCCGTTTTTCAGACAAAATCCTGCTTGCAACTTCCTTTTTTTTTTGGGGGGGGGGGGGGGGGGGGGGGGGTTGTTGCGGGAGTTTGAGGAGGAACGAAGAAGAAGAAGAAGTAGACGAAGAAGAAGAAGAAGAAGATGACGAAAAGAAGAAGAACAAAAAATGAAGAAGAAAAAGATGAAGAAAAAGAAGAAGAAGAAGAAAAAGAAGAAGGTTCACACCGACCAAAATCCTACTAAGTGTAGAGTAGCCTTCTGAGTTTGGAATTATCGTCAAGAAACAATGCCTTATATCTGATAAATCAGCATGATTAAGCTATGATGGCTTATCAGAACTAACACTATGCTACAGAGTCTTAGTAGATGAAATACTATATATTGAGGGTTTTATTCTTCAACTCTTGCCAGTAACTCAGCTGTACATATGGTTCTCCTATTGGACAATATGTATGCACCCTCTGTGGTTAGGAAGGAAACAGCACCGTGCTGAACAGACATGGGAACAGAGAACCTCCATTCGTCGCAGCATGGCAATCGAGGACAATCGTAAAGGCACAATAGCCCAGGACGTGACGATCCAATTGTCTTTAACCTTTAGTTACAGGTCTAAAGCCTAGGAGAACTCGACCTAACCAGCAGACAATTGGTGGCGGGGAATGAGCGCAGTGAACCCTACCATGACTTCGGTACCTTGGATCGCTGCTAATGCACCCCATCAATTACTTAAAGTCAGGACAGTACATTTCTCGCTCAATCCACAGACTCACCATCCCGACAATGCCAAATTAGGGGAAGTACACAATTTAAAAGTTTTATAAACGAGCTCGGACGACGCCTTGGTGACCAGGCTGCAGTGTGGGAAAAATAGACTACTGAAAACAAACATAAACATACTAACACGAAAAGACCTAGGAGGAAGCATGTGCAAAAACAGGATAAAAAACTATCATTCAACAGTTAAATATTTGTGACCTGAGAAATAAGAAGCTTGAGCTTGCCAATGTTTTGGACAGCCACAGGGTTCATGTTTCTCTCTTGCAATAAACTCTACACAAGGGCATTGATCTGAGCATGACAGGATACACTAGCTATTCCTGTGAGTGGACTGACTGCCGTGGCATACAGACCTATATCCGAAATGGCATTCAGGGATATGTCACACAAATAACAGCCCATTCCACAGATATACAGAAAATCAATATCTGGCACACAGGATCAAAGTACGCTATATACAACTTTTACAGCTCAATCGCCCCCCCCCCCCCCTTCCCAGACGACCTGCAACCTGCCAGATCTGCATGAAACACAATATCACAAAACACTCCTTGCAGGTGACTTCAATGGACACTCGTCTTGTTGGGGTTACACTGACCATAACAGTGCATGAAAATCCATCGAGGAGCTCTGCGATGCAACCAACATGTCTGAGTTGCAGAATGCAGACTCTACCCCAAAGCTGCTGCACAGGGCCCACCTCTCTCTCAGTTGACCTGACTTGATGATTTGTTCTTCTGATTTGATATACTCTTGCATCCTGCAAGTTCTTGATGATGTTGGGAGAGATCACAGGCCTCACCACTATACTCGTTCCCAGGCAAGCTACAAACAGAAAACTCGCTGCAACTTTGGTGGAGCTGCCAGGCAAGCTAACTACAAACAGAAAACTCGCTGCAAATTTGGTGGAGCTGCCAGGCAAGCTAACTACAAACAGAAAACTCGCTGCAAATTTGGTGAAGCTGCCAGGCAAGCTAACTACAAACAGAAAACTCGCTGCAAATTTGGTGGAGCTGCCAGGCAAGCTAACTACAAACAGAAAACTCGCTGCAAATTTGGTGGAGCTGCCAGGCAAGCTAACTACAAACAGAAAACTCGCTGCAACTTTGGTGGAGCTGACTGGAGACTATTCCAAAAATCTTCTGACTACCTGCTTGGTTATATTGACAGCAGCAGTGGCTCATTTAAGGAAAGAAACAGTCCTCAAGTTAATCAACATGACTTGTGGAAATGGACAACTGCCCAAAGACTGGAAGAATGAGCATGTTATCCCCATCCTGAAAGGCAACAAACCTCCAGATGAACCAAAAAGCTACCGTCCCATCTCATTAACATCATGCCTTGGAAAATTAGCAGAAAGAATGGTAATTGCACGCCTGGTTCCTTGAGAGTTCAGAAATACTTTGCTATGAGCCGGCAGGCTTCAGAAAAGGCAGTTGCACAAAAGACCAGCTTTTCAGGATAACACAGAAAATTCACGATGGAATCCAAAATAAGAAACATACAGCAGCAATCTTCTTCGACTTGCAACAGGCCTATGATCGGGTATCGAAAAAATGTCTTTTGATGAAGATGACTGACGCGGAAATTAGCGGAAAGCTGTACAACTGGATAAAATATGTCCTCATTGACCGAACAATCCAGACAAAGATAAACAATGCAATCTCCTCTAAAGAAGTCTTAGAGGAAGGCTTTTAACAACTGACTATGTTTTAAGCTGTACTCTTTTTCTGATCTACATCAATGACCTGACCAAGCACATCAAAGCTGAAAAACTCATGTATGGTGGTGATCTGGCAGTTTTGCAGAGCCATGAAAATGTAGAAAGCACAAACATTAATTGGAGACCTGAGATGGCTGCATGAGTATTGCCAGATGTGGAAACTAAAGGTAAAACTGTGAAAAGTCTGGTTACACTACCTTTACCATAACGTAGCCAAGAAAAATATAAGTCCAAAATGTTATAAATAAAACGTTGAGGAGGCTACAGTTATTGAAGAGGCTTGCTGGTACAGCAGGGGAATCAGGCAAGGACACTCTGAGAGGCTTGCTGGTACATCAGGGGGATCAGACAAGGACACTCTGATAGGCTTGCCAGTTTATCAGGGGGATCAGACAAGGACACTGAGAGGATTGCTAGTACATCAGGGGGGTCAGACAAGGGCACTGAGAGGATTGCTAGTACATCAGGGGGGTCAGACAAGGGCACTGAGAGGATTGCTAGTACATCAGGGGGATCAGACAAGGGCACTGAGAGGATTGTTGGTGCATCAGGGGGATCAGACAAGTAGAAGAGGAAGTACAAGTTGAAGGAGAAAAGGAAGTACAAGTAGAAGGAGAAGAGAATGCACAAGTACAAGATGAATAAGCAGAATCCTGTTAGTATCACCGCCAAAAGGAATACACTACAACCCTATTCCATCTTCAATGTAGCAAAATTGGACTGATATATTTGTATGATTTGACGTGTTATGTCTTCTATAGTGTAACTGAGGTATCACCTCGATACATGTGCACATTATTATCTCTGTACTTAATACGTATATATTGAAGATTCTCATTTATAATGGATATACTCAATTCACATACATTGATGATTGTCATTTATCATCTCTATATTCAATACATATACACTGATAACTGGCATGTCCCTTCCAGGTAAAGCATAGGGACACCAAATCAGTTAGCCCGTTAGCCACTTGACCGGAAGCTAATGTCTGAGCATTTGGGGTGGCGGTTTGAATAGCGATAGTTTTAAAAGATGAGAATGCTAGCCTCATGCAGACGCCTTTTTATTTACCTATTACGATATGCTCAGAAGGTTACAGTTGCCCTGTTCTTCCCCACCCGGAACAACTCGTGATATTAGTATTACTTGCAAATTATTTTGTGTATTACTTGTTCCTAATTAAAACCAGATTAGTTTTTTTTAAATTATTGTTCATTCTTACTGCTCTCTCAGACCTTGGCTTCAAAACAAGGACGCATCCATTATGTTGTTTATAGTTTCTGTTCCACCTGCAATAATACTGTAAATGAGTGACTCTGTTCTTCACTCTCGGAGAAACACAGATCTACAACGAGTGCTAAATTCTTTCAGTTTTGTCAAAATCGTTTTAAGCTAAGTATTTTACTGGTAGCTTCAACTATTTCTTAGTTCGTTATTCTAACATTCGTGTATTAACTAAACGCATTTAATCGACCATAACTTCAAAATATTAACAGTCTGAGACACATTCTCGATGGGAAGGTAATTCTGCCAATCAGTCCACTTCATGTTCCTTTTTTTTTTTTTTTTTTTTTTTTGTGTTGCTTTATTTCTATTCCTCAAGGCGGTTTGCATTGCACTGCGGTTTCTATTTTTTCACCTGTCGGCCCAGCGCATCCGACTTCGGCATGCATTTTATGTAAGGGTCTGCTTCCTCCTGCATTTTCTAAGGGTTTGCTTCCCCTGGGTAACGGCCGGTGCTGTGATGAGGATCGAACCCAGCCCCTTCGAGTTGTGAGCCGTGTCACGTAACCACTAGCCCACACCGTTCCTTCGTGTTCCTTTGGCTTGTGTAGAGCTTTCTATCGTTCCCAATAATATTATTTGTTCCCATTTTGCATCAATGTTAAATATCACAATTTCTCATTCCAAGTTCACTGCCACATAACTTTAAAGGTTCAATTTGTTTTCTTTCAATCTGAATTTGTTCATGTTCGGGATCCAGATGTTGAGCAGCGCATAAGCTGCAGTGGTCAGCTACCCATAGCTGACTGCTAGCATCAGGGCCAGCGAATCATAGCTGCCAAGACCCTTCTACACCTCCACGCGGTGATCCTGGATAACAGGCTGCAGCAGGGCAGACTGGCTAAGGAGAAGGGATCGAAGAGGGAATGCTAACCCGGTACTCAAAAAATGCTTGCTGAAGTCGGATGTGTTGGACCGAAAGGTGCAAATATCGCAGCCAAGCTGTAAAACTACGACACAACGCATTCCGTTCTCTGGACTACATTCTGCTACTTAAGCCCTTTCAGGGTTTGGTAATGGGAGATTGAGAACGAATGCAGAAGAAGAAGAAGAAGAAGTTCATGTTCGAATTTTTAGTTGCCGAAAGTCTTATATAATAATGATGGTGCCATGACTCAAATCATTACCTTTCGACTGAATATCGATGTCGTCACTGCTCCTCGATTCCTGAACTATTCAACAATAATCATTTCAATTAAATGTATCAAATATTTTACCGTTACAATTATATATCAAATATATAACCATTACAATTATATATCAAATCTAAAACTATTACAATTATATATCAAACCTATAATTATTACAATTATATATAAAACCTATAACCGATTCAATTGTAAATCAAATCTATAAACGTTACAATTATATATCAAATTTATAATCAATACAATTATAAACGAGGGACCATCAAATCAAATCGGAACTTTTTGTTCTAGTTCTTCATGAATGGGCTATAGCGTGCTGGAACTACTGTCTATCATTAATTAGAGGCACGTGCGTCCTATTATTGCTAGGTGGCCCACTTGCCATGGGCCAGTCACGTGACAGATAAATAAAAATGGCGGACAACACTGTTAGTGTTTGAATAGAAAAGCGTGTTATGAAGAAGTTTCTCGTTAAAGAAGGCGTGAAACGTGCGGGAATTTACAAAAGACTGCAACCACAATACGGTGATGAGACACTCAGCCGTAGTAACACATTTGAATGGTGTAAACGTTTTAGAAAACGCCGTACATCCGTGAGGGATGATCCCTTCTGTGGTGGCTCTCAATTCACCAGCCATTCCTGTGAATATCCATATTGTGGAACGCTTTATCCTGGAATGTCGACGCATAACATATCGCGAAATTTCACAAGCGGCAAGTCTTTATGTGTACGGTGAACACTATTATTCATGAACATTTGCATTTTTGGAAGCTTAGTGCACGTTGGGTGTGAAAACAGCTTTCCGCTTTTGATCGGCAGATAAGAGTTAAAGCCTGCACTGAATTGAAAGAACGTTTTGAAATAGATTGTTTGACTTATTGATTCGCTTCATTACATATGACAAAACCGGGGCATATCATTATACCCCTCAATCGAAATGAGCATCAAAGCCGTGGAAGCGTACGCAATCACCACCACGCAAATAACTTCGGACAATTGCGTCTGCAAGTAAAGTGGTGATGAGTGTTTTCTGAAACAAACTTGGAATCATTCATGTTGATTTGTTATCCTTGATGCCAATATAAACTGTGAACAGTACATACGTATATTGAGTGCACAACCGTCTGCGGAGAAACGTGTTGGTTTGATCACAAAGGGCGTCCTGCTCTTGTTAGATAACGATTGGCCTCATTCTGCTCACCGCATTATGTGCTATCTACAGCAACTTGACTGGGAGGTATTGTCACATCCACCTTACAAACCAGACCTGGCTCCAAGCGATTTCCACTTGATTTGACCCCTACAAGAATTCCTGGGAGGTCAGCACTGATGGCGAAGTGAAACAGGCTGTCCTGGATTAGTTCAGACATTTTGACAAATCTTTCTACTCTGAAGCTTTTCAAGCATTATCTACACGTTTGGATAAGTGCATAAACGTTGTAGAAGATTAAAATTTTTTTTAATGTAATTTTCTCAACTAAAAAAAAAATGTCAAGTCCCGCTTTGACTTAAACACCCCTTTCTATTATATGATCATTTCAATTATATATTCAATCTATAACCATTACAATTATATATCAAATCTAGCCATAATGCAGAAAGATAGCGCCTATGAATGGTACTTCTAAATACCAGTGTTTATGGCATTTGAGCATTAAACATAATATGGACCATCAATTATTAAAACAATTGTGACAGCTGAAATAGTCGATGCTGACGTTATAAAGCAGATTTTTGTAATGTATAATCAAGAGAACTCTTCGTCTCAGGGACGAATTTTAATGGCGGCATAGCACTTATCTCTTCCGATATTTTATATCACATCACTCGTCTAGGATATACTTGTGGGGCAGAGAACTTACATCAGTGATTCCCAACCTGTGTTCATGGAAGTACCCTGTAGATATCTGCGAACCAAACCCGACTGAATATTTAATCATGTTTGAATGCGTGGGTTTTAACATCCCCTCGTGTGACGGTGCAGAGTTTGGAGTGAACTGAAATTAGTTAAATGAGGCCCACCATCTGAAAAAGGTCGGGAATCATTGAGTAACATAATTAATCTATGAATTCACGAATTATGGGAGGAGCTCATGTCTGTTATCTGTTAGACTGATAATCATTTGTTTAAAATGGCTGCTGCGGATTTCCAACTGAAATGAAGTATTCTTGTCAAATGTTAAATATAAATGTCTTACATAGCGATCCTGTCTCTCATTCAACATTACTTAGTCTCAAGCATGGTACATTCAAAGAATGTCATGTCATATGACATTTTCTTTCCGTAACGTAGTCCTTTACAATAGACCTGAACATACCTCGATTTCTGGAA
The DNA here is from genome assembly GCA_036924085.1 of Ariolimax columbianus. Taxonomy (NCBI): domain Eukaryota; kingdom Metazoa; phylum Mollusca; class Gastropoda; order Stylommatophora; family Arionidae; genus Ariolimax; species Ariolimax columbianus. The sequence goes on along the minus strand of JAVGWX010000001.1, from coordinate 33,562,111 downwards.
AGACTACCCGCTGCACACACGGACATCTTCAAACTGTTACAGTAATGTCACGATACCATCTTTTTTCTGGGACGAGCTCTTCCCCTTTTCTTAGACCCCGTGTATTCCACTATCTGCCTTTTCACCAACCCATAGTATCTTTTCATACAACCAAAATTACCTAACTTATTTATAAGTCAGAGTAATTCTGTACCTAGTTATTCGACAACTTCTCTATTTGATTTATTCTTTGTCCAAGCTATATTCAGTATTCATATATAAGACTTCATTTGGAAGAAGATATTTTTATGGCAATGATCGTATTGAATGTACATGTCTCAAACCCACATTTCGCCACAGGGAAAAAATATGCCCTAAATAGTTGAATCGTCGTTTTCTTTTTTTCTGGTGTCATGCCACACATTTTGTATCTGCATTAATTTGCATGTGACAATTATAAGCCTTCTGGAGCCAAGATGCAGCAGGGAATGAGCTGACGGAGGCATTAGGGTCAGCGAACCATATCTGACCATGACTGTATTCTGCCTGCACGTGGCGGTCCTGGAAACAGGCTGCACTAGTCACTAATGCAATCTGATCAAAAGGATAATCATCGTAGTGGGAAGGCAAAGCTAGTATTTTTTAAAAACCAGCTGAAATCGGATATGTCGGGCCGAAAGGCGCAGATATCGCTGCCTCGCTGTAAACTACGACATAACTACACAATGTCAATTTCAGGACAATCGCCGAAGAAGAAGAAGAAGAAGAAGAAAAAGAAGAAGAAGAAGAAGAAGACGAAGAAGAAGAAGAAGGAAGAAAACCAAGAAGAAGAAAAAATGCAAGAAGAAGAAGACTAAGAAGAAATTTCATTTCTACTGAGCAGTCCCCATAGTTTACTTATTGTGGATCCTAAATACTCAAATGCTTTCATATCTTCTATTTCCACATTATTGATGCTAATTATTTATTTCTTTACTTTTTTGTCTGTTGTCATAATTTTAGTTTGTTGGGTGGTTAAAGTAGAGATTTTGGACTTCCCTGTATTTTTTTTATTGACTCAGATTCCCCCTCCCCCCCCCCCCCTTTTTCTCCCGCTAGTGTCGCCGATAGGAGGACTGTGTCTTCTGTTTATCTGTTTTCTGGAATCTGACATCGTCTCATGCTGATAATCTCATTATGTACGTTCTAGATCATCTCTGAAGTTCCTCTTGATGTTCTTGGGGTTAATGTTGAACAGATATGAAGAGAGGATTCAATCCAGTTTCACAAATTTCTGAATTCCGAACCATTCTACCCCGGCCCTCTCCACCTGCCTCCATCAGTCCGGCCGTTATTTCGTTACAGAATGAGGATTTCTTATTCTTCTTCTTCGTTCGTTCTCAATCTCCCACTACCAAACCCTGAAAAGGGTAAGTAGCAGAATGTAGTCCAGAGAACGGAATGCGTTATGAGGTAGTTTACAGCTTGGCTGCGATATTTGCACCTTTCGGTCCAACACATCCGACATCAGCAAGCATTTTTTGAGTACCGAGTAAGCATTCCCTTTTCGATCCCTTCTCCTTAGCCAGTCTGCCCTGCTGCAGCCTGTTATCCAGGATTACCGCGTGGAGGTGTAGAAGGATCTTGGCAGCTATGGTTCGATGGCCCTGACGCTAGCAGTCAGCTATGAGTGGCTGACCACTGCAGCTCATGTGCTGCTCAGCATCTTGATCCCGAATGGGGATTTAAGTTCCGTTCTAATTTCGTCGACAGTATGTTCTGGCTCTCGTTCTGGTTCTTAGTTCTTAGTCGACCTGTACTTCTACAGTGGCAGATGCCCCTGTGCAGGTCCCACTTAGTCGACCTGTACTTCTACAGTGGCAGATGCCCCTGTGCAGGTCCCACTTAGTCGACCTGTACTTCTACAGGGGCAGATGCCCCTGTGCAGGTCCCACTTAGTCGACCTGTACTTCTACAGGGGCAGATGCCCCTGTGCAGGTCCCACTTAGTCGACCTGTACTTCTACAGGGGCAGATGCCCCTGTGCAGGTCCCACCTCTGGTATGAGCTGGATGTAGTCGGGAGAAGGGTTTCCTGCCTGGTGGGCTAGGCTCGAGCAGCTTAATGCTCCGCTGCATTGAGACAAGCGCTTACTGATAGGGGTTAACTGGGGTGTGAATCCATCGTAACTCAAATACTGAAGCAAAGTAGACCCTCAGCCTGTTAGGCGTCATCTGTGCTGCTCTAAACAAACCACCTAACCATGCCTGGTGTTCTGTCATGTCACAGTTAGTCGCCTCTTACGACATGCTCTCTGTGAGGCAGTTGTGCTATTCTTGTCCTTGTCATACACAAAGACCCTGAAAGTGCACTAGGGTTCTGGTTCTTGTGAATTAACAATGATGTCAGCTGTTGTCTTACTTACACTTTCTGGCAGTATTACATCCACCTGCTCAGAATGTCTTTGCGCTGTGCTAGGGCGTTACCCTTTTGTGTCAAATATTACTCTACTAAGGTTTTATGAGATTATTATCTGTCAGAGCTTTAACTTCCAGAAACATGTTCTTGTTTATTCCCTGTTCGTGCACTTGTTCCTGATCTCTCAGCTGTCGTTGATGTATTTTTTACTTAGTTTACCAAATTTTGTTTTTTAATTTTTCTCTCTAAATCATCTGCTTTGAGTACTATTTGTATAATTCTTTACTTGCTGTGCCATTTTTACGTGTCATTTTCTTTCTTTCATCCACCAAACACATTTTTTCATTGGAGATGTATTTCCGTCTCTTAACACATTCTGTGAGGATCAGCGCCGCACTGCGGTCGACAGATATACAGGCACCTTTGATAGCGTCCGCTAGTTCGCACAGGGTCATTTCGTCCAGTTTTTTCCCATATGGTCAAATTTATTCTGAACCTCAGTGTAGTAGTTGGGCGTCTGTGTCATATCTAATTGTTTTGTCAAGAGTGGAGTTTTTCTGCAGTTTCATTTGAAAATTTGCAGGTAGAAGTTCATGTTAGGGATATATTCAAAAATATATTTTTTTTAAAAAGCATTAAGAAAATATATATATACGGTATTGAAAACATAAATATGAAGAAGTGTGGGCTTCATAGTTGATACATAAACATTATAACAAATTATAGTTGATACATAAACATTATAACAAATTATAGTTGATACATAAACATTATAACAAATTATAGTTGATACATAAACATTATAACAAATTATAGTTTATACATAAACATTATAACAAATTATAGTTGATACATAAACATTATAACAAATTATAGTTGATACATAAACATTATAACAAATTATAGTTGATACATAAACATTATAACAAATTATAGTTGATACATAAACATTATAACAAATTATAGTTGATACATAAACATTATAACAAATTATAGTTTATACATAAACATTATAACAAATTATAGTTGATACATAAACATTATAACAAATTATAGTTGATACATAAACATTATAACAAATTATAGTTTATACATAAACATTATAACAAATTATAGTTTATACATAAATGGTACGGCAAATTATAGTTAAATCATAAACATTTTAGCAAATTATAGTTGATACATAAACAGTATGATAAATTATACTTCATACGTAATCATTATGGCATATCACAGCGCTGATGTATAGAACAGCGATGTGTATCTAATAAATATTTAACTAACTTAACTATTTTGCCTATGAAACACCATTTTGTGACACTTAGATACTGAAATGATACTGAAACAATAGAGCCACAAATCATGTTTTATAAAAGCAATGATACGCATGAATTAGCCATTATTTGATTATCAACAATGTCCTTCTTCAGCTGAATTGCTCAAACAGCAGCAAGCAACTGCCACAGCAGCTGTCTTCCTGTTATGTAGCCTGTACCACACACTTGCTGTGTTATTAATGCTGGTTTTTCCGTAACACTTCCACTTACACGGTGAGACTGATAGGCATATGACCAACCCTTCCCAATAGCCTCTTATAACATAAATGGTATGACGCATTGGTCTATTTCTGCCCGGTTCAATAAAACGTACTAGGTCTGATGTCTACACAGGAAACATGAGGTTAAGCGCAGACGGGAATCCCTATTGAACCAAAGAAAATGATGGAATCATTCCGTAAATGTAGACTTAGATGTAACTCTGACTTAGTCGGGCATCGACTGGCTTAGCCGGGCATCGGCTGGCTTAGTTGGGCATCGGTTCCACACTTGTTTCTAAACGCAAGAGGACATATGTTCAAAACTATGTCAGACACGCAGGTTGTTTTGTTTTTTTCTGAAAACCTGACCTGTACATTCCGGCGTACTTCAGCAATAGGAACAACCAACATAGTTAAAGTTTGTATTTTTTATGTCTTTTTCTACATCGACTATCACATCATCCCTTCGTTTGTCTCTGCTCTCTTCAGATATAAAATCTCTTGACAGTAGGACTCAATATTTCCGTCTAATGTGGCAGACAAATGATTCTTGACTTGGCTCTAAGGTCTTTCTTTATCTTCCCAAGAAAATGGAATCTCTGTGGAAGAAATTTCTGAAATTACTTGAAAGACGCTGCGATGCACAAAGCAACATTATTATAAGGCCGGATGGTTAGCTGAGATGATATCTTTCACTACAAACATGCCAGATTAAAACTACACTGAAATGATACAGGAAGCGGAGACAGACACGAGCATTAGACCGCAAGGCCTGGCTTTAATGTGTCTAGATGTTCTGCAGCAAATGTTCGATTTAGAAGGTTAAACCATTACGTCACAGAAAAATCAACTCCGGCGTTCTCCTGAATGTACTGCACCTAACTGCGATGTTAGCTCATTCGTTCAGCGCTATTAAGACCAAGCAACGCCTTCGTTAGTTGTTTGTCTTTTGTTTATTTACCCTCTAATCACCCTGTTGTGTACACCATGTATGTGAAGAAATGCAACAGAAAGATGAAATATGTATGTCTTCCACAGAAACTTTACTAGATGATGATATTAACTCCATTTGTATTGCTATCGCCTTGCACAATCCATTATTGATTTACTTCCTTACATACTGACCTTTCTGCGCACCTGTCCAATCGAGCGACTCGGGGAGCATAAGTTGCATTTCTTGGGCCAAGTGTGCTGCGTCGGTAGGCGAAAGCCCCTATTGTTGCAGCATCTCTGTTATGTCATCTATCGTTCTGCCACGCGATAATCCTTGGGCCTTGTAACCCAACTCGTCTTGCGTTATAAACATAGGCGTATCTACAGCAAATAGCGCTTATAGCAATTGTTTGAACATGCGCCCATCTTTTCGATAATTTTACCGTAATATCGACTCAGATATAAAAATCTAGCTAGCTAATCTTTTAATTTACATATTATGACAATACATTAAAATTACAACTGCACGTTCATTGCTTTCACTTTTTAAAATTGTTTTATGACGTGCTAAAAGTTAGTTTTTGTTCAGTTTCTTCTCTTTCTGCACTGAGCAGAGAATGATCAAAGAATCTGCCGTGAGCCATGGAGGCTCTCAAATAAACTATTAATTGGTGAATAACTTCTTAGCATTATCAGAATATCAACAACCAGATTGAGAAAAAGGCTCTCATCTTCATATTATAGACTCCATTCCCGAAGTTCTTCAGGTTTTTATAATTTCATGTTCGCCAGACATGGCTTCATTTAGCTGCTGTCCATCAGCGTCAAAGTTGTACAATTAGCCGATATGTTTTAACTTCTTTTTTAGGTCGTTATTGTCTGCAACAATATATTGACAAGCTCGCACAGGAGGCAGCAGAGAGAGGAAATATGAAAGATCTCTTCTCATTAACAAACAAAATGGCAAATATATATATATATATACAGAGAGACAAACCAATCAAAGATAGAGATGGCGGGATATTTACATCATCGGAGAAACAACAGAAACGATGAAGAGCATTTCAAAAAAGTCTAAACAGACCTCTACCACAAGAAACACCAAACATCCTACCAGCAGAAGAGACCCTGAACTTGGACGGCGGCCCACCAAGTACGATAGAAATCCAAAGGACTATATCCAAACTTAAGAAAGGGAAAGCGGGTGGACCAGATATAATAGCAGCAGAAGCCATAATCGCAGATTATAGATAAGGCCACTGATACATTGCAAGGATTATTCAAGAAGATATGGGAAGAGAAGAGAGTGCCAACAGAATGGAAAGAAGGACATCTGATTAAGCTGCCTAAGAACGGGTACCTGGCAGATTGCAGCAATTAAAGGGGAATACATTGCTGTCGGTGCCAGGCAAGATATTCAACAGAATTATCTTGGACAGATTAAACACTGAAGTAGATAAAAAAAAAGCTCATAGAGGAACAGGCAGGATTTCGCCATGGAAGATCATGCACAGATCAAATAGCTACGCTACGCTTCATAATGGAACAAAGCATTGAATGCAGATCATCCCTGTAAGCAAATTGTACAAACTATGAAAAGGCGTTTGACAGTTAGTATCGAAATACTCTGTTGAGACACTATAGGATACCAGAGAAGTAGACAACCCTCATCCAAAATATGCACAAAGACATTTAGTAGAGTGGTACATGAAGGAGTCTTGACTGACAGCTTCGGGGTGCAAACAGGGATGAGACAGGGATACCTGCTCTCACCTTTCCTGTTCTTGTTGGCTATAGATTGGATAATGAAGACATCAATCGAAGCTAAAAAAAACGTGTATTCAGTGGACACTGTTGTCACAATTGGAAGACTTGGACTACGCAAATGATCTGGTACTTTTGTAACAAGTGTCAAAGTCAAATGCAAGAGAAATTTGATGGGTGAACGAACTATCGGCCAAACTGAGACTGAATTTCAACATGAAGAAAACTAAACTCCTTAAACAAAACATTAGCAGCACGGAACCAATCATGCTGGAGGGAGAGCAGTTGGAGGAAGTGGATACCTTTACTTATTTAGGCAGCACCATTGACATATCAGGAGATACGGATGCAGATGTAAGGATCAGAATTGGAAAGGCACGAGAGGCATTCCTGACATTAAACAATATATGGAGATCCAGGGACATCGAGATTCACACCAAAATTAGAATATTCAACGCAAGTTTCAAGTCGGTGTTGCTGTATGGAGCCGAGACACGGAGAACGGCCAAGGTTATACAACAAAGACTCCAGGCCTTCGTTAACAGATGTCTACGAAGGATAATGGGCATAAAGTGGCAGGACATGGTGAGGAATCAAGACTTGTGGGAAAGGAGCCAACAAAAGCGAAGAAAATGGGGCTGGATAGGACATACGCTGCGGAAGGTACAGTCTAATATAGCCAGACAGACTCTTACATGGAATCCTCATTAGAAAAGAGAGCGGTAGACCCAAAAATACGTGCAGAAGAGAAAGCGAGAAGGAGCTAAAATTAAATCATTACACCTGGAGAAAGGCAGATAAAGCAACCCAGTACCGTGTAGGCTGGCGAAATGTTGTCGATGTATGCGACGGGCTTTGATGAATTTGATTGATTGATTCATCCATTCATTGTCTGCACCGTAACATAATTGCTCGAGAAACCCACACTTGGCGTCAGAGTTGTATAAATAATGGAACATTTCGTCCAGTTCTCTGTGAAGAGTTTTCCGTTCATCAATTTTACTATTTCATCCTTTGCTTTATTCCAGCGTTTCTTGAGTTCTCATCAGCCATTCGTTTCTTTTGTCGTTGAAGGCTTTTTATTTCAATATTCCATTCTTAGTAAAAACAACAGTCCTTTTTCAAGTAACTCGCTGACTAACAATTATCTCTAATCAAAGGGAGTACAAAGGGTTTGCATATCCAGGGCATCATTGTGAAAGTTCATGCTAGGATCACGCAGATTCTTCTGAATTCCTTCAATGCAAATGAGTGTTTTATTTCAAAATCTCAGTGTAGTCAGAAAATGGTAACTTAACATTGGGTTCTTCAGCTGCCTTGCGTTACTTTTTATTTGACTAGTGTTGTTTCCATTGTCCATCATAGCCTGAAGTACTTGAAGCTTCTCCTCAAGGTACTTGTTGATGGGCTCCACTGCTGATGTCCTTGCACTTCACCTGGTTTCAGACCCTGACTTAATAACCGCAGACACGGCATTTTTTTAGTTTCTATCCCATTGCTGTGTTGAACGAGATAAGAAAACGTAGTGTGCTTCGATGGTTTCAAAAAACGTGACCATCATCGTATACTGATTGACTGCATGTACTACCACTGAGTTGAGTGAGTGTCACAACTCACAAACACGGTCAGGTTGTTTGTCTCACTTATTCGCTGATGAACGCCACCTGTATGTCCAATAATCAGCTTAATGTTGTCATAGCAGTGTGACCGGAAAGAAAAAACTTTAAGCGGGGGCTCAACTTCATTGTATCGGGTTTTTTCCCCATTTTAGCTCGGTCTCTTTCGGCAGATGGGTACCCCCAAATGTCGAGAGCATCGCACATAGCACGAACTCCGTAGCTCCAGCGATGAACACAGGGATGTCCGGAAAACAATTGACATCATGGACCGACCGTCGCAGCTCGACCGGCAATGTTGTAGCTCAACTTTATTTTTCTCTAGCTGCTGCAAGACGTCTTCAATCAAGCTCTCAGCATCCTTCTCATCTGTCTGGATAAAGCCAAGGAAGGACTGTCTAAAACGAACTGTTTTCATCTCAAAAGAAACTTCCACGAAGATAATTTCTTCTGACATGTACTCACGGTGTGTCTGATCAAGAGTCTAGTCGAACATGACTCGATAGTACTTGGTTTTACGGAAGCTTATCAGTGAACTCTGACGAACAGGGAATGTCATCATGTAGATGAATTCGTTCAGGAAGCACGGTGAAAGATAAGATGTAGATCCAAGATGACTTTCTACATGAGTGAGGTCAGTAGTTTCAACACGCCAAGGAAACCTTGGAAACATCGTCTATCTGAAATGACTCTATGTGTCCTTGCAAATCCAGGTTCTGAATTGCAAGGGGCAGTGAAATATACTCGTCAAGATATCAACCCGCTTCTGCTTTTCATTCTCAATCTGTATTTAAAGTTCAGTGCCAATTAATCCTCTGTTTTTGGCTACATTTCTTTCTATTTCTAGCTCTGTGTGATGCACTCCCGATGATTGGTGGCTCTGGGTTGAACTAATTCACTAGATCTATCAATATATATACTCTTATTTACATATGTGAATAACTGCAAATATGTTATCTTTACATATTAAATTCAAAATGTTTATTCCACGTCATTGATTATCATCATCATAGGCGGTCATTATGTAAAAACCATGCGCGTGGCGCCCTGTAAGTTAGGTCCAGCTCTGTCTCCTGTATTTTGACACTGTATGCTATGGCTGTAAAGACCAATCCGCGAGTGACTGTCCCTGCCACAGATCGTACAACCATACTAAGGAGGATGGCTTGCCTGACTGTTCCTTGATCTCATCAGTCTTTCTCTTATCTCTGCAGCCAGAAGACGTATGTGAGCGTCAGCAGTCCCTATGCCTTCTGCAACAGACTGTCTCGAGATAGCTCGATCATGAGCAATTTCTACCCAGCCCTCGGATGGGATGTCGCGTGACTTCATGTCCCTCTTGCATATGTCCTTGAATCGCAGTGTGGGACTGCCGATTCTTCTAACACCCATGGCTAGATGTCCTTAAAGGATATCCTTTACTAGCATCCCGTCTTCCATGCGATAAAGATGTCCCAGCCACCGTAGATGTCGCTGGCTCAACATCGAGTATATGTTGTGAGTGTTTGCTCTCTGTAAGACGGTATTATGTATCATTGATTATGCAAGTCTGAAAAGATGAAATAGTGCTAAAAATGTTAAGATTGGTATTTCGTTTTAGTCGAATTCATTGTGCAAAAAGCACAATAGAAACGTTAAAGACTTTTATTAAATAACTATATTGTTGCAGTAATTTATACAAAGAACACACTGGTATAATATATTTCTGCCGTAGAATATTGACACCGCAGAATCTGCATTAAATAAATACACATAGAATACATGATAACATATTCTATACCATTCATGATCATCTTATCTGGAATCAAATGTGGAGCTACATGAAGCGAAAATGAAGCTGTTCCAGAATATCTTTTCTGACTGTAATAAAATATGCTCAGTGATGCCCTTCTTGAAGTCGCGCCCATGGCACGTGCCATACTCTAGAGACGCGACTGGTTGTAAGCGTGCAGTGGTAGTTGATCAATGTGTTTTCTCGTGAGACTGCTGGGGCACTTTATTTTCTGGTATGCTACATATTCAGCACAAGGAGGGATTCTCACAATATTTCTATTGTAGATAATTTCTCATCTAGTTACATTGATGATTCTTCTCAGACATTTCATTTCATGTGTTTGGATTGGATAAAGACCACGTCTGATAATGCCAGCAAAGAGTTTGTATTTTAAAAATACTGTTTATCAGTCGTCGTTTTTCTACTAACCGATAACTGGGTGTTTAAGTGGTGGTAACAGTTGATAAAGTCACAACAGAGGCTTTATGGCATCTTGTTTCGCTTTCTAGCCTCCATTAAAAATGCTCCCCATGTACTTGGAATCTAGGCCTGTTTATGCTTGATATTGTTTACACGTAGGTTAGATGACTCGGTGATCTGTTCATCGTCAAATCGTCGCCTTTGATGTGTTGATCTACATACGATATGTTTCCCAGGCAGTGTCAAGTTATTTCATAAGATCGTTCAGCTTGACTCCAACCTCGCATGCCATGCTTATGTCGCTTACAAAGGGAAAAGGGTAGGGAGTTGGTTCTTCACATGCTCAATTCTTTCGTCTAGTTTTGCAATTTGCCTGGCTAGAACTATGAAGGTTTTCACTACGGCGTTTGTTCCTATTGTTGAGCTTCAACAACAAGAAGTATAGTCCTGGCTTTTGATGTTTTTCTGTCCATGGAAATGCTGACAATAAATGGTGAAAGCATGCATCCCTGTCATAGTCGTGTGGTTATTTCAAATTCGTCAGTGATGTTATCAATTGCTCTAAATAAATGTTTATTCATATGATATAACGATCTCATGTTTTCTAATAGTTGCCTTTGTATTTCGTAGTTAGGACCAAGGGGCAGCAATGCATGAACTGACAGTAGCCAACGACTCATATCTGGCTGCTAACATTATGTCAGCAAACCATAGCTGACCAAGACTCCATTCTGCCTCCATGTGGTTGCCCTGGAAACTGGCTGCACTCGTCACTAGCACAGTCTGACCAAGGGATAGAGATCGCAGAGGGGGGGCATACCGATATTTAAAAAAGCCAGCTGAAATCGGATGTGTCGGGCCGAAATGCCCAGATATCGCATCTCGCTGTAAACTATGATACAACGTCTCAACGTCCATTTCAGTACTGTCGCCTAAGAAGAAGTATTACGCCGTCAAGTAGCATTGCTCAGAGTATATCTCTTTAACGTAAATAGTTACCATTGACTATGACCTAATTTTCTTCACATATAATTCCATATAATCCATGTCACACACACACACACACACACATATACATAAATACATACGATAGCATACATTTATCCCCATCTGTTCAGCAAAATATGTGTACTGGTATATTCATATAACTTGTGTGAAATATGTCTTCTAATGTTCTTTGTTTGTTTATCGTGCCATCCTAGTTAGATCAGTAAATGTTATTGCATTTATATTAGCATTCATATTTCACACTGTATTATAATAAACTATTACGGCTTCATTAGTTATCTGTACGTGTTCGCTATATCATTCACCTCATGAACCACCGACTTGGAGGTGTGTTTTATCATTTATTTATGACTATGTGTGCGTGTATGCGTGCATGCGTATTTGTGGTATATGTTTATGTATGCGTGTGCATGCTTGTGTGCATGTGTGTTTCTGCAGATGCCTGCGCTTGAGAGTGTGTGTTGTATATGTGTGTGTGTGTATGCTTGTATATGAATGTATATGCATTAATGTGAGCGTTTTTATGTACGTATGTTTGTATATATGAACGATGAATGCAAACGGTGGGCGATCGATTCTCGGAAGTTTTAAGCAACCCTTGGTCTCAAAGGATTGTCTCCATCCTGAGTTAGATTTCTTCTTTTTTTTTCATTTTACGTGTCTGCTTCATTAGTTTCTACTGGTGGAGGCTCGCCTATTCCATCCCAGACCATTGTCAATTGGGCGATATTAAGACGCATAAACCAGTGATTGGATGTATGTGTGCGTCTGTATGTACCTAGGCTAGGTTTGTGCTCTCTCAGAGGCCAGCTCAACCAAAGTGCAATGGAAAGGCCTTACCCTGAGGGCGCGTGGGAAAGTTGTGCAAGAGTGTGATTGTTGGACAGAGTAAAATGAAACAAGAGTGTGTGGAAAGAAGAAGAGAGGCAGAAAGTTTCTTGTATCAAGTATCGTTCCTCTCCAGTCGTTTTGACTTATATCTTGTCACTGATCCAAAGTAGTTCGGGACCAGAGAGTGAGGTCCATGAACAGGGCAATTTCTTACTCACTATTATCCAAATACAGCATAAGTTACATCATCAAGACAACACCGTCTGATGTCGCCCTCATCGCATATGTGTGTATGTATGTATATATGTATGTATGTATGTATGTATGTTAGTATGTATGTATGTATCTATGTATGTATGTATGAATCTATGTATGTATGTATGTATGTATGTATGTATGTATGTATGTATGTATGTATGTATGTATGTTGGTATGTATGTATGTATGTATGTATGTATGTATGTATGTATGTATGTATGTATGTATGTATGCATGTATGTATGTATTTATGTGTGTATATATGTGTGTATGTATGTATGTATGTATGTATGTGGGTATGTATGTATGCATGTATGTATGTGTGCGTGTATGTATGTATATGTATGCGTTTGTGTGTATTTGCGCAGGTAGCGATTATGTACATGTTTCAAGCATGCGTGCATGTATTGGATGTTTATGGGCTTGTGTGTGCGCGATAGAGCAAGTGTATGTTTTTCAAATTGTTATCTTCATTTTTCTGAAGATTACACATTTCACGCTTCACTACTTGTGACAGCAGATACACAGCTAACGTCAGAAGATCATGTTACCGCCCTAATTACATTAGGTTGTCACCGTTATACTAGTATCACACACCCAACCCTTTCAGCGGATCCGACTATGAATCACTTAACCCCGCCCATCATGAGTGACGCTGTTTCATTAGTCCACCACGTGGTAGAGTTAGAAGAGAATTATAATTACGCATTTGGCTTCCGCGCCTACCGCGCAAGAAAAAAGCGAGGCAGAGTGGCAATAGCTAAAAACGCTGATCATTTTCAATTATCTTAGATGTTGAACTAACACTGCCAAATGTTCGCTCGTTCGTTAAGAACATGTGCTTATCTGAATCGTTTAAATAGTTTTCTTGCGAAAATGTATTGTATTTTCTCGAAAGACATTTCGGAGAAGGTAGAGTATACATCTGAGTCTGAGTAGCGCAGTGGTAGAGCCTGGTTGACAAGAGTCATAGATTCTGAGAGTCCGATTAGTATGGTCGTATAATGTGATATCCTGATTAGCAGTCGTTGGTCTCTTTAGCGTAGTGACACAGCACTTATTTTTGACGCAATAGTACGGGGTTCAACTCCCAAAACCCTCACGCTCCAGTGGATCTAGCTGTAAATATGTACCTGGCAAATGACTAGGTGCGTATAACGCAGCAAGAAAAGGAACTGACAACCCTATGTCATAATAGCTGTGGCTAAGTAAACGGAAGTCTCTAACAAAGCCATTCTCCGACATCAGTGAAACTAATATGTGATGAACCTTTACTTCAGAGTCTGAAAGTCTGATTAGCAGAGTCTTAGAGTTTGAGATTGAGTTGGAAAGTCGTAAAGTCTGTGAGTTTGATTAGTAGAGTCGCAGTCTGTGAGTTTAATTAGCAGTCGTGAGTTTGATTAGTAGAGGTGTACAGTCTGAGAGATTTATTAGCAGAGTAGTAAAGTCTATGAGTTTGGTAATGAGAGTCGTACAGTGTGTGAGTGTGATTAGTAGAGTCGTAAAGAATTTATTTCTCACAACCAAATACTCTACAGTGGACCCATCTGTAAATGGTGGCCTGGCTTACACTTGAGGTTAGTAAACGTTCTTGGTCTTTAGTAAAATGCTAGAGCATTCGCTTTTCACGACACAAGAGCGTAGGTCAACTCCGTTACCGCCACACTCCACCCTAGCTGCTAGGAAAGAAAAGGAAGCAAAAAAGAGACGGTAGTGTCTGCTGTGGGACTATAATCCGTCTTTTAATTCATAAACAAGGTCATAAATTCATAAACTGCATGTCAGATCCAAATGATTTTTCGCATGCAGCATTAGAACATTCATGACGTTTAGGAAATATTTTTCTCTCTAGAAAAGTTATGTATTTGGAACAAATGTATTCATTAGGCTATATTAAAAACAACTTCAGTGAATTTTGCATAATTTTAAAATGTTTAAGGCACACATACGTGCTGTATTAAAAATAGATGTTTTGACCTTCAAATAGACAACAGTAAATACAATTTCATGATTTCCCGATGCATCAATTAAACACTTTGTCGAATGCGGAAAACAACCAAAGTCATTCATGCGAAACTGTCTTTCATCATATCCATATCATGTTATTATAGATGTTGGTGTTGTTACTGTGACATATGGTAGCTTTTTCAAAAGCTACATTGATTTAAATTTCAAAATGAGTTTGAAGTGTACATTTATAGCAATGCAGAAGGTTACCGCTTTACTATACCAGTTCTTCCGAAGAGAATCTAAGATGGGTCATTTATATTGCGATATTCATGAGACAGAGAAATGAATGCAGTTGGAGCTTGGTCTTGATATATCATCCTTTTACCGTTGGATTGGACAGGGTTCAGAGTGCACTTATATCAAGCATTGTAGGAAAACGTATTTTGACCATCTCGACAGAGATGTCATAAAACGATAGCTATTGAAACTGTTGACAAAAAATCCACTTGTTACTCTCCGGAAACTAAAAAAACATTGCAATCCGACTGCAGTTTTGAAGTTTCCAAAAGCACTCTTTGGAAAATTATAAGAGCCGCAGGCTTGACATAAAAACTTGAGGCGGCAGGAATACTAAATGTGAAAAGCCACATTTGATTGTTGCCAGAAGCAAATACCTGAGACAGAAACGAGAACGGCGTAGGCAACGCTATGATATTTTATACTTGGACAATTCCTGGGTCAATGCTCACGACACCTAGGGTAAAGAATGACAATCTGTTGACTTTCAACTTTTGAAGTACTTTTCAAAAATAGACATTCAGTTCTGGAAAGTGTGTTGATCATGTGCTCCTGGAAGAAGAACAGTACTGGCAACGAGATGGATTCCAATTTGTCCACCCAGTAAAAATTATCAATCCCTTTGAATCGACAGATCCGGGTGATTAAATATGTTCTTTGTGGGCATACTGATTAGCAGACGTGGATGAATTAGCGTATGTTTATCAAAACAATTAGGTGTATGGCAATGGCAACAAATACATATCAATATTCAAATGTGTTAAGCAACATAAAATTAGCTGCGCGATTGATACAACCTTGGGTCTAAGAATGGCCGAAGGGCTGTACTAACTGTTGCATAGTGGTGCCATTTTTACGATTGTACATAAAGAGCAAAGCAAACAATGAATTGGTCTATCAAGACATTGAGGCGAGACACCTATGAACAAAACACGACGAGAAATTAACCTGCGTACTGTAAAATCTTAAAATTGAATGCCATTTCTTTGCAATAGTCCTAAACAAATCAAATGAATTCGCCGATGTGCAAATGTCTTTACGTGGATAGACTAAACAATATCAATGTTTCAGCGTTATGAATACGACAAAGTTGCATGAAAAAAAATCATTTGGATCTGACATGCATTTAGGTAGAAAATTGATTCGGACCTTGTTCATGAATTAAAAGACAGACTATAGCTTTGCCTCTTTTTTAAAGTATAGGGTTATCAAATTATGGATTTAAATAATAGAAATGTATCCATTTTTGTGCGATGCTTGCAAACAGTTGGCAAATGTGTAGTTGTTATTAGAGTTATAACTAAAGTGAGTGTACGTGGATTGAGCTGTGGAGAGAAAAAAACATACTGACCAGACAGTGTTAGTCAGGGGTCAAGTAAACATACTGACAAGACTCCACCTACCTGCCATGCAGTTCTCAGTGGAAACACGCTCTCACTACGAGTCTGGCTATCGACGTGATCCACATAGTAGTGAGTCTCATGAAGATGATGTCAAGCATAGCACAACCACCTGAATCACCCCGATCCAGCTTCATCGGCATGCTCGGAAAATGAGAACAGCAACTGGACCTAGATTGTGAGCGTTATTGGCCTAGATTGTGAACGTTATTCACTTAGATTGTGAGCGTTATTGACCTCGATTGTAAATGTTATTGACCTAGAATGTGAACGTTATTGACCTAGATTGTGAGCGTTATTGACCTAGGTTGTGAATGTTATTGGCCTAGATTGATAACGTTATTCACCTAGATTGTGAACGTTATTGACCTAGATTGTGAATGATATTGACCTAGAATGTGAACGTTATTGACCTAGATTGTGAGCGTTATTGGCCTAGATTGAGAACGTTATTCACCTAGGTTGTGAACGTTATTGACCTAGATTGTGAACGTTATTGTCCTAGATTATGAACGTTATTGATTTATATTGTGAACGTTATTTATCTAAATTGTTAACGTTATTGACTTAGTTTGCAAATGCTACTATTGCCGTTTTATTCCATTACGTTGTTCAAATATATAATTTCTTTTCTGTGTCCATCCTTTTCCTTGAGATCATACACTCGCTTGTTCTACATTTATATTTTGGACAATCTTCTTGAGTTTATTTTCTCTCTCCCTCTTTCACCCTCCTAAAACAAACACACCTTCATGTTTCCTCCTCAACCCTCTCTGCTCGCGAGGCTGCGGTTTTTGTGGCCTCTTTATGCAATGTTTTTCGATAAAAGTATTTCGACTGAAGGGCGATCAGTAGGGTAGCGCTGGTGTCGACCTTTGACAGCGACGACATATGTTCAAGTTATCGATAGGTCTGATGTTTTATTTCTACCTGTGTTAAAATTAAACCTAAACTGTCAGTGCGTATTGATGTGTCTCAGATTTGGGAATAACCATCGTGTGAGAGATAATTTTTTCTTGTGTTTCGACATTTGATTCGTTCTTCTGCCGTACGATTCTAGTATAATGCACATCGGGCTAATTGTTTTGAATTTTACGATTAGTTTTGTCTTGCTCTGTGCCACAAGTCTGTTTGTCTTTCTTACATTAGATCACCGAATACAAAGTAGTATAGGAGGATATATGTGGTGAAGTTCTGCAGCTTGGATGTGATACACTAGGTTATATTACATGTTTCCAAAATCAAAGTGTAGTGCTAATCTACATTTATGTTGGGCAGTCTAATTCTATGTTGTTTTTTTTAGAATGCTAATGAGTTCCAGATAAGGCAAACTGGGTTTGCAGTAAATCTGGTTTGGTTAAGCTTAGTTCATACAGCCTGGTTTGTTCATCCGTTATTGTCAATGTTCCTTCTGGAAAAGGTAAATATTGTACTTATATATGGCCATTGATCTGTGGAGAATGTGTGTCCATTATGAATAGCTCCTTACTTTCTATGTTTTGTTAACAATGATCTATAGACGTTTTCTTGCTGCTTTTGATGCTAAACAGCGTATTTGTTTTTGTATCTTGTTTTTCTACTAAAAAATACCTCATACACTACTTTAGGATCTTTAAATTCTTTACCAAACTTCCATTTGTAATTTATATGTCCCAAAACCATATGTAAATGATTATCTGATAGACAACACTCCTGTCTGACTACATTTGGAAGAATGGGGAAAGAAGGTTCTAACAGTTTCCTGTTTTCTTCTTTGTAAATTGTATCCGTGTCCTATGGATTCTAAATAGTTGTTATCAATGTATCTAGTAGTAGTAGTAGTAGTAGTACCAGTAGTAGTACTAGTAGTAGTAGAAGTAGTAGTAGTAGCAGTAGTAGCAGTAGCTGTAGTATTAGTAGTAATAGTAGTAATAGTAGTAGTAGTAGCAATAGTAGTAGTAGTAGTAGTAGTAGTAGTAGTAGTAGTTCACTACAGAAACAAGTGTTATACCTTCACTGCCAGTATTTACGTCACAGCCACAATTGATATACCTTCACTGCCAGTACTTACACAACATCCACAAATTATATACATTCACTGCCAGTGCTTACACCACAGCCAAAAATGATATACATTCCCTGCCAGTACCTACACCATAGCCATAAGTGACATACCTGTACTGCAACTACTTACACCACATCCACAAATGTTATACCTCAACAGTTACTACTTACACCACAGCTACAAGTGATATACCTCCACTACTACTACTAACACCACAGCTACAAGTGTTATACCTCAACAGCTACTACTTACATGACTGCTAAAAGTGTTTTACGTCCAAGTTTCTTTTATTTTATTTTCAAAATATGATTATGGCATTTTTAGAACTATATAGGACGCGGAAATAAATGTCGCTTGCAACTGCGGTCGTCTCGTGCTGTACACCTAGGTTTTCATTTGCATCCAAAGGATAAAGCAATTGCATTACGGATATTTTGAATAACATTCCCACATGGTCAGAGGACATACATCCTAACTGCTCGGCCAACTGCACGTTTAATTAGCAACTAACATGTTCGTCTCCCTCACTGGCATGTCTTGTACGCTGCCAGGATGTCAGCGACGTCTCTGTAGTAGACTGACTGCCTTCTCTTATTAGCTAATCGTATTTATGGTTTCCGGTCATGGTGTATTATCTGAAACAATTCGGTTTATTTGCTATAACTGAATCGTCAGTATGGAAACCCCGTGTATCCACTTTGATTTTTCTCATAATGTCCTGCTTGAATGAACCTGTCATGATTACAAGACTCACACCGAATATCTACTGAGATCGATATGACTCAAAAGCGGCACCACCTTATCTAGGTGGGGGTGGGGGGCCGCAGAACTAATTTTTTATACTTTAATCGATCAATGAAAACCTTTACAATCACGTGTGGAATATAGTTCTTCAATAAATACTTATATAGTCTTTGTGTTATGTGTCATCTACACCAGCTATGAATGACCTTGCCAATGTCAAAGCATCGTCTCATGTTTTTTTTCAACTTGTACCTGTCCTTTCATTTCCGGACATACCATTTTTACTTTTCTAACCATTTCCCTGTAGCGCAGGAATCAATTTCTGAAAATCTACACATTCGTTGCTCTTATTTTTGTAGTTATCAATGTCTCAGAGCCATACAATAGAACCGACTTTTCATTGGAGTTTAAGATTTGTATTTTCGCGTTGGTCTTAATATCTTTTGATTTCTATCAGTTTTCCAGTATAATAAAAACAGTCCTCGCCTTTTTACTACCGTATTCTGTCATCATATCTGATCATAAGTAGTTACATTGATATTTATTTTGGACCTGTGTATATGCAGACCAAAAGTCTGAGACATCTCATCAAGCACATTTATTTTATTTTGCATTTCCTTCTTCGTCGTCGTTCGTTCTTAAACTCCCGCTACCAAGTCCTGAACGTTCTCAAACTCCCGCTACCAAGTCCTGAACGTTCTCAAACTCCAGCTACCAAGCCCTGAACGTTCTCAAACTCCCGCTACCAAGTCCTGAACGTTCTCAAACTTCAGCTACCAAGTCCTGAACGTTCTCAAACTCCCGCTACCAAGTCCTGAACATTCTCAAACTCCAGCTACCAAGTCCTGAACGTTCTCAAACTTCAGCTACCAAGTCCTGAACGCTCTCATACTCCCGCTACCAAGTCCTGAACATTATCAAACACCAGCTACCAAGCCCTGAACGTTCTCAAACTCCAGCTACCAAGTCCTGAACATTCTCAAACTCCAGCTACCAAGTCCTGAACGTTCTCAAACTCCAGCTACCAAGCCCTGAACGTTCTCAAACTCTTGATATCGTCCTGAAAACGATTTTTTAAGTGGCAGTATGAAGCCCGGAGAACGAAATGCGTTGTGTCGTAGTTCACAGCTTGACTGCCATATTTGCACCTTTCGATTCGATACATCAAACTTCAGTATGAAATTCCTGTGTACCGGCTTAGCCTTTCCACTTCGATCTCTTCTCCTTAGCCAGTCTGCTCTGTTACAGTCTGTTATCAAGGATCATCCCGGGGATGTTGAGAATGGGATTGGCAGCGCTTGGTCGCTGGCCCTAACATTAGTATTCAGCTATTGGTCTCTGACCGCTACAACTCATGCACTTCCTAACATCTTGATCAATAAGACTGTGGGTAGAGCACAGAAGGACCAAATCGTTGGTAAAGACTCGATCTCCAAGTTTCTTTTTCGTAGTCCACATACAATTAATTCGGTCATTGTTGGTTGATGTTGTCCTTAGACCAGTCAATGGTCAGCAAAAAAAGAGAAATTGTGATAAAAGACACCCCTGTCGGGTCACAAAGTACTCAGAAAGCTGCTCTTCATGCAGAACCCGATAAGTAATATTTCCATGTTTTCGTAATTATTGTGGGGGGGGGGGGGAGGGGTAGGGGTGTGGGAGATATTTAGGGGCACTCCATAGTTCCTGAACAACTTTCAGAATGATTCTCTGTTTAAGTGGTAAATTGTATTTTCGTAGTCCACAGATCCGTTAGAAAAGTGAGTTCCGTGTTCAAAGTAGCTTTCTAGTTTGCATAAGAACTGTTCTGTTGAAAGCCTGCCTGCTTGTCGTACAGCTGTTGTCTACGATTTTGTTCAATCTTCTAGAATGAACATTTTCAATATGATCCCATAAAAGCATCTATTGTGTTTGCATTGCTGTAGATCTGCCGTCTTTGGCAACAATAACAGTCGGTTTTTCTTCTTTATTCTACACTCTCTTTAAAAAAAAACTATCTAGCTTATCTGGCTAACTTGTTTCAATTGAATATATCTCATTACAGCGTCTATAGAAAATATGTCTTCTATATTTTTTATACTAGTAATTATATTATATTTGCTTGTAGTCATTATGCCCGACATCTTCAATGATAATAATGTGTGTTACTGTGTTTCAGGTTTATGCTGTAACTGGTTTTGTACAGCAGCTCTGATTTTCTTTCCAAAAAGGGAACAGCTAATGCATAATCTGCTGAGAACTTTGACTAGCAGGACAAGCTAACTGAATGGCAAGATGTGGCTATACCAGACGAAAAATATATCGTCTGCTCAGTGTTCGATCTGCACTTCTATCCGTATCATTGATGTGGCTATTGTTCATTGGACTGACGATGTACTACACACAGTCTATGGAGAACATTCAGTTAAATAGACAGTTGATACATTCTGATGTACAAGAGGCTCACATCCAGAAATCACTTTCTGAAGGAAATGCCTTAGTCTTAGCCAAACCAAACCAGAAACAAGGTGAGAATATAGTTGCAATGAAAGTCGTCAAAACGGATGTAAAACATGAAGAAGCATCAAATATTACTGACGAAAGAAGCCGGAAAAATGAGGCCCATGAAGAAGCCAATTATGAGAATGCAGAGTTCCCCGATGACCAGAAGCCAGAGGACAACAAAGAACATCTTGAAGATGGCGAAAATGAGAAGGAAGATTTGGGCGATCAGGTATGTTATAAATGTATTTTAACTAATATTACAAGATCTGTAACTATAACCGTTTATGTTGTTTATTTATGTTTTTGTTGTTTTTTTTGTTGTTTTTGTTTGTCATTTCTCTTGCAATCTATTAGATAGATAACGTTGTAATATCTCAACTCTCTCAGTTCCTCATGTGGCTGTGTCTACGTAGCTATGTGTGCTTGAGAGTGCTCCTCTATCTACACCAAAAGAACCACTGTGGATAAGCATGTATTTTAAGTAATACTCTATGGTGAAAGGGTCTACATGCATCATGACTGCTTGACCTAAACCTTATTTATCATTATTTTTTGTTTGTTCTGTATTTATTTCAAACTGCATGTTTAACTCTCATATTTTGTTTCCAAGTTGCCTAATACACAGTTGTCTTTTGTCTTGAAATATAAAATGATTCTGGGCTTGTTAAGTTCAGTTCAGTTCACATGTCATCTCAACATCGAAGGTCGGTTGCAATGGATCACCAACGTTCTGTCTTTTGTCTTGATGGTACAATCTGCAAGACTTTTTTTCCTGTTTTAATATTATAATTCCCCTTGTAGCACTGTTTAGCTCTGTCATGTGTGTCGTCCATCTTTCCTTCCAGTTTTGGTTTCAGCAACACATTTTTATCAAAATATTTGAACTTTCTGACTGTGAAAGTGCTCATCAATTCTCTTTGTGACCTTAATTTATCTAAAAGGGTCCTTGTTTTCGTGTCTTTCTACGAGATACTCCCTAATGTTCTATATATATCCACATTTCAGAGGCATCAGCACTCTTAACCAACTAATTGTTTATTGCCCATAAAGTAACGGCGAGGAAATAAAACGACTAATTACTGTTATTTTTAATGTATGATTTATTTGTTTGGATGTCATGTTGCTGAAAACAATTTTGGCAATTCATATTCTCTTCCTGATTTCTAATTCGTATTTTTAATCATCTGTAATTATATTTTCAGAATAGGAGAAACTATTCCCATTTCTAGTTTTTCGTACGTTTTTTATTACCTATAGAACAGATTTCTTGTCTACTTTTCAAATTATCATAATCTTCGTTTTCTCAGCGTTTATGTCCAGTCTAAACTGGACTTTTCATCTTTTCTTGAATCACCAATTCATACAATTCGTGTTCACTTTCGCCTAGTGTTTTCCGGATGTCTAAGATTATTTATTGACACACCGACGACAATGAGCACTGGCATTATCTCTAACTGTTTAAAACGTGTTCTTTCTCAATTCTAAAAGGACAGGGAGACAGTACGCATCATTATCTTACTTCTCTTTTTGCATCTATTTATCTATCTAATTCATCCTCCTTTCCCCCCCCCCCCTTCCTCTTCTAACCATGGGGTGGGTTTCAGGTCTTTGTATATACTTGCAGAATAGTGTGTAGGCAATATAAGGTGATTGGCCTGTTATGTCTTGGCAAGATGGAGGGGTCGCCTGCTGTTGGCCTTCATGCAGCCACTAATGGGTAGGAATGTCATTACCTTTAGAATTTGTGCCATGCATACTCCGACGGTTCTGTAACAAACACAACACATAATGGAGGGGGAGCGGTATTCCTGAGCCTAACAAATGGTAGAAAAATAACACTGGCAGTAGCAACTGGAAAATTCTCAAGCAATTTCAGAGTGGAGGCAGAGGCACTGAAGGCTGCATTATAAGTAATGCTGACAGGTGAAAGCAATGAAAGCCAGATAGTCCTGTTTACAGATGTTCTGGCCGTGATTACAGCACTAAAAAGCCAGAAAAATACTGAACTAAATGATTTAAAAGCAGTACTCTGTCACTATGCCAGCAGGCCGAACCAAAAAGAGTAGTGGTACAGTGGGTTCCATCCCACTGTAACATCCAAGGGAACGAGGAGGCAGACAGACTGTCAAAAGAAGGTGCAAGACTACCACAACCAGATTCTAGTGTGACCTATGAAGAGTCCAAGAGGTTTATTAGGGCCAGATACATGGCCAAATGGGAAACAGAACATACTGGCTACACAAAAAATGATGCCTATTACCAGTTGAACAGAAGAGAGCAGGTCGTGGTCTTCAGACTCCGCGCAGGCCACAACAGACTGAGGTACTATCTATTCAATAAACTGAAGATAGGTGGCACTGACGAATGCACCTGTGGTACAGGGAAAATGACCGCTGAACATCTGCTGCAAAATTGCCCGACATACGAGGACCAGAGAAAGCACACGTGGTCATCACCAGTGGCAACAGTAGACAAGCTCTATGGCAGTGTCGACAGCCTCAGGATGACAGCTGCTTTCTTCGAACAAATGCAAGTTGACGTCTGACAGCGTACGAAGAAGAAGAAGAAGAATGTGTGCCTGAACAGCAGGCAACGGCCTGCTGCTTTACATTTTAAACTACCAACGGTTATTTTGTGAGCACAGTCCGTAAACGGGACCTTCAAGTGAATCGCCCATCTCTGATAGAACTAGGTAGAACAATCTCACCTCCCTTGAGAAAAAGATCGCTTTAAGCTTTCCGGATTTGAACACACCGTTCGATTATTGAGAGACGACTCAATGATGCCGACCCCACACTTTGATTTGTATATGGTGAATAAAGTCTGATAGGTCTTGCAATTTCAGTTTTCTGTTCAATGTATGGCTCCTTTAAAGCAAGTAAATTTATTTGAGAATCGTTTTATTTTTTATTTTGTAACATTTATTGACCAAAATTTACATCCGTAAAACTATGTGGGTTATACATAACCATTTTAAGATCTATACCTTCCTTGCTTCAGTTGACAGAGGCGTTATTTTTAGTGTGTTTTGCATGTAACGATTCAACATTGAAACTTGCAAAGCAAGTGCTGTTTAGCTACAATTTCTACCAGTATTATATGGCTTTCATCCTTTGCTATGTGGATTTCAAGATGCCGAACTTCTTTAAGAGGTTTTACTTCGTTCTAATAGAATGGACTGGTACAGGTGTCCTGGATGAAGCTGGGTTAGGAACCTACGCTGTGACACCACTTGCCTTACGCAAAATAGAAGTCACTCAAAAGACTTTCAACTGGTATATAACAATGCAGGAAGAACTTAAAGAGATGGGCATACAAGGATGAAAAGACATGCGACTATGGAGCAACATAAGCCCTAGACCACATGATGATATGCCAAAACCGTATGGAAACATGCAAAATGAATGAAATGTTGTGAGAAAACATGATATCTGACGTGCTGCCCACATCACGGAAAGTAAGTTCCTTGTACTTTAACGGCGAATTGCATTTGTGGTTATCCTGATATTACTGTAACTGTCTATATTTTAAACATTTTAGATGCATCATATGTATCCTTGTGTCTACCAGGACAGCGTTGTTTTCATCGTGACAGTTGGTCTTTCAGGGCTGACCTTCTCTCTCTCTCTCTCTCTCTCTCTCTCTCTCTCTCTCTCTCTCTATCTCTTTCTGGCGCATGCACGCCTTTTTCAACCATATTCATCCTTTTTTATTAATTTAATTCGTATTGATCATTTCAAAATAAATGACACTCAGACTTGAAACGTGGTGAACAGTGCTGAAAAGTGTTGTCCATTTACATAGGCTGAACTCTGGACAAATCGTGATCTGCATGCCGTGAAATATTATTGATTTATATTCTTATTTTTTGTTAAATTATTTTCATATTGTTTCACTTCACATATATATACACACAGTGTGCAACTGTTTCACTACATTGATTTAAGACTTATGGAAATAAGATGCACCCTTGTGTTACCTCTTTTGTTAAAAAGTAGGTATCCCTAGTTTCTATTGTTGATTCAAGCAATTGTCATTTTTTTCCAATATCGATTTGAGCTATTCTCTTGTATATGATTCGATCTGGCTCATCTAGTTGTATTATACATTCATATGTGTATATTTGGGTGGGTATATATGTTTGTGTGTATGTATGTATGTATGCATGTGTGTGTGTGTATGTATGTATGTATGTATCTATCTATGTATGTATGTAAGAATAAATGTATGTGTGTATGTGTGGGTGGCTGGATTTGGGTAGGCATGCAGGCAGGCATGGGTGCGTGTATATATGTATGTATGTATGTATGTATGTATGTATGTATATATGGATAGATGGATGTATGTGTGTATGTTTGTGTATATATAAGTAAGCATGTGTGAATGTATGCATGTATGTATGTGTGTATGTTTGTATATATGTAAGCAAGCATGTGTAAATGTATGCATGTGCGAATGTGTGCATGTAGTTGAGCAAGCATGTGTGAATGTCTGCGTGTATGTAAGAAAGCATGTGTGAATGTATGCATGTGTGAATGTGTGCATGTATGTATGTGTGAATGTGTGCATGTAGTTGAGCAAGCATGTGCGAATGTCTGCATGTATGTAAGCAAGCATGTGTGAATATATGCATGTATGTATTTGTGAATGTATGCACGTATGCATGTGTGAATGGCTGCATGTATGTAAGCAAGCATGTGTGAATGTATGCATGTATGCATGTGTGAATGTATGCATGTATGCATGTGTGAATGGCTGCATGTATGTAAGCAAGCATGTGTGAATGTCTGCATGTATGTAACCAAGCATGTGTGAATGTATGCATGTATGTATGTGTGAATGTATGCACGTATGCATGTGTGAATGGCTGCATGTATGTAAGCAAGCATGTGTGAATGTATGCATGTATGCATGTGTGAATGTATGCATGTATGCATGTGTGAATGGCTGCATGTATGTAAGCAAGCATGTGTGAATGTATGCATGTAGTTGAGCAAGCATGTGTGAATGTATGCATGAAGATGTATTATGTATTTATGTATGCGAGTATTGGTAATGTGGCTTATACTACCGAAAGTTATTATTTCATCTCCTGTTCAATAATTATAGATTTTCTTTAACGTGCTTTAGAAAAACAGTTTTTAACAAGCCTGCTAAAGTGTCTCCTGCATAAATATTTTTAGATATTTTTTTAGATTTCGTATAAGTCATTCTCCCATCAACTTTCATCATCAATTCAAATATTATCTTGATCAGCAGAGTTTCCTTGTTGCATATTTGTCAAG
Organism: Ariolimax columbianus; assembly: GCA_036924085.1. NCBI lineage: Eukaryota > Metazoa > Mollusca > Gastropoda > Stylommatophora > Arionidae > Ariolimax > Ariolimax columbianus. Next base: position 33,535,394 of record JAVGWX010000001.1, on the reverse strand, counting down.
TTTACTTTCAGTTTTCATGATTATTTTTGTTCTGTCAAAGATTATCATTAGGTGTGTTAAAATGTACAGCTTGTTCGTGATAATATCATATCAAGCGTGTAAGACATGTTAAGTAAAGAAAGAAATCAATATATACCATTCAGGATGCACTCTTCTTATTTTGTTTAACGTTTCTGTTCTGCATCCTTGACTTCCGTCTTCTCAGGACAAAATTACCCGATTCAAGCTCCATTAGCGGTACGTTCGTCTACACATCTGTAAACGGTTGCCTAACTTTGTTAGAGGCAGCAAGTATCACAGGAGGAAACGAATCGCACCACCTCATTTTGTTGGAAACCTCATGCAATGAAATCTCTAGCACTTTATCTTTCCTGACGTCTTATTTGAAACGTGTCCTGTCAGTGTAATGTATATCCTCTTTTTTATGAAGTGCTTTTCTTTACATTGCTTTAAGGAATTCATTTTTTTTTAAATCACATTCTTACTTAAAGTTATTTATTTATTTATTTATTTAACTTTCAGGGCAAGAAAAGGACTTTAGTTGTGTCTACGACAGCTCAAGATTTTGTAGCCCACAGAGATCAGTCCTTACAAAAACTGTTTATTCAACCTGATAATCACTCATTGGCATCCAGCTTGGAATATGTTGAATTTGTTTGGAATGGAGATAAACCGAGGCCAGTGAAGAAATTCATATCTCCTGGAACTCGCTTTGACCAACCGAAATTAGGTAACAATTAGAAATGTTTACATTTTATTAACTTTTAAAAAAAGCAGTAGTTTTACCTTTTCGTTTGTGCTAATTGTCTATCCTAACAGCCTACTGTCAGTTTGTATAACATATGATATGGGAAGCAGAGCAGAAATCCATAATTGAACAACCAAGATATAACAGTTTTCTAGAAAGCGACATCATTTGCAACAAGTCTTTGTCGTTGGTATCCAATAGGGTCACTAATGTTATATCTCCGTGTATAGTAGACAATGAAAAAATTATGATCGCAAACATGTAGTGTTGCTAAGGTATATTAGAAATACAATTATCAGCTGAAAATATTCATTCTGAAATTCCTAGGGAAGTTACGAACAGCTAAAATATATTCATTAGGATATTCTGAAGTTAGACACGGACAGCTAAAATATATTCATTAGGATATTCTGAAGTTAGACACGGACAGCTAAAATATATTCTATCTGATATTCTTAAGTTAGACATTGACAGCTAAAATATATTCATTAGGATATTCTGAAGTTGGACATGGACAGCTAAAATATATTCATTTGGATATTCTTAAGTTAGACATGCACAGGTAAAAGAAAAACATTGTCTTAGGATGTACTTAGGAAAACCGTGAACATCTTACTTTTATTTGTATTCCTTAGTCGTCCTTCTACCTGAGATGTAGAGATTTGCCAGAAATAGCGCTAGACTATCTCGTTGGCCTGGTCCCAGTGGATTTTAGATCGTCGTCAGGGTTTAGATCCTTGCTACTTTGCTTCCCATAACTGCCATGTAGCCGTCCTTTTTTTCATTGTGCAGACATGGCCAAACCACTGAAGGTTAGATTACCCCACTCGAGCCTGCGTGGGGTTTAATTTCCAGATATTGTCAAATTGTCTTATCCCGGCCTTTGTCTCTTCTTCTTACTTGGACCACAATCTTTAGATATCTCATTTCTGGTGATTATCGCTGCTGGGGGTTTTGTGGGATTTTTTGCCATTGCCCATGACTCATACCCATAAGGCAAAACTGGTACGTAGGGCGAGTGGTATACAGTCATCTTAGCTTTCTTTCTATGTCTTGCTGAGGAATGTTTTATTTGTGGCATGACAAGTTTGCCAGTTTCTACTCTTCGAGCAACCAGCTCTTTATTAAAACCTCCCCACTGGAGTATTACAGCTTCAAAGTATTCCAGTGGCTGCTTACTCAGCCTAATTTGATGTCTATTTTGTTTCTCTCAAGATCACCGTTGTTTGTGTTTTTTAACTGCTAATTGTCATTCCTCTCTTCACCAACTCCTCTTTTCTCATTGAAAGATTGGTCTCGAGATGTGTCTCTGATCTGGTAACCAGCACCGCAAAAATTCACAAACTTCTGCTCTGATAATAGACTGGTCTCATATTCCAGTACCACATTGAATATTTGTTTGGTATCTCCTTATTTGCTTTGATGACATCATTCATGAGTAATATGAAAGTGTATTACGATATACTATCTCTGTCTTACTCTACTGATGGTTTGGAACTCCTGACATCTGTTTTCCTGTTCTAATGTACGAGAAGTTTCGTAGTTTCTGTAAGTCTTACAATGTATAGTGCAGGAATAATGTTCTGTTATGCTCTTTATTTCAGTGTATTCTAAGAGCCTGATACATTCCATTGAAACATTTTTTTTTAAAATTGATATGATGATAAAATCCCTTAAGCTGTGAGTTGGCAGCTCTTGACAGTCCGACGTCCTCCTCAATTGTTGTAGTGATGTGTGCAGTGCGTTGTGTATGGTGGGGTGTGTTGGTAGCAGCAGGTTCCGTAGATCGGCCACCCCTGGACACAAAGTCAGGAGATGCTCGATTGACTCCTGGTGGTCATGGCAGAATTGGCAGTTTGGTTCACGTAGTGGATCTAATCTATTCAGATGTTTGTTGAGAGGGCATGGCCTGTTCTCAGCTTGAAGATCAAACTCTGGTCTCTTCGTTTACATTTCTCGGCTGGGTCCTGGGGATCTGATTTTGCTTGGGGTTTGAAATATACTTGACCTGTCTGGGATGTGGCCCACTGATCTAGCCACTCCTGTCTGGGATGTGGCCCACTGATCTAGCCACTCCTGACTGAGATGTGGCCCACTGATCTAGCCACTCCTGTCTGGGATGTGGCCCACTGATCTAGCCACTCATGTCTGGGATGTGGCCCACTGATCTAGCCACTCCTTTCTATAGTTATTGTTTTTTATTTGCTTGCAGGTTTGTAGTGTGATGCTAGGTAGGGACTGTGGTAGCATTGCCCCACTTCTGATCAGCTCATCAGCCTTCTCATTCCCTGGAACTCCAACATGGCCAGATATCCACTGCAGTACTACTTCCGCTCCATAAGAGGTGGACAATTGGTAAATTAATTTGTAGATGTTATTAACATATGGAGACATTCTGTTTTCAATGGCTTGACTGAGTCCGAGAAAACAACGATCTCCCGAGGCTGTATAGTCCCACTTTCAAAATCAGAGATTATTTGGCACAAAACTTTTTCAATTGCTAATATTTCTGCTTCGTAATTCGAACAGGTCTCTCCACAAGGGACATAGATGTAGGGGTGGTCTTCTTGATGCAGGTTATAGTGTTTAATTACAGCGCCTTATCCAGCGTTGGTGGTAACCCTGGTGGCAGATCGATCTGTGTATACTTGGATGTTTTGTGGATATGAGTCTATAGTTTCCAAAGCCATAGTTTTCAGCAAAGGTGGTAGGATGTTCCTATCGGCAAAGGAGTCGGAGAACACAGTTCTTACTGTGGGGATAGTCGCCTGCCAGTAAGGTGATTCATCATTGATGACCGCCATAAGCCTTCTGCCCTCTGGCAGCTGGTGTTTATCGATTTAGTCTTGCGCCTTTTTGAGGAAAGATGAATTTTTAATTGTATGCTTTTGGTGCCAATGTTCTACCATTTTCCTATTCTCCCCCTTAATGTCAATTCTTAAGTATCTTTCACGCATTTTAACGACAGAACGTTCTCGTCTTAGGTTTAGCGGTTCGATATTAGAGTGAATTTCTAATGCATCTGTCGGCGTTGTTTTCATGGCACCACTTGTAAACCGCAGAGCGTGATTTTATACTCTGTTCAGCTTGTGGAAGAGGCTTTTGCTTGCAATGGCTTGGAGGGGGAGTGAATAGTCAATCACTGACGGGACATATCCAATGTATAACTGTTTAATTGATATAATAATAGCTATCTCCCAATCATTTGGTTTAACCTTATGGTGCTGGTCTGCCCGGAAAACCTTCAGGAATAACAGTTCAACTGCAGTTCCCATGTCCTTGACTATTTCTTGTATTATACCATTATTTTCAGCTGCTGTTTCAATCTTTTTTTTCTCAAATTGCTGGCTTCAGATCCTGCAATTGTGATGTTTTCTCCGTAATTGATTTCCTTCTCTGCATTAAAGCCTGCGTACCTGGAACTTGATCTTCCTCCTCACAGAGGAGCTCTGATAAATATTTTATCCATCTATCCATCATCTCCCTGGGTGTGGAAAACAAAGCACTTTGCTTGTTGTTTGAGAAATTTAAGTGGGTACTATTTTTCTTGTATCGTTTACTTAGTTCATTTAGACTAGCTTCTGGTTTTTTCAGCATTCTTTTCTAATATTTCTCTAGTTCTTCCAGGATTGTGTTTTGCTGTTAGTACTGTTTTCTTGTCGTCATTTCTGAGTGTTACATATTCTTTGTATTTCTCTGTTTTGTCTGATGTTTTCTTGGCTTTCAAGTATTGTTTTCATGTAATTTCATGTTCCCTTATTTTGGTTTATACTATACCACATGCTTTTCATGCAGTTGTCTTTGTGATACACTTGAATTTTTACCTTGGAACTTCTGAATCATTGAGTGGCTCCTCCGCACTTTCCGCTTCTGTCGATTTAATCCGCTGATATATGGTCCTAACATGTATCTCTCGTAGTTTGTAAACTTATCTTTGCTTCCCCTTCTCTGATAGTTGATGTCTTACTTGATTGTGGACAATGGTTTGGTGGGGTAACTATTTATTGTCACGAGGTAGTAGTCATTTCAGATGTCCCGTCCTATCCAGGCTCTGGCAACTCTCACTCACTTTGATGAATCATTCCTCGGAATGTGAAGGCCATCAGCAACAAATAATGTGTCTGTTCACATCGTTTATATATATTGTGCTTCTGATGGTTTTGATGTTTGTGATTACCAGGCTTTGCTCGATGCAGAATCTCACGAGTCGCTTTCCAATGTCATTCAGAATGCTTTCATCGAAATCTCTCAATCACTGAATCTCATCTAGAATGATTATTTCTTCCCCATTCGGTCGTTGAAATCTCCAAGAAGGTTAATTTCGTCAACATTACTCGCCTTTGACATCTGCTCTATCCTCCTTATTTGAAACATAAACAATGACCATGCTGCCTAACTGGCCTTTTCTTTAGGTCCAAAACCATAAAGCGTCAAGAGATAAATGTCCGTCGCTTGATGTTGTCCCATTGGCTCCTGAACATAATACAGCCCAATCCTTCTTTGTTTATGTCGATAGTAGGAACTCAACTGTAGATAAACAAATTATTCTCAAGATCCATCACCGATTATCCTTTTTTCTTAGTTTATATGAGGACTAGTATCTTCATTTTACATCTCAAGCTCCGCTTCCTTTATGTTTGTCTCAAGCTCTGCTTCCTTTATGTCTCAAGCTCTGCTTCCTTTTTGTTTGTCTCAAGCTCTGTTTCCTTTATGTTTGTCTCAAGCTCTGCTTCCTTTATGTTTGTATCAAGCGCTGTTTCCTTTATGTGTGTCTCCAACTCTGTTTTCTGTATGCTTGTCTCAAGCTCTTTTTTCTTTATGTTTGTCTCCAGCTCTGCTTCCTTTATGTCTCAAGCTCTGCTTCCTTTTTGTTTGTCTCAAGCTCTTTTTCCTTTATGTTTGTCTCCAGCTCTGCTTCCTTTATGTTTGTATCAATCGCTGTTTCCTTTATGTATGTCTCCAGCTCTGTTTACTGAATGCTTGTCTCAAGCTCTTTTTTCTTTATGTTTGTCTCCAGCTGTGTTTCTTTTATGTTTATCTCAAGCTATGTTTCCTTTATGTTTATCTCAAGCTGTGTTTCCTTTATGTTTATCTCAAGCTCTGATTCCTTTATGTTTGTCTCAAGCTCTGTTTCCTTTATGTTTGTCTCAAGCTCTGTTTCCTTTATGTTTGTCTCAAGCTCTGTTTCCTTTATATTTGTTTTCAAGCTGTGTTTCCTTTGTGTTTGCATCAAGCTCTGTTTCCTTTATGTTTGTTCAAGCCCTGTTTGCTTTATGTTTGTCTCAAGATCTGCTTCCTTTATGTCTCAAGCTCTGCTTCCTTTATGTTTTTTTCTGAAGTTCTGCTTCCTTTATGTTTGTCTCAAGCTCTTTTTCCTTTATGTTTTGTGTCAAGCTCTGTTTCCTTTATGTTTGTCTCAAGGTCTGCTTCCTTTATGTTTGTCTCCAGCTCTGCTTCCTTTATGTTTGTCTCAAGCTCTGCTTCCCTTATGTCTCAAGCTCTTCTTCCTTTATGTTTGTCTCAAGCTCTGTTTCCTTTATGTTTGTCTCAAGCTCTGTTTCCTTTATGTTTTTCTCAAGCAATGTTTCCTTTATGTTTGCTTCAAGCTCTGTTTCGTTTATGTTTGTCTCAAAAACTGCTTCCTTTATGTTTGTTTCAAGCTCTGTCTCCTTTATATTTCTCTCAAGCTCTCTTTCCTTTATATTTGTCTCAAGCTCTGTTTCCTTTATGTTTGTCTCAAGCTCTGTTTCCTTTATGTTTGTCTCCAGCTCTGTTTCCTTTATGTTTGTCTCAAGCTCTGCTTCCTTTATGTTTGTTTTCAAGCTGTGTTTCCTTTGTATTTGTCTCAAGCTCTGTTTCCTTTATGTTTGTTCAAGCCCTGTTTGCTTTATGTTTGTCTCAAGCTCTGTTTCCTTTATGTTTGTCTCCAGCTCTGTTTCCTTTATGTTTGTCTCAAGCTCTGCTTCCTTTATGTTTGTTTTCAAGCTGTGTTTCCTTTGTATTTGTCTCAAGCTCTGTTTCCTTTATGTTTTTCTCAAGCTCTGCTTCCTTTATGCTTGTCTCCAGCTATGTTTCCTTTATGTTTATCTCAAGCTCTGTTTTCTTTACGTTTGTCTCAACCTCTGCTTACATTATGTCTCAAGCTCTGTTTCCTTTGTGTTTGTCTCAAGCTCTGTTTCCTTTATGTTTGTGTCAAGCTCTGTTTCCTTTATGTTTGTCTCAAGCTCGGCTTCCTTTATGTTTGTCTCCAGCTCTGCTTCCTTTATGTTTGTCTCAAGCTCTGCTTCCTTTATGTTTATCTCCAGCTATGCTTGCTCAATGTTTGTCTCAAACTATGCTTCCTTTACGTTTGTCTCAAGCTCTGTTTCCTTTATGTTTGTCTCAAGCTATGTGTCCTTTATGTTTGTCAAGCTATGGTTCATGTATGTTTGTCTCAATCTCTGTTATCTTTATGTTTGTCTCAAGCTATGCTTCCTTTATGTTTGTCTCAGGCTCTGTTTCCTTTATCTTTGTCAAGCTACGTTTCCTTTATGTTTATCTCAAGCTCTGTAATCTTTACGTTTGTCTCAAACTCTGCTTACTTTATGTCTCAAGTTCTGTTTCCTTTATGTTTGTCTCAAGCTCTGTTTCCTTTATGTTTGTCTCAGGCTCTGTTTCCTTTATCTTTGTCAAGCTATGTTTTCTTTACGTTTGTCTCAAGCTCTGCTTCCTTTACGATTGTCTGAAGCTCTGCTTCCTTTATTTCTAAAGCTCTGTTTCCTTTATGTTTGTCTCATGCTCTGTTTCCTTTATGTTTGTCTCCAGCTCTGTTTCCTTTATGTTTGTATCAACCTCTGCTTTCTTTATGTTTGTCTCAAGCTCTGTTTCCTTTATTATTGTCACAAGCTCTGTTTCCTTTATGTTTATCTCCAGCTATGCTTGCTCAATGTTTGTCTCAAACTATGCTTCCTTTACGTTTGTCTCAGGCTCTGTTTCCGTTATGTTTGTCTCACGCTCTGTTTCCTTTATGCTATTCTCAAGCTCTGCTTCCTTTATGCTTGTCTCCAGCTATGTTTCCTTTATATTTATCTCAAGCTCTGTTTTCTTTACGTTTGTCTCAACCTCTGCTTACATTATGTCTCAAGCTCTGTTTCCTTTATGTTTGTCTCAAGCTCTGTTTCCTTTATGTTTGTCTCAAGCTCTGTTTTCTTTATGTTTGTCTCCAAGTCTGTTTCCTTTATATTTGTCTCAAGCTCTGCTTCCTTTATGTCTCATGCTCTGTTTCCTTTATGTTTGTCTCAAGCTCTGTTTCCTTTATGTTTGTCTCAAGCTCTGTTTCCTTTATGTTTGTCTCCAGCTCTGTTTTCTTTATGTTTTTCTCAAGCTCTGTTTCCTTTATTTTGTCTCAAGCTCTGTTTCCTTTATGTTTGTTTTCAAGCTGTGTTTCCTTTGTGTTTGTATCAAGCTCTGTTTCCTTTATGTTTGTTCGAGCCCTCTTTGCTTTATGTTTGTCTCAAGATCTGCTTCCTTTATGTCTCAAGCTCTGCTTCCTTTATGTTTTTTCTGAAGTTCTGCTTCCTTTAAGTTTGTCTCAAGCTCTGTTTCCTTTATGTTTGTGTCAAGCTCTGTTTCCTTTATGTTTGTCTCAAGGTCTGCTTCCTGTATGTTTGTCTCCAGCTCTGCTTCCTTTATGTTTGTCTCAAGCTCTGCTTCCCTTATGTCTCAAGCTCTTCTTCCTTTATGTTTGTCTCAAGCTCTGTTTCCTTTATGTTTGTCTCAAGCTCTGTTTCCTTTTTGTTTGTCTCAAGCTGTGTTTCCATTATGGTTGTCTCAAGCTCTGTTTCTTTCATGTTTGTCTCAAGCTCTGCTACCTTTATGTCTCAAGCTCTGCTTCCTTTATGTTTGTCTGAAGCTCTATTTCTTTATGTTTGTCTCAAGCTCTGTTTCCTTTATGTTTGTTTCAAGCTCTGTTTCCTTTATATTTGTCTCAAGCTCTGCTTCCTTTATGTCTCAAGCTCTGCTTCCCTTATGTTTGTCTCAAGCTCTGCTTCCTTTATGTCTCAAGCTCTGCTTCCTTTCTGTTTGTCTCAAGCTGTGTTTCCTTTATGTTTGTCTCAAGCTCTATTTCTTTATGTTTGTATCAAGCGCTGTTTCCTGTATGTGTGTCTCCAGCTCTGTTTCCTTTATGCTTGTCTCCAGCTATGTTTCCTTTATGTTTATCTCAAGCTCTGTTTTCTTTACGTTTGTCTCAACCTCTGCTTACTTTATGTCTCAAGCTCTATCTCCTTTATGTTTGTCTCAAGCTCTGTTTACTTTATGTTTGTCTCAAGCTCTGTTTTCTTTATGTTTGTCTCCAAGTCTGTTTCCTTTATGTTTGTCTCAAGTTCTGCTTCCTTTATGTCTCAAGCTCTGCTTCCTTTATGTTTGTTTGAAGCTCTGCCTCATTTATGTTTGTCTCAAGCTCTGTTTCCTTTATGTTTGTCTCAAGCTATGTTTCCTTTATGTTTGTTTTCAAGCTGTGTTTCCTTTGTGTTTGTATCAAGCTCTGTTTATTTATGTTTGTCTCAAGCTCTGTTTCCTTTATGTTTGTTTTCAAGCTGTGTTTCCTTTGTGTTTGTATCAAGCTCTGTTTCCTTTATGTTTGTCTCAAGCTCTGCTTCCTTTATGTCTCAAGCTCTGCTTCCTTTATGTTTGTCTCAAGCTTTGCTTCCTTTATGTTTGTCTCAAGCTCTGCTTCCTTTATGTTTTTATCAAGCGCTGTTTCCTTTATGTGTGTCTCCAGCTCTGTTTCCTGTATGCTTGTCTCAAGCTTTTTTTTCTTTATGTTTGTCTCCAGCTCTGCTTCCTTTATGTCTCAAGCTCTGCTTCCTTTTTGTTTGTCTCAAGCTCTTTTTCCTTTATGTTTGTCTCCAGCTCTGCTTCCTTTATGTTTGTATCAATCGCTGTTTCCTTTATGTGTGTCTCCAGCTCTGTTTCCTGAATGCTTGTCTCCAGCTGTGTTTCTTTTATGTTTATCTCAAGCTCTGTTTCCTTTATGTTTATCTCAAGCTGTGTTTCCTTTATGTTTATCTCAAGCTCTGATTCCTTTATGTTTGTCTCAAGCTCTGTTTCCTTTATGTGTCTCAAGCTCTGTTTCCTTTATGTTTGTCTCAAGCTCTGTTTCCTTTATGTTTGTTTTCAAGCTGTGGTTCCTTTGTGTTTGTATCAAGCTGTTTCCTTTATGTTTGTTCAAGCCCTGTTTGTTTTATGTTTGTCTAAAGATCTGCTTCCTTTAAGTCTCAAGTTCTGCTTCCTTTATGTTTGTCTCAAGCTCTGTTTCCTTTATGTTTGTGTCAAGCTCTGTTTCCTTTATGTTTGTCTCAAGGTCTGCTTCCTTTATGTTTGTCTCCAGCTCTGCTTCCTTTATGTTTGTCTCAAGCTCTGCTTCCCTTATGTCTCAAGCTCTTCTTCCTTTATGTTTGTCTCAAGCTCTGTTTCCTTTATGTTTGTCTCAAGCTCTGTTTCCTTTATGTTTTTCTCAAGCACTGTTTCCTTTATGTTTGCCTCAAGCTCTGTTTCGTTTATGTTTGTCTCAAAAACTGCTTCCTTTATGTTTGTTTCAAGCTCTGTCTCCTTTATATTTCTCTCAAGCTCTCTTTCCTTTATGTTTGTCTCAAGCTCTGTTTCTTTTATGTTTGTCTCAAGCTCTGTTTGCTTTATGTTTGTCTCCAGCTCTGTTTCCTTTATGTTTGTCTCAAGCTCTGCTTCCTTTATGTTTCTTTTCAAGCTGTGTTTCCTTTGTATTTGTCTCAAACTCTGTTTCCTTTATGTTTGTTTAAGCCCTGTTTGCTTTATGTTTGTCTAAAGATCAGCTTCCTTTATGTCTCAAGCTCTGTTTCCTTTATGTTTTTCTGAAGTTCTGCTTCCTTTAAGTTTGTCTCAAGCTCTGTTTCCTTTATGTTTGTCTCCAGTTCTGCTTCTTTTATGTTTGTCTCAAGCTCTGCTTCCTTTATGTCAAAAACTCTTTTTCCTTTATGTTTGTCTCAAGCTCTGCTTCATTTTTGGTTTGTCTCAAGCTCTGTTTCCTTTATGTTTTTCTGAAGTTCTGCTTCCTTTATGTTTGTCTCAAGCTCTGTTTCCTTTATGTTTGTGTCAAGCTCTGTTTCCTTTATGTTTATCTCAAGGTCTGCTTCCTTTATGTTTGTCTCAAGCTCTGCATCCCTTATGTCTCAAGCTCTTTTTCCTTTATGTTTCTCTCAAGCTCTGTTTCCTTTATGTTTGTCTCAAGCTCTGTTTCCTTTTTGTTTGTCTCAAGCTATGTTTCCATTATGGTTGTCTCAAGCTCTGTTTCTTTCATGTTTGTCTCAAGCTCTGCTTCCTTTATGTCTCAAGCTCTGCTTCCTTTATGTTTGTCTGAAGCTCTGCTTCCTTTATGTTTGTCTGAAGCTCTATTTCTTTATGTTTGTCTCAAGCTCTGTTTCCTTTATGTTTGTTTCAAGCTCTGTTTCCTTTATGTTTGTCTCAAGCTCTGCTTCCTTTATGTCTCAAGCTCTGCTTCCCTTATGTTTGTCTCAAGCTCTGCTTCCTTTATGTCTCAAGCTCTGCTTCCTTTCTGTTTGTCTCAAGCTGTGTTTCCTTTATGTTTGTCTCAAGCTCTATTTCTTTATGTTTGTATCAAGCGCTGTTTCCTTTATGTGTGTCTCCAGCTCTGTTTCCTTTATGCTTGTCTCCAGCTATGTTTCCTTTATGTTTATCTCAAGCTCTGTTTTCTTTACGTTTGTCTCAACCTCTGCTTACTTTATGTCTCAAGCTCTATTTCCTTTATGTTTGTCTCAAGCTCTGTTTTCTTTATGTTTGTCTCAAGTTCTGCTTCCTTTATGTCTGAAGCTCTGCTTCCTTTATGTTTGTCTGAAGCTCTGCCTCATTTATGTTTGTCTCTAAGTCCGTTTCCTTTATGTTTTTCTCAAGTTCTGCTTCCTTTATGTCTCAAGCTCTGCTTCCTTTATGTTTGTCTGAAGCTCTGCGTCATTTATGTTTGTCTCAAGCTCTGTTTCCTTTATGTTTGTCTCAAGCTCTGTTTCCTTTATGTTTGTTTTCAAGCTGTGTTTCCTTTGTGTTTGTATCAAGCTCTGTTTCCTTTATGTTTGTTCGAGCCCTGTTTGCTTTATGTTTGTCTCAAGATCTGCTTCCTTTATGTCTCAAGCTCTGCTTCCTTTATGTTTTTTCTGAAGTTCTGCTTCCTTTATGTTTGTCTCAAGCTCTGTTTCCTTTATGTTTGTGTCAAGCTCTGTTTCCTTTATGTTTGTCTCAAGGTCTGCTTCTTTTATGTTTGTCTCCAGCTCTGCTTCCTTTATGTTTGTCTCAAGCTCTGTTTCCTTTATGTTTGTTTTCAAGCTGTGGTTCCTTTGTGTTTGTATCAAGCTGTTTCCTTTATGTTTGTTCAAGCCCTGTTTGTTTTATGTTTGTCTCAAGATCTGCTTCCTTTATGTCTCAAACTCTGCTTCCTTTTTGTTTGTCTCAAGCTCTTTTTCCTTTATGTTTGTCTCCAGCTCTGCTTCCTTTATGTTTGTATCAATCACTGTTTTTTTATGTGTGTCTCCAGCTCTGTCTCCTGAATGCTTGTCTCAAGCTCTTTTTTCTTTATGTTTGTCTCCAGCTGTGTTTCTTTTATGTTTATCTCAAGCTCTGTTTCCTTTATGTTTATCTCAAGCTGTGTTTCCTTTATGTTTATCTCAAGCTCTGATTCCTTTATGTTTGTCTCAAGCTCTGTTTCCTTTATGTTTGTCTCAAGCTCTGTTTCCTTTATGTTTGTCTCAAGCTCTGTTTCCTTTATGTTCTTTTTCAAGCTGTGGTTCCTTTGTGTTTGTATCAAGCTCTGTTTCCTTTATGTTTGTTCAAGCCCTGTTTGCTTTATGTTTCTCTCCAAGTCTGTTTCCCTTATGTTTGTCTCAAGCTCTGCTTCCTTTATGTTTGTATCAAGCGATGTTTCCTTTATGTGTGTCTCCAGCTCTGTTTCCTGAATGCTTGTCTTAAGCTCTTTTTTCTTTATGTTTGTCTCCAGCTGTGTTTCTTTTATGTTTATCTCAAGCTCTGTTTCCTTTATGTTTATCTCAAGCTGTGTTTCCTTTATGTTTATCTCAAGCTCTGTTTCCTTTACGTTTGTTTTCAAGCTGTGGTTCCTTTGTGTTTGTATCAAGCTCTGTTTCCTTTATGTTTGTTCAAGCCCTGTTTGCTTTATGTTTGTCTCAAGATCTGCTTCCTTTATGTCTCAAGCTCTGCTTCCCTTATGTTTTTTTCTGAAATTCTGCTTCCTTTATGTTTGTCTAAAGCTCTGTTTCCTTTATGTTTGTGTCAAGCTCTGTTTCCTTTATGTTTGTCTCAAGCTCTGTTTCCTTTATGTTTGTCTCAAGCTATGTTTCCTTTATGTTTGTCAAGCTATGGTTCATGTATGTTTGTCTCAATCTCTGTTATCTTTATGTTTGTCTCAAGCTATGCTTCCTTTATGTTTGTCTCAGGCTCTGTTTCCTTTATCTTTGTCAAGCTATGTTTCCTTTATGTTTATCTCAAGCTCTGTAATCTTTACGTTTGTCTCAACCTCTGCTTACTTTATGTCTCAAGCTCTGTTTCCTACATGTTTGTCTCAAGCTCTGTTTCCTTTATGTTTATCTCAAGCTCTGTTTTCTTTATGTTTGTCTCCAGGTCTGTTTCCTTTATGTTGGTCTCAGGCTCTGTTTCTTTTATCTTTGTCAAGCTATGTTTCCTTTATGTTTGTCTCAAGCTCTGCTTCCTTTACGATTGTCTCAAGCTCTGCTTCCTTTATTTCTCAAGCTCTGTTTCCTTTATGTTTGTCTCATGCTCTGTTTCCTTTATGTTTGTCTCCAGCTCTGTTTCCTTTCTGTTTGTATCAACCTCTGCTTTCTTTATGTTTGTCTCAAGCTCTGTTTCCTTTATTATTGTCACAAGCTCTGTTTCCTTTATGTTTATCTCCAGCTATGCTTGCTCAATGTTTGTCTCAAACTATGCTTCCTTTACGTTTGTCTCAGGCTCTGTTTCCTTTATGTTTGTCTCACGCTCTGTTTCCTTTATGTTATTCTGATGCTCTGCTTCCTTTATGCTTGTCTCCAGCTATGTTTCCTTTATGTTTATCTCAAGCTCTGTTTTCTTTACGTTTGTCTCAACCTCTGCTTAATTTATGTCTCAAGCTCTGTTTCCTTTATGTTTGTCTCAAGCTCTGTTTCCGTTATGTTTGTCTCAAGCTCTGTTTTCTTTATGTTTGTCTCCAAGTCTGTTTCCTTTATGTTTGTCTCAAGCTCTGCTTCCTTTATGTCTCATGCTCTGTTTCCTTTATGTTTGTCTCAAGCTCTGTTTCCTTTATGTTTGTCTCAAGCTCTGTTTCCTTTATGTTTGTCTCCAGGTCTGTTTTCTTTATGTTTTTCTCAAGTTCTGCTTCCTTTATGTCTCAAGCTCTGCTTCCTTTATGTTTGTCTGAAGCTCTGCGTCATTTATGTTTGTCTCAAGCTCTGTTTCCTTTATGTTTGTCTCAAGCTCTGTTTCCTTTATGTTTGTTTTCAAGCTGTGTTTCCTTTGTGTTTGTATCAAGCTCTGTTTCCTTTATGTTTGTTCGAGCCCTGTTTGCTTTATGTTTGTCTCAAGATCTGCTTCCTTTATGTCTCAAGCTCTGCTTCCTTTATGTTTTTTCTGAAGTTCTGCTTCCTTTATGTTTGTCTCAAGCTCTGTTTCCTTTATGTTTGTGTCAAGCTCTGTTTCCTTTATGTTTGTCTCAAGGTCTGCTTCTTTTATGTTTGTCTCCAGCTCTGCTTCCTTTATGTTTGTCTCAAGCTCTGTTTCCTTTATGTTTGTTTTCAAGCTGTGGTTCCTTTGTGTTTGTATCAAGCTGTTTCCTTTATGTTTGTTCAAGCCCTGTTTGTTTTATGTTTGTCTCAAGATCTGCTTCCTTTATGTCTCAAACTCTGCTTCCTTTTTGTTTGTCTCAAGCTCTTTTTCCTTTATGTTTGTCTCCAGCTCTGCTTCCTTTATGTTTGTATCAATCACTGTTTTTTTATGTGTGTCTCCAGCTGTGTCTCCTGAATGCTTGTCTCAAGCTCTTTTTTCTTTATGTTTGTCTCCAGCTGTGTTTCTTTTATGTTTATCTCAAGCTCTGTTTCCTTTATGTTTATCTCAAGCTGTGCTTTATGTTCTTTTTCAAGCTGTGGTTCCTTTGTGTTTGTATCAAGCTCTGTTTCCTTTATGTTTGTTCAAGCCCTGTTTGCTTTATGTTTCTCTCCAAATCTGTTTCCTTTATGTTTGTCTCAAGCTCTGCTTCCTTTATGTTTGTATCAAGCGATGTTTCCTTTATGTGTGTCTCCAGCTCTGTTTCCTGAATGCTTGTCTTAAGCTCTTTTTTCTTTATGTTTGTCTCCAGCTGTGTTTCCTTTATGTTTATCTCAAGCTCTGTTTCCTTTACGTTTGTTTTCAAGCTGTGGTTCCTTTGTGTTTGTATCAAGCTCTGTTTCCTTTATGTTTGTTCAAGCCCTGTTTGCTTTATGTTTGTCTCAAGATCTGCTTCCTTTATGTCTCAAGCTCTGCTTCCCTTATGTTTTTTTCTGAAATTCTGCTTCCTTTATGTTTGTCTAAAGCTCTGTTTCCTTTATGTTTGTGTCAAGCTCTATTTCCTTTATGTTTGTCTCAAGCTCTGTTTCCTTTATGTTTGTCTCAAGCTATGTTTCCTTTATGTTTGTCAAGCTATGGTTCATGTATGTTTGTCTCAATCTCTGTTATCTTTATGTTTGTCTCAAGCTATGCTTCCTTTATGTTTGTCTCAGGCTCTGTTTCCTTTATCTTTGTCAAGCTATGTTTCCTTTATGTTTATCTCAAGCTCTGTAATCTTTACGTTTGTCTCAACCTCTGCTTACTTTATGTCTCAAGCTCTGTTTCCTTCATGTTTGTCTCAAGCTCTGTTTCCTTTATGTTTATCTCAAGCTCTGTTTTCTTTATGTTTGTCTCCAGGTCTGTTTCCTTTATGTTGGTCTCAGGCTCTGTTTCTTTTATCTTTGTCAAGCTATGTTTCCTTTATGTTTGTCTCAAGCTCTGCTTCCTTTACGATTGTCTCAAGCTCTGCTTCCTTTATTTCTCAAGCTCTGTTTCCTTTATGTTTGTCTCATGCTCTGTTTCCTTTATGTTTGTCTCCAGCTCTGTTTCCTTTCTGTTTGTATCAACCTCTGCTTTCTTTATGTTTGTCTCAAGCTCTGTTTCCTTTATTATTGTCACAAGCTCTGTTTCCTTTATGTTTATCTCCAGCTATGCTTGCTCAATGTTTGTCTCAAACTATGCTTCCTTTACGTTTGTCTCAGGCTCTGTTTCCTTTATGTTTGTCTCACGCTCTGTTTCTTTTATGTTATTCTCATGCTCTGCTTCCTTTATGCTTGTCTCCAGCTATGTTTCCTTTATGTTTATCTCAAGCTCTGTTTTCTTTACGTTTGTCTCAACCTCTGCTTAATTTATGTCTCAAGCTCTGTTTCCTTTATGTTTGTCTCAAGCTCTGTTTCCGTTATGTTTGTCTCAAGCTCTGTTTTCTTTATGTTTGTCTCCAAGTCTGTTTCCTTTATGTTTGTCTCAAGCTCTGCTTCCTTTATGTCTCATGCTCTGTTTCCTTTATGTTTGTCTCAAGCTCTGTTTCCTTTATGTTTGTCTCAAGCTCTGTTTCCTTTATGTTTGTCTCCAGGTCTGTTTTCTTTATGTTTTTCTCAAGTTCTGCTTCCTTTATGTCTCAAGCTCTGCTTCCTTTATGTTTGTCTGAAGCTCTGCGTCATTTATGTTTGTCTCAAGCTCTGTTTCCTTTATGTTTGTCTCAAGCTCTGTTTCCTTTATGTTTGTTTTCAAGCTGTGTTTCCTTTGTGTTTGTATCAAGCTCTGTTTCCTTTATGTTTGTTCGAGCCCTGTTTGCTTTATGTTTGTCTCAAGATCTGCTTCCTTTATGTCTCAAGCTCTGCTTCCTTTATGTTTTTTCTGAAGTTCTGCTTCCTTTATGTTTGTCTCAAGCTCTGTTTCCTTTATGTTTGTGTCAAGCTCTGTTTCCTTTATGTTTGTCTCAAGGTCTGCTTCCTTTATGTTTGTCTCCAGCTCTGCTTCCTTTATGTTTGTCTCAAGATCTGCTTCCTTTATGTCTCAAGCTCTGCTTCCTTTATGTTTTTCTGAAGCTCTGCTTCCTTTATGTTTGTCTCAAGCAATATTTCTTTATGTTTGTCTCAAGCTCTGTTTCCTTTATGTTTGTTTCAAGCTCTGTTTCCTTTATGTATGTCTCAAGCTCTGCTTCCTTTATGTCTCAAGCTCTGCTTCCTTTATGTTTGTCTCAAGCTGTGTTTCCTTTATGTTTATCTCAAGCTCTGTTTTCTTTACGTTTGTCTCAACCTCTGCTTACTTTATGTCTCAAGCTCTATTTCTTTATGTTTGTATCAAGCGCTGTTTCCTTTATATTTCTCTCAAGCTCTCTTTCCTTTATGTTTGTCTCAAG
Organism: Ariolimax columbianus; assembly: GCA_036924085.1. Classification (NCBI taxonomy): domain Eukaryota; kingdom Metazoa; phylum Mollusca; class Gastropoda; order Stylommatophora; family Arionidae; genus Ariolimax; species Ariolimax columbianus. The sequence continues at coordinate 33,518,178 of JAVGWX010000001.1, read as the reverse complement.
CTCTGTTTCTGTTATGTGTGTCTCCAGCTCTGTTTCCTTTATGCTTGTCTCCAGCTATGTTTCCTTTATGTTTATCTCAAGCTCTGTTTTCTTTACGTTTGTCTCAACCTCTGCTTACTTTATGTCTCAAGCTCTATTTCCTTTATGTTTGTCTCAAGCTCTGTTTCCTTTATGTTTGTCTCAAGCTCTGTTTTCTTTATGTTTGTCTCCAAGTCTGTTTCCTTTATGTTTGTCTCAAGTTCTGCTTCCTTTATGTCTCAAGCTCTGCTTCCTTTATGTTTGTCGGAAGCTCTGCCTCATTTATGTTTGTCTCAAGCTCCGTTTCTTTTATGTTTGTTTTCCAGCTGTGTTTCCTTTGTGTTTGTATCAAGCTCTGTTTCCTTTATGTTTGTCTCAAGCTCTGCTTCCTTTATGTTTGTCTCAAGCTCTGCTTCCTTTATGTCTCAAGCTCCGCTTCCTTTATGTTTGTCTCAAGCTCTGCTTCCTTTATGTCTCAAGCTCTGCTTCCTTTTTGTTTGTCTCAAGCTCTGTTTCCTTTATGTTTGTCTCAAGCTCTGCTTCCTTTATGTTTGTATCAAGCGCTGTTTCCTTTATGTGTGTCTCCAACTCTGTTTTCTGTATGCTTGTCTCAAGCTCTTTTTTCTTTATGTTTGTCTCCAGCTCTGCTTCCTTTATGTCTCAAGCTCTGCTTCCTTTATGTTTGTATCAATCGCTGTTTCCTTTATGTATGTCTCCAGCTCTGTTTCCTGAATGCTTGTCTCAAGCTCTTTTTTCTTTATGTTTGTCTCCAGCTGTGTTTCTTTTATGTTTATCTCAAGCTATGTTTCCTTTATGTTTATCTCAAGCTGTGTTTCCTTTATGTTTATCTCAAGCTCTGATTCCTTTATGTTTGTCTCAAGCTCTGTTTCCTTTATGTTTGTCTCAAGCTCTGTTTCCTTTATGTTTGTCTCAAGCTCTGTTTCCTTTATGTTTGTTTTCAAGCTGTGTTTCCTTTGTGTTTGCATCAAGCTCTGTTTCCTTTATGTTTGTTCAAGCCCTGTTTGCTTTATGTTTGTCTCAAGATCTGCTTCCTTTATGTCTCAAGCTCTGCTTCCTTTATGTTTTTTTCTGAAGTTCTGCTTCCTTTATGTTTGTCTCAAGCTCTTTTTCCTTTATGTTTTGTGTCAAGCTCTGTTTCCTTTATGTTTGTCTCAAGGTCTGCTTCCTTTATGTTTGTCTCCAGCTCTGCTTCCTTTATGTTTGTCTCAAGCTCTGCTTCCCTTATGTCTCAAGCTCTTCTTCCTTTATGTTTGTCTCAAGCTCTGTTTCCTTTATGTTTGTCTCAAGCTCTGTTTCCTTTATGTTTTTCTCAAGCAATGTTTCCTTTATGTTTGCTTCAAGCTCTGTTTCGTTTATGTTTGTCTCAAAAACTGCTTCCTTTATGTTTGTTTCAAGCTCTGTCTCCTTTATATTTCTCTCAAGCTCTCTTTCCTTTATATTTGTCTCAAGCTCTGTTTCCTTTATGTTTGTCTCAAGCTCTGTTTCCTTTATGTTTGTCTCCAGCTCTGTTTCCTTTATGTTTGTCTCAAGCTCTGCTTCTTTTATGTTTGTTTTCAAGCTGTGTTTCCTTTGTATTTGTCTCAAGCTCTGTTTCCTTTATGTTTGTTCAAGCCCTGTTTGCTTTATGTTTGTCTCAAGCTCTGTTTCCTTTATGTTTGTCTCCAGCTCTGTTTCCTTTATGTTTGTCTCAAGCTCTGCTTCCTTTATGTTTGTTTTCAAGCTGTGTTTCCTTTGTATTTGTCTCAAGCTCTGTTTCCTTTATGTTTTTCTCAAGCTCTGCTTCCTTTATGCTTGTCTCCAGCTATGTTTCCTTTATGTTTATCTCAAGCTCTGTTTTCTTTACGTTTGTCTCAACCTCTGCTTACATTATGTCTCAAGCTCTGTTTCCTTTATGTTTGTCTCAAGCTCTGTTTCCTTTATGTTTGTGTCAAGCTCTGTTTCCTATATCTTTGTCTCAAGCTCTGCTTCCTTTATGTTTGTCTCCAGCTCTGCTTCCTTTATGTTTGTCTCAAGCTCTGCTTCCTTTATGTTTATCTCCAGCTATGCTTGCTCAATGTTTGTCTCAAACTATGCTTCCTTTACGTTTGTCTCAAGCTCTGTTTCCTTTATGTTTGTCTCAAGCTATGTTTCCTTTATGTTTGTCAAGCTATGGTTCATGTATGTTTGTCTCAATCTCTGTTATCTTTATGTTTGTCTCAAGCTATGCTTCCTTTATGTTTGTCTCAGGCTATGTTTCCTTTATCTTTGTCAAGCTACGTTTCCTTTATGTTTATCTCAAGCTCTGTAATCTTTACGTTTGTCTCAAACTCTGCTTACTTTATGTCTCAAGTTCTGTTTCCTGTATGTTTGTCTCAAGCTCTGCTTCCTTTATGTTTATCTCAAGCTCTGTAATCTTTACGTTTGTCTCAAACTCTGCTTACTTTATGTCTCAAGTTCTGTTTCCTGTATGTTTGTCTCAAGCTCTGCTTCCTTTATGTTTATCTCAAGCTCTGTAATCTTTACGTTTGTCTCAAACTCTGCTTACTTTATGTCTCAAGTTCTGTTTCCTTTATGTTTGTCTCAAGCTCTGCTTCCTTTATGTTTATCTCAAGCTATGTAATCTTTACGTTTGTCGCAAACTCTGCTTACTTTATGTCTCAAGTTCTGTTTCCTTTATGTTTGTCTCAAGCTCTGCTTCCTTTATGTTTATCTCAAGCTCTGTAATCTTTACGTTTGTCTCAAACTCTGCTTACTTTATGTCTCAAGTTCTGTTTCCTTTATGTTTGTCTCAAGCTCTGCTTCCTTTATGTTTATCTCAAGCTCTGTAATCTTTACGTTTGTCTCAAACTCTGCTTACTTTATGTCTCAAGTTCTGTTTCCTTTATGTTTGTCTCAAGCTCTGCTTCCTTTATGTTTATCTCAAGCTCTGTAATCTTTACGTTTGTCTCAAACTCTGCTTACTTTATGTCTCAAGTTCTGTTTCCTTTATGTTTGTCTCAAGCTCTGCTTCCTTTATGTTTATCTCAAGCTCTGTAATCTTTACGTTTGTCTCAAACTCTGCTTACTTTATGTCTCAAGTTCTGTTTCCTTTATGTTTGTCTCAAGCTCTGCTTCCTTTATGTTTATCTCAAGCTCTGTAATCTTTCCTTTATGTTTGTCTCAGGCTCTGTTTCCTTTATCTTTGTCAAGCTATGTTTCCTTTACGTTTGTCTCAAGCTCTGCTTCCTTTACGATTGTCTGAAGCTCTGCTTCCTTTATTTCTAAAGCTCTGTTTCCTTTATGTTTGTCTCATGCTCTGTTTCCTTTATGTTTTTCTCCAGCTCTGTTTCCTTTATGTTTGTATCAACCTCTGCTTTCTTTATGTTTTTCTCAAGCTCTGTTTCCTTTATTATTGTCACAAGCTCTGTTTCCTTTATGTTTATCTCCAGCTATGCTTGCTCAATGTTTGTCTCAAACTATGCTTCCTTTACGTTTGTCTCAGGCTCTGTTTCCGTTATGTTTGTCTCACGCTCTGTTTCCTTTATGTTATTCTCAAGCTCTGCTTCCTTTATGCTTGTCTCCAGCTATGTTTCCTTTATGTTTATCTCAAGCTCTGTTTTCTTTACGTTTGTCTCAACCTCTGCTTACATTATGTCTCAAGCTCTGTTTCCTTTATGTTTGTCTCAAGCTCTGTTTCCTTTATGTTTGTCTCAAGCTCGGTTTTCTTTATGTTTGTATCCAAGTCTGTTTCCTTTATATTTGTCTCAAGCTCTGCTTCCTTTATGTCTCATGCTCTGTTTCCTTTATGTTTGTCTCAAGCTCTGTTTCCTTTATGTTTGTCTCAAGCTCTGTTTCCTTTATGTTTTTTTCTGAAGTTCTGCTTCCTTTAAGTTTGTCTCAAGCTCTGTTTCCTTTATGTTTGTGTCAAGCTCTGTTTCCTTTATGTTTGTCTCAAGGTCTGCTTCCTGTATGTTTGTCTCCAGCTCTGCTTCCTTTATGTTTGTCTCAAGCTCTGCTTCCCTTATGTCTCAAGCTCTTCTTCCTTTATGTTTGTCTCAAGCTCTGTTTCCTTTATGTTTGTCTCAAGCTCTGTTTCCTTTTTGTTTGTCTCAAGCTGTGTTTCCATTATGGTTGTCTCAAGCTCTGTTTCTTTCATGTTTGTCTCAAGCTCTGCTTCCTTTATGTCTCAAGCTCTGCTTCCTTTATGTTTGTCTGAAGCTCTATTTCTTTATGTTTGTCTCAAGCTCTGTTTCCTTTATGTTTGTTTCAAGCTCTGTTTCCTTTATATTTGTCTCAAGCTCTGCTTCCTTTATGTCTCAAGCTCTGCTTCCCTTATGTTTGTCTCAAGCTCTGCTTCCTTTATGTCTCAAGCTCTGCTTCCTTTCTGTTTGTCTCAAGCTGTGTTTCCTTTATGTTTGTCTAAAGCTCTATTTCTTTATGTTTGTATCAAGCGCTGTTTCCTGTATGTGTGTCTCCAGCTCTGTTTCCTTTATGCTTGTCTCCAGCTATGTTTCCTTTATGTTTATCTCAAGCTCTGTTTTCTTTACGTTTGTCTCAACCTCTGCTTACTTTATGTCTCAAGCTCTGTTTCCTTTATGTTTGTCTCAAGTTCTGCTTCCTCTATGTCTCAAGCTCTGCTTCCTTTATGTTTGTTTGAAGCTCTGCCTCATTTATGTTTGTCTCAAGCTCTGTTTCCTTTATGTTTGTCTCAAGCTATGTTTCCTTTATGTTTGTTTTCAAGCTGTGTTTCCTTTGTGTTTGTATCAAGCTCTGTTTATTTATGTTTGTCTCAAGCTCTGTTTCCTTTATGTTTGTTTTCAAGCTGTGTTTCCTTTGTGTTTGTATCAAGCTCTGTTTCCTTTATGTTTGTCTCAAGCTCTGCTTCCTTTATGTCTCAAGCTCTGCTTCCTTTTTGTTTGTCTCAAGCTCTTTTTCCTTTATGTTTGTCTCCAGCTCTGCTTCCTTTATGTTTGTATCAATCGCTGTTTCCTTTATGTGTGTCTCCAGCTCTGTTTCCTGAATGCTTGTCTCCAGCTGTGTTTCTTTTATGTTTATCTCAAGCTCTGTTTCCTTTACGTTTATCTCAAGCTGTGTTTCCTTTATGTTTATCTCAAGCTCTGATTCCTTTATGTTTGTCTCAAGCTCTGTTTCCTTTATGTGTCTCAAGCTCTGTTTCCTTTATGTTTGTCCCAAGCTCTGTTTCCTTTATGTTTGTTTTCAAGCTGTGGTTCCTTTGTGTTTGTATCAAGCTGTTTCCTTTATGTTTGTTCAAGCCCTGTTTGTTTTATGTTTGTCTCAAGATCTGCTTCCTTTATGTCTCAAGTTCTGCTTCCTTTATGTTTGTCTCTAGCTCTGTTTCCTTTATGTTTGTGTCAAGCTCTGTTTCCTTTATGTTTGTCTCAAGGTCTGCTTCCTTTATGTTTGTCTCCAGCTCTGCTTCCTTTATGTTTGTCTCAAGCTCTGCTTCCCTTATGTCTCAAGCTCTTCTTCCTTTATGTTTGTCTCAAGCTCTGTTTCCTTTATGTTTGTCTCAAGCTCTGTTTCCTTTATGTTTTTCTCAAGCACTGTTTCCTTTATGTTTGCCTCAAGCTCTTTTCGTTTATGTTTGTCTCAAAAACTGCTTCCTTTATGTTTGTTTCAAGCTCTGTCTTCTTTATATTTCTCTCAAGCTCTCTTTCCTTTATGTTTGTCTCAAGCTCTGTTTCTTTTATGTTTGTCTCAAGCTCTGTTTGCTTTATGTTTGTCTCCAGCTCTGTTTCCTTTATGTTTGTCTCAAGCTCTGCTTCCTTTATGTTTCTTTTCAAGCTGTGTTTCCTTTGTATTTGTCTCAAGCTCTGTTTCCTTTATGTTTGTTTAAGCCCTGTTTGCTTTATGTTTGTCTAAAGATCAGCTTCCTTTATGTCTCAAGCTCTGTTTCCTTTATGTTTTTCTGAAGTTCTGCTTCCTTTATGTTTGTCTCAAGCTCTGTTTCCTTTATGTGTGTGTCAAGCTCTGTTTCCTATATGTTTGTCTCAAGCTCTGCTTCCTTTATGTTTGTCTCCAGTTCTGCTTCCTTTATGTTTTTCTCAAGCTCTGCTTCCTTTATGTCAAAAACTCTTTTTCCTTTATGTTTGTCTCAAGCTCTGCTTCATTTTTGGTTTGTCTCAAGCGCTGTTTCCTTTATGTGTGTCTCCAGCTCTCTTTCCTTTATGCTTGTCTCCAGCTCTGTTTCCTTTATGTTTTTCTCAAGCTCTGCTTCCCTTATGTTTGTGTCTAGCTCTGTTTCCTTTATGTTTATCTCAAGCTGTGCTTTATGTTCTTTTTCAAGCTGTGGTTCCTTTGTGTTTGTATCAAGCTCTGTTTCCTTTATGTTTGTTCAAGCCCTGTTTGCTTTATGTTTCTCTCCAAGTCTGTTTCCTTTATGTTTGTCTCAAGCTCTGCTTCCTTTATGTTTGTATCAAGCGATGTTTCCTTTATGTGTGTCTCCAGCTCTGTTTCCTGAATGCTTGTCTTAAGCTCTTTTTTCTTTATGTTTGTCTCCAGCTGTGTTTCTTTTATGTTTATCTCAAGCTCTGTTTCCTTTATGTTTATCTCAAGCTGTGATTCCTTTATGTTTATCTCAAGCTCTGTTTCCTTTACGTTTGTTTTCAAGCTGTGGTTCCTTTGTGTTTGTATCAAGCTCTGTTTCCTTTATGTTTGTTCAAGCCCTGTTTGCTTTATGTTTGTCTCAAGATCTGCTTCCTTTATGTCTCAAGCTCTGCTTCCCTTATGTTTTTTTCTGAAATTCTGCTTCCTTTATGTTTGTCTAAAGCTCTGTTTCCTTTATGTTTGTGTCAAGCTCTATTTCCTTTATGTTTGTCTCAAGCTCTGTTTCCTTTATGTTTGTCTCAAGCTATGTTTCCTTTATGTTTGTCAAGCTATGGTTCATGTATGTTTGTCTCAATCTCTGTTATCTTTATGTTTGTCTCAAGCTATGCTTCCTTTATGTTTGTCTCAGGCTCTGTTTCCTTTATCTTTGTCAAACTATGTTTCCTTTATGTTTATCTCAAGCTCTGTAATCTTTACGTTTGTCTCAACCTCTGCTTACTTTATGTCTCAAGCTCTGTTTCCTTCATGTTTGTCTCAAGCTCTGTTTCCTTTATGTTTATCTCAAGCTCTGTTTTCTTTATGTTTGTCTCCAGGTCTGTTTCCTTTATGTTGGTCTCAGGCTCTGTTTCTTTTAACTTTGTCAAGCTATGTTTCCTTTATGTTTGTCTCAAGCTCTGCTTCCTTTACGATTGTCTCAAGCTCTGCTTCCTTTATTTCTCAAGCTCTGTTTCCTTTTTGTTTGTCTCATGCTCTGTTTCCTTTATGTTTGTCTCCAGCTCTGTTTCCTTTCTGTTTGTATCAACTTCTGCTTTCTTTATGTTTGTCTCAAGCTCTGTTTCCTTTATTATTGTCACAAGCTCTGTTTCCTTTATGTTTATCTCCAGCTATGCTTGCTCAATGTTTGTCTCAAACTATGCTTCCTTTACGTTTGTCTCAGGCTCTGTTTCCTTTATGTTTGTCTCACGCTCTGTTTCCTTTATGTTATTCTCATGCTCTGCTTCCTTTATGCTTGTCTCCAGCTATGTTTCCTTTATGTTTATCTCAAGCTCTGTTTTCTTTACGTTTGTCTCAACCTCTGCTTAATTTATGTCTCAGGCTCTGTTTCCTTTATGTTTGTCTCAAGCTCTGTTTCCGTTATGTTTGTCTCAAGCTCTGTTTTCTTTATGTTTGTCTCCAAGTCTGTTTCCTTTATGTTTGTCTCAAGCTCTGCTTCCTTTATGTCTCATGCTCTGTTTCCTTTATGTTTGTCTCAAGCTCTGTTTCCTTTATGTTTGTCTCAAGCTCTGTTTCCTTTATGTTTGTCTCCAGGTCTGTTTTCTTTATGTTTTTCTCAAGTTCTGCTTCCTTTATGTCTCAAGCTCTGCTTCCTTTATGTTTGTCTGAAGCTCTGCGTCATTTATGTTTGTCTCAAGCTCTGTTTCCTTTATGTTTGTCTCAAGCTCTGTTTCCTTTATGTTTGTTTTCAAGCTGTGTTTCCTTTGTGTTTGTATCAAGCTCTGTTTCCTTTATGTTTGTTCGAGCCCTGTTAGCTTTATGTTTGTCTCAAGATCTGCTTCCTTTATGTCTCAAGCTCTGCTTCCTTTATGTTTTTCTCAAGCTCTGCTTCCCTTATGTTTGTGTCAAGCTCTGTTTCCTTTATGTTTATCTCAAGCTGTGCTTTATGTTCTTTTTCAAGCTGTGGTTCCTTTGTGTTTGTATCAAGCTCTGTTTCCTTTATGTTTGTTCAAGCCCTGTTTGCTTTATGTTTCTCTCCAAGTCTGTTTCCTTTATGTTTGTCTCAAGCTCTGCTTCCTTTATGTTTGTATCAAGCGATGTTTCCTTTATGTGTGTCTCCAGCTCTGTTTCCTGAATGCTTGTCTTAAGCTCTTTTTTCTTTATGTTTGTCTCCAGCTGTGTTTCTTTTATGTTTATCTCAAGCTCTGTTTCCTTTATGTTTATCTCAAGCTGTGATTCCTTTATGTTTATCTCAAGCTCTGTTTCCTTTACGTTTGTTTTCAAGCTGTGGTTCCTTTGTGTTTGTATCAAGCTCTGTTTCCTTTATGTTTGTTCAAGCCCTGTTTGCTTTATGTTTGTCTCAAGATCTGCTTCCTTTATGTCTCAAGCTCTGCTTCCCTTATGTTTTTTTCTGAAATTCTGCTTCCTTTATGTTTGTCTACAGCTCTGTTTCCTTTATGTTTGTGTCAAGCTCTATTTCCTTTATGTTTGTCTCAAGCTCTGTTTCCTTTATGTTTGTCTCAAGCTATGTTTCCTTTATGTTTGTCTAGCTATGGTTCATGTATGTTTGTCTCAATCTCTGTTATCTTTATGTTTGTCTCAAGCTATGCTTCCTTTATGTTTGTCTCAGGCTCTGTTTCCTTTATCTTTGTCAAACTATGTTTCCTTTATGTTTATCTCAAGCTCTGTAATCTTTACGTTTGTCTCAACCTCTGCTTACTTTATGTCTCAAGCTCTGTTTCCTTCATGTTTGTCTCAAGCTCTGTTTCCTTTATGTTTATCTCAAGCTCTGTTTTCTTTATGTTTGTCTCCAGGTCTGTTTCCTTTATGTTGGTCTCAGGCTCTGTTTCTTTTAACTTTGTCAAGCTATGTTTCCTTTATGTTTGTCTCAAGCTCTGCTTCCTTTACGATTGTCTCAAGCTCTGCTTCCTTTATTTCTCAAGCTCTGTTTCCTTTTTGTTTGTCTCATGCTCTGTTTCCTTTATGTTTGTCTCCAGCTCTGTTTCCTTTCTGTTTGTATCAACCTCTGCTTTCTTTATGTTTGTCTCAAGCTCTGTTTCCTTTATTATTGTCACAAGCTCTGTTTCCTTTATGTTTATCTCCAGCTATGCTTGCTCAATGTTTGTCTCAAACTATGCTTCCTTTACGTTTGTCTCAGGCTCTGTTTCCTTTATGTTTGTCTCACGCTCTGTTTCCTTTATGTTATTCTCATGCTCTGCTTCCTTTATGCTTGTCTCCAGCTATGTTTCCTTTATGTTTATCTCAAGCTCTGTTTTCTTTACGTTTGTCTCAAATTCTGCTTAATTTATGTCTCAAGCTCTGTTTCCTTTATGTTTGTCTCAAGCTCTGTTTCCGTTATGTTTGTCTCAAGCTCTGTTTTCTTTATGTTTGTCTCCAAGTCTGTTTCCTTTATGTTTGTCTCAAGCTCTGCTTCCTTTATGTCTCATGCTCTGTTTCCTTTATGTTTGTCTCAAGCTCTGTTTCCTTTATGTTTGTCTCAAGCTCTGTTTCCTTTATGTTTGTCTCCAGGTCTGTTTTCTTTATGTTTTTTCTCAAGTTCTGCTTCCTTTATGTCTCAAGCTCTGCTTCCTTTATGTTTGTCTGAAGCTCTGCGTCATTTATGTTTGTCTCAAGCTCTGTTTCCTTTATGTTTGTCTCAAGCTCTGTTTCCTTTATGTTTGTTTTCAAGCTGTGTTTCCTTTGTGTTTGTATCAAGCTCTGTTTCCTTTATGTTTGTTCGAGCCCTGTTTGCTTTATGTTTGTCTCAAGATCTGCTTCCTTTATGTCTCAAGCTCTGCTTCCTTTATGTTTTTTCTGAAGTTCTGCTTCCTTTATGTTTGTCTCAAGCTCTGTTTCCTTTATGTTTGTGTCAAGCTCTGTTTCCTTTATGTTTGTCTCAAGGTCTGCTTCCTTTATGTTTGTCTCCAGCTCTGCTTCCTTTATGTTTGTCTCAAGATCTGCTTCCTTTATGTCTCAAGCTCTGCTTCCTTTATGTTTTTCTGAAGCTCTGCTTCCTTTATGTTTGTCTCAAGCTCTATTTCTTTATGTTTGTCTCAAGCTCTGTTTCCTTTATGTTTGTTTCAAGCTCTGTTTCCTTTATGTATGTCTCAAGCTCTGCTTCCTTTATGTCTCAAGCTCTGCTTCCTTTATGTTTGTCTCAAGCTGTGTTTCCTTTATGTTTGTCTCAAGCTCTATTTCTTTATGTTTGTATCAAGCGCTGTTTCCTTTATATTTCTCTCAAGCTCTCTTTCCTTTATGTTTGTCTCAAGCTCTGTTTCTGTTATGTGTGTCTCCAGCTCTGTTTCCTTTATGCTTGTCTCCAGCTATGTTTCCTTTATGTTTATCTCAAGCTCTGTTTTCTTTACGTTTGTCTCAACCTCTGCTTACTTTATGTCTCAAGCTCTATTTCCTTTATGTTTGTCTCAAGCTCTGTTTCCTTTATGTTTGTCTCAAGCTCTGTTTTCTTTATGTTTGTCTCCAAGTCTGTTTCCTTTATGTTTGTCTCAAGTTCTGCTTCCTTTATGTCTCAAGCTCTGCTTCCTTTATGTTTGTCGGAAGCTCTGCCTCATTTATGTTTGTCTCAAGCTCCGTTTCTTTTATGTTTGTTTTCCAGCTGTGTTTCCTTTGTGTTTGTATCAAGCTCTGTTTCCTTTATGTTTGTCTCAAGCTCTGCTTCCTTTATGTTTGTCTCAAGCTCTGCTTCCTTTATGTCTCAAGCTCCGCTTCCTTTATGTTTGTCTCAAGCTCTGCTTCCTTTATGTCTCAAGCTCTGCTTCCTTTTTGTTTGTCTCAAGCTCTGTTTCCTTTATGTTTGTCTCAAGCTCTGCTTCCTTTATGTTTGTATCAAGCGCTGTTTCCTTTATGTGTGTCTCCAACTCTGTTTTCTGTATGCTTGTCTCAAGCTCTTTTTTCTTTATGTTTGTCTCCAGCTCTGCTTCCTTTATGTCTCAAGCTCTGCTTCCTTTATGTTTGTATCAATCGCTGTTTCCTTTATGTATGTCTCCAGCTCTGTTTCCTGAATGCTTGTCTCAAGCTCTTTTTTCTTTATGTTTGTCTCCAGCTGTGTTTCTTTTATGTTTATCTCAAGCTATGTTTCCTTTATGTTTATCTCAAGCTGTGTTTCCTTTATGTTTATCTCAAGCTCTGATTCCTTTATGTTTGTCTCAAGCTCTGTTTCCTTTATGTTTGTCTCAAGCTCTGTTTCCTTTATGTTTGTCTCAAGCTCTGTTTCCTTTATGTTTGTTTTCAAGCTGTGTTTCCTTTGTGTTTGCATCAAGCTCTGTTTCTTTTATGTTTGTTCAAGCCCTGTTTGCTTTATGTTTGTCTCAAGATCTGCTTCCTTTATGTCTCAAGCTCTGCTTCCTTTATGTTTTTTTCTGAAGTTCTGCTTCCTTTATGTTTGTCTCAAGCTCTTTTTCCTTTATGTTTTGTGTCAAGCTCTGTTTCCTTTATGTTTGTCTCAAGGTCTGCTTCCTTTATGTTTGTCTCCAGCTCTGCTTCCTTTATGTTTGTCTCAAGCTCTGCTTCCCTTATGTCTCAAGCTCTTCTTCCTTTATGTTTGTCTCAAGCTCTGTTTCCTTTATGTTTGTCTCAAGCTCTGTTTCCTTTATGTTTTTCTCAAGCAATGTTTCCTTTATGTTTGCTTCAAGCTCTGTTTCGTTTATGTTTGTCTCAAAAACTGCTTCCTTTATGTTTGTTTCAAGCTCTGTCTCCTTTATATTTCTCTCAAGCTCTCTTTCCTTTATATTTGTCTCAAGCTCTGTTTCCTTTATGTTTGTCTCAAGCTCTGTTTCCTTTATGTTTGTCTCCAGCTCTGTTTCCTTTATGTTTGTCTCAAGCTCTGCTTCTTTTATGTTTGTTTTCAAGCTGTGTTTCCTTTGTATTTGTCTCAAGCTCTGTTTCCTTTATGTTTGTTCAAGCCCTGTTTGCTTTATGTTTGTCTCAAGCTCTGTTTCCTTTATGTTTGTCTCCAGCTCTGTTTCCTTTATGTTTTTCTCAAGCTCTGCTTCCTTTATGTTTGTTTTCAAGCTGTGTTTCCTTTGTATTTGTCTCAAGCTCTGTTTCCTTTATGTTTTTCTCAAGCTCTGCTTCCTTTATGCTTGTCTCCAGCTATGTTTCCTTTATGTTTATCTCAAGCTCTGTTTTCTTTACGTTTGTCTCAACCTCTGCTTACATTATGTCTCAAGCTCTGTTTCCTTTATGTTTGTCTCAAGCTCTGTTTCCTTTATGTTTGTGTCAAGCTCTGTTTCCTATATCTTTGTCTCAAGCTCTGCTTCCTTTATGTTTGTCTCCAGCTCTGCTTCCTTTATGTTTGTCTCAAGCTCTGCTTCCTTTATGTTTATCTCCAGCTATGCTTGCTCAATGTTTGTCTCAAACTATGCTTCCTTTACGTTTGTCTCAAGCTCTGTTTCCTTTATGTTTGTCTCAAGCTATGTTTCCTTTATGTTTGTCAAGCTATGGTTCATGTATGTTTGTCTCAATCTCTGTTATCTTTATGTTTGTCTCAAGCTATGCTTCCTTTATGTTTGTCTCAGGCTCTGTTTCCTTTATCTTTGTCAAGCTACGTTTCCTTTATGTTTATCTCAAGCTCTGTAATCTTTACGTTTGTCTCAAACTCTGCTTACTTTATGTCTCAAGTTCTGTTTCCTTTATGTTTGTCTCAAGCTCTGCTTCCTTTATGTTTATCTCAAGCTCTGTAATCTTTACGTTTGTCTCAAACTCTGCTTACTTTATGTCTCAAGTTCTGTTTCCTGTATGTTTGTCTCAAGCTCTGCTTCCTTTATGTTTATCTCAAGCTCTGTAATCTTTACGTTTGTCTCAAACTCTGCTTACTTTATGTCTCAAGTTCTGTTTCCTTTATGTTTGTCTCAAGCTCTGCTTCCTTTATGTTTATCTCAAGCTATGTAATCTTTACGTTTGTCTCAAACTCTGCTTACTTTATGTCTCAAGTTCTGTTTCCTTTATGTTTGTCTCAAGCTCTGCTTCCTTTATGTTTATCTCAAGCTCTGTAATCTTTACGTTTGTCTCAAACTCTGCTTACTTTATGTCTCAAGTTCTGTTTCCTTTATGTTTGTCTCAAGCTCTGCTTCCTTTATGTTTATCTCAAGCTCTGTAATCTTTACGTTTGTCTCAAACTCTGCTTACTTTATGTCTCAAGTTCTGTTTCCTTTATGTTTGTCTCAAGCTCTGCTTCCTTTATGTTTATCTCAAGCTCTGTAATCTTTACGTTTGTCTCAAACTCTGCTTACTTTATGTCTCAAGTTCTGTTTCCTTTATGTTTGTCTCAAGCTCTGCTTCCTTTATGTTTATCTCAAGCTCTGTAATCTTTACGTTTGTCTCAAACTCTGCTTACTTTATGTCTCAAGTTCTGTTTCCTTTATGTTTGTCTCAAGCTCTGCTTCCTTTATGTTTATCTCAAGCTCTGTAATCTTTCCTTTATGTTTGTCTCAGGCTCTGTTTCCTTTATCTTTGTCAAGCTATGTTTCCTTTACGTTTGTCTCAAGCTCTGCTTCCTTTACGATTGTCTGAAGCTCTGCTTCCTTTATTTCTAAAGCTCTGTTTCCTTTATGTTTGTCTCATGCTCTGTTTCCTTTATGTTTTTCTCCAGCTCTGTTTCCTTTATGTTTGTATCAACCTCTGCTTTCTTTATGTTTTTCTCAAGCTCTGTTTCCTTTATTATTGTCACAAGCTCTGTTTCCTTTATGTTTATCTCCAGCTATGCTTGCTCAATGTTTGTCTCAAACTATGCTTCCTTTACGTTTGTCTCAGGCTCTGTTTCCGTTATGTTTGTCTCACGCTCTGTTTCCTTTATGTTATTCTCAAGCTCTGCTTCCTTTATGCTTGTCTCCAGCTATGTTTCCTTTATGTTTATCTCAAGCTCTGTTTTCTTTACGTTTGTCTCAACCTCTGCTTACATTATGTCTCAAGCTCTGTTTCCTTTATGTTTGTCTCAAGCTCTGTTTCCTTTATGTTTGTCTCAAGCTCGGTTTTCTTTATGTTTGTATCCAAGTCTGTTTCCTTTATATTTGTCTCAAGCTCTGCTTCCTTTATGTCTCATGCTCTGTTTCCTTTATGTTTGTCTCAAGCTCTGTTTCCTTTATGTTTGTCTCAAGCTCTGTTTCCTTTATGTTTGTCTCCAGCTCTGTTTTCTTTATGTTTTTCTCAAGCTCTGTTTCCTTTATTTTGTCTCAAGCTCTGTTTCCTTTATGTTTGTTTTCAAGCTGTGTTTCCTTTGTGTTTGTATCAAGCTCTGTTTCCTTTATGTTTATTCGAGCCCTCTTTGCTTTATGTTTGTCTCAAGATCTGCTTCCTTTATGTCTCAAGCTCTGCTTCCTTTATGTTTTTTTCTGAAGTTCTGCTTCCTTTAAGTTTGTCTCAAGCTCTGTTTCCTTTATGTTTGTGTCAAGCTCTGTTTCCTTTATGTTTGTCTCAAGGTCTGCTTCCTGTATGTTTGTCTCCAGCTCTGCTTCCTTTATGTTTGTCTCAAGCTCTGCTTCCCTTATGTCTCAAGCTCTTCTTCCTTTATGTTTGTCTCAAGCTCTGTTTCCTTTATGTTTGTCTCAAGCTCTGTTTCCTTTTTGTTTGTCTCAAGCTGTGTTTCCATTATGGTTGTCTCAAGCTCTGTTTCTTTCATGTTTGTCTCAAGCTCTGCTTCCTTTATGTCTCAAGCTCTGCTTCCTTTATGTTTGTCTGAAGCTCTATTTCTTTATGTTTGTCTCAAGCTCTGTTTCCTTTATGTTTGTTTCAAGCTCTGTTTCCTTTATATTTGTCTCAAGCTCTGCTTCCTTTATGTCTCAAGCTCTGCTTCCCTTATGTTTGTCTCAAGCTCTGCTTCCTTTATGTCTCAAGCTCTGCTTCCTTTTTGTTTGTCTCAAGCTGTGTTTCCTTTATGTTTGTCTAAAGCTCTATTTCTTTATGTTTGTATCAAGCGCTGTTTCCTGTATGTGTGTCTCCAGCTCTGTTTCCTTTATGCTTGTCTCCAGCTATGTTTCCTTTATGTTTATCTCAAGCTCTGTTTTCTTTACGTTTGTCTCAACCTCTGCTTACTTTATGTCTCAAGCTCTGTTTCCTTTATGTTTGTCTCAAGTTCTGCTTCCTCTATGTCTCAAGCTCTGCTTCCTTTATGTTTGTTTGAAGCTCTGCCTCATTTATGTTTGTCTCAAGCTCTGTTTCCTTTATGTTTGTCTCAAGCTATGTTTCCTTTATGTTTGTTTTCAAGCTGTGTTTCCTTTGTGTTTGTATCAAGCTCTGTTTATTTATGTTTGTCTCAAGCTCTGTTTCCTTTATGTTTGTTTTCAAGCTGTGTTTCCTTTGTGTTTGTATCAAGCTCTGTTTCCTTTATGTTTGTCTCAAGCTCTGCTTCCTTTATGTCTCAAGCTCTGCTTCCTTTTTGTTTGTCTCAAGCTCTTTTTCCTTTATGTTTGTCTCCAGCTCTGCTTCCTTTATGTTTGTATCAATCGCTGTTTCCTTTATGTGTGTCTCCAGCTCTGTTTCCTGAATGCTTGTCTCCAGCTGTGTTTCTTTTATGTTTATCTCAAGCTCTGTTTCCTTTATGTTTATCTCAAGCTGTGTTTCCTTTATGTTTATCTCAAGCTCTGATTCCTTTATGTTTGTCTCAAGCTCTGTTTCCTTTATGTGTCTCAAGCTCTGTTTCCTTTATGTTTGTCCCAAGCTCTGTTTCCTTTATGTTTGTTTTCAAGCTGTGGTTCCTTTGTGTTTGTATCAAGCTGTTTCCTTTATGTTTGTTCAAGCCCTGTTTGTTTTATGTTTGTCTCAAGATCTGCTTCCTTTATGTCTCAAGTTCTGCTTCCTTTATGTTTGTCTCTAGCTCTGTTTCCTTTATGTTTGTGTCAAGCTCTGTTTCCTTTATGTTTGTCTCAAGGTCTGCTTCCTTTATGTTTGTCTCCAGCTCTGCTTCCTTTATGTTTGTCTCAAGCTCTGCTTCCCTTATGTCTCAAGCTCTTCTTCCTTTATGTTTGTCTCAAGCTCTGTTTCCTTTATGTTTGTCTCAAGCTCTGTTTCCTTTATGTTTTTCTCAAGCACTGTTTCCTTTATGTTTGCCTCAAGCTCTTTTCGTTTATGTTTGTCTCAAAAACTGCTTCCTTTATGTTTGTTTCAAGCTCTGTCTTCTTTATATTTCTCTCAAGCTCTCTTTCCTTTATGTTTGTCTCAAGCTCTGTTTCTTTTATGTTTGTCTCAAGCTCTGTTTGCTTTATGTTTGTCTCCAGCTCTGTTTCCTTTATGTTTGTCTCAAGCTCTGCTTCCTTTATGTTTCTTTTCAAGCTGTGTTTCCTTTGTATTTGTCTCAAGCTCTGTTTCCTTTATGTTTGTTTAAGCCCTGTTTGCTTTATGTTTGTCTAAAGATCAGCTTCCTTTATGTCTCAAGCTCTGTTTCCTTTATGTTTTTCTGAAGTTCTGCTTCCTTTATGTTTGTCTCAAGCTCTGTTTCCTTTATGTGTGTGTCAAGCTCTGTTTCCTATATGTTTGTCTCAAGCTCTGCTTCCTTTATGTTTGTCTCCAGTTCTGCTTCCTTTATGTTTTTCTCAAGCTCTGCTTCCTTTATGTCAAAAACTCTTTTTCCTTTATGTTTGTCTCAAGCTCTGCTTCATTTTTGGTTTGTCTCAAGCGCTGTTTCCTTTATGTGTGTCTCCAGCTCTCTTTCCTTTATGCTTGTCTCCAGCTCTGTTTCCTTTATGTTTTTCTCAAGCTCTGCTTCCCTTATGTTTGTGTCAAGCTCTGTTTCCTTTATGTTTATCTCAAGCTCTGTTTACTTTATGTTTGTCTTCAGCTCTGTTTCCTTTGTGTTTGTCTCAAGCTCTGTTTTCTTTATGTTTGTCTCCAGCTGTGTTTCCTTTGTGTTTATCTCAAGCTCGGTTTCCTTTATGTTTGGATCAAGCTCTGTTTCCTTTACGTTTGTCTCAAGCTCTGCTTCCTTTATGTCTCCAGCTGTGTTTCTATTACATTTATCTCAAGCTCTGTTTCTTTTATGTTTGCCTCAAGCTCTGTTTCGTTTATGTTTGTCTCATAAACTGCTTCCTTTATGTTTGTTTCAAGCTCTGTTACCTTTATATTTGTCTTAAGCTCTGCTTCCTTTATGTTTCTATCAAGCGCTGTTTCCTTTATGTGTGTCTCCAGCTCTCTTTCCTTTATGCTTGTCTCCAGCTCTGTTTCCTTTATGTTTTTCTCAAACTCTGCTTCCCTTATGTTTGTGTCAAGCTCTGTTTCCTTTATGTTTATCTCAAGCTCTGTTTCCTTTATGTTTGTCTTCAGCTCTGTTTCCTTTGTGTTTGTCTCAAGCTCTGTTTTCTTTATGTTTGTCTCCAGCTGTGTTTCCTTTGTGTTTATCTTAAGCTCTGTTTCCTTTACGTTTGTCTCAAGCTCTGCTTCCTTTATGTCTCCAGCTGTGTTTCTATTACATTTATCTCAAGCTCTGTTTCTTTTATGTTTGCCTCAAGCTCTTTTTCGTTTATGTTTGTCTCATAAACTGCTTCCTTTATGTTTGTTTCAAGCTCTGTTACCTTTATATTTGTCTTAAGCTCTCTTTCCTTTATGTTTGTCTCAAGCTCTGTTTCCTTTATGCTTGTCTCAAGCTCTGTTTCCTTTATGTTTGTCTCCAGCTCTGTTTCCTTTATGTTTTTTTTCAAGCTGTGTTTCCTTTGTGTTTGTCTCAAGCTCTGTTTCCTTTATCTTTGTTCAAGCCCTGTTTGCTTTATGTTTGTCTCCAGCTCTGCTTCCTTTATGTTTGTCTCAAGCTCTGCTTCCCTTATGTCTCAAGCTCTTCTTCCTTTATGTTTGTCTCAAGCTCTGTTTCCTTTATGTTTGTCTCAAGATTTGCTTCCTTTATGTCTCAAGCTCTGCTTCCTTTATGTTTTTCTGAAGTTCTGCTTCCTTTATGTTTGTCTTAAGCTCTATTTCCTTTATGTTTGTGTCAAGCTCTGTTTCCTTTATGTTTGTCTCAAACTCTGCTTCCTTTATGTTTGTCTCCAGCTTTGTTTCCTTTATGTTTGTCTCAAGCTCTGCTTCCTTTATGTCTCAAGCTCTTCTTCCTTTATGTTTGTCTTAAGCTCTGTTTCCTTTATGTTTGTCTCAAGCTCTGTTTCCTTTATGTTTCTCTCAAGCTGTGTTTCCATTATGGTTGTTTCAAGCTCTGTTTCCTTTATGTTTGTCTCAAGCTCTGCTTCCTTTGTGTCTCAAGTTCTGCTTCCTTTATGTTTGTCTGAAGCTCTGCCTCCTTTAAGATTGTCTAAACCTCTGTTTCCTTTATGTTTGTCTCAAGCTCTGCTTCCTTTATGTCTCAAGCTCCGCTTCCTTTATGTTTGTCTGAAGGTCTGCCTCCTTTAAGATTGTCTCAAGCTCTGTTTCCTTTATGTTTGTCTGAAGCTCTGCCTCCTTTAAGATTGTCTCAACCTCTGTTTCCTTTATGTTTGACTCAAGCTCTGCTTCCTTTATGTCTCAAGCTCTGCTGCATTTCTGTTTGTCTCAAGCTGTGTTTCCTTTATGTTTGTCTCAAGCTCTGCATCCTTTATGTTTGTATCAAGCGCTGTTTCCTTTATGTGTGTCTCCAGCTCTGTTTGCTTTATGCTTGTCTCAAGCTCTATTTTCTTTATGTTTGTCTCCAGCTCTGTTTCCTTTATGTTTTTCTCAAACTCTGCTTCCCTTATGTTTGTGTCAAGCTCTGTTTCCTTTATGTTTATCTCAAGCTCTGTTTCCTTTATGTTTGTCTTCAGCTCTGTTTCCTTTGTGTTTGTCTCAAGCTCTGTTTTCTTTATGTTTGTCTCAAGCTGTGTTTCCTTTGTGTTTATCTTAAGCTCTGTTTCCTTTACGTTTGTCTCAAGCTCTGCTTCCTTTATGTCTCCAGCTGTGTTTCTATTACATTTATCTCAAGCTCTGTTTCTTTTATGTTTGCCTCAAGCTCTGTTTCGTTTATGTTTGTCTCATAAACTGCTTCCTTTATGTTTGTTTCAAGCTCTGTTACCTTTATATTTGTCTTAAGCTCTCTTTCCTTTATGTTTGTCTCAAGCTCTGTTTTCTTTATGCTTGTCTCAAGCTCTGTTTCCTTTATGTTTGTCTCCAGCTCTGTTTCCTTTATGTTTTTTTTCAAGCTGTGTTTCCTTTGTGTTTGTCTCAAGCTCTGTTTCCTTTATGTTTGTTTAAGCCCTGTTTGCTTTATGTTTGTCTCCAGCTCTGCTTCCTTTATGTTTGTCTCAAGCTCTGCTTCCCTTATGTCTCAAGCTCTTCTTCCTTTATGTTTGTCTCAAGCTCTGTTTCCTTTATGTTTGTCTCAAGATTTGCTTCCTTTATGTCTCAAGCTCTGCTTCCTTTATGTTTTTCTGAAGTTCTGCTTCCTTTATGTTTGTCTTAAGCTCTATTTCCTTTATGTTTGTGTCAAGCTCTGTTTCCTTTATGTTTGTCTCAAACTCTGCTTCCTTTATGTTTGTCTCCAGCTTTGTTTCCTTTATGTTTGTCTCAAGCTCTGCTTCCTTTATGTCTCAAGCTCTTCTTCCTTTATGTTTGTCTCAAGCTCTGTTTCCTTTATGTTTGTCTCAAGCTCTGTTTCCTTTATGTTTATCTCAAGCTGTGTTTCCATTATGGTTGTTTCAAGCTCTGTTTCCTTTATGTTTGTCTCAAGCTCTGCTTCCTTTATGTCTCAAGTTCTGCTTCCTTTATGTTTGTCTGAAGCTCTGCCTCCTTTAAGATTGTCTCAACCTCTGTTTCCTTTATGTTTGTCTCAAGCTCTGCTTCCTTTATGTCTCAAGCTCCGCTTCCTTTATGTTTGTCTGAAGGTCTGCCTCCTTTAAGATTGTCTCAACCTCTGTTTCCTTTATGTTTGTCTGAAGCTCTGCCTCCTTTAAGATTGTCTCAACCTCTGTTTCCTTTATGTTTGACTCAAGCTCTGCTTCCTTTATGTCTCAAGCTCTGCTGCATTTCTGTTTGTCTCAAGCTGTGTTTCCTTTATGTTTGTCTCAAGCTCTGTTTCCTTTATGTTTATCTCAAGCTGTTTCCTTTATGTTTGTCTCAAGCTCTGTTTTCTTTATGTTTGTCTCCAGCTGTGTTTCCTTTGTGTTTATCTCAAGCTCTGTTTCCGTTATGTTTGTATCAAGCTCTGTTTCCTTTACGTTTGTCTGAAGCTCTGTTTTCTTTATGTTTGTCTCCAGCTGTGTTTCCTTTGTGTTTATCTCAAGCTCTGTTTCCTTTATGTTTGTATCAAGCTCTGTTTCCTTTACGTTTGTCTCAAGCTTTGCTTCCTTTATGTCTCCAGCTGTGTTTCTTTTATGTTTATCTCAAGCTCTGTTTCCTTTATGTTTGTCTCAAGCTCTGTTTCCTTTATGTTTATCTCAAGCTCTGTTTCCCATATGTTTGTCTCCAGCTGTTTCCTTTATGTTTGTCTCAAGCTCTGTTTTCTTTATGTTTGTCTCCAGCTGTGTTTCCTTTGTGTTTATCTCAAGCTCTGTTTCCTTTATGTTTGTATCAAGCTCTGTTTCCTTTACGTTTGTCTCAAGCTTTGCATCCTTTATGTCTCCAGCTGTGTTTCTTTTATGTTTATCTCAAGCTCTGTTTCCTTTATGTTTGTCTCAAGCTCTGTTTCCTTTATGTTTGTCTCAAGCTCTGTTTCCTTTATGATTGTCTCTAGCTCTGTTTCCTTTTTATTTTCATCATGTTTGTCTTCGTCTGCCTCTACATCTCTTTTCCTGTGAATTGCAGAATAGAGAACATCTTGCAACACTGTCAGCTGTTTTCCTTAATGTGTTTCATATCCTTATTCATTTTTGATATCTTCTCAGATTCTTTCTAATAATTCTACATTAAGGATCTGATCCTGCCATGTTAATCTCTTTATTCTGTGTAGGCATCCATTTATGAAAGTGTATACCTTCTTCGTTGTTGTTTTTGTTGTTCTCCATGTTTGGGATTCATACAATAGAACGGAACTTTCGCACTGTAATTAAAGTTTTCTTTCCCATTTTGTATCTCTATGTTGATACTTGTTTATATACTCCTACTTTACCCATATTTCTACGAAGATATAAGAAGGATATCACGTTCTGAAAAAAATTGGTTTGCTAATACAAACTGTCGTTAGCTGCGTTTATTCACATAATCTTAGCAGCCTAAAATATTACATTAGGATATTCTGGCGAAATCCATGAGCAGCCTTAAATATTCGAAAAGGATATTCTGAGGAAATCCATGAGCAGCATAAAATATTACATTAGGATATGCTTGGGAAATCCACGGGCAGCCTAAAATATTGCATTAAGATATTCTAAGGAAATCCACGGGCAGCCTAAGATATTGCATTAGGATATTCTGAGGAAATCCACGGGCAGCCTAAGATATTACATTAGGATATTCTGAGCCGATGCACAAATAAAAGATGTTAAACACATCAGAAGGGAGTAATAATTATTCTATGGTCAGATAATGTGAATTTGGAGTCTAAGAACACATTACAATTTGCAATATTCGATAATGTCTCTGGACAAAGAGCAAGGGGCTACAAAAACAAAAGATACTCGATGAAACTCGACAAAAATATTTTTTTTAACAGCACTTAAGGATATGCGATTGGAGAGAACAAGTGTTGTCTTTTGCCACTTTACATAGCACATAAAAAAGAAAACGCAACCCTTTGTGAAATGTTAGCAAGGTTAGTGGAGATCGAACGTTAATCCAGAAAAACAAGACATTGGCAGATATGAAACACTAAACGACCGGCCACGCAGCACGTAGATTAGATTATAAAAGTTAATGCGCTAGATAATAAGAAAACAGAGCGTCTGAAATAAAAATCTGCAGCTAATGGATGCTTATAACACTCAATCCTGTTTCCGGTTGTTTTTTTTCTGCGACCTAATATAAACGGATGTACGAGCGTTGTTCTGATTCTCTAAAGAGCTACACATAATAGTAAAACTGTAAACTACTTAGCCTATCGGAGGCGACGATCCAGAAGGTTCGGGCATAGGACTGGTTCCCTCATCCTGTAGAATCTTTCAGATTTAAACAAACTATCACAAATATAGAAAAGCCAATCTAGAAAACAAACAAAATTACTCAAATCATCCCAGAATGGGCGGCTTAGTGGGTGTTTGCTTAAGGCGTGTGCTCCACGTGGAGATGGGAATGTCTAGATTGATTGTTCCTGACCAGAGAGACTCAGATCTATAACTTAACGTCGCTTAATCTTAGAAAAAACTAACTCAGTAGATCACTATCAACTGTCATTAATGATGGGGAGAGTCTTGCACGATTTCACATTCCTAATGAGCTTATACGAATCTTGCCCTGCCCATTTTGGCAGACACGGAAATTGTTCTTAGTAAGATCGCTCCTCTGCGTATGGAAAGTAATGGCAGCCTACCGCTCTGCACACCAGCCAAGAAACTTATAACAGACAAAGAGGTGGGCAGTTGGAAGAGCGAGGTTCCGCAAATGACATCAGGTCAGGTCAGGTCATCCCGTAACCGATGAGGTCGTTGGGGCACACATGAAGTCATCCTCACAACACCACGCCACTCTTCTCCGCTGCCTATGACTCTTCTGGTCGAAGATTGGTCCATTCGTTTACGTTGTCCTCCAATCTCTTTTTGGGACGGCCTCTTCGTTGTCTGCACCTTTCCGTGGAGGATTGTATTTGCAAGACCATTTGATCTCGATATGTCACCAGACCAAGCGAGTTTCCTTCTTTTGACAGTTGCCAAGAGGTCTTCAAAAGGCCCTATTGCTGTTGTAATTATATCTCATATTTCCTCATTTGTAACTCGAACTTTGTACATGACATTTAAAAGTCTTCGGAAACATCTCATTTCCAAAGCCTGTATCCTTTGTTGAAGGTCAGCTGTAACTGTCCATGTCTCACAAGCATAGAGGAATATTGACAGGACCAGTGTACGCATTAATCTGATTTTCGTGCATAGTGTTAACCTTTTATCTTGCCAGATTTTGTTAAGCCGTGCAAGCGCCGCTATTGTCTGTGCTATTCTGGCCAACACCTCACATTTTGCTCCTTCATCACTGACAATCGACCCTAGATATTTAAAACGGTCAACCACTTCGAGTTCCTGACCGTTAGCTTTTATCCTGCAGTTGAAGCCCTTGGAGTTGTTGGTCATTAATTTTGTCTTTCCAGCGTTTATCAGCAAAGGACATACTATTTGCTTTTTTCTAAGGTATATTGGAAATAGGGGACGGTCAATTGCCGCACGTAGAGATATGTAACAACTATGAGTTGTCTGGAAATAAAGTGTGAGAGTCGGCAAATATAAGTATATGTTACCACTGACATTGATAAAACTTATTGGGCAGCATAAATAACTCATATAATACATCAAACATATTCGGGGAGGAACAATCATTGGTTCACATCACCTCTGCATTGCTCCATCTAAAATATAATGTCACCGTTTCATAAAGTCTCATTGAAGTCGATATGACATCCTTTGCGTCCGTTATTTTTAATAGTAAGGTTTGCTAGATGCATGTTCATCCCTTCTAAGTCTCATTTTACGATTTACTTGGATGGTCAGACTGGCTCTGTTTTTCATTCCCGTTTACCACAAGAGGAGACTTATTTCTTACCCTTGTTTATCCTTTTCCTGTTTTTGCTCATTTCAGTTACTTATCTTTCAAAATTGCAGTTCTATTCTCTTACGTTTCGTTAAGTCTTGTTTTAATAGGCGCGTGTTGGTTATCTTTTGAAAAAGCTGTACCCAAGAAATCGTACTGTCTTAGTATATTCTTGAACATTTAAAGCAAAACCGACATACCAACGATTTAGTGGATTCCAGCGCCATTTGCACAGTAGTAGCTATAAACATGGACAGCTGTAAACGGATATAGAGTTTATAGCTATAGATAAGGAATGCATCTGGCTGATTATCTCACCTATCAAAAGTTGATAACCTGGTCTAAATAAGTCTCTTTCATTGCATCAAGGATGGCGGTGTCTGTTACGGAAATATAATTTGTTATTCAGGAGTTGTATCCGTCGACCCCAGAGATTGGGCGGCGCAAGTGGCGGACACGTAACGTTCGTCTGTTAAATCAGTTATCAGCACCATTGATGAAAACGTGTGTCTTGTGACTTTGGTTTGCGCCCTTCACCACGTTTGGCTGGAAAACTTGCCTTGCTACCCGAAGGGTCTCAGGCAAGCCGGATCAAGCATAGTGCCTCTGTTACTTTGTGATAACACTTTGTGAGGGACTTCCACTTTCACTCTGTGATAACACTTTGTGGTTGGC
Organism: Ariolimax columbianus; assembly: GCA_036924085.1. Classification (NCBI taxonomy): domain Eukaryota; kingdom Metazoa; phylum Mollusca; class Gastropoda; order Stylommatophora; family Arionidae; genus Ariolimax; species Ariolimax columbianus. The sequence continues at coordinate 33,493,659 of JAVGWX010000001.1, read as the reverse complement.
GTCCACTTTCACTCTGTTATAACACTTTGTGAGTGGTTTCCACTTTCACTCTGTGATTACACTTTGTGAGTGGCTTCCCCTTTCACTCTGGGATAACATGTTTTTTAAAATCTAGAACATTACTTGGAAATTACAGTTTCCTGTGACATTTAACATGAACATAGTGATTGGGTAGATTTTACGACAGTCTACTAAAACGATGTTTGCATTGTTTGGGATTCATGTGTAATCCTTGTATCGTGTGAATGATGTTTGCATTATTTGTCATTCATATGTGTTCCTTGTATCTTGTGGCATTTAATAGTTAATGTGGTGCCATAGAAATACACGCAATGATCGACTAGCTATCACCTATGACGTCAACTTGTGACATGGTTAGCGCTCATCATCACAATATGTTTGGACTGCCTCCTGCAGTTTTTTCGGTCAGACAGTTCTGTCATTGCTCCTGCACTTGAAATACTAATTCAATGACCGCTTGTATATTATATCTAGCTATTTTAAAATATTGTTCAATGTTTGTATAAACATAGTGTGCATATCTATATTATATTTGGTGTTATTTTGTTACTGGATACTTACTTCCGGTGTCCAACATGGTGACGTGCCATAAGCAAACTTGGCTAGAACACTGTGTATGTATGTGGAATTTAAGAAGTTTCAAATTGCAGGATGTGCTTTCTATGGTGAAAAACAGTTTGTGCAAAATGCCTTAAATTAAAAAATGTGGAACTCGGAAGTTAACAAAAACATATTCCCGGGTGTGTTCATCAATAAACCGTGCCTTCGCCACTGATTTTTCGAACCAGCGAAGCGTAGAGACGCAAAAAAGAAATAACTACAGAAGATGAAGAAGAGAATTACTCTCGTGATGCCTATGATGGATCACTGACAACACCAGAAGAGACAGAATCACACATATAAATATTCGGGAGACGGTTGGAACAATTCTTAAATTACATCGAGCAGCAGAGAATGAAATGGTTTGACCACATTGTAAGAATTCAACCAGACCACATTGTTCATGCAACCTTCCACATGACAACAGGAAGAAGGGTGAGACGTAGGCCAATGAAAATTTGGATACACAGCGTAAACGAGACCTGCGGTAAAGTGTTACTCGGGCCACTAGAGAGGCGAAAGACAAATGCATACCACGACCCTGGGCTACAATCGGGTAGAAAGTGAGACGACAAAAGAAAAAGAAGTTAATGTGTGAGGCCTATTATCCGGGTAGATTGGGTTCGAACGAAAGGCAGATCATCTAGAAAAAGGGCAACTCTGACTTCAAACAAGATGAGGTATTTAATTACCAAAGGCTACCGGCGAAATGCAACGGAAAACTGTAGCGCATTGAATATCTCTAGATTCATCTTATACAAAAACGAAAATGTATCACAATTGGCGCTGATGGGAGTTCGAAACGAACTGATAAACGTCATACATGATGAATGTCCATAACGCTAACGTCATTCCACAGGGCACTTGATGATGATGGCAAACTATCCTCGATTGATTCTCGAGACAAACATGACAAAAGAGGCGACTAAAGAGATATGTGCATGGCAACCGTATGGTGTAAAAACATACCAATGAAAACACACTGCAATAGATTTTAATCAAGCTTACCTAAAAGTTGATCAGGGTAGGCAAAATGCAGTGATGGACGTGGGCATCAGCAAAAGGAGCGACAGGATTTTTAATTTCATTTTGGATCAAGATGCTGAGCAATGCATGAGCTGTACCGGTCAGCGATTCAAAACTAACGGCTGGTGTCAGGGCCCGTGACTCAGAGCTGCGAAGACCATTCTCCGCCTCCACTTGGTGATCCTGGACTGCAGACTGCAACAAGGCAGACTGGATAAAGAGAAGGGATCGGAAAGGGATACCTAACCCGGTAACCAAAAATGCTTGCCGGTCGGATGTGTCGGACCAAAAAGTGCAAATATCGCAGTCAGGTTTTAAACTAGGATACAAAGCATTCCGTTCTCTGTGCTACATCTCTGGGCTACTTGAAAAGCCCTGTTCGAGCCTTGGTAGCGGGAGTGAGAACGAACGACGAAGAAGTAGAAGAACGAGAAGAAGAGGAAGAAGATGAAAAAGATGAAAAAGAGGAATTAAAAAGTCTACTAGGTCAAGGGGTAACTTATTTGTGTAGTATCTAAGAGCCAGAAAAAAAGTAGGGGACTAGGTAAAGTGCTGGATATACGTGACGGGGGAAATTGTGCCAGGCAATAAAACACTGACCCTGGATCGTTAGGTGTCATGGTTCAATCTATAGACGTCACAGAACATTTCTAGGCGGCATGATTTCCTGGTGGTCGTGTTTTGACGTGTCATATACTAATCATTTAATATCCTGGTCCTTGATGTATGTTTGTTGTCGGTCTGAGCATCAGACTGGTTAGAGTGCTTGATTTTCGTAGCAAAGATTAATGCCTTGTCTTTACACGCTCGAGTCTGCCAAGCTGTAACCTGACTTTCGATTAGCAAGTCAAGACAGCGAGGACGACAGATAGTCACCTTACCTTGTCAAATAGACTGAAATGTTATGTAAGGATGTATGTAGTACTTCATCCCTGGTGGATTGTCTCCTTTGTTTTGTTTGTTTACCTTGCTTATGGCAAAGGTTCGCCGATTTCAGCCAATCGTTTTGGTTGTGTCAGGCCGGGTGCATCAGCCAGTGTATAGTAGATGCGTATGTGTGTCTGTTTGTGCTGTGTATGCATGTACGAGTACAGAACATGTCGTCTAGAGATAGTGTCTGCTGTGAGACCCCATTTACCTTTTATACCGACAACTACAGGTGAGTTAGGAGTACCAGTGGAGATACGACCTCAAGATCTGACCAAGCTTGAGCGTGAAAAGTATTATCAGGGCTGGAAGAACCACAAGTTTAATGAATATGTCAGTTTGCATATCTCAACTCAGAGACAACCGCCAGACTATAGGCCCGATGGGTAGGTACATAAAATGTAGATTATTTTCTGTCATTGTTAAAATGTAACATCAGCGTTTGACATCTTTTTTTATTTTTTTTTATTTTATTTGTGTGTGTGTGAGTAAGTCAAGATTAAGCACAGGACCGGATATTGTATTATGTTAGTAGAAGCCTTATTTAAAAATAACAATAAGTTCAGACCCGATATTAGGGGTGATGGTGGCCCTAAACCTAGCTGAGGCCTATTGCAATGAGGATCTAAAAATTCACGCTGTTATGTGACGACCGAAATTCTTTCTTACCATTTCCAATAATTATATGTTATTTTCATACAAGACACTGAAGTTTCCGATGTTTATATGTGTATAATATTCATCATCACCATCGTGTTGGTCTTAAGTCTGGTAGTGTTATCTGAACATATCTCTCCATTTGATCAAGCCTATACAGCGCTCTTCGTCTCAGCATAGATTCATACCCTGATGTCTCTGCATGACTCTTCATCTTTGTATCATTTTCAACATTTGCCTCTGTTCGCCTACCTCAGTGAGGATATTATCAGTGGATCTTCTTTCTATCCAACTCACTCGTTCCATACTACGGTAGTATTTCAAACGTGTCCAAGCTCTTTGCATCTTACTTTGCCAAAGTCATACGGTGCATTTGACCATACATAAGTAGTGGATATTCGTTTCCTTATCTCGATCGTGAGTTCTTTGAGGTTATCATCTTTTGTTTTTCTCAGAAGGCTTTATTTTTGCCAATGCAATCCTCGCCTTAATTTCCATCTTATTTCTGTCATCGTCTGTGATGATAAACTAAATATGTAAACTTCTGTATTTGTTCGATTATTTCTCCATTGATCATTTTATTTATTTGCCTATGTTGTTTGGCTATTACCATAGTCGTTGTTTTCGACTTGTTTATTTTCATGCCAAACTCTTTAGCTGTGCTGTTAATTTTTTCGAGAATCCTTTGTAATGCTGCTATTGATCCTCTCCCTATGGCTTAATCATCGGTAATTGTGATTGCATTGAATTTCACACTTCTGTTAAAACCTGAACAACTTTTCAGAATACGCGCTATAGAGACTCGGTGAAAGCAAACGACTCTGTCGCAACCCCTGTCTTATTTAAACTGGGTCTGTTAGTCCTTCTTTGATTTATACAATCGTCTCTTGATTTTCATACAGGTTCTAGATTTCCTTAATGATTGGTATGTCAATACCTTTGTTATATCATCTGAATAGGTTTGTTCCAGGGGACTCGATCAAAGACGTTCTCGTAGTCAAAGAAGCAGATAAATAATGGGCGACTGAAATTAACGTAAACCAATGCTCAAGATGGCGCCATATATTTTTAATTGAAAGCACACGCTGTGTATTTCACGCAGCATTATTCATATCACAGATGGAGATCCTTGGAATGTCACCGTCTGGATCGCATTTTTGACGGTGTCCCTAGTCGTTCTGAAACATTATATGTTTGCATAAGTCTCAACATTTGTTGAGAAGTACATCATTGTTTTTACTTGAGTGTCTGTATCTATGGGTAGCCATGTGGTCACCATCATCCAAAATGACGTCGTGGTTTGTTACTTAGCGGACAGAGATTGGAACGTCATCATGTCTACACCCTACCGTATGAAATGGAAATACAAATGCATAGCTCAAGTTGTGTAGATACTTGCTGATCGCTTATGGGAAATCGGCTGTACATATTAACAGTGAAGGAGACAATATCTGCTGTGAGTAAGTCAGACTATAATGACCAATGTTTTTTTTCTTCAAATGCTGAGGAAAGGAAGCATTATAAGAACGACCACCCAAAAAACTGAAAGTGCGAGCCTAAAATTGCAAGTGGGAAGCTCCGATGTTGAACGGGGAAAGAATGATAGATCATTCAATTTCAGAGGTTAGCTCTGTGAAACTTGATATATTGGGTGTGGCGGTGGAAATCCTTACCGATGCCTGATACATGAGGAAAAAATAATATATATTAATACGTTTAGCAGCAGCGAGACATGAAAGAAGGGTAACAATTTGTTCAAAAAGAACCTTGAAAAATATGTTTATTACAACAACCAAAATGATGGAGTTGAAATGAAGGTCTAAACCATTCGATATTGCCAACTCCAGAACACGGTAAGGAAGAGATAGCTACACATTATTTGGACAACAGATCCTGAAATCAATTAAATCTACTGATATTCTGATGATGATGATAATAGAAGATATAAACTGCAATTAAGGAAAGGGAAAATACCAAAATATAGTATGGCAATTTGGACTAGAAAAACGAAACGATAGAAGTTGTACGGTGATACATTTTTGTGACGAAAACCTATTAGTTGTATTTAACACATTTTCCAATAATCTCCAAAAAGATTATACACGTGAGAAAGCCCAGGAGATATTGTAAGAAATCAGATTGACAATATTCTGATAAATGAAAGGTTGCAAAATGGTGTAACAATGTCAATAACAGTATCCTGGTGCAGACATAAATCCCTATCGCAGCACTGTAGTGTTTAAAATAGCCATCATACTGAAACATATAAAAAGAAGATATACCTCAGTTAGATATGTCAGCATTAAATCTTCTTCTTCTTCTTTCGTTCGCTTTAAAATATTGTCTATATCTGCAATGTTGTCTCTTGTATAAACTTCACTGTCTTTTGCAGTTCACATATAAGTCCATAAAGTTTCTCTTCCAGTGTTGTTTCTATGGGCCAGTGAGATTTTCTCTGTATATCATATTCGGGGCAGTTTTGTAGTATGTGCTCTGCTGTCTGGGGCGCCTGTCCACATGTAGACATGGCTGAGTTGCCAATCTTCCTTTTTGTGTACATGTGGCTGCGGAGTCGGTTGTGTACTGTTCTAAGGCGCAACACAACAGTTTGCTTTTGTCTGTTCCTGTTATGGTAATCGTCTGGTGTTACTGTTGGTAGCTTTCTGATTGATTTGATCATCCTTATCTTCTCTTGGTATGTAACTGGCACATCTGGTTGCTCGTCTGCAGCACCCTCCTTTGCCAGTCGATCTGCTCTCTCATTTTCTGGTACTCCACAATGAGAAGGTATCCACTGCATGACAATCTTGCGCTGGTTGCTCAGTTCAGACAGTAGATCCTGTAGATCTGGCAGTTTCTCAAATTTAAGTGCTTGGAGTGACCAGCATTAAATCACTCAGACAGTATGCAGAAATCTCTTGTGAAAGTCAACAATAAATACCATAGGCTACTGTCAAAAAGCGTAGAACAATGCAAAAGTGAAACCCGGAAGAAAAAGTAAGCACCAAGTGAAATATCTAAAAACAAGTGTACAAATAGCCAATTGGCTGACTAGGCTGCAGATCTAGGGTCTCAAGATTGTAGTATTTGGTGTTAGACCGATACTTTCTTGACAAAACGACACACTTCCCAGACTAGTTCTGCTACATAATTGGTCGACTGGGGCCGTTTTCGAACGGAATAATATCCCTCATGAACTGGGGATTGAACTTAGATCGCCCGACTGAGCAGCCAGCTGCTCTAACATGTACGCTACGGTGGCTACCCTGCTAAAAAAAACATACAGAAGAGAATTTGACACAGAGTAGGCAGCAAATTTATGCGTGAACAATTTGGACTTAAACAGAACAGCGAAAAAGAAAATCGATATTATGTATGAGGGGCTGGTCATATCTCTTTACGCTGACCATCAAGGAGTAACGGTAGAAAGATGAAACTTGGTTTGTTCAAAGTTGAACTGGACCTGTGAATATTATTTTTCTGCGAGCTTTTCACCTGTAGTGCATGGTGTAACATCCCTAATGAACGGATCTGTTGCTTCAACAAAATGTATAAGTCAGAGGACATATTCGTGATTAAAGTATTAACCTTGCAAGTGAAAACAACTACATAAATACACATATACATGGAATCAGTGTTTCATTACGCCTGTCTATGAGACGTCTAAAAACTGGTGTAGACAGTTTAAATGTGGCCGCTTAATTGCTACTGATTTGTCAAGATTATCTAGAAGACCCGCTTCAGAGTGCAAAGATGGAAATGCAGGAAGAGTGAAGAAATTCCTTGACCAGAATTTAACAAATGACAATGACAGAGATAGTTAGTGTAGTAAAACTTAATAAAACCACAGTTAGTAGAGTCTTACACAAGAAACTGAACACGAGAAATGAGTGCCAGCGCTCGCGGTCTTCTCCTTCTTCTTTTCCGTTCGTTCTCAATCTCCCACTACCAAAACATGAACAGGGCTTTGCAAGTAGCAGGATGTAGTCCAGAGAACGGAATGCGTTGTGTCGCTAGTTTACAGCTTGACTGCGATATTTTCACCTTTCGGTCCGACACATCCGTTTCCAACAGGGTTCGTGTTCTATTTTCCAGGTCGTACAGATATGACAGAAGTGTACCACTTGCTGACGGCTCTATATTGAATAGGAATAAACGCTGTGAAGATTGTCAGCTCTATATGACATTCCCTTCATGGTCAGCGTAAAGAATTATTACCAGCGCAGTATATAAAAATACTAGCAGTAAAATATATAGAGGTAAATAAGAGCATCTATATGTTCTTTATAAGCTATAAAAAGACCTTTGACAGAATCTAGCATGAGAAACTAACTACATATCTGGTAAAAATAGGTAAAGATGGAAAATACACAAGAATGCTCAATAACCTACATATGATCTGACAGACTTTACTCGCCATATATAGGTGTAAAAAGAGGAGTACTACAGGGATGCATACTGATCCATTGTCTGTCATAACATTTACACTGAACACATTTTTCAACATATCGAGGAAAATTCAGAACTCGTGGACTCATTATGGGCAGAGTATCAATAAATAATTTCACATTCGAGGATTATATAGTTCTGCTTGCTAAAAGCGAACGATAAGAAATTTGTGATATAAGTAAAGAACAAAAGTCATGTGTCTGGATTGAAGATTAAGACTTGAAGAATGAAAACGATCATTATTAGCAAAGTACGAGGTGGCGGCAGGGGGGTTTTGGTATGGGGGACAATTTCAAGTAGTCAAAGTGCCATTTATTTTTAGATATAATCTCCTGTAACATGTATGCCCATATCCGGACAAAACAGATCCAAATGGATACAGGCCCATAAGCCTACTGAGCTGTGTCGGCAAGCTGATGGAACGGATGATAAACACCAGACTGATGTGGCATCTGGAAGAAAAACGAATACTAATTCCACAGCAAGCCGGCTTTAGACAGCACAGATCCACTGAGGACCAGGTCATCCTCATAGCCCAGGAGATAGAAGATGCCTACCAGGCACAGAAACACACAGTAGCTGTTTGGGTGGATCTGGAAAAGGCATTTGACAAAGCATGGAAGGACGGACTTAGAGTCAAGCTAAGAAGAAGTGATGTCTGTGGGAAGATGTACAAGTGGATCAACCACTACCTCAAACAAAGAACGGCCAGAGTCCAAGTACAAGGGCATATGAGCAAAAAGGTGACACTCGAGCAGGGAGTACCCCAAGGGAGAGTATTGTCCCCCACACTCTTCCTGGTATATATAAACGATATTACAGAGAATATACCAAGAAGAGTCCATAGCTCAATGTTTGCAGACGATCTGGCTATGTGGACCTCTGAAAAGAATCTCACCATAGCAAGAAATCGGATGCAGACGGCCCTAACATCGCTGGAAGAGTGGGCGAACTCATGGCTAGTCAAAATAAACGAGAAGAAAACAACATGCACAATATTCTCGCTTTCATTAAAACCCCAAAGTACCAAATTAAGTCTAAATGGCAAAATCCTGCAGCCAAACGACAAACCAACCTATCTGGGAGTTACATTTGATCGGCGCATGACATGGAAAAGTCAGATTGAGAGAAACCGAATGAAAGCCAGAGAAAGAATGGCAATCATGAGGAAACTTGCTGGCACAAGCTGGGGAGCAGACGAAGGCATACTAAAGAAACTGTACACTGCAAGAGTGAGACCAGTTCTCGAGTATGGCATTGCGGCATGGACAACAGCAGCGAAGGCGAACTTCGATAAAGTTAACAAACTTCAAAACCAAGCCATGAGAATTATAACAGGTGGCATGAAGTCAACGCCAATTGTAGAACTTGAAAAGATTACAAAACTGCAATCCATGACCGATAGAAGAGACTGCAGAGCCCAGCTGCAGTCAGAGAAACTCCGAAGACTGACGGACCATCCAATGTACCAGAGACTAAACAATTTGGGAAATGGGACACTAAAGCGGAGAAACTTTGCAGAAATAGCCAAAGCAAAGATGCACGAAGATCCCAAAAACGCACTAACAACACCAAAACCCATCACTACTGTACGAAAACCTACCTGGAGGCAGGATATATTTCCAGAGGTGGTAGAAAATATACCAGGTATTGCAAACAAAAACTGCCAGACTGAAAAAGAAAGGAGAGACACTACCCTAAGCTTCATAACGAAAAGCTACCCAAGCATGGACTGGACCCATGCATACACCGACGGTTCTGTAACAAACACTACACAGAATGGAGGGGCAGGAGCATTCCTGAACCTACCAAATGGCAGAAAAATAACACTGTCATTCGCTACTGGTAAGTACACAAGCAATTTCAGAGCGGAGGCAGAGGCACTGAGGGCGGCAGTGGAAGAAATGGTGACACACAGTGAAAATGAGAGCCATATAGTCCTGCTGACAGACGCTCTCGCCGTAGTCACAGCGCTAAAAAGCCAGAAAAACACTGAGCTTAATGACTTAGGAGCAGCACTCTGCAAACTGTGCCAGCAATCCGCACCAAAAAGGGTAGTGGTACAGTGGGTTCCGTCACACTGCAACATCCAAGGCAACGAGGAGGCAGACAGACTGGCAAAAGAAGGTGCAAGACTACCACAAACAGATACCAGTATGACGTACGAAGATTCAAAACGGCTTATCAAAGCCAAATACATGACCAAATGGGAAACCGAACATACTGGTTACACCAAAAACGATGCCTATTACCAGTTGAACCGAAGAGAGCAGGTCGTTGTCTTCAGACTTCGCACTGGCCACAACAGACTGAGGTACCACCTATTCAACAAATTGAAGATAGGGTGTACCGACGAATGCCCGTGCGGTACTGGTAAAATGACCACTGAACATCTGCTGCAGAACTGCCCGACATACGAGAATCAGAGAGAGCAGATGTGGCCATTACCAGTGGAACTGCAAGACAAGCTCTATGGCAGTGGCGAGAGCCTCAGGATGACCGCCGCTTTTTTCGAAAAAATAATGGTTACTGTCTGACTGTGTACGCAGAAGAAGAAGAAGAAGTATGCCCATATCCCAACGTTTAAGTAATGCTTGAAAAGCTTCAGCGTAGACAGTATGTCTGAATCAATACTAGATAGCCTGTTTCGATTCGTCATCAGTGCTGAAATACTGACCTCCCAAGAATCCTATTAGGATTGGAAACAGTTGAAAATTGCTTGGAGTGAGGTCAAGGCTGTAAGGTGAATGTGGCAATACCTCCCAGCCAAGTTGCTGCAGATGGCACATAGTGCGTTGAGCCGTATGAGGTCGAGCGTTATCTTGGAGGAACAGGACGCCTTTTGTGATCAAACACAACGTACACTAACCTCTTGAAAATGCAAATGTTCACGAATAGTAGTCTTCACTGTATCTAGAGAAAGACTTGTCTCTTGTGCAATTTCTCGACAGGTTATGCCTCGATTTTTCAGGATAAGGCGTTCCACAATCTGAATATTCAAAGGAAAGACTGGGATGGTTTGAGAGCCACCAGAGCAGGAATCATCACTCACTGAAGTACAGCCTTCTCTCAAACATTTATACCATTCAAATGTGTTACTGCGAATGGGTGTCTCATCACGGTATTGTGATTGAAGTCGTCTGTAAATTTTCGCAGGTCTCACGCCTTCTTTCACAAGAAACTTCATCACAATACGTAGTTCAATGCAAAGCACTAACAGTGTTATCTGCCATTTTTATTTATCTGTAACAGGCCCAGGAATAGTGGGCCACCTAGCAGTAGTAGGACATAAGTGCCCCTAACTAATGATAGTAGTTCTAGCACGCTTTAACTCATTTAGGTAGAATTAGAACCAAAAGTTCCGGTTTGATTTGAATGTCCCTCGTAGACTCAAAACTTACTCTACAGATTACACTAGACTATCAAACAATAAATATCTATATATAGTGCTCGGAGAACATCAACTGATTGACAAGGCAAAGCTTGGCAGGTTGCACCATCACGATAAGAGATAGAGAACGTTGAGGATCTATTGCAACCGACCTACAACAAGGAAAAGGCACTTGAACTCGATTGGATCTGAAGAACTGTATTTCTACTATTATTATTATAAAGCGGGATACATGTTAAAACTATTAAATTTTAAACATAAAGAAAAACGAGATGTTGAAAATAAGCACCTTTAACCAAGGGCCAGTCATGATTGGAGGTGAAACACTAGTGGAGGTGAACACCTTCACATATTTGGGCAGCACCGTCGATACTATAAGGGGCACATAGGTAGATGTAGGGGCTAGAATTTAAAGGCAAAGAAAGCAGTCCCGTTATTTAATTATGTATGGAAATCCAGGGAAACAATTACTGAGAAATATAATGGCAATGTATAAAAACAGCCAAAGTTCTGTGAGAACAACAAGCGGACTCACTAATTAGTTTGCAGTTAAGACCGATGTAAGACAGGGATGTGTCCTATCACCAATTTGTTCATTATATGCATGGGCTGAATAACAACTGAAGCAAACTCTGAAACCACCACAATGAATGCGCTCCTTTTTGCAGATGAACAGAGTATCTTTCATTCAGATGAACATAACCTCCAAGAACATCAGATGCCATTGACTATGTCTCCAATAAATATAATACGAGGATTGGTACAGCAAAGATAGAGACAATGAAAATCAGCGTAAAAGAGAAAACATTAAATATTCAGATAGAAAGAACCCAAAAAAATGTCAGATAATTAAAATACTTGGACAACGTGTTCGCATAAGATTGAACGCTCGATAGAGAGGGGGAATAAGGAACACAGAAAGCAAATGCGGTTTCAGATCAGCTCTTACCATTACTAAGAAGCAAATACATCCCAATGGAGACAGAGAGACAGCTGATCAATTGTATGTGTATTACCAACTCGCTGTTACCCATGTCAGACATAGACTCTCACCAAGGCACAAGAAAAAAAAATCATGGTATGCTAAATTAGATTTTTGAAATGGCTGCTTGGGTGATAAGACTGGGCAGAGTACGAAACAAAGAAATCATACAGAATGTGGGTACAACACCGTGCATGGAATACGTGGAAAGGTTAAGAATAAAATAGTTTGGTCATCTGACTAGAACACAACCAAAGTTATCAGCTGCGTCTAACTACAATACCAAACATCAGGGTTACAGAGCAAGAGACAGACCAAGAAAAAGATGGATAGATGGTGTCAGTGAGACACTGATGAAACACGGAATGACAACAACGTCGGAGACAAAGCTGGCACACGAAAGAAAACCGGGCCTTCTGACGACGTCTAACTACACACGGGGATTAAAGATAATGACGATAATGATTTCAGGAAAATAAAGACTAAAACTAAATTAAGATTGTTTCATTCCAATGCCATGCTAGCGTAAGAAGCAGAATCTCAGAAAACAACAAAGACAAAACAGACGAAACCCCAGTCGTTCATCAATAAATATATACGGAGGATAATGGGTGTAAGGCTGGCAAGACATGTTGAGGAATGAAGACTTATGGAAAAGGAGTCAACAATAACCAGTAAAGCAACAGGTCAAAAGTAGAAAATTTGGTTGGATAGGATACGTTATGGAAATCACCATCAAACCTGTCAGACAGACCATGACATGGAATGCACATGGACAAGTGAAGAGAGGTACAACAAGACAAACATGGAGAAGAGACTGGGAAAATGAACTTCGGTTCTTGTGTACCTCAATTGGAGAGATGCAAAAAGGGCATATCAAGACCAAACTTGCTGGAGGACTATTGCTAATGGCCTATGTCCCGAAAGCATTAACGAGCATTAATGGTGATGATGCGGATGATGATGATGATGATGCCAAAACTACACAACATCTTCTTCTTTACCAATCAACTGATGCTAAGCTTCTAGTCCGGTGAGGTTCACGAAGGAGACTGTGCGTTTCAGGTCTTCGCCAGTCCTCCATAGCTATTCGAGCATGGTCGCTCCCCCAGGCCAGACTGTCTCTCTTTGGTCTGCGTAGGGAGGGCAGTCTTGTAGAATACGTTGTGGTGTTTGATTGGGTGCTTCACAATCGCACGTGGCGATGTCTCTGAGACCCATTTCGTGGAGGTGGGCCTTGAGTCTACAATGTCCCGTTCTGAGTCTGAAAATCGTTGTTTGCCCATCTCTGCCAAGTTTGTCTATGCTGTCATTTTCTGACTTGTATTCTGTGTGCTGGTCTCTCTATTCTGTTCTCGTGGATCGAGTGATGTCTCTGTTTTTTTATAGCTCTGGTTCTGTGGATAGGGAGTCTGCGTGCCGCCACTTCCGGCTTTTGCCAGCTCATCTGCTTTCTCGTCTCCATGGATCACAGAGTGAACTGGAATCCATTGTACAACTAAATCTGTATTTTTATTTTTTTATTTTTTTGGGGTGGGGGGGGGGGGGAGCAATCCGATGTTGTATTTTATTTTGTGTGAGAGTCTATCTTTAAGCCACACAGTAAGTGAATCATCCCAACCGTGTAAAACATATGTAGTCACAACAGACTTCCAAACATTTCATAAAGAGCTATCAAAGAGGGTTGTCCATGCAGCTAGAAATCTCATTATGTACGATAAATTGCTTCAGGAACCACCTATGCAAAACGCGCAGTTCTTTTGCGCAGTCTTCCTGTATATTACCAGCTGCAGGGGTTGCACCGTGCTTTGTTAGACGTTGACAGGGAAGAAGAAGAAGTCTTGTCAGCAACAAATGGTTTGAACGACGGTTTAGACTTGATTTAGTCGCTCCTCTTCTACCGTGGGAGTGTAAATCTTTTTCTTGTTGTTTCTTGTGGCTTACATTTGCTGTAGGAAGTTATAGCCAGCCCTGTGATTAGCCCTCTTAAACAGGTCTCTTACGACATGCTTGACAGGTTACAGTGTTACTCTCCATTGCTCCATTTTTAGACTCCGAAAAAAAAGTTAGTATGCTACCAATACAAGCTAAGATAATATCTCATTTTAATGCAGTTGTCTCATTTACAGGTGCAAAGACACTGACCAAATTTCACATCTCCAAAAGGCAAGCATTATCATATGTTTCTTTAATGAAGCTTGGTCCGTTCTGCTGCGAACAATCCACAGTGTTCTTACACAATCACCGACAGACTTGATTGAAGAAATCATTCTTGTCGATGATCACTCTGAGATGGGTGAGATTATTAATATTATTTTGTAAGCTATCATTACATTTACAATGTTATTCACTTTGCTGGTTCTCACTAGAAGGTTTATAGAGCTTAGAAATAAAGGCCGTTGTCTTTTCAGCCACCACGCAATGTACAATTCAGGTATTTGTTTTAATTTCGGTAGAAAAAAAACTTAGACCTTAGATGCCATCTTTACAAGACGTTCACTGGGTAGGGAGGGGAGGACGAAGGAGGGGTATGTAAAAGGTGGATAAATGTGAATATAGTGGGTGGGTGGGGGGTTTTTAAGTGGACGTTCGCATGTGCGTCGCTGATTCCAGACTGTATCGACTAATGTCGATCCTTTGGATCAATTAGCTACGTGTAGAGCGGGGAGGCTTTTAATATGAGCAACAGCTTTCTCTTTGTTGAAAGATGTTCTAGCTTGTGTTACCACTCCAAGGCCACATCATTTTATAGTAAGTCATGACCGAAATGGACGACTACTTACATGATAACTCATACACGGCAACTCTCCCTCAAATTGAAATAAATATTAAGAGTAGAAACCATTCCTATCTGAAAGCTTCTTACTGTCCAGCTGAATCAAAATAAACTTTTGTCTGGCCAGTCCGTCCATCTGTTATAGACTCAAAATCTCTAACGTGTAGGTGGAGAGGAGAACTAACGTCTGGTCAGGCAAAAACCCACTGATCAAACATTTTAGTCTGGATCAAGTCAAATCTACTGGTCAAGACCCCCCACCTCATCTCCACTTAGTTTCCTGAAAACAACATGTTCTATGGCATTCTGCTTTACGAGGTAGGGGAACGACGCGATCCCCGTAGTAGTGAGCGTCATGCAGATGAAACCAATCATAGCACAGTCGCCTGGAGGAAACCGATCTACCTTCTCTCGGGATAGGATGACAGCTACTGCAACCAGACAATTAATGTCATTTTCATAGCACACAAAAGAGTAATCTTACTCATTGTGATTATTCAAGACCATCAACATCTATCATATGAAAGGGTTTTAACTTCTATGCTCCCGTTCTTTGAAACAAACAACCTGAATAGGATAGACATTTTCTGGGGATAACCTTCACAACTGATATGATTTAAACAGCCTGAATTGTATATTAATTTTCTGGGACAACTTTCACAACTGATATGATTTAAACAGCCTGAATTGTATATTAATTTTCTGGGACAACCTTCACAACTGATATGATTTAAACAGCCTGAATAGTATATTAATTTTCTGGGACAACCTTCACAACAGATATGATTTAAACAACCTGAATAGTATATTAATTTTCTGGGACAACCTTCACAACTGATGCCATCTCATATTTGCTGTTGTACTATTTTTACTGCGTGGATTCTCATTTCTAAGAACTAAACTAAGTCTTTAGTAGAGGTAGACGAAGGTAACATTTAAGCCTGTCTGATTGGTCAAGGCGGTGTTGAGTTGACGTTCGCAAGAGGAGAGGGTTGGGGAGGGAAGGGTGGTTGTGTCCATTAAATCTGAACAGAGGTGGGCAACGAAAAAGGGGTGGTAAACAAAAATGTTAGAATTGTGTGTACGTCTTTTATAGATGATCCCTTACCAGAAGGGAAACCCTCGGTTTCCTAATGCAAGAGATTGAACTCTCTAACTGTTTGCACGCAGTAATGCTCTCCTGAACGTGATGATATTGTTGAGTTAGAGAAGAAAGACAAAGGTTGGCCCATAAGCAGACACTGTCGGATTAAGTGTTGAGTGACTTTGGTGAACTAGGCATCAGTTATTTATGAGGTGGGTAACCAGCTCTCTTCCTCGCTGCATTGACGTCCATATCCGTAACTCAGGTACCCATTTTCAGCTGGATAGACTGGAACCTATTATCGAATTCTGCACCTTTTACTTGTGAGGGAGGGAAGAGACAACTTCTTACCCTCACATCTCCTCCTGTTGCATTGCTCTGAATAGAGTTTCATATCGCTATGGATTGCCAGTCCGTGTTCCCATATCACTATGGATTGCCAGTCCGTGTTCCCATATCACTATGGATTGCCAGTCCGTGTTCCCATATCACTATGGATTGCCAGTCCGTGTTTCCATAATCGTTTTCTCGCGTGTATACTTGTCGACAGCACATACAAATATTGTTGTTGGCTAAATATTTTACTAGATTACGTGTTCTTCTTGTAGACAGGTGAAAGTGCCACCTTAGGTACGTTCAGTTTTCTAAAGCAGTGGTTCGCACCTTTTCCAGATCGTAGACCCTCTTAAAGCAATCATTATTTTCACTGTGGGTCCGGGAGTTGGGGAAAAGAACCACTGTGTCGGTGAATAGTGGAAAAGGATGATCCAGAAGAAGATGGTATCAAAAGGACGGACAGTTTGAAGATGTCATTTAATGATGTTCGCAGACCGACTTGCCCGAAACCGCAATGTGTTGGATGTTGCCGTATTAGAGACTGTAATCTGGATTCAATTTAATTATTACTGATAAACGGAATGAAGAAATCACTGAAACATCCTTTTATTTTCCTTTACGTTTGTACAATCAGAAGATAAAACTATTGGTAAAAAGCTTTTTGTTTTTTCTAAAAGGTACGTAAACTTAGTACTGACTTTTCATTGGAAGATTCAATAAGGATTATAAGTACAGGATGAAAGAGAACAATATTAGAACAATTAAAAAAAGGAAATAGATGTAGGTATTATAATAGATCATACAGGTAAGGTGTGGGAGCAAGTCCAGATGGCAGTGAAAATGGAAATGCAATGATAGGTTTGATTAAGAGAAACATTACACATAAGAGCAAGGAAGTGATAGTCAAACTTTATAAATCATTGTTAAGACATAATTTGGAGTACTATTTTCAGGTGTGGATTCCTTATCGTAGAGTGGAAATAGACATGCTAGAAAGGATACAAAGAGCTACGAAAATGATCGTGGTGTTACAGAATTATAATTATGAAGAAAGACTCAGAAAAGCTGGCTATAGTGTCTAGAACAGCGAAGAATTCGAGCTGACTTAATACAAGTTTACAAATCAGAGGAAAGGATCAATTAGACTATAACACGTTTTTCAAAGTTCAACCATCTACAAGAACAAAAGGGCGCGCTCCAAATTGTTTAAAGACATGTACAGATTGGATATTAGGGAATATTTTTTTAGTCAGAGAGTGGTGAATGCTTGGAATGCATTGCCACATGATGTGATGGTGGCAGGGTCAGTGCATGTCCAATTAAAGCCTTAAAATTAGATTGGAAGCTCACATCTATTTTTAGTATCGGTGGAGGGGAATAAACTGGCTGTATATAGACTGTAG
The DNA here is from genome assembly GCA_036924085.1 of Ariolimax columbianus. NCBI lineage: Eukaryota > Metazoa > Mollusca > Gastropoda > Stylommatophora > Arionidae > Ariolimax > Ariolimax columbianus. Next base: position 33,476,007 of record JAVGWX010000001.1, on the reverse strand, counting down.
AGGCTTCTAAACCAGTATAATGAAGTTACGTTTACAAAAGGAGATTTCCATATCTTTCTTGTGAAAAATTTCTAATCGGACCGCGTTCTCACAAGAAGAGTCAAACATCGATGAGTGATAAGTTTGTACCATTTCATAATGTCAGTTTTTATTGATCTGATAAGACAGTGACAACTCTTGTCCCAGACAGCTGGCGCCTTTCTAGTTCTCACCAATCTAAATAACATTCTCTGTGAGTAAATCTGTTTTCATATTTTGGCACACAGTGGAAAATTGTCCGCCACTTCCCTTTACAATATTACTCACCACAATTTTGCGTAATTCTTAAACAGCAGCAGCAGCAGTAGTAGTAGTAATAGTAGTAGTAGCAATATGTGTAATATAGGTTACAGTTAATATTTTTACCCCCGGCCCCATTTTATACCCCGGGCTCGAGTACTATGTACCCCTTGTACTCCACTCTCATAGATCCTGACTAGATTGTTTGTTTCAGGAACCTCGACAAACATTTATTGGACCCCTATGGTTTCTAAGACCTCAAGTTGTGAGCGACTACTATCTCTCTCTCACTCTCTCTCTTTCTTTCTCTCTCTCTCTCTCTCTCTCTCTTCCAGCAAATATTTGCACTCAAGCTATCCTTACCGACATACAAAAAACCCGTTATATTTCAATCCATTTACTAGATGCGGCATAAGAATGTCAGTTTAAAGCAGCAAAAGAATATGGTCATAATAAAATTGGTGTAGAACGAAGATAAATAAGGGAGATCACACAGAAAACTGATGTACGTTTAGGGAACGTATCCTTTCAAAATCCGCCTTCCAAAAATGTAAAAGTGTCATGATAACTTCATTGTGCCATGTAAATACTGTTTAAATAGGTCTGTTTGTAATGAATCCACACAATAGCAAATTAATATTTTGGTTTTTACAAACTGCTTTCTAATTTCAAATAAATTCTTTATATTCATAGTAAGCTACCGTATTTTGGTCACCATGTATGCAAACTGCAAGTCGACCCTTTTAAAACTAGTTCCCTCTCTCTGACTCTTCTCCAAGTTTCTCTGATCATTCCTTCTCCTATTTTTCCTGTAGAAATCTGTGTGAATGGATTTATTTACATGCTTTCCATATATCTTCATCACTTTGTTCCTGTCATTGTAGATGGTGGAGTATAGTATAGGTCCAACACTAACTGCATTTTGGCCTACACGAACTTTTGGTGAAGCGTGTACCAAGTTATTTGCAGTGCGATTTCAAGAGCAATCGTTTTTACATTCTGAGGTTACCAGTCGAATGCACAGCCCTTCTTAGTTAGCCTCTTACAATATGCTGGACAGAAAAACAGCGACTCTACTCTGTTAACCCCGAGTACAACTGGGAACCTATTTATTGGCCACAATTATTTCCGTTCTCTCTTCTCACTTTGTTGCAGACTGTTGTTGTTGGATGCCCACAACGCAGTAGAATTATTCTATTGTACGCCCTGAAAATGACGTTTAGTGGCGGTTTGTAGCTTTTTTCCCATCTCGAACATGCTGATGAATGTGGGCCGGAGTCATCCAGGTGGTTCTGCTATGCTTTTGCTTCATCTGTGTCGCTTTCTACTCACGTCGATCCCCCACCTCATTAGCCAGGATGCCATAAAACAGCCCATTTCCATGGAGGATTGCGGATGGTCGAGCTGTGGGTCTTGGCCAGTATATTTTGCCTGACCATGACTAACATATGATCAGTATGTTGTGTCTGACCAGACGTTAGTCTTCGTACCCATTGCAGACTAAAAGAAGTGATTTCAGTCATTAAATTCGTTCATCTCTCAAATGTTGAAATGAGTCGAAATGTTGTGCAATCATTACCATGCATTACTAAAATAATAAATGTATTGTAATTGTTTGCAAATATGTACATAGCATGCACCAAATAATTTTGCAGTAATGATGCATGAACCCCTGGAATATTATGTGGCCCAGGTGGACAAACTAAGACTTCTAAGAATGTCCAGACGTTCAGGATTGGTCAAAGCAAGATTAGCAGGTGTGAAAGAAGCAAAAGGCCCCATCCTCATTTTTTTGGATTCTCATGTGGAATGTGAAGAAGGTAAATGTTATCAGTACAACAGAAATTGTTTGGATATAATCAATAGATAGGTGAATGGATATAATCAATGGATAGATGAGTGGATATAAGCAATGGATAGATAAATGAATACAATAAAAATAAAAAGATGTGTGGATATAATCACTGGATAAATGTGTGGATATAATTAATGGATAGATGTGTGGATATAAGTAATAGATAAATGGGCAGATATAATCAATGGATATATGTGTGGATATAATCGGTGAATAGATGTGTGGATATAATCTATGCATAGATGAGTGGATCTAATCAATGGATAGATTAGTGGATATAATCAATGGATAAATAAGTGGATATAATCAATGGATGGATTAGTGTATATGATCAATGGATAGATAAGTGGATATAATCAATGGATATAGATTAGTGGATATAATCAATGTATATATAGGTGGTATAAACAATGGATAGATTAGTGGATATAATCAATGGATAGATAAGTGGATATAAACAATGGATAGATTAGTGGATATAATCAATGTATATATAGGTGGTATAAACAATGGATAGATTAGTGGATATAATCAATGGATAGATAAGTGGATATAAACAATGGATAGATTAGTGGATATAATCAATGTATAAATAGGTGGTATAAACAATGGATAGATTAGTGGATATAATCAATGGATAGATAAGTGGATATAAACAATGGATAGATTAGTGGATATAATCAATGTATATATAGGTGGTATAAACAATGGATAGATTAGTGGATATAATCAATGGATAGATAAGTGGATATAAACAATGGATAGATTAGTGGATATAATCAATGTATAAATAGGTGGTATAAACAATGGATAGATTAGTGGATATAATCAATGGATAGATAAGTGGATATAAACAATGGATAGATTAGTGGATATAATCAATGTATAAATAGGTGGTATAAACAATGGATAGATTAGTGGATATAATCAATGGATAGATAAGTGGATATAAACAATGGATAGATTAGTGGATATAATCAATGTATAAATAGGTGGTATAAACAATGGATAGATGTGTGAACATAATCAATGTATAGTTGTGGCATTTATTTATTTCACTGCTTGTTTAAGACATAGCACATCACATTTGCAGATAACTGTAGTGAACTATTCAACCTTTTTATTTTTCTGCAAGAACAATGTGTTTTTATATCTACTAGTATATGCAGCCAGGCTGTATACTACGACACAATGCACTCCGTTCTCCGGACTACATCCTGCTACTTGCAAAGCCCTTTTCAGGGCTTGGTAGCGGGAAATTGAGAACGAAGAGGAAGAAGAAGAATATCTACCAATGAAGATTGAATATAATTTTGCCGTAACTTAATTAAATTCTAATTAAGGAAAAGTTCAGGGTACCTATTACCAAAGCTGTAGTTACAGATCTTTAAGCTTGATGCTAACTTATAATGGGTTATATAAAGCCAGTTCCTTCAGAAGAAGAAAGCTCTTTAGAATTTTTTTACAATTTCAACCTAAACATATGCAGAAATTCAATATTTTTAATTTTTTGCAGCAGTTTGGCAGGCAGTCTGGTAAAAGAAATGTATTTTCACAGGCTGGCTACCTCCCCTACTTGAGACAATTTTGGACAACCCAAATTTTGCTGTAACACCAGAGATTGATGTCATTGATCATAAGGATTTCTCTATCCAAGCTGCTGTTGATAATATTGGAGTGATTTCATTCGGAGGCTTCCTGTTTGACTGGGCCAATATCATGCCGAGGATCAAAAATGCAAGAAAATCCGCAGCTGATCCAATCAGGTCACTTTACCTATTCTCAAAAACTGAATAGACAAATATAAAAATATATAATTTAGCATAATAAAGGGAAATTGAGGCGCTAGTCCAGTCAGGCACAACATGCTGATCAGGATGTCGCGTCAGGGTCAGGTATAATACATTGACCAAGACCACAATCTCTCTTTTATATAGCGTTACCTGGAAACAGAAAGTTGTCAAGGCAGCCTGACTGACAAGATGCGGATCGATGTGATCCTAGAAGTAGTGAGCGTTATGCAGATGAAGCCAAACATAACACAACCGGCTGGAAGCCCGCGGTACACTTTAATCAGCATGCTCACTAAGCGAGGAAAGCTACTACAACCCACCACTTAACATCCTTTTCAGGGCCCACAAAAGAGTAAACTTACTCATTGTGAGCATTCAACAACAACAGCACAATATTTTTGTAGAAATCAGGTGCTTGTGACATTTACATTAAAATATTCATAAATTTGTCAAAATACCATATCGTATATAAACTTTAATTACAAAAATTATGCATAAATCAATCTTAAATATAAAATTCATCTTTTCTATTTAAGTAGGTGTACAGGTTTAGCCTCATATGTCCTATTTATGAAGTGATAACAATAAAAGAATGCTTTTCTGTTGGCCAAAATTGTGATAATTTTTATGCCAAGAGTGAAATTATTCTTCTACTTCTTTTTCTTCTTCTTCGTTCTCAATCTTCAGCTACCAAGCCCTGAAAAGGGCTTTGCAAGTAACAGGATGTAGTCCAGAGAACGGAATGCGTTATGTTATAGTTTACAGCTTGACTGTGATATTTGCACCTTTCGGTCTGACACATCCGACTTCAGCAGGAATGTTTTTAGTACTGGGTTAGCCTTCCCTCTTCGATCCCTTCTCCTTAGTCAGTCTGCTCTGTTGCAGCATGTTATCCAGTAGTTTGCTGGCCCTGACGCGAACAGTCAGCTATGGATCACTGACTGCTGCAGCTCATGTGCTGCTCTGCGTCTTGATCCCAAAATTATTCAAATGACAATTTATTCTGTATTGTAGTTAAAAAACATTGTTTTATTCTTTCTTATTGATAGTAGTAAAAAATATTATAATGAAATGCAAAAACAAATTTTATCTGACATTTCAAACACATGAAGACTGCTAATTATTTACCGCACATTTTGTTCTCATTCGTTCATCCTCAATTTTGGTATAGTTCTGACAGATTTTCTTTCTCTAAACCCTTTTTTATATTGATTGATAGTCTATTTCAAGTTGAATTTCATTTCTTCCTAATTTATTAACTGTTATGACAGTTCTTTTCTCTGCTTGTCTTCATGTCGTCCTGCATTACATCGATGGTCGATTGAAATGGATCTCCAGTGTACTCTACCTCTTGCCGTAAGGGTGCAATCTGACAGGCTTTTTCCAGTCCATCTCCTGATGTTATCCATCCACTTATAACATTGTCTATCTCTTGGATGACTGCCTTCCACCATACCCACTAGCATCGTCATCAGCAAGGAAGTATGTGTTGTTATATGGCCAAAACATGTTAGCTGTCTAACCCTGATCTCAGTCGCTAATTCTCTTTTCACCCTCAATATTTTCAGGAGCTCCACATTTCTCTACTCTTTCCAAGAAATACGACCTAATCTTCTATATACTTCCACTTAAAAGACTTCAATACTTTTTTCTAACTTTCTAAATTCTAATTTTCTATTTATAGTGTATCTGTTTGAATGTCAGTATGTATTGCATGTTGCTGAATACCATTTTGGCCATATCTATTCTCTTTTTGATTTTTTTTCAGAGCTGCCTTCTTCTGTTATTAGCAACATGGAGTAACCAGTGCAATATGAAAATAACTTAAGTTTATCTAATAAACTGGGGAGAGAAGACAAACGTCTGGTCAGGTAAAACATGCTGATCGGACATGTTAGTCAGGGTCAGGTAAAATATACTGATCAAGACACCCCACCACCCCTCCCCTTCACTTCCTCATAGTTTGATCTGGAAAGAGGCTCTTCATGGCAGCCTGACTAACGAGGTTGCAGATCGACGAGTTTCCTGTAGTAGTGAGTGACACGCAGAAAAAGTCAAGCATAGCACACCTGCCTGGAGGACCAAGGTCCACCTTCATGAGCACAGATGTAAGGACAGCTATTACAGCCCACTACTTAACGCTCTTTTCGGGGCACACAAAAGAGTAAACATACTGATTGTTGGTATTAAACAACACAAACAATCTAGTAAACTACCTTTTAGCAGGATGGAGTAGTTAGCCACAGTCCTCATTTAGTGCCCTTTCACAAAGTACTTTGCAGATGGAATGGCTCTGTTATTTAATTCCTTGAATATATGGTCTAAAATCAATGCATAGGATTTGTTTGTTTGTTGAGCCAATAAATAAAACTAGCCAAAGATCGGTTCTTTCTAGCTAGTCTTATGAAATGAACATCTCATCTCTATAAGTATGAAGATTATTTGACTTAGAGGCTTTGTCATATTCGCTATGACAACTCTAGTAGCACTATTTGACTTTTACATTCAAACTTGGCTATTCACTCCTTCATAGGTCTCCAGCAATGGCTGGTGGGTTGTTTGCCATCAGGAAAGACTATTTTGTATTGATTGGGACCTATGACCCAGGACTAGAAATTTGGGGAGGAGAAAACATTGAACTTTCATTAAAGGTCAGTATTTATAATGTAGACTATATATTTAGATAACCACACAGAGGAAACAAAGATGTGATTGTTAAGGAAGATGTAAGGAATAAATGGGACATCTTGAAAAGAAAGACATTAGCAGTTCAGGTAAACAAAATAACAATTTGTTTGTTTTTCTTTAAAGAAAAGGGGAGCCACCAAATTATGATTAAAACTGTCTCTTCTCAACTTGATTTCACTCTTTACAAAATATAGGAGCACCACTCACATTGACCATTTATGGAAGCCTACACACAAATATTTGAGAGGTGCCCTTGATTTGGTGGATTCTGTGGGAGTTTGTTTGACATGATGAGATTCTAGTCTCATGTACAGCCCTCTTTAATCATATTTTGAAATATGCTTGAAAGGTTGCAATGATGGTAATCTTGACTTCTCTGGACTCACATAGGTGATCTTGACTTCTTTTGACTCACATAGGTGATCTTGACTTCTCTGAACTCACATAGGTGATCTTGACTTCCCTTGACTCACATAGGTGATCTTGACTTCTCTGAACTCACATAGGTGATCTTGACTTCTCTGGACTCGCATAGGTGATCTTGACTTCTCTTGACTCACATAGGTGATCTTGACTTCTCTTGACTCACATAGGTGATCTTGACTTCTCTTGACTCACATAGGTGATCTTGACTTCTCTTGACTCACATACGTGAAGATAGACACAGATAGTCACATGTATTTGTGTTCAAGGAGATGAATAGATATTTTGATCAAATTTTCATGCAGTATGGTAGACAAATGTGAGTGTAAGGCTGAGAGGGTGAGGGAGGGGAGAGATAAGAGACCCTTAGACAACAAGGTAGAATGAACTGACAAGAAACCAAAGACTATCAGAAATAAAGAGACATGACTAATAGGGTGACTGTTCTCTGTAATATGGCTTGTTATTCCTTTTCCATCATGCATTAGGTGCAGCCAGGCAGATATAGGGACTGGATTAAAGTATAAGATTCTCACAGGCCTGCTGAGTGACAGGCAATCACAGATTGCAGCCAGGGAAACTTTTCTCTGGCATCTTCCTGTTTTTAAAAGCAGCAGAGATACAGTTATAAATAATTCTTAATTTTCGTCAAGAAATAAAGGATCCACTGTTTACAGAGTTACAGAAATATATTGTCCAGGCTTACATTTTAGAGCTATTTGTGGTGTTCCTTTGATACTTTGGATTGTTTCCTTTCCCATTCCCATCCAATGAGACAAATATTGCCAAAGCATTACCTTGAAAATAATATTGATTTAAATGTTGCTGGAAGAATAGTACAGTATACATAAGATTGCTAAGGAACATTGTTATGAATTATCTCTTATGAAATTTCTTTTAAGTTTTTCCTTATGTAAGGATACAAATAGAGAGAAGCAAATTGCAATAGCAAACATTCAACCAATATTTTTCATTCAGCTTTAAAAAATTCCATTATGGAGCGTGTGTCTTAAAAATAAGACAGATCGTTTATCTGTAAACTGCTCTTACCTGCAACGAAAAAAAAGCAGAAGTAATTTTTAAATCATTTTTTTTGTCAGCTGTGGACATGTGGTGGTGGAATTTTAATCCATCCTTGCTCACGGGTTGCACATATTTTTCGAGATGATTCCCCATATCTTCAAGGCAAGACAGCCGATTTACTTGTCAAGAATTCAGCTAGAGTAGCTCAGGTCTGGGCTGATGAATACCGGGATCTCTACTTTCATGGAAAGCCTTACAATGAGGTGAGTTGATTTAGATTCAGGAGGTCTGTGTTGATCATTGACAGTTACTAATATCATCATGCTGCTTAAATAATCAATTTATCTGAGACATAAATAAGTATCTTTCTTCTCCTTTTAGTTTGTGTAAGTAAAATTCTACTTTGTTACTATTTTATATTATTTATACTATTATTATTTAACCGTATTTTATATTGATTAAAAAACAAGATTGTATAAATAGTATTTGTAATAATTGTTTAAACTATTTTAAACATCAGGACAATGTTCTCACAGAGACAATGTACCTTAATTCCTAAATTACCACCACATTGAGAAACAAATGTATATAGATTACCCAAACATGTGAGAATTGTAAAATAGTCTTTGCTTACAATTTTAATGTGCCTGATTATTACAAGTGTACTAGCAATAACAATGCAAAAGATCCGTCCACCAATTAAACTGTACAAAATGATAGTAACTATAGAAGTTTAACAATTAAAGGATCTCCTACTTCCAGCATCCCTTGCCTGTCTCACATTGTCCTCCCTCCAACCCATACACTTACCCACTTTAACTCACCTAAATTGCCCTTCTTGAATCAGCACATAAGATGTACAAGTGGATCAACCACTACCTCAAACAAAGAACGGCCAGAGTCCAAGTACAAGGGCAGATGAGCAAAAAGGTGACACTCGAGCAGGGAGTACCCCAAGGGGGAGTACTGTCACCCACACTCTTCCTGGTATATATAAACGATATTACAGAGAATATACCAAGAAGAGTCCATAGCTCAATGTTTGCAGACGATCTGGCTATGTGGACCTCTGAAAAGAATCTCACCATAGCAAGAAATCGGATGCAGATGGCCCTAACATCGCTGGAAGAGTGGGCGAACTCATGGCTGGTCAAAATAAACGAGGAGAAAACCACGTGCACAATATTCTCGCTCTCATTAAAACCCCAAAGTACCAAATTAAGCCTAAATGGCAAAATCCTGCAGCCAAACGACAACCCAACCTATCTGGGAGTCACATTTGATCGGCGCATGACATGGAAAAGTCAGATTGAGAGAAACCGAATGAAAGCCAGAGAAAGAATGGCGATCATGAGGAAACTTGCTGGCACAAGCTGGGGAGCAGACGAAGGCATACTAAAGAAACTGTACACTGGAAGAGTGAGACCAGTTCTCGAGTATGGCATCGCGGCATGGACAACAGCAGCGAAGGCGAACTTCGATAAAGTTAACAAACTACAAAACCAAGCCATGAGAATTATAACAGGTGGCATGAAGTCAACGCCAATTGTAGAACTTGAAAAGATTACAAAACTGCAATCCATGACCGACAGAAGAGACTGCAGAGCCCAGCTGCAGTCAGAGAAACTCCGAAGACTGACGGACCACCCAATGTACCAGAGACTAAACAATTTGGGAACTGGGAAACTAAAGCGGAGAAACTTTGCAGAAATAGCCAAAGCAAAGATGCACGAAGATCCCATAAACGCACTAACAACACCAAAACCCATCACTACTGTACGAAAACCTACTTGGAGGCAGGATATATTTCCAGAGGTGGTAGAAAATATACCAGGTATTGCAAACAAAAACTGCCAGAGTGAAAAAGAAAGGAGAGACACTACCCTAAGCTTCATAACGAAAAGCTACCCAAGCATGGACTGGACCCATGCATACACCGATGGTTCTGTAACAAACACCACACAGAACGGAGGGGCAGGAGCATTCCTGAACCTACCAAATGGCAGAAAAATAACACTGTCATTCGCTACTGGTAAGTACACAAGCAATTTCAGAGCAGAGGCAGAGGCACTGAGGGCGGCAGTGGAAGAAATGGTAACACACAGTGAAAATGAGAGCCATATAGTCCTGCTGACAGATGCTCTCGAAGTAGTCACAGCGCTAAAAAGCCAGAAAAACACTGAGCTTAATGACTTAAGAGCAGCACTCTGCAAACTGTGCCAGCAGTCCGCACCAAAAAGGGTAGTGGTACAGTGGGTTCCGTCACACTGCAACATCCAAGGCAACGAGGAGGCAGACAGACTGGCAAAAGAAGGTGCAAGGCTACCACAAACAGATACCAGTATGACGTACGAAGAGTCAAAACGGCTTATCAAAGCCAGGTACATGACCAAATGGGAAACCGAACATACTGGTTACACCAAAAACGATGCCTATTACCAGTTGAACCGAAGAGAGCAGGTCGTTGTCTTCAGACTTCGCACTGGCCACAACAGACTGAGATACCACCTATTCAACAAATTGAAGATAGGGTGTACCGACGAATGCCCGTGCGGTACTGGTAAAATGACCACTGAACATCTGCTGCAGAACTGCCCGACATACGAGGATCAGAGAGAGCAGATGTGGCCATTGCCAGTGGAACTGCAAGACAAGCTCTATGGTAGTGGCGAGAGTCTCAGGATGACCGCCGCTTTTTTCGAAAAAATAATGGTTACTGTCTGACTGTGTACGCAGAAGAAGAAGAAAGAAGAAGAATCAGCACATCACCCTATCCAGCTCTTTCCCCCTTCAGAAAGTGTTAGATTTAAAAAGAGCTAGTTTATTTCTTAGTGTTAATTCTTTCCAGTTTTTTCAGGTTTTTTTCATTGCCTTCTTTGCACCTCTACCCAATTACATACTCCAACAAGAATGTAAACATTGTTGTAAATAATTATACTTCTTTATATGTTATGTAATTAAAAGAAAAGACAAAATTGTAAGTATAAATACTCAAACCAAAAGCGTGACCCTTCTTCTTCGAATGCATAACTGAAATCAAAAGCTCCTGATAACAATTTGTTTTCAAGACATCTTTGGTGATGCTCAATTTATTTAAAAATTGTATTTTTAGTCTAAACCATGTCTTCGAGATACAATCAAACACTTACACTGAAGACGTAATCAAAAACTTACATTTGACTTTAAATGTTCCATTGAAGAAGCTCTGTTGACATTTTGAGGTTCCAAGAATGATGGGTTCGCTAATTATTAAAGGTCCAATAAAAGCAGCTGTGCTGACTGCAAGTGTGTCAAATATTACGTTGGGACAACGTGCTACTAAGCCAAAGCGTTACTATGTGATGTCAATACTACACACTGTATTAATTAGTTTCTGCCTTTTTGAAAAATCATGGAATTACCGTCATCGGTTGTAATTTGTTCTCCCGAATATAAAAATGTATGGTTCACAGGTGTTCAGTTATGACTAGCCGAGATATTAAATATATTGCCCACTCCCATCTACATTTTGGAATCAACTTTCCCAAAGTCCCTAGTTTATATTTGTCTCTATATCTCTGTTAAGCCATTTTGCAGATTTTTTTAAAACAAACAAATTCGAAACTTCCTTAGGGGTCGACATAGAGCCATGGTTGATATATCATTGGAAAGCATTTTTCTAGGGCTTTCTAATAGTTGTATTTATAAAGCTGTAGAATCAGTTTGAAAATTCCGCTAAAGTATCTATCACAGTGTTGACAATTTGTGATAATTTAGAAAGTAATCCACAATAATTGATAACATATGTAGCACAGGACCTACACAAAAGATGTATAGAAAACCAAAATAGATAATTATGTAAATATATTAGATAATAATTTAATCAACAACAAGCAGACAGCAGGGATTCGGATTCAAACATGGAACATGCACAGGGAGAGGCTTCTGTTAGTATGAATCTGGAGTGTGCACAACCAGTAGCCTACAGGAAATATCAATGTCAGTACTTTCTGTCATTTTTTAAAGAGACTAAGCATCTGTGGTTTGACCCACAGTGCCACAATATTAATTTTTACACAATATAATATAACATGAATATCACAATGAGGGATTTATTGTTACACATTATGTTTATCAAATTACAGAGTACTTTGATCTTCATCTTTATATTTATTGCACAAAATATTTGACATTTGTTAATGATATTTAGGACTTTATTCATTTTCTGTGTACTCAATTTTAGAAAAAGTATGGAAGTGTACAGGAAAGACAAGAACTGCGTAAAAGACTTCAATGTCATAGCTTTTCCTGGTATTTGGAGAACATTTACCCGGAAATGTACATAAAATTTGCAGGTCGTTTTCTTGGAAAGGTCAATATTGTCTTGTGAGCTTTCTTATTCATTTAATAAATCATCTGCAGTATTTTTTTATTTTTACATTCAATATTATGGTATTATCCCTTACATAGTGGAAAGAAATATACATGTTAGTCAAGAACAGGCAAAATATACTGAACAAGACCCCCACGTCACTTCCACATAGTTCGCGTAGAAACAGTTGATTTTATGGCAATCTGGCTATTGAGATGTGAAATTGACATGATCCTTGTAGCAGTGAGCGACATGAAGATGAAGCCAAGCATAGAACAACCACCTGGCGGACCCCAAACTACCTTCATCAGCACGTTCTGGATGGGAGGAAAACTACTGCAACCTACCACTTAATGCCCTTTTCAGAGCGCACAAAAGAGTAAAGTTACACATTGTAGGCATCAAACAACATATATAGGTTTTGTAATATTATCCGGAGACAAAAGAGGACTATAAAGTGAATTGATATATCACAGTAATGGCAACAAATTTGTTTAGAATCAGAAATAGAAAATTGTTTAGAAACCAGCTAAAAAATGTAGAAAGCAGGCTGGATGTAAAGGACATACTATGAAGTGTGAGTAAATATAAACCTAGTGCCTGGCATTTGTCAGCCTAATATATGATATCTTCACTGAGTAGAACTTATGCTGGCTACATGGATGATCTGAAGATAGTATAGAACGATTAGGAGCAAGGACTTTGATACTTAAATGGAGAATTCATCTTATGTTCCAATGATTCAGACAATACATCTATCTTTAATGTACGTTTTAAAATTACAGTATTCCAATAGCCTTATATAGAATGCATTAACACTTGATTCATTGATTGATTGATTCACCTTGTCACTCCAAATGAAACATTTAGACAACACTACTGCTGGACCCTTTTACAATAAGCCTGAATCCAAGTATTTGCAGTAGCAGTTTCAGTAGCAATGGTTTTATATAATGAGATTTCTAGTAAAGTAAAGTAAAGTATCCCATAGCATTACTGCCGTAGGGGTGTGAGGTTTTAGCGATCTCACATTTCTAGCCCCATCCAAAACCCTATTTAGTCACCATTTACAACATCCTTGGGATGTTACAGTGGCCCTATTTTCCCAAAAACTGAACAGCCCATTTGGCTTACAGATTTCCAACAATCCTTTGCCTTATGCTTTTAGACATTGGTGTGTTTTAAGGGGAGCTTGTGGCCTAGGAATTGTGAGCTTGATTTACAATCCCAACATACCAGGTTCAAATCACGTTGAGTTCGGTTTAACCAACTGGGCATGTGGTCAATTTTTCATGGTATTTGTCCTGGTTGAGCCAGATGTAAATGGGTACTTTGTTTATTGTTAGGGATGGAAAGGCAGTGAGAAAAGGAACTGGCAACCCTTACTCATACAAGATGTGGTCTCGTACCATGAAGTCTATTAACACTTCATCCCTGACAGCAGTGTCAGCTATTAGACTACCTTTAGCTTTTATGTTCAGTTGTTCGACTTTCTGGTATTTTTTAAAATAAAAAAATATTTAGACTCATTTTGTTTTCATTTGGTTCAAGTTGACATAAGAACAAACGTGTAAGCAAAAATTGTTTCATCATTATCTAATTAATTTTAAATTATTTATTATTACTATTATTATTATTCACAAAGTTTACTTGATATACAGATAACAAGCATGAGTGGCTTATGCATACATAAATCTGGGACTGCTAATAATTTACTTCTTATGCTTGTGAACTGCAGGAAAGCGGTAAGTTTCGTTTTAGGAGACTTAACATTTCAAGATTTGCATGCATTTCTCAATATGTACAATAAATGAGCTGGCATAAGCTGATAAAATTGGGCTAATCGTTAGTCTTGAATTTCAAACTTATTATTAACTGTGTTTCATTGATCAAGTTATAACTAAGAACAGCATGCAGTTATTTTTCTGAAGCCCAAGAGATAGAATGGATAGACCAAAACTCCTAAATTATTTAACAAAATAATGTAAATAGATGTATATAGAGGATATTAAGAGCAGAAGAGTTCGATCTAAAGGACATTAAAGCATGGAAAGCTTAATACAATGATGTTAATGATTTAATATAACTACCATGACCGGCTCAAAGCGTCTTATTTTTTTTTCTTGTTAAAAAGTACATTCAATTATCTCCAAAATAACCTGATTCATAAAGACCTGTGATCATTTAAGAAAACTACAGCTTAATTTTAACATTGACCTCTGACATGGACAGTAAGAAAGAAAAAAATAATGCCACAGCATGTTTCTTAGCTGAATAGTTAATGTGTTCAGAAGTTGATGTTGTTTCCTTCTAATTGATGCATTGAGCAATGAGGCGTGGCTGGCTGAGTGATTTGTGTGTTGGTCTTTTAGCCACAGGGACATGTGTTCAGAAGTTGATTCTATTTCCTTCTAATTGATGCATTGAGCAATGAGGACTGGCTGACTGAGTGATTTGTGTGTTAGTCTTCTAGCCACAGGGACATGTGTTCAGAAGTTGATGCTGTTTCCTTCTAATTGATGCATTGAGCAATGAGGCGTGGCTGGCTGAGTGATTTGTGTATTGGTCTTCTAGCCACAGGGACATGTGTTTAGAACCTCAGTAAGGTATCAGCTTTTTTCTATTAAAGGTCAAATAAAAACCTACCTCGTACAGTGCATGGCATCTGCAGGGAAAAAGGGCCTTCATTCCTCAGCCCTTATAAATAGTTCCATTGGACCTCAGCAATAGAAATAATTGTGGTATTTAATGTGGTTTTTTTTAATGTAAACACTATTTTTAAACACCTGATAAACTATGCAGACATTTTGGTTAAATCATCTTCAGTGAAGTACCAAGACTGCGGCTTCACATACTCGTGACACGAAAATAAGCCTCAGAATATGAAAAGTTATCAAATCTATTATTTGTCACCTCCATCTATAATTATTAAGTTTTATTTCTTATCCATTCAGTCTGAGTCAGGCAACTAATTCTTTTCTGCAAAACAGGCAAATCATACTGATCAGACAATGTTAGTCAGGAGGTCCAGGTGAACATGCTGACCAAGACCCCATCTCACTTCTATGTTGTTCTCCCTGGAAACAGACTGTTTAATGGCAGTCCGGCTAACAAGGTGGGAATCAATGTGATTTCCATAGTAGTGAGCAACACGCATAGCACAGCAGCCTGGAGAACCCTGGTCCACTTTCATCAGCACGCTCAGAATGTGAGGAAAGCTAGAGCAACCCGCAACCTAATGCTCATTACAGGGGACACAAAAGAGTAAACTCGCTCATTGTGAGCTTTATCAAATATTTAATTTTAATTTTAGCTGCAAAGACCCATTCACAAAGTGTATTCGTTTCACAAACTACTACAGTCAAAGCGTAATTTGTTACCATTTTTGTATTTACTTTATCCTTGTTACACTCAACTGTGTATGATTGACAGAGCTTTTAGGATGCTTCTTCTTCTTCTGCGTTTGTCTGAATCTTTGGCTACTAAGCTCTGAACAGGGCTTTGTAAGTAGCAGGATGTAGTCTGGAGAATGGAATGTGTTGTGTCGCTAATTTACAGTTTGACTGCGATATTTGCACCTTTTGGTCCAACACATCTGTTTTTGGCAGTGCTAGGGTGCTTATTTTTATAGCAATGAAGGCATTTATATGACCTGGTGGTGGCATATTTCAGCACTCCAGGCTGAAAAAATTGTGTTTGATTCAACTCTGAGTTTGGAAAGGCCAAATATCTAAGAATAAATTCAACAAGACTACCAAAAAACAATGATGTCTTGAGCATGATGGTGTCTCAAACACTCCACCCACTGTCAGTCACAGTAGGTTTTTGTTTTACAGTTAATCACACTCATTTTAATTACCTCATTACTAATATCTACAGTCTCATTAGATTATTCTCACAAGCATTAACTTTATGACTTTAAGAAGTTAGTCACGATGTTAAGTGATGTCATAAACAATATTGCAGGGCTTTTGGGAGGCAACAAGAATGAAAGAGATCAGGTTTTTATCACGAATGTGCATGGATGCACTGCATGGAACCTCAAACCTAGTGTTGAAGAAATGTGACCTTGAGAACAGTTCACAAACATTTGAGTACCTGGAGGTATAAAGTATACACTATTTACATATCCTTTAATGACACAGTAATAAGGAATGCATCATATTACCCTCATCATTATCAAGTGCCACCTCTGTAAAGGTGGTTGATGGCAATGGATCTCCATCTGTCTCTGTCTCACGCCAGGCTGTTACATACAGTCAAACTGTGTCCCAACCCCATCCTGATGTTGTCTGTCCATCTGTATCTCTGTCGTCCTTTGGCTCTCTTGTCCTCTACTCTTTTCAACAAAATAACCTTTAGCAGACTGTCATGGCGCTTGACATTACCAAAATACTTTATTTTTCTGCTTTTTATTTCCTTCCTGGAGTTATTCCAAAACCTCATTATTACAATACAAATTTCTAGTCATTAGAGATATGTAGCACAGTTAATATATGGGTTATAAAGCGTTGCAGTGACAACAATTAACATATAGCTGGCCAAATTTTCTAAACAACATCTTTCTTGCAGAAAGACGTTTATGTCACACAGTGGTCCATGGTTAGAATGCAGTTTGCCTATTACTTCACTTTCTTTTCTGTTGTCTGGTGTAGATTTTAAGAGTGCATAAAATGTACTTGCCTTTGTGATTGCTATCACAATTTTTGGTATTGCCTTCTCTTAGATTTTCCTTACTGACTATGGATCATAGTAGCATAATATAGAGTATGGGCCTACTAACCATGGACCATAGTAGGATAATATAGAGTATGGGCCTACTAACCATGGACCATAGTAGGATAATATAGAGTATGGGCCTACTAACCATGGATCATAGTAGGATAATATAGAGAATGAGCATGTCAGTATGTCTCCACACTAACTTTCAAAGATATGTCTACTATCCACTCATGACATACCTAACTGTTTTGTAACTTCTGTTCTGAAGCAAGGTTTAAAGTTCAATACAATGACTGCCCATGTTAAAGAGGTCTCAGATAGAATAACCTTATGCATGGAATGCAGAGAAAGAGACAATGAGAAAGCAGAGTCTGAGGTGAATCAGCTGATATGTGAGAATACTCAGGATAGTGGTACCATCATATACACCAACGAATCGGCGCTGTGCAGCAAACACCAGGCTCGAAATCTAAAGTAAGAGGATGGTCATTGCTGAGTGAAGTGGGGCATGCATGTCAATAACCTCAGTTTGAGAATGGAGATGGAAGCAGTGACATCAGCATCACGATGGCTATCTGAGCCCCCTTTAACAAGGGGTACTTCAGATGGAACAGAAGGCATGACTGAGGTACAAGTGGGTAGCAGCTGTTGAGGTCTTAAACCTCCAGATGTTGGCATGGATCTTCTGTCCTGGTCATGCTGGGATTCAGGGTAACGAAAGAGCTGACATCTTGGCTTCACAAGCTCCTATCATGGGCACGTTAATGATAAATAGGAGTGACATTTAATTTTGAAATCAATCAACAACTGTCTGTTGGATGAGGACATCAAAATAGATGAATCAGCAATCCACAGACTGCAAAGTTTCGACATCAAACAAGATTCAAGCGAAGTGGAGTGCATAAGAAGACAGAGCAGAAGAGTGTATGATCAGCGAGTTACAGGGATCACTAGCATCCAGAACCTACACATTTGCTGTGAGAGAATGATCACCTATGGGAATGCCCAAGGTGCAGTGACGTCAATTATTAGAAACAGATATAATTATAACTTAACTGTTCTAACTCTAGTTCTGCTTTCCTATTACACCACTCTCAGCATGTTTTTGTCAAAGGGAATGTTAACTCACATGTAGACTGTTATTTCATTGCCAAAATGGATTCATGAAACCTTAACAGCTATCACATCTTCACAATGAGGGTATCCCTATTTTCATACACCTAGAACCACTAGAACTCTTTCATTCTGGAGCTGTTCCAACGATTCTTACTAACCTTGACATTGTGATGATACCTAATCCTTAAATTGCTGCTATAGCTGACACTGTTAGCAAAAAACATTTCAGAAAATTATAAGATTAAAATAAGGCGAGGCTGCAGCGGTTCTGTGGATGTGTATAATGGGAAAAAAACATGAAAAAAAACTAGTAAAAGTTGATTAAGGTTGAGCTTAATCAAAATTTTAAAATGGGTATGGTCAGATACCGCACATAGACGAGAACACAAACAAAACCTACGTTACGACCAATAGGCCTTCATCAGGGACAACAACACTGAACTAACAAATCAACATATAAGAAAAAAAGGGTCAACTCATCTGTTTCAGGTAGGAGACGCTTTCTGTCTAAGCGACCAGTTGTGCCAAGTACTCGATAGAAACTGAAATGGGAGCGGTCAAACAAAAAGTGGCGGAATATGCCTGATAAGCCAAGCGTGGCCAAATAGTGGTCCAGATAGGAGAACAATGAGAAGGCAATATAAGCATGGAGGGCGTGATATTGATATAAGAGAGGGGGGGAAGAGAACTGATGGAAGAATGGGGGAGGCGGGGGGGGGGGGGAAGGAAGACAAATAGATGGGAACCAGTGTGAGGGTTTAAGAAAAAGTATGGAATATATTAATACCATGTGGTTGGAGACAGCCCATACTCAAGATAAGTCTGTTCTCAAGGGCGAATCGATGACGATCGTCAGAGAAGCACGAAACTAGACCAGTGACACTGACGTCAGCCATACCCCGGTGCTCAGGACCATTGAAGTGGCTGGAAATTGGGGAACCAGTGCGGTTGCGGATGTCGTTGAGGTGTTGGGGGAAACGCTCCCGTAGTTCCATACCAGTTTCCCCAATGTAAGGCATACCACACTGGCGGCAGATGATGGAATAGATGAGGTTACGAGATTTGCATGTGAACCCCTCTTTGATGAAGAATTCAGCCTTAGGAAAGGTAATGGAGCGAGAAAGGATGACATGAGGGCAGGTAACACAGCCACATGAATTTTTGCACGGCCTCTAGTCTTCCTACATTTCTTAAGGACACCAACCATGCCTTAACCACTTTCTCTACCATTGTCCTCTCCCCCGACCAAACCTATCGTCTCTTCCTACTTGATGTCTGTTCACTGTACACCTCGATCCCCCACTCTGATGGTTTATTGGCCCTCCGTTTCTTCCTTGACCGAAGGGTTAACCCATCCATCTCCACGTCTGCCATTGTCCGTCTAGCAGAACTCGTTCTTACTCTCAATACCTTTGAATTCAATGGCCAGTTCTTCGACCAGATCAGCGGTGTGGCTATGGGCACCAGAATGGGCCCCAGCTACACATGCCTGTTCATGGGTCACCTGGAACACTTGATCTGGCTTCAATTCCAGGGCCCCTTTCCTTTGATGTATTATCGATACATCGACAATGGGATTGGTATTACTGACATGTCGGAGAAGGATCTCCTCAACTTTATCGACTTTGTCAACGACTTCCATCCCTCGATCAAGTTCACATCTGACATTTCCCTCACGTCTGTCCACTTTCTGGACATCACTGTCTCTATCTGCCCTTCAGGCCTCTCCACCACTGTCTACTACAAACCCACTGACGCCCACAACTACCTCCTCTACACTTCCTCCCATCCCCTATCCTGTCGCGATTCGCTTCCTTTCTCCCAACTCCTCCGCCTCCGACGCCTATGTAGGATGACGACGACTTCCTTCTCAGGGCCCACGAGATGCTTGACTTCTTCCGCAAGCGACTCTACCCTGAGACCACACTCTCCTCCGCCCTTCAGCGGGTTCTTCTACCTCCAATTACATTTGATAGGTCTCTGCTTTAGTTTCTGTTGTCTTAATGTTGGCAAGGAGAAAACTTTATTTTAGAGATACAAGATACTAAGTTAAGCAGATTTTTCTATTTGATTTAAAGTAACCAGAATCTGTTTGAAATTATTCCTACAATATCATGTTGGGCCACAGACTTTACTCAATTGCTCTCTCTTGTAAGGTCACCAAAATATCAATTACTTATTTGTTTTTCCAAATTCTTTGACAGTTTTTACAATATTACATAACATCTGGCAGTCAGTCAGAAAGTAGCTTCTAGTGAATTTTTCTTGGAAAAAGTTTGGAAAATACCTGTAAAGGTCTCCATGTGTGACACATGTGAAATCATTAACCCCTTCTGACATCAGTGAAAGTTGTGTGGAAAAAGTACCTATACTGATGTCATGGATGTTAACTTATAAAATAGTTCTGATTTAACAAATGTGGTGGCTCGTGGTGAAGACATATTCAGACACAGTTGCACAATTATATAAAAGGGCATTGCCAACAGATACGTTTCTCCTTTCTCATGTGCGAGTATGCTAAAAGACATTTATCAGATAATCATCATATCTTTTCATAATTTTGATATGCATCTTTTGGTTTTCTTTGTATGGCCTGTTCAAGACTGAGTAAGACATTGGCAGCTAGATCCAACATTTACAAAACATGTTGATTTGTTAGCTATCTTCCATTTGTAATGGACTGAGCTTAATGATGTACATTTCTCGCTGATGGGTAGGAAAGACTTGATAGTTACGTAAAACAATTTTCCAACCATAGACAACTTAGAATACAAACAACTTCTGCCTTGTACATTAGCTTGGGACAGTTAAAGACTGAAAGCAAGACTAAAAAACCGCTTGTGTGTGGTGGGAAAGAAGAGAAATTCTGCTTGCGGGAATGTCCATCACAAAGACTGCACAAGTAAGGGCGATGGAGGATTCTTGGTCCATTTGGGAAAAATCAGCTGTACTTATTACCAGGAAAGAGTAACTTCTATAGTGAGTAAGGAGATCTATAATGACAAATTTTGTAAACAGGAAGCTTTTTAAGAAAGGCAACTTAAAAACTGAAAAGAGGGACCTAAAAATTGGAACCTGTAATGTCAGTACATTGAACAAATTAGGAATGCTGGACAAACTGATTTCATAGATAAATAATAGGAGCTTTGATATATTTGGTGTCGCTGAACCTGAATATACCTCTACACCTCACGGTAGAAGAGGAGCGACTAAGTAAGTAAGAACCTGAATATGTGGAAAAGAGCAGCATACATTTACATTCAGGAGGAGTAAATCATGAACAAAAAGTCGAAATATTAATTAAAATAATAGAGAAAGATATATCAAGCAGATGAATGGAATATATAAGTGAACTCTTTGATGACAACAGAGGTGACAAACCATCAACATGTAATAATGACAGTCCTACCATTCTCAGATCCGAAGTAGATAAAGAGAAAGCAATAAAACATGTCCGCAAGGTATGCAACAACCATCAAGGACACAATAAATATAGCATGTATATATGGGCTCTAGTGGAATTCAGTGTAGATAAAATCGTTGATCTGTGTAATGACATCTACAATACAAGATCTGTACTGGGCAGCCTGATTAAATCTATCTTTATTACACTTCCCAAGAAACTTTATGCATCTAAATCTAGAACAATCAGCCTTTATGAATCACACCATTGATACTCTACCTAAAATTATACAGGAGAGAATTAGGCGACAACGAAGTTCCAAGTGAACAACTTGGATTTCGACAGAACAGGAGAAGCAATATTCTGTGAAAAGACACAAGCAGAAAAATTTATAGAAATCTAAAAGGCACTTATATGTTCTTTATAAGGGCTGCACTAAAGACCTTTGATAGAATCCAGCTAGAGAAACTAATTAAATGTCTGGAAAACTATGAATGGAAAAGACACAGGAATACTCAGTAGCCTATATCTGGAGCAAATTGCCATTATAAGATCTAACAGGATCTAACCATTTACTAAAAATTAGACAGTCTTCTCCTGGTCTGTAACCAGTTTTGAGTTGACGGTTGAGTTTTAGATTTTAAAAGTAGAGTGCGACAAGGATGCGTATTGTCCCCTTGTCGGTTTAACATTTGCACAGTACAAATTTGTCAACAGGTAGAGAAAATACCAGGACACAACACTGTGGAATGAAAATATATAATCTCAGATATGCAGATGACAGAGTTCTGCTAGCTGGAAGTTTGAACAGAAGGGGTGATTTAATTAATGAACAAATGTCAGGTATATGGATTAGACATTAACACATAAAAAATAAAAACTTTGTTAGTTAACAAAGAATACTGAACATCTACTCTACAAAACAGATGATCAAATACTAGAACTGGTCGAGAATGTCATTATAATAGTGGAGGATAGCAGATGCAAAATGTAAATCAAGAAGAGAATAGAGATGACCAAATTAAAAATGATAATGATCAGGTTTTATGTATACTAATCAGTGGTGAGGCGTCCATATTAGCATTTTAAGCATTACTTCGTCTCCAAATTCAACTTAATTTCTTACAAAATGCAGTATAAAATGATTATGCTATCAGACATCCTACAAGCGCTTACATTTTGTATCTTGTCAATTCTTTAAAGTTGAAACACACACTAATATAGTGTTAGTATTAATTCAAAAGCGCTTGTTAAAAAAAAAATCTCTCCGCAAGCAAAGTTCAATAGAGTAATTGTTCTAATTAAATATATTGAAAGAAAGTAGTTGTCAGCCTGAACTTAATAGCACCTTCAAAGAACTTTTTCAGGAATGATAAATGCCTTGTTTGCTTTTTCTGCATCTTCTTCTTCTTCTTCTTCTTTGTTCGTTCTCAATCTCCCGCTACCAAGCTCTAAAAAGGGCTTTGCAAGTAGCAGGGTGCAGTCTGGAGAATGCAATGTGGTGTATCAGGGTTTACAGCTTGATTTCAATATTTGCACCTTTTCGGTCCAACAGATCCGACTTCAGCAGGTTTCTGCTTCTCATTGTTGAACACTTTTGCAGTATTTATTCAACAATCAATTTGTAAGAACTATATTTACACTCATCTGTATTTCCTGTCATTAGTTTGTTGATGTAATCTAAATAAAATAAGAATCAAAGTTTAAAAACATTAATACTTTTAACATATGTTGATCGTGTGTAATAAATTATGACTTCAGCTTTATGTAATTTATTCATGCAAATATATTTTGTTCCTCAGAATAAAAGCATATGGCACCAGCGTTCAAACAGCTGCCTCACTGAAAATGAAGCTACTCTTACACTCCAGCCTTGTCATGGTGGTAATTTGCAAATATGGAGCTGGCCTGAAAATGAAAACTTTATACCTCCTTCTGTTTTAGCAACACCCGTTTGATATATTATTTTTGGTATAAGTGTATATTTGTCTTGTATACTTATCAGGTTAGGTCATCCCATAACTAGTGAGATCGTTGAGGTACACATGAAGACAAGCTCATAATACCACGCCACCCTTCTCTGTCAGCAGCCACTGCCTGTGCCCTTTCTGGTAGGAGATTGGTCCAATGTTTTATGTTGTCCTCCAATCTCTTTTTGGGACGGCCTCTTCATCGTCTGCCTTGCACTTTTCCATGCAAGATCCTATTTGCAAGACCATTTGATCTCGATATAGGACCATACCAAGCGAATTTCCTTCATTTGACAGTTGCCAAGAGGTCTTCAAAATGCCCTATTGCTGTTGTAATTCTATCTCGTATTTCCTCATTTGTAACTCGATCTTTGTATGGAACGTTTAAAAGTCTTCAAAAACATCTCATCTCTAAGGCCTGTATCCTTCGCTGAAGGTCAGCTGTAACTGTCCACATCTTACAAGCATAGAGGATTATTGACAGGACCAGTGTATGCATTAATCTTATTTTCGTGCATAGTGCTAACCATTTATCTTGCCAGATTTTGTTAAGCCGTGCAAGTGTCGCTATTGTCTGTGCTATTCTGGCCAAAACCTCACAATTTGATCCTTCATCACTGACAATCAAAACCAGATATTTCAAATGGTCAACAACTTTGAGCTCCTGGCCATTAGCTATTATCCTACTGTTGAAGCCCTCGGCGCTGTTGGTCATTAATTTTGTGTTGCCAGTGTTTATCTCCATATCATAGTCAAGAGCTGTTTCATTGAGTTTCTGACCCATTCCTGGAGTTCTGCTTCTGACTCCACCAACCCGTCGATGTCATCTGTAAAATGAAGGTTGGTAATCGTTCGGCCTTCTATCTTGACAGTACCAACGTGACCTCCAAGTGCCTCACTCACAATTCCCTCAAGGAATATATTGAAAAGAGTTGGAGAGAGTTGCAGATAGTGTATACTTATATAAGGTGCAAATGCATATGTTTCTCTTGTGAATCTGTATCAAATATAAGCGTTACTGTTTGTCTTGAATATTAGTATCAAGTGTGAGTGTATATGTTTACCTGATATGAAAGAAGACTAACGTCTGGTCAGGCAAATATACTGATCAGACATGTTAATCAGGTTCAGGCAAAACATATTGATTAAGACCCTCACCTTGGCTTCCTTGTAGCCCTACCTGGAAACGTGCTGTTTACATGTCAGCCTGGCTAGCAAGGTGAGGGATCAATGTGATCCTCGTAGTAGTGAGTGACGCGTAGATGAAAACAAGTATAGCACAACCGCCTGAAGGACCCCTGTTCACCTTCATCAACATGCTCGGGATATGAGCAAAGCTACTGCAACCTGCCACTTAACGTCCTTTTCAGGGCGCACAAAAGAGTAACCTACTCATTGTGAGCATTCGCAAACAACAACAAGAACATTATATATATGTATCAACTGCAAGTATGTATGTTTCTCTGTTTATATGATCAACTGCAAGTATGTATGTTTCTCTGTTTATATGATCAACTGCAAGTATGTATGTTTCTCTGTTTATATGATCAACTGCAAGTATGTATGTTTCTCTGTTTATATGATCAACTGCAAGTATGTATGTTTCTCTGTTTATATGATCAACTGCAAGTATGTATGTTTCTCTGTTTATATGATCAACTGCAAGTATGTATGTTTCTCTGTTTATATGATCAACTGCAAGTATGTATGTTTCTCTGTTTATATGATCAACTGCAAGTATGTATGTTTCTCTTTTTATATGATCAACTGCAAGTATGTATGTTTCTCTGTTTATATGATCAACTGCAAGTATGTATGTTTCTCTGTTTATATGATCAACTGCAAGTATGTATGTTTCTCTGTTTATATGATCAACTGCAAGTATGTATGTGTGTCTGCTAATATGTATCAAGTGCAAGTATTTATGTTTGTCTGTATATATGTATCAAGTATGAGTGTATATGTTTATCTGATATGTATTTGTATCAAATGCAAGTGTGTATGATTGTCTTGTATTCTGCTATCAAGTGCAAGTGTATATGATTGTCTTGTGTATCTATTTCAAGTGTAATGTGTATGCTTGTCTTCTATATTTGTAGAAAATGCAGTAAGGCCTCACACAGTTGTGTCAAGTGTACATGCACAGCAACCCCACAATTTATACAGAATATTTTACATGGACTGAAATATATGTTATTTTAAATGTGAACATGCTTTTACATAATTGTAAGTGCCCACAAAGTTATTATTGCATATTGCAGCTGCCTAATGACAAATATGACCAGCTTAAATATACAATGCCATAATACAACTACTTATGGCTATGTACCAGGGTTGCTCAGAAAGTAATAACCTGCAATATTTGTTGTTTAAACTATAACTTAACTTAACGTCTTTATACTTGTTTAGAAGACTCTGCAGACATTCACAATGTCTGAAATTAATTCACAGTGCAACTGAATGTTTCCTTTGTACGTGCTATATTTCAACATAATGTCTGTCCACTGTAGCTTGAAACAAGGGCATGAAATCATTTCTGTACCAACTCATTTCCTGCTCTTGTAGCCAAGTTCATTTGACATAACTTAACTTAACTTAACGTCTTTATACTGGTTTAGAAGACCCTGCAGAGTCTGTATACAACCAGTTACATTTACATCACCTTGCTCTAAAAGCTATGCGCATCCAGTTTATTCTTAAATGCATAAACTGTCCCTGCCTTTACTACCTCCCCTGGCAATGCATTCCAAGCAGACACCACTCTCTGACTAAAAAAATATTTCCTAATATCTAACCTGGACTTCTCTTTAGTCAGCTTGTAGCTATGCCCTCGTGTTATTGTAGGTGGCTGTATTTAAAAAAACTTGTTATAGTCTATGGTGGGTTGTCAGACTTTGAGGAGTCCACCTTGAGCATACCTTAAAATATTCAAGATCATTTGTTTATATTGCCATCTCACTTCCATTGTTGACTGAAAGCTGTTGTGTCAATTGTTGACTTGTAATATGATGATCCTAAAGAATAATGGTATCGGTGTGGCAACATGTCTTGGCTGGTGACTGTGGAAAGACGCCCAGACCATAGTTGATCATGTAATTCCATCTATCCAATTCCTGAAACTTTAACTTTCTGAACTCATCGTCCAACGGTGCTCGTCTTGACTGCACAACTTCCATACACATCACACAAACATTTGTGAATGTTCCCCACACATTCTTTCTCCGCCACCGAGAATTAAATTACAGCTCCCAATGTTTGTAATGCATTTTGCACACAGACACCATTTTAACAAACAAATACAGCAACCTATCTGTTGGAAAACAGTGCAATTATATATCATCAGTGTTGTCACCTGTACATTTTCATTTTGCTATCTTTATTCTTGGGTGAGGAAACAAATGTAGAGCATTACTTTCTAAGCAACCCTCGTAGTTTAAATTAAACCTTATTGGACTCTACAGATCTACAAATCTGGTATTTACATACATGCCTTTTGTTACATTTAGGGAGAAAGCCTAGGCACTTACATTTGACACATCTTGAATCAAGTGTTGTTGCCCTTTGAATGAGCTATGTGTCCTATATATGACAGGATAAATAGCATGGGAAGAGAGAGAGTAAGAAGAAACCACTTCATATCAAATACAAAAAAAATTTAGCAAGAGCAAACTCAATCATAAGCCAGACAGTAGCTAGAGACCTACAGCAAGCATCCCAAATTTCATCATGGAAAAAAAAGCAAAATCCCTTGAGATGATAGAAATCATAAAGGGAATAGAAGGGAAGGAAATAGAAAGGAAAGGAAATATTTAGAAAGAAAAATTATCACAGAAGAAACTCTTTGAAGTGTATTCTCACCAGAAAAATGTATACAAATGGCTCAGCTAACAAAGCCACATCAAATGGAGGTGAGGTGGTCTAATACCGACTAAGAAATGGAGTAGAAAAAAACTCTATTACTAACAATAGGAACATATGTGGAAATAGAGGCACTGAAGGTGACTGCTAAGTTTGTAATTTAAGATGAAAATATCCACCAAGAAAACATATTATTCTTGACTGATGCCTTGTCAGTATTAGCAACTCTAAAACAACATAAAGATGGAGATCTTAAGAAATTCACGTACTCCCTGACACAGTTCTCAGCAGTTCACCCAAGGTTGGTCATTCAATGGATACCCTCCCACTGCAATATTGAGGACAATGAAACTGCAGACAGACTAGCCTTATGTGGAGGGGTTTCACCACAAAGAGGCCTGAGCATCATGTATCTTCTTCTTCTTCTGCGTACACAGTCAGACAGTAACCATTATTTTCTCGAAAAAAGCGGCGGTCATCCTGAGACTCTCGCCACTACCATAGAGCTTGTCTTGCAGTTCCACTGGCAATGGCCACATCTGCTCTCTCTGATCCTCGTATGTCGGGCAGTTCTGCAGCAGATGTTCAGTGGTCATTTTACCAGTACCGCACGGGCATTCGTCGGTACACCCTATCTTCAATTTGTTGAAGAGGTGGTGCCTCAGTCTGTTGTGGCCAGTGCGAAGTCTGAAGACAACGACCTGCTCTCTTCGGTTCAACTGGTAATAGGCATCGTTTTTGGTGTAACCAGTATGTTCGGTTTCCCATTTGGACATGTACCTGGCTTTGATAAGCCGTTTTGACTCTTCGTACGTCATACTGGTATCTATTTGTGGTAGCCTTGCACCTTCTTTTGCCAGTCTGTCTGCCTCCTCGTTGCCTTGGATGTTGCAGTGTGACGGAACCCACTGTACCACTACCCTTTTTGGTGCGGACTGTTGGCACAGTTTGCAGAGTGCTGCTCTTAAGTCATTAAGCTCAGTGTTTTTCTGGCTTTTTAGCGCTGTGACTACTTCGAGAGCATCTGTCAGCAGGACTATATGGCTCTCATTTTCACTGTGTGTTACCATTTCTTCCACTGCCGCCCTCAGTGCCTCTGCCTCTGCTCTGAAATTGCTCGTGTACTTACCAGTAGCGAATGACAGTGTTATTTTTCTGCCATTTGGTAGGTTCAGGAATGCTCCTGCCCCTCCGTTCTGTGTAGTGTTTGTTACAGAACCGTCGGTGTATGCATGGGTCCAGTCCATGCTTGGGTAGCTTTTCGTTATGAAGCTTAAGGTAGTGTCTCTCCTTTCTTTTTCGGTCTGGCAGTTTTTGTTTGCAATACCTGGTATATTTTCTACCACCTCTGGAAATATATCCTGCCTCCAAGTAGGTTTTCGTACAGTAGTGATGGGTTTTGGTGTTGTTAGTGCGTTTATGGGATCTTCGTGCATCTTTGCTTTGGCTATTTCTGCAAAGTTTCTCCGCTTTAGTTTCCCAGTTCCCAAATTGTTTAGCCTCTGGTACATTGGATGGTCCGTCAGTCTTCGGAGTTTCTCTGACTGCAGCTGAGCTCTGCAGTCTCTTCTGTCGGTCATGGATTGCAGTTTTGTAATCTTTTCAAGTTCTACAATTGGCGTTGACTTCATGCCACCAGTTATGATTCTCATGGCTTGGTTTTGAAGTTTGTTAACTTTATCGAAGTTCGCCTTCGCTGCTGTTGTCCATGCCGCGATGCCATACTCGAGAACTGGTCTCACTCTTCCAGTGTACAGTTTCTTTAGTATGCCTTCGTCTGCTCCCCAGCTTGTGCCAGCAAGTTTCCTCATGATCGCCATTCTTTCTCTGGCTTTCATTCGGTTTCTCTCAATCTGACTTTTCCATGTTATGCGCCGATCAAATGTGACTCCCAGATAGGTTGGGTTGTCGTTTGGCTGCAGGATTTTGCCATTTAGGCTTAATTTGGTACTTTGGGGTTTTAATGAGAGCGAGAATATTGTGCACGTGGTTTTCTCCTCGTTTATTTTGACCAGCCATGAGTTCGCCCACTCTTCCAGCGATGTTAGGGCCGTTTGCATCCGATTTCTTGCTATGGTGAGATTCTTTTCAGAGGTCCACATAGCCAGATCGTCTGCAAACATTGAGCTATGGACTCTTCTTGGTATATTCTCTGTAATATCGTTTATATATACCAGGAAGAGTGTGGGTGACAGTACTCCCCCTTGGGGTACTCCCTGCTCGAGTGTCACCTTTTTGCTCATCTGCCCTTGTACTTGGACTCTGGCCGTTCTTTGTTTGAGGTAGTGGTTGATCCACTTGTACATCTTCCCACAAACATCACTTCTTCTTAGCTTGACTCTAAGTCCATCCTTCCAGACTTTGTCAAATGCCTTTTCCAGATCCACCCAAACAGCTACTGTGTGTTTCTGTGCCTGGTAGGCATCTTCTATCTCCTGGGCTATGAGGATGACCTGGTCCTCAGTGGATCTGTGCTGTCTAAAGCCGGCTTGCTGTGGAATTAGTATTCGTTTTTCTTCCAGATGCCACATCAGTCTGGTGTTTATCATCCGTTCCATCAGCTTGCCGACACAGCTCAGTAGGCTTATGGGCCTGTATCCATTCGGATCTGTTTTGTCCTTTCCTGTTTTTGGTACTGGTACCAGTATTGCATCTTTCCATGCCTGGGGTACAATACCCCTTTTCCAGCTTTGGTTCAGGACTGATAGTAGTTTTTCCTTCGCTGTTTGGCCCAGCCCCATCAGCATTTCGTTTGTTATCCCGTCTTTTCCGGGAGATTTCCTTCTCTTTAGTGTTCTCATAGCCTCTTCCATTTCGAGCATTGTTAGTTTGGCCATCATGTGCTCTTCAGGAGCCGTATTTATGTTTTCGTGCCCCTTTAGCTCTTCGCTAATGTCTGTATGCTTATCTGCAGGGACCTCGATGTGGTTTGCTCTGGCATAGTGATCGACAAAGGCGTTTGCGGCTTTCTTACCTGTGATCAAGTTCTCGCCTTGCTTGATAGTAATTTGTTTATTTGACGGGGTTTCGTCGTTCATGGCTCTGACTAGCTTCCATAGCTTGTTCCCTTCTTTGTCCAGGTTTAAACTTTCCGTTTTATTTTTCCAACTTTCTCTTGCTGTTTGCTTGAGAGTGTGTTTGTACTTCGCCGCGGCGGCTTTGAGGGCGATGTTTGCCTCCACGGATTTTTCTCGTTCTGCCATGTTCCTCGCATTTGTTACTGCATCTTCCACTTTCTGTAACTCATCATTCCAGTAGGGCTTATAGTTTTTCCTAGCTCCTCTTGGGATGGTTTCAGTGGCGGCTTGCATTATTGCCTTGCTTAGGCTCTCTACCATGGGCTTCATTTTGGTGTTTCGTGTGTTGATGGTTTCACACAGCCCATCTGTCAGGATTGCAAATCTGTCCCAGTCGGCTCGTTTGTAATTCCAACGTGGGAGCGGTTTTGTTTCCTGTGGGCCTACTTCCATGTCAATGGTTAGCCTGATCGGCCTGTGGTCGCTACCTGCCAGTTGGTTTAGCACCTGGCGGTCTATTTTATAGTGTATGTCCTGTGTGGAGAAGGCCAAATCTGGAGTCGAGGTGGTATGCCATGTTCTTGAATAGAAGCTAGGGCTATCCTCCGGCCTATTGATTAGGGAGAGATTTGCATCTATCTCCCAATCTTCCACTTCGTCACCTCTACTGTCTGTGTCAGAGTATCCCCATCTCTCCGAGTGGCTGTTGAAATCTCCAACTACTATGCAGTTGGAGTCTCTGACCTCCATACTCGAGAGCGATAGGTCTCTGTTTGGTGGTCCGTACAGATTGAAAATGCGGAGTTTCGTCTCTAGAGCCATTATGTCAACTCCTACAATTTCTGCTTGTCCGGTGTGATTGACAGGTACCGCGCTACTCGGTATGCTGTTTCTGGTCAGTATCAGGACCCCTCCTTTGTGACCTTCTCTATCTAGACGGAAGGTCTGGTATCCTCTGATTGAGAATTTATGGTTATTGTTGAGGTGCGTTTCCTGGATACATGCCACGTCAATCTTACCTTCATGCAGGTGGTGTGTTAGGGAAAGTTTTTTGTTAATGACTCCCTCCGCATTCCACTGTAGTATTCTGAGGGTCTTGAAGTTTTGGCCAATAGACGTTACCCCATAGCCATGTGCCTTGACTCCACGACACATGGGTGGGTGACCACCAGTAGTCAAGGGTGGGCCCCTTCGAGGCGTGAGGCCCGGCGCTATCGCTGCCTGGCGGGTCTCCTCAGGATGAGCGCCATACGTTTTTCGAATAGGTTGTGCTGCCATCATACTGTGATTTACGTTGCACTGTTTTGTTAGGCTTGCGGCCCCGTGCATCCGATTTCAACAGGCGTTTCTGTAGGGATGCCCTCCTTAGCCTTTGGCTGTCCCCAGCCTATCTGCAAGGCAGCAGTTGTTTACGATCAGAGTTTTCTCTCCTATGGAAGTTGTCTTTCCAGACTATCGAGTCTTCACTACTCGTGTCTATAGGGTGCAATGATGGTATGTGATATATGAGATGGACTGGTTTACCCGGAAGAGAGGCAGTCCAGTGTGTCTGTATCCCAGGATCGTCACGTCCTGCCAGAAACGTAGCATTTGCATGTGAGTGGGGTATCTCTTTTTCCCTTTATTTTCTTGGCTTCTATGCAGGGATGGTACGCCTAGCATTCCCCGCCACCTGGGGTGTTGACACAGTGGGGCAGGTGTGCAATGTCCGCTGGTCTGCATCTCTTCTGCGTCCAGCATGATAGTTATGGCTGATAACGTACAGAGGTAGATATCGTAACCGGAGTGCATTTAGCCAGAGGACAAGCCTGGTAATGTCACAGAGATGTTGGTCGCCTGGTGTGCGGACAACTCTCATGGTCAGTGGTTGAGTCTTGACAGTTCACAGTGTGGTGGCTGCTCTACTGTTTTCGACACCCCGACCAGGTTCTAAGTCTTTGGTTGGTGTTTTTCGCACCCCATCGCCGTATAGGGTGAGTATCAAGCAGTTTTCCGCCCGCTTTGATTTGCGGGCGGCAAGGACCTCTTACTGTGGCTCTACCTGATAGGGCTGGGGCGCAGGCCCCAGGTCCCGAGCATGTAGGGGCCTCCCATTGCAGTGGTGCTGAGATTTTGGGCGGGATTGCGGCTTTCAAGGGTTCGGCCGTAATCCCCCACATGGTAGCCTCGCGCCCTTGGCTTATCAGCCTGGTACGTGAACCAAAGTGTCTGCGGCTCCTCTCGATTTGAGCTGGTTTTCCGTAGCAACGCCCTGTCATTTGTAGGGTAAAACTGACCTGTCTTCAGATCTATTTCCAGCACCCGTTCACTATTTGGTCAGACGAATTTATTGAGGGCTTTTGTTTGTCAATGACCAGGTATTTGAAATCTGCGGAGTTAAACACGATTTCCGTAGCGTTCTTTCATTTGAGCTGACTTGTCGTCCGTGAGTCTAATACCAGCGTTCGTTCATTATTAGACCCAAACGGCAGCGCTCTCAATTTGTCAGTTGTTCTACAGCATTGGCGTGTTCAGTCAAATTAAGCCGCAGGTTCCACACCTGGTGGTGCCCTTTCGTCAATTCCCTTAGCGAGATAGTCAAGTTTCTTAAAGGGTAGCCCCAAAGATTTTCGAGGGTCTAATTCCAGCACATGTTCTCTATTAGACCCCACTAAGGTGTACTTTTTGATAGTCATTCTGCAGTATTGGCGTGGTAAGTTAACTTAGGTCTCAGGCTCCACTCCTGATAGTGCTCTTCCGTCAATTCCTTTATCAAACACTGGATGCAGACAAAACCGAGCCACAGGGGACATAACCCCAGATTTCTGGGGGTCTAAGTCCAGCACCAGTTCCATATTAGACTCCAGAAGAGTGGTCTCGGCATGTCAATCATTTCAGTGTTGGCCGTGTTGAGTCAAATTAAGCCGCAGGCTCCACTCCTGGTGGTGCCCTTCCGTCAATTCCTTTAAGTTTCAGCTTTGCAACCATACTTCCCCCGGAACCCAAACACTTTGGTTTCCCGGAAGCTGCCCGCAGAGTCATCGAAGCAACTCCTGCGGATCGCTAGTCGGCATCGTTTATGGTCAGAACTACGACGGTATCTGATCGTCTTCGCGCCTCTGACTTTCGTTCTTGATTAATGAAAACATTCTTGACAAATGCTTTCGCAGTAGCTCGTCTTGCGGCGATCCAAGAATTTCACCTCTAACGCCGCAATACGAATGCCCCCGTTTGTCCCTGTTAATCATTACCTCCAGTTCCGAAAACCAACAAAATAGAACCGAGGTCCTATTCCATTATTCCATGCACCATTATTCAGGCAGCCGAGGCCTGCTTTGAACACTCTAATTTTTTCAAAGTAAACGCGCCGGCCACCCAGGACGCTCAGCGAAGAGCACCCGTGGGAGAGAGCCGGCAGACGGTAGGGCAGGAGACAACGGGCAGTGAACCGGCGCGAGCCGGACCGCCCGCCTGCGCCTGAGATCCAACTACGAGCTTTTTAACTGCAACAACTTTAATATACGCTATTGGAGCTGGAATTACCGCGGCTGCTGGCACCAGACTTGCCCTCCAATAGATCCTCGTTAAAGGGTTTAAAGTGTACTCATTCCAATTACGGGGCCTCGAAAGAGTCCCGTATTGTTATTTTTCGTCACTACCTCCCCGTGCCGGGAGTGGGTAAGTTGCGCGCCTGCTGCCTTCCTTGGATGTGGTAGCCGTTTCTCATGCTCCCTCTCCGGAATCGAACCCTGATTCCCCGTTACCCGTTACAAACATGGTAGGCATGTCACGTACCATCGACATTT
Source organism: Ariolimax columbianus (assembly GCA_036924085.1). Taxonomy (NCBI): domain Eukaryota; kingdom Metazoa; phylum Mollusca; class Gastropoda; order Stylommatophora; family Arionidae; genus Ariolimax; species Ariolimax columbianus. Next base: position 33,441,724 of record JAVGWX010000001.1, on the reverse strand, counting down.
GATAGGGCAGACATTTGAAAGATGCGTCGCCGGCACATGAGGCCATGCGATCAGCACAAAGTTATCCAGAGTCACCAGTGGGGACGCCGCAACCCCGCGAGGGGAAACGACGATTGGTTTTGAACTAATAAAAGCGCTCTTTCCGCGAGGGTCGGAGCTTGGTAAGCATGTATTAGCTCTAGAATTGCCACAGTTATCCAAGTAGGATCGTGTCATCTAGGGAACCTCGACTGATTTAATGAGCCATTCGCGGTTTCACCGTGAGACAGTGTGAACTTAGACATGCATGGCTTAATCTTTGAGACAAGCATATGACTACTGGCAGGATCAACCAGATATCTGTCGGAGACGTACGTACAGCACACACCGGTCGGCGGAGGAAGGGTGTGTAAAAAGCCTCGCTGGGACGACGGCCGCAGGGACCGACTGACGGGACGGACGGTTTGTTCCACCCGTCCCTCACTCCGTCGACCTAGGACCGCCTGACAGGGGCCTCCCACACGCACCAGACGACCGACCGACCGGGCTCGCTCGAGGAGGGATGGCAGCGCTCTGTGCAGAACGGATCCCAACGACCTCGGCGACGAATTTCACTGGGACTAGAGACACAATTTGGCCTGCCCTTCTTCTCCGTAAGGAGAACGCAGGGCCTCGAGGCAACGATTCCTGCTTTCCATTTGCCGGTCACAAGCTCTTTGCGAGAGTCGGACCACCAGCGAGACGTACTGTCGAGCTCTGCTATAAGCCTTAGATAAATCACCACGGACGGACCACGTTTCCTGATACGGACCAGACTAGCGCACCTCGGTGGAGGAGCCACTACCACAAACCGCACCCAATTCGCACTACGGGGAAAGGCAGGCGAGCGTTTTCCGCAAGCCCGCGCTATCGCTCCGCCTGGCGGGACTGAGATCGCTTTACGAACACTGGTTGAAATTGAGTCGCCGCGGCGAGACAACTACCCCAGATGAGCATCATGTATAATGAAGCCAAGACTATAATTAAAGCCAATTTCATGGGGAGCTGGGCTGATCAACACCCCCACTTCTGAAATGACAAAAACTACTATGATTTAACTAGAGAAGGGCAAGCCGTCATCTTCAGACTGAGAACTAGGCAGAACAGACTCAAGAGTCATCATTACGACAAAATAAGGATTGAGACAGATGACAGGTGTCCATGTGGGCCGCATACCAAGACCATGGAACACATCCTACAAAGCTGCACGCTCACACCTGAAGAGAGAGAACAATACTGAACTTACCAAAGAGATATAAAATAAAAGCTGTATGTAGATAAAACAGCCTTACAAAACAAAAAAATCTTTTGTAAGAGAAATTGGGACCTTGAGCTGAAGCTGAATGAAAAAGAACAAAAAGAAGAGGAAGAAGAAGAAGAAATGTAAGCTAGTTTAAAATAAACACGTACAAAAATGCAATGTGATAATTCATGTTAGTTAGTAGTTAGTTATCAGTCCACTTGTGCACTGATGGGCAGCATGGAGAGTCTTACATTGTCTGTCCATCTTCCTTTTAGTCGCCCTTTTGCTTGGAAGCCGGACCATTGGGCATTGTAATAAGCTCGCAGGGGTAGTTGATCAGAGAACATTTTTATGAGATGATTGACCCAGTGTACCTTCTGTCTGAACATGCATTTGGCACATGGGATGGCACCGACCCTTTTAGGAATATACTCGTTCCTCAATCTGTCTCTCCTGAAAACGAATATGGCCATTCGCAGACATCTCATTATGCAGGTGGAGATTTTACTGTCTCACGCCTTGAACATGGCCATGTTTGGATCTGGTAGCGCAGGTTTGGTGGAATGTTGGTGTTGATTAGTTATTGCTTTGTAGATGATATCAATATTTTTCCTGTCGATAGATTTGAATCTTGAGAGTTGGTAGCATTCTAAAGATACTTAGCAGTGAAAGCCACACTCTACAAACTTGTTACAAGAAAGTCAATGACAAACAAACCCGTAGTTGTCTTAGTAGACAAAGAAATCAAAAGCGTCACAAGTTTTGAACATATTGGTTCCATTATAAACAACAATGGAGACTGGCAACCTAAGATAGGAAAGTGGAGAATCAGGAGAATTAACCGCTGGTTGGAAATGGAGTTTTTGAAGACCCCATTGTACCAAACCGCAGCCTGTGAGAGGTGAGGTGGCTAGTGCCCTTCCTTGCTGTTTTTACTTTCCCTAACTCGTGTGTCAGGTACCCATTTACAGCTGGACTGACTGGAGAAGCAGTCCTCAATTTAAATCACGATCCTGGCTTTTTTAGTCTCCAGACGCGAAAATGGCACCCTATATAGCAGGAAATTGGGGAGAGAAAGTGAGGAGGGATGTAATACATTCTAAGAAAAGTAGAACAACATAACCGCCAGACATGTGCTGGATTGGAACTCACAGGAAAAAAGACAAGTGGGAGGACCAAGAAACATCTAGCTGCAAACAGTCAAACGGGAAGTCAATTCAAGCATATTCCCGTGGGCGAAAGTCAAAAAGATGGCATAAAATAGGAACAGCTGGAGAACATCTTTTGTGGCCCTGTTTTCCAAGGGGAACCAGACAGATAAAAGATGATGATGGCAGACACTAGCAAACAAACACAAATAAAAATTGTGTGGACATGCATCTTCTCTGTGACAATCTACGGATTGTGAACCACAAACCATCACAAAAACATGACAAAATTAAATTGAATCCTTTGAGCTAAATTGCTACAGAAAAGTTTGCAGAATATCATCGACAGCAAAAAAGAAAAACTCAGATCTTCAAAAGCAACTGGATAGAGAATAAAGTTGGCTCATAAAGAACATATGTATAAAAAAACTTGGACCACATCAAATGCCTAGAAAACAATTATACCAGAGGGTATGGCATGTTGAAAACAAGACAGAGGCAGGCCAAAGCGAAGATGGGCATAGGACATTAAAGATGTTCTGCAGAGTTAATAGTAACAGAAGTAGGATGACTAGCCAAATATCTAGAGTCTTAAAGAACAGCTGTGATGGAATGATGTTCTGCAGAGGACATGCTACATAATGATGATGAAAACACAAAAAATACTGTTTACAACAGCTCTGCATAGTAGCAATAAACCTGAAAAATCTTTGTCATTTCCTAACAGGAAAGATTTATAACAAAAACATGAAAGATTCTGAGTTCTGAATAATGTTTTTGGAGTAACTTATTTTGTACTTGGCTTAACTTTTAAACAAAACTGAAAAATGTATTTTAAAATAAATTATTTTAACCAATTATAATGTTTTGTTTCTTTCAAACTACCGTACTATGTTGGCAAACACTTTATTAAATGTTTTTCAACCATTTTGATCTTGTTGTGTAATTGACCATGGGCAGAATTAAGAATATTGAACAAATCTCTTTCTTTATATCAATAATGATGTTTACATTATATTCTAAATAATGAAATGCATACATCAAAATATATCTTAGAGTCTGCACACAGGACTTAATAGTAATCTTAAAGTCTGCACACAGGGCGTAATAGTACATCTCAAAGCCTGCACACAGAGCTTAATAGTACATTTTATGACTTGCATTCATATATTAAAAGCTCATTCAAGAACCCTATTTACAGATTGCTATAGTTACATCAATCTAGAATATATATTTATCCATATTTGTGTATGTATGCATTCACGCATGGGTATGTGCATGTGCACAAGTGTGAGCACTCTCGTGTATATGTGCGTATATATATATATATATTTATTGAGGGAGACAGAGAGGGAGGGGGAATCATCAGTAAATAGATCACAAATGAGGGGGGTGGGCATCAGTAAATAGATTACAAATGGGGGGGGGGGTCAGTAAATAGATCACAAATGGGGCGGGGGGGATATCAGTAAATAGATCACAAATGGGGGGGGGGGAGGATCAGTAAATAGATCACAAATGAAGGGGGAGAGCATCAGTAAATAGAACACAAATGGGGGGGGGGGGGGGGGGCATCAGTAAATAAATCACAAAGGGGGGCGGGGGACATCAGTAAATAGATCACAAATGGGGAGGGGGGGGGCACCAGTAAATAGATCACAAAGAGGGTGGGGGCATCAGTAAATAGATCACAAATGGCTATGTTTTTAAGCTAAATGAGGTATGACTTCGCAACTTACATTTGTATTTATTTCTCAATATAATTTCCACCATCATTGATACACCATTCCCATCACTTTAAAATGCAAGGACGGGCCAGTTTTGTTAATTTTTTTTCATTTTGTGTTCATCAGTCAGTTGTCTGAGTAGCCACTGTAAGAACACTTTCTGGAAATTCAATCGAACATGAATTATGCTGTAGGCTAAACCAAACACTATACTGCAGTCTGATAGCTGGCAAATGGAGTTTAATTATAAATGTACAGTCATCCACATGGGTAGATTCAATATGGAACATAATTACAGAATGGGAGAGAACAATATTCGAAAGATAGAAAAGGAAAAGGATTTAGAGGTTATAATAGATTATAATAGATTCTCGACAGCAAAAGAAATGATTCCAAAGATATTGCACAAGACACAGAGCTATATAACAGACGAAACACAGAAACTCATTGCAGAAAGGCAACAATTAAAACAAATGGGAAGTAAGGGGACCAACACAGCATATACAAACTGCGCAAGAAAAGTTAGAAGAGAAATAAGAAAAGATAAAAGAAGATACATAGTAGAAACATGTAAGGATATAGAAAACCTACAACAACAAGGCAAAGAAAGAGATGCATTCAAAGCAATAAGAACACTGACAAGGGAATTCCGTCCGATTCCACATGTCATAAATGACGAAGAGGATAACACACTAACAGAAACCAAAGACATACTGAATAGATGGAGAGAGTACTGCAGAACCATGTATGGAGACAGCACAAAGCGCTCAGTTACAATCCTACCAAAGGATGAGAAAGAACCTGAACCAACATTGGAAGAAGTACGCTCTGCAATTAAAAGCCTGAAAAAGGGAAAGTCCCCAGGATGCGATGATATCCCAGCAGAGCTAATACAAGCAGGAGGAGAGGCATGTGCTCGAGTCTACCACAAGCTGTGTAAGCAGATATGGCACAGTGCAGAGTGGCCAGAAGCATGGAAGAAATCAATTTATATTCCCCTCCCCAAAAAAGGCAACCTGAAGCTGTGCACGAACTACCGAACAATCGCACTGATCAGCCATGCTAGCAAGATACTCTTTCGAGTCCTATTAAGAAGGATAGAGAAAAGGTTTGAATCTGAAATTCACGTAGTCCAGGCAGGTTTTAGGAAAGACAGAGGGACCCGGGACCACATATTCAATTTAAGGAATATCTATGAAAAATGTAGAGAGTTTAATGTAGACCTGTAAACATGTTTCATTGATTACACTAAGGCCTTCGACACGGTAAAACATCAAAATCTGTGGAGAATCATGAAGGAAATGGGGTTTCCTTTGCATATAGTCCATCTCATTGAAACATTATACCAAGATCAACAAGCCGCTGTCCGAGTATCTGGGCAAACATCAGATTGGTTTGCAGTACAAAAGGGAGTCCGACAGGGATGTATACTCTCACCTTATCTGTACAACATATATGCGGAATGTATAATGAGAAATGTGCGAGAAGATGAGAACATTGAAAGTTTCGACCCATTTACGATTGGGGGTACGAGATTCCAGAGTTACGATATGCAGATGACACAGTGATACTATCAAGAAGTGCGGAAGGGCTAGAGCAGCTACTTTCAGCCGTTAATGGACATAGTAAAGATCAAAATCTGTTCATAAACATAAACAAAACAAAGATAATGACCACTGATAAAACACAATGTCAGCATACATTTACAGTGGGTGGTGAGGAAATAGATCAGGTTACACATTTTGAATATCTGGGCTCCAGAATCGACAAAAATGGTGACTGCTCGAAAGAAATCAGAAGAAGACTAGCTATGGCAATGCAGAGACTGAACAGCCTGAAGAAATTATGGCAGGGCACCAACAAAACGATAAAAGTAAAAGTCTTGAGAGCCTGTGTTTTTCCTGTGGCAGCTTATGGCTGTGAAGCATGGACGATTACCAAAACTTCTAGACAAAGAATCGAATCCTTCGAGGCAAAATGTTACAGAAAGATCCTCAGAATACCCTGGACAGAGAAAAGAACAAATGTAGACATTCGGCAAGAGTTGAGCATAGAGGAGAACTGGTTTATCAATTCCATTTTGGCTAGAAAATGCAAATACTTTGGTCACATCAAGAGACACAACGGTCTTGAGAGGACGGTGATGGAAGGTATGGTGCCAGGCAAAAGAGGAAGGGGTAGACCAAGAAGACGATGGCACCAAGATATCCAGGAGTGCCTGAGTATGACAGTGGCGGAAGCTGGAGTTTTGGCAAGGGAACGAGTTTCTTTCAGACAGACTGTGATGGGAGCGACGTTCTACAAAGGACATGCTACATGAGAGAATAGATTATACAGGTAAGGTGAGTGAGCAAATCCAGGTAGCAGTGAAAATGAAAATGCAATATTATTAGTTGGACCTAGGTTGGAGTACTGTGTACAGGTGTGGAGTCATTATCGTAGAGAGGACATAAACATGCTGGGAACGGTACAAAGAACAGCGACAAAACTGATAGTGGGATTCTAGAATTATAATTATGAAGAAGCTGGGATGTGTGCTTGCGCTGACCCTCTTTTGGATCTTCTTCTCCATGCTCCTATCCTACGCTTATGGCACATCTGTGGACGGCGTTTATCTGCACACCAGGTCAGATGGGCGACTGTTTACCTGTCCCGACTGCGTGCTCATTAGGGAGATGCTATTTGCGGATGATGCAGTTCTAGTGACCAATAGTAAGGAGGCCTTGCAGAGACTGGGATTCGCCGAGGGGTGCAAGCAGTTTTGTCTCACTGTAAGTCTGGAAAAGACAAAGGTCTGTGCACATGGCATAATCACTGCGCCATCCATAAAGATTGATTACGTCACTCTGGAGGTCGTCAACAGTTTCAGTTATCTGAGGTCTGCCATCAGCAACACTCTCTCGCTCGAGAAGGAGATAGACAGTAGGCTTGGCAGGGCGAAGCCGTCATGACCCGCCTAACAAAGAGAGTCTGAGAAAACACTGCGCTGTATCACTACACCAAGGTTCGGGTCTATCGGACCTGCGTTCTTGGCACTCGCATGAATAGAAGCGAGACTTTGATCACTTACACTGAACAGGAACGGTGGCTGAACACCTTTCACATGAGTTGTTTACAGCGTATATTGGGGATCGGGTGGCAAGAGAGAGTGTCACATAATACGGTCTTACAGAGAGCAAACACTCACAGCATGTTCTCGATGTTGAGTCATCGACGTCTACGGTGGTTGGGATATGTTTATCGCATGGAAGACGAGAGGCTGCCAAAGGATATCCTTTATGGGCAGTTAGCAATTGAAGTTAGAAGAATCGGCCGTCCCACACTGCAATTCAACGACGTATGCAAGAGGGACATGAAGTCATGTGACATCCCATCCGAGAGCTGGGAAGAAATTGCTCATGATCGAGCTATTTGGAGACAGTCAGTTGGAGGGGACATAGTGACTGCTGACGCTCGTTGAGGTTTTCTGGCTGCAGAGAAAAGAGAAAGCCTGAAAAGATCAAGGAACAGCCAGGCAAGCCAGCCACCTCAGTATGGTTGTATCATCTGTGGCAGGGACTGTCATTCGCGGATCGGTCTTTGCAGCCATAGCAGACAGTGTCGAAATACAGGAGACAGAGCTGGATAAAACTTACAGGGCGCCACGCGCATGGTCTATAGAGACTGAGACGCTTATGATAATTATGAGGAAAGACACTCACCAAGCATTCACCACTCGCTGACTAAAAAAATATTTTCTAATATCTAATATGGACCTTTCTTTAGTTAATTTGTAGCAATGCATTCTTGTTCTTGTAAGTGGTTGTATTTTGAAAAACGTGCTATTGTCTAATGTTTCTTTTCCGTTGATTATCTGTATTGTCAAATTCTTCTCATTTCTAGACACTGTAAGTCAGTTTTTCGGAGTCTTTCTTCATAACTGTAATTCTGGAATACCACTATCAGCTTTGTTGCTTTTTTTTGGTATCCTTTCCAGAATGTTTATATCCTGTCTATGATGAGAACTCCACACCTGTACACATTACTCTAATCTAAGTCTAACTAATGCTTTATACAGTTTGACGATCACTTCCTTGCTCAATTGTTCTTTTTATCATACTTTACATTGCATTTGCCTTTTCCACCTGGACTTGCATCATAGAATATTCATGGCGAGCATTTAGTTGCAACCCTATATTCAACGGGAAACGTAAAGAATTGATAAAGATGAAAGGGATAGCGTGGGCCAGTGGTTAAGTGACACGGCTCCCAAGCCCAAGGTGGTGGGTTCTTCTTCTTCTTCTTCGTCTTCTTCGTACGCAGTCAGACAGTAACCATTATTTTTTCGAAAAAAGCGGCGGTCATCCTGAGGCTGTCGCCACTGCCATAGAGCTTGTCCTGTGTTGCCACTGGTGATGGCCACATCTGCTCTCTCTGATCCTCGTATGTCGGGGAGTTCTGCAGCAGATGTTCAGCGGTCATTTTACCGGTACCGCATGGGCATTCGTCGGTACCACCTATCTTCAATTTGTTGAATAGGTGGTACCTCAGTCTATTGTGGCCAGTGCGAAGTCTGAAGACAACGATCTGCTCTCTTCGGTTCAACTGGTAATAGGCATCGTTTTTGGTGTAACCAGTATGTTCGGTTTCCCATTTGGTCATGTATTTGGCTTCGATAAGCCGTTTTGACTCTTCGTACGTCATACTAGTATCTGTTTGTGGTAGTCTTGCGCCTTCTTTTGCCAGTCTGTCTGCCTCCTCGTTGCCTTTGATGTTGCAGTGTGATGGGACCTACTGTACCACTACCCTTTTTGGTGCCGACTGCTGGCACAGTTTGCAGAGTGCTGCTCTTAAGTCATTAAGCTCAGTGTTTTTCTGGCTTTGTAGCGCTGTGACTACGGCGAGAGCATCTGTAAGCAGGACTATATGGCTTTCATTTTCTTTATGTGTCACCATTTCTTCCACTGCCGCCCTCAGTACCTCTGCCTCCGCTCTGAAATTGCTTGTGTACTTACCAGTAGCGAATGACAGTGTTATTTGTCTGCCATTTGGTAGGTTCAGGAATGCTCCTGCCCCTCCGTTCTGTGTAGTGTTTGTTACAGAACCGTCGGTGTATGCATGGGTCCAGTCCATGCTTGGGTAGTTTTCCGATATAAAGCTTAGGGTAGTATCTCTCCTTTCTTTTTCAGTCTGGCCGTTTTTGTTTCCAATACTGGTATATTTTCTACCACCTCTGGAAATATATGCTGCCTCCAGGTAGGTTTTCGTACAGTAGTGATGGGTTTTGGTGTTGTTAGTGCGTTTATGGGATCTTCGTGCATCTTTGCTTTGGCTATTTCTGCAAAGTTTCTCCGCTTTAGTTTCCCATTTCCCAAATTGTTTAGTCTCTGGTGCATTGGATGGTCGGTCAGTCTTCGGAGTTTCTCTGACTGCAGCTGGGCTCTGCAGTCTCTTCTATCGGTCATGGATTGCAGTTTTGTAATCTTTTCAAGTTCTACAATTGGCGTTGACTTCATGCCTCCTGTTATAACTCTCGTGGCTTGGTTTTGAAGTTTGCAAACTTTATCGAAGTTCGCCTTTGCTGCTGTTGTCCATGCCGCAATGCCATACTCAAGAAGGTGGTGGGTTCGATCTCCATCACAGAAGCGGCCGTTATCCAGGGGAAGCAAACCCTTAGAAAATGCATGCCGAAGTTGGATGCACTGGGCCGACAGGCGAAAAATAAATATCGTAGTGCAACTTGACACACCGCCTTGGAGAATAAAGAAATAAGGTGAACACAAGAAAAACAGATTTTTAAAAAAAGATGATGAATATTCCTTTTCTTGCTGACGTGTGTTCTGAAGAGAATGTTGTGACGAAGTGCAATAGTTTAAACGAGTCTGCGTCATCTGCGGTATTCAGCCAGTCACATCCGTTTTAATGTGGGCATTTATTGTGACCAGATTTGTCTTCCATCTCCGATCCCTATTCTCTTCTGGACTATACAAGTGCACAGAGTGTTTCCAGGGCCGCCACTTGGAGACAAAACTACGGTTCGAGGACCCTAACGCAAGCAGCCATTTGTGAGTCTCTGGCTGCTTTCAGCTCATCCACTGCTGCGTCTTCAGTCCCATGATGAATATAACAGTAGTGAGTCAGTGTATTGTACAAGCGGAGAATGGAATGTTCAGCATTCCAGTGATCTACTGTGTATTTATTTGTCCCAATAAACGATATTTCAATGATCAGGGGCGTCCCTTGTAATTTGTTAACGTGCTGTCGTGGTATGTCTTCTACTGGTAACATCTGGTAACGTTTCTCTTAGCATTATCATCAAACTAACTATTCCTGTGGTTCCTGTGAGGGCTATGTGTGGGATAGAGACGAGAATGGCTCCACTGTCACACTGAGAACATATCGCAAGAAGCAACTAACAGTATAATCTAACATATCAAGGTAGAAAGATCTCCAACGCATCATAAGTCTCATGACATTGCACACTTCGTCATCTATAAACGACAAAAGCCTACTGAGTGTTGTGTAGCCTTCTGGATTTGAAGAAAGCCCAATAAATATTATCTCACATGTGATAAGGTTGAAAGTCATTTTCCTGGTGACCGGAAGAAGAAACACTTTGACTAGACCAGTGCTCTTTAACCTGGACGCTAGCTCCCACTAGTGGGCGATTTAGCTTGCAGGTGGGCGGTAGCCGAATAATTGCATTGTGTATTTAAAATATATTATTATTATTATTAAAATTATTATTAAGGAAATGTACAGGCAACACAACATGGGAGACACTATTGCAGCATACCAGCAAACCAACAGAAGTGACGATTTTGAGAAACTGTGTTTCTTCGGTGACAGCAAATGGCTGTAAAACAAGGACAGTTACCAAACCTCAAGGAAGAGAATCGAGTTCTTCGAGTAGAAATGTTATAGAAAGGTTCTCAAAATACCATGGACCGGGGAAAAAGAAGAATGCAGACATTTTACTAGAGTTGGGCATAAGGAAGAACTGGTTTACAAATTCCACCATGAGCAGAATATTGAAATACTTTAGCCATATCAAAAGACGCAACGGTCTCGAGAGAACGGCAATGGAAGAAATGGTGTCGGGCAAGAGAGGCAGACCAAGATGGTGATGGTTCCAAGATGTCAAGAAATCCTTGGGCAGGACTCTGGAGCAGGTTGGAGATTTGGCAACAGATCTAGTTTCTTTCAGTCGGGCTGTGATAGGAACGACTATCTGCAAACGACATGCCACGTGATGATGATGATGATGATGTATTAAAAACATTCAAAATATACAGACTCAGTGGACGATCGCGAAATTTTCTTCAATTTAGATATTAGTGGGCGGTAAGAAAATTTTGAAAACTATCAATAGAAGGAAACTCGCTTGGCACGAGGACATATTGGGATCAAACGGTCTTGCAAATACGATCCTGCACGGAAAGGTGCAAGGCAGACGACGAAGAGGTCGTCCCCAAACAAAGGTAGGAGGACAACATAAAAGAATGGACCAATCTCCGACCAATGGAGGCACGGGCAGCGGCCGCTGACAGAGAGCGATGGCGTGGGGCTGTGAGGATGTCTTCATGTGTACCCCAATGACCTCACAAGTTACGGAAAGATCTGACCTGACCTGATAAAAAATTTACCCTCACAAAAGTTAAACAAGTGAGAGTCATGTATAAACAGGTTGACGATTACTGGACTAGACCATCACATCCGTACGACAGGATTTTAAATAATGTAACACTAAATGAAGGCTCATGTTTGGTTTAATGACAGGTTTAATCGTAAGTATTATTTATTAACCTTTTAAATCCGTATATCAAGATAACTAACACCAGACATGACATTGACTGGAACATGCATGGACAGAGAAAAATTGAAAACTCAAAACAGAACATTTACAAATCAACTAGCATCATCAAGAACCTTAGGGGAGATAATTCAACACAAAAATGTGTGGCGAGCAAAAGTTGTGATTCATTTTCTATTGAGACGTGTAAGAGTGTATGTTGATGTTCGTTGTGAGTTGAATATGTATGACATGGCGCACTCTCTGGGGTGCGTCTTGGGTAGAAGAATGGTATAGAGCTCGCTTCACAGGGCTAAGGTCCTAGGAATGCAAGACACGCTCCAGCCACCTCAGCTGTAAATAGTGCCTGTTCATGTTAAGGAAGGGAAGGTCTCGAGGACGAGAACCGGATACCCACCTCATAAAAACCTGACGACTAATATAATGACGTCTCTAACACTTTGTTCTCGACAGCATTGGGGCTGCCTTTATCCTTATAGAAACATGGTCTAAGCTTCATGAGAAGTTTATGCAGTACGTTATTGTCATATACATATACGGAGAATGTTCTCACCATATTCAGATTCAGATGGCTGATTGAATCGCAAACCATCTTTCTGCTAACAGTCGTCTTCCTTTTTCTTTACATTATCTTCACATTGAATCCAGAATTGTTTGCCAATGTCTGAGAGGGCAGCATGTGTGATGTTCTGTACATCTGATAATTTAAAGGTATTGGGGTCATTTACCACCTTTAACGTTTGCTTAAATTAATTATTTAGGAATTAATTGTGAATGACATGGTGGAAATCTTAAACATCTACGGTCATGCTCCTGGATTATTGTGTAAATCTGAAATGTCTTTGTCATGTGTGTATACTTTACAAAGCTTGGCTTGGCTTCGTTCGTTCTCAATCTCCCGCTACCAAACCCTGAAAGGGCTTAAGTAGCAGAATGTAGTCCAGAGAAGGGAATGCGTTGTAGTTTACAGCTTGACTGCGATATTTGCACCTTTCGGTACAACATCATCCGACATGAGCAAGCTCTGCTGCAGCCTGTTATCCAGGATCACCGCGTGGAGGTGTTGAAGGGTCTTGGCAGCTATGGTTCGCTGGCCCTGACGCTAGCAGTCAGCTATGGGTTGCTGACCACTGCAGCTCATGTGCTTCTCAGCATCTTGATCCTCTTCTTTACAAATGACAACGATTCAAGTTCGATATGAATTTCTGTAAATTGGATATGTTCCTTTGTTAGCCAAAATTTGGTCTCATCCTTAGTATTCGCTGATGTCGGGATCATATTTTCTCTTGCCACGCCATTATAGTAGCAAACGTTGTAGGAAACGAGAAAAATTCGTGGTGACTTAATACAGGCTTATAAGATGATCAAAGGAACGGATAAATTAGACTATAACAAGTTGTTTTTTTTTAAAACAGCCACCCACAAGAACAAGAGTGCGTAGCTACAAATTACCTAAAGAGGGGTCCAGATTAGATATTAAGAAATATTTCTTTAGTCAGAGAGTGGTGAATGCTTGGAATGCATTGCCAGGGGAGGTAGTGGAGGCAGGGACAGTTAATGCATTTAAGAATATATTGGATGCGCATGGCTTTTAGAGCAAGGTGATGTAAATGAAACTGGTTGTATACAGACTCTGCAGAGTCTTCTAAACCAGTATAAAGATGTTAAGTTAAGTTAAGTTCCGTTAAATTGAGTTCATTTGTCTATTATGCCACAGGAGGGTCTATCTAATGACGGAAGTATTGTTGTTCTCAATCCACTCTCTAAATGTGTGGTCTTTCATCTCTGAATGAAAGTCCCTATTGTCGGTAGATTTTTAAACAAATGTGAGGTCTCAATTCCTCAACAGCCAATTATGTCTGTTACCTGCTTGGGCTATTATCAGTCGCTGTCCCTTACTAGGGGGCAAATTCTCTACATAGCTGCATCTACAGATTGGCAATCCGTTTCATTAGTCTGGTGTGTTTTTGTATAAGTTTCATTTATATACACAACATTGTAATTTTCTTTACGTCCTTCTCTAACTTCTCGTAAATATTTACTTCTAAAAGGTACTAGGTGAGACTTTTCACAAATGATATTTATTCCGCCTGTAACCTTGCTGAATGTGAGGCCAGCACCGGCTACAGTTTTCCAAAATGTGTTTTTTGAGATATCAATGTCAATGTTCTTTCTCTGTGATATTTTCAATTTCCTTAGAGTCAATACTTCTCAAGAATCCAGCATTCTTTCTATACATTTCTCGTTTAATAACTTTTTTGTCAGAGCCATCAACTATCTTTTATCTTGTAGACAGAATGTCATGTTCTAGTGCCAACCATGACAATAACCTTTCGCTAATGCCCAGGGCATGCATTGTTTTTTTCTCTGGGTTTGAAGTACGTTGATGCAGACTCCGATGTTTAACCTCACATGAGAAATATTTATACAATGTTATTGCTGTTTTTAGAATGACGAATTTAACTTTCAAAAGCAATTAAATTAATAAAGCCACCATTTGTCTTTCTTAAGCCTTTAAAAATAGACAAGAATTATGATAATGACGTAGTACCCCCAATTTATGACGCATCTCGAAACTTTGAGAGCAAAGAGGTGCACGTTTAAGATGTTCCATAAAAACACATGCAATATCTGATTTCCTGAATGACCATTCCCACACATCGCCATTTATTACAGAAGAACTGTAAAAAATGCTTTCCAGCTCTGACACTTATTTTTTTTATAAACCCCAAATAAGTTAAAGTGCATCATATTTAGATTTTATGACTGATATAAATGGAACCTAACGTCAATCTAACAATAACTAAAAATATTTCTTTCATCTATTTATATTTTTTAATTGCTTGGAGAAATTAATTTTAATATCGGCACTTCTGGATGCTTTATAGTACACCTGTGTGGTTGTTTAAATTGATAATATTCCATGCTACTGTTGAATGAACTCAGAGTTTCTTGTTGCTCTGTAAAGTGTGCCTTATTGTGTCGAGATATGATGCTTTCAACAAAAAGGAATACGTTTATTGTTTAGACGTTTTTTTTATTGGGGGTGGGGTGTTGGAGTAGTAGCGTTTTTAATTCCAGCCTGAGTATAGGACTATCACTACAGATGGCCTTCTTTAGGAAGTCTGCGCCAAAGTAGTTTGCACCCTTTTGCAGTGGTAGTTTCCTTACCAATTTGTTTTACAGTATGAGATTGCTAGCCACACGCACAATTCTCTTCCAACATTTATGGAGGTGCAGTGGTCCTATTCTTTTTTTTCCAATAAGGGATCCGGGATCCAGTCGGGAAATATTCTTTATCCGGAGAGTATGTCAGTAACATATATTAGTATTTACATGTTCCATGTCTAAGTTATTCTTATTCGTATTCTTTCTGTTTAGTGAGCTAAATTAATGCGAGACGTGTGTAGCAGCTCTAGCTGGCTGACCTACCTTAGAAGATGGTGCAAGAGGGATGCACTAACTATATTCTCATTCAGAGGCGTCTCAATCTTTGCAAACCATTCGCGTGGCACCCTGTGAGTAACCTCTCAGGGCGCAAGCCTGGGCGTTGAATATAGAAACCCTGGGCTGCCCAAACTGCAGGATTTTCCTCTCGGTCACGCTGGTGTAATACTAAGGAATGCAAAGCATGATAATTTGGCATCAGCTCAATTGCAGGAGCTGCCGGAATGAGTTAGCAATTGTGAAACAATCCGCCTAGGTGCTACCACTTCGGATTTTCTGTCTAGCTTTACTCCCGTAGCACTACCCTCTTCCAAGGTTTCCACAAGGCTGGATTCGTTGCTCGCAGATGCTAGTTACTCAAGACATCCGATGATAATAATCGTCCCAAGACTAGCCAGCACACCCTGAGATTTTTGGTTTAAAATCAGAGTTCCTGCTATGCTAGACAAATTGCCTGAACAGGCTAACGAGCTTCGTCTACCCAAGTTCAGAGTCAGAGTTTACCTTCTGTTAGATTGGCTGCCAACCAAGGCTTTTGAGCCCAATCTGCCCAATTGTAAACCAATATATATTCTTACTTCAAACAAATTAACTACGACACTTATTGAAAATAAAACGCAATGAAACTTTATTTCTACACCCGTCACAACTGGTTCCCCAATCTTCCCTCAAAACAAAACCTGTCTGGCTGTAGGAAACTATGAACTAAACTAAATTAAAACCAACTTGATTACGAACTACAACTTGATAGACGAACCGTAACGTGATAGACGAACTGCACCTTGATAGACGAACCGTTATGTGGAATGCCACAGAATGGAAGATTCGTATTGTTCTACAACACAGGTGATTCGTCCGTGGTCTTCCCTCCTCGTCGACGATGGCTTGTAGTGATCGTTGAACAGCTGGATCGCTGTGCTAGTCAAATATCTCTATAGTTAGACGCTGGATTCGTTAGATAATTCTGTTAAGACGCTGGTTCTAGAGATAATTCTGTTAAGACGCTGGATTCGTTAGATAATTCTGTTAAGACGCTGATTCTAGAGATAATTATGTTAAGACGCTGGATTCGTTAGATAATTCTGTTAAGACGCCGATTCTAGAAATAATTCTGTTAAGACGCTGATTCTAGAGATAATTATGTTAAGACGCTGATTCTCAGCAACGATTCGAATAATAGTATTTAAGATGTCTAACTCGTGACACACTAATATTTCTGTTTCTAACACTTGCTATGCGAAACATCAATTTCATTACTATTTACCTCTCCTTGATATGCTTTTGAACATCTGGACTCTTGTGGGTGGTGGAAGATTGTCTGTCAAAACCTCTCTATCTGCTTTCTTATTTCCTCTTCACCCTTATCAAGACGGCCCTGTTCTCCTCTTTGCTCGCTGCCGACTGAAGTCGACTTGTTATCTCCGCTGATCGCACCCGAATGATTCTGATTTGGGCTCTCCTAGCTTCCCATATCTCGTACCTAGGTTTTTTTCTCCTCGAGATTTCAGAAAAACCAGTTAATAGCATGTCCGGTCTCAGTCGTCATTAATGAACATGTTATAACAAACGTCTAGGCGTTATGCAAAGTTACGTACTTTTAACATCTGCGTGGCTTGGAAACCAACGCTATGCATTTCAAGCATTCCTATGACCAGATTTGAGTATATCTGTACTGGCTAGCTTTCTTAGTTTAATTCTATAAGAAACAATGAATGGCTACTGACTATCAATGCTGTATGCCGAACCATTCTAGTTTAAATAAAACATGTCTAAAATTATATCCCAAATAAATCTACACAGCTAAGATCTATTAAACGTGTAGTACTGACAGATTTAACTAAACTTATCAATGCTGGGGAGACGTGGAAAACACGACAGAGAATACATTGACAATAGAGCCTTGGAATTTGGTTCAAGGTCAACAAACATATATTTATAAATATAATGCGTTAGCTTAAATAAATAGGTGTTAGCTTAATGGACATGTAATTAAACATGCAAAACGTTTCAGCATATACGCCTTCGTCAATGCACAAATGTGCAAAAAAAATGGAAAATATTCACAAAATAAAATCAACGTTGCACAAATTTCCAGTTACAAGAAAGACAAAAATTAGCTGTAAATGATGACATTGGAACTGAGAAGGGGTTCTTGCAATGTGGTGTGAATCTATTACTGAAGTACATATATAAATCTTGAACAATGTATAAACAATCATAAAAACTAAATACAATGTTTATTTGGCGGAATACCTCACATACCAAAGACAGCAAAGCAACATAATTGTATGGAGCAGCATCAAGTCAAAACAATTCATGTTTAGATGTGTTTTGTTTGTTAGTTTACGTTTGTATTGTGTGTCTATTTGTTTATTTGTATTGGGAGAGGGGAGGCGTGGGGTTAAAACAGACAGACTAAATCCACCTGACACATTCTTAGAGAGGTATTTGGAAAAGTCTAGCAACAAAAGCAACCGCCTAGAAACAGACGAAAACAAATATAGGAAAGTGGGACGCACTATCGGTAGGGCTTGGACTGCGTGCCTCTAAAGTGATAGAGAGCTGAGCTGACTGATCGTTGTGGACGGTACTGGTGGTCAACTCTATCAGTGATAGAGAGCTGAACTGACTGATCGTTGTGGACGGTACTGGTGGTCAACTCTATCAGTGATAGAGAGCTGAGCTGACTGATCGTTGTGGACGGTACTGGTAGTCAACTCTATTAGCAATAGAGAGCTGAGCTGACTGATCGTTGTGGACGGTACTGGTGGTCAACTCTATCAGTGATAGAGAGCTGAGTTGACTGATCGTTGTGGACGGTACTGGTAGTCAACTCTATCAGTGATAGAGAGCTGAACTGACTGATCGTTGTGGATGGTACTGGTGGTCAACACTATTAGCGATAGAGAGCTGAGCTGACTGATTGTTGTGGACGGTACTGGTAGTCAACTCTATCAGTGATAGAGAGCTGAACTGACTGATCGTTGTGGACGGTACTGGTGGTCAACACTATTAGCGATAGAGAGATGAGCTGACTGATCGTTGTGGACGGTATTGGTGGTCAACTTTATTAGGCATGACTGACTCTGACGATGATAATTACGATAGTAATGTCGATGATTTTTGTGATGTTGGTGACTATAATTTTTTTTTTTTTTTTTTTTTTGCGCGCCTTATTTCTCTAATCCCAAAGGCGGTGTGCGTTGCACTGTGGTTTTTATTTTTCGCCTGTCAGCCCAGTGCATCCGACTTCAGCATTCATTTTATGTAAGGGTCTGCTTCCTTCTGGATTTTCTAAGGGTTTGCTTCCCCGGGGTAACGGCCGGTGCTGTGGTGGGGATCGAACCTAGCACCTCCAGATTGTGTCCGTGCCACTTAACCACTAGGCCACGCCGTCCCCTTGTGACTATTATGACTATGGTGATAACAATTATAGAGATGATGGTAGTTGTGTGTGTGGCAATAACGATTATGGGGATGACGATGGGCAGTGTTGATGATAATGGTAGTGCTGATGATGATTATGATGATACTGGTAGTATTGTTGGTGAGAATGATGATGGCAATGTTGGTGATGATGGTAGTATTGTTGGTGATGATGGTAGTTTTGTTGGTGATGATGGTAGTTTTGTTGGTGATGATGGTAGTATTGTTAGTGAGAATGATGATGGCAATGTTGGTGATGATGGTAGTATTGTTGTTGATGATGGTAGTAATGTTGGTGATGATGGTAGTATTGTTGGTGATGATGGTAGTTTTGTTGGTGATGATGGTAGTATTGTTAGTGAGAATGATGATGGCAATGTTGGTGATGATGGTAGTATTGTTGTTGATGATGGTAGTAATGTTGGTGATGATGGTAGTATTGTTGGTGAGAATGATGATGGCAATGTTGGTGATGATGGTAGTATTGTTGGTGATGATGGTAGTAATGTTGGTGATGATGGTAGTAATGTTGGTGATGATGGTAGTAATGTTGGTGATGATGGTAGTATTGTTGGGGATGATGATAGTAATGTTGATGATGATGGTAGTATTGTTGGTGATGATGGTAGTATTGTTGGTGATGATGGTAGTATTGTTGGTGATGATGGTATTATTGTTGGTGATGATGGTAGTAATGTTGGTGATGATGGTAGTATTGTTGGTGATGATGGTAGTAATGTTGGTGATGATGGTAGTATTGTTGGTGATGATGATAGTAATGTTGGTGATGATGGTAGTATTGTTGGTGATGATGGTAGTATTGTTAGTGAGAATGATGATGGCAATGTTGGTGATGATGGTAGTAATGTTGGTGATGAGGATGACGATGATGAGGAGGAGGAGGAGAATGGTAGAAATGTTGGTGATGATGATATTAGTAGTGTTGATGATGACGATGATGATAATTATGGTGAAGGTAGTATTGTTGGAGATAGTGAGGATGATGGTGGCCTTGGTGATGATGGTAGTGGTGTTTGTGATGTTGATGATTGTAAGGGTGATAGTGATGGTGCTGATAGTTTCTGTGTTGGTGATGGTGCTGATAGTTTCTGTGTTGGTGATGGTACTGATAGTTTCTGTGTTGGTGATGGTGCTGATAGTTTCTGTGTTGGTGATGGTGCTGATAGTTTCTGTGTTGGTGATGGTGCTGATAGTTTCTGTGTTGGTGATGGTGCTGATAGTTTCTGTGTTGGTGATGGTGCTGATAGTTTCTATGTTGGTGATGGTGATGAAGGTAGTGGTAAAATGTTGATAATTATTGTAGTTGTTTTTGTGACGATAGTGATTATGATCTTAATCCAATCCTAAAGTGCTACGCTTCTGTGTTAATTATTCATTATTTCAGCTAATACAAAACACGTAATGCAAAACATGTGACGACAATACGTCTATCGGTTCGGTGCACTCAAATATTAGAGGTAAAAATTATATTTTAAACATACATTTAGAAAATGTGCTATAATTATTTGAGTGTGTCGTTGAGTTATGTAATAAAATTACACACGGGGCATCCCATTGTGAGGATATCGTAATCTGACATAATGTTACTGTAAAAAAATCCATCATATTTATACCTGAGCAGTGTTGTAGGTAAGTCAAAAAATTATATCGGTAACCTCAGAAAAGGATTTTCTTTGAGAGATGGGTCCGTCAGGTATGAGTATGAAGAGTGGCTAGGATAGACTTGGGCTTTGTGAGGCCACCACCGCTAGATTACGGACCAGCCGAGCTTCAACTTTCCCGTGGACTGGAGTCAGCTAATTCAGAATGTGTATTTACAATGGAAATCAAATTGTCTAATTAAAACAAAACATTGAAACAAGCATTGTGAGTGGGCCGCGGTGTAGCAGTGGTTAATACACTGGCTGAGCAGCTGAGCGATCTAGATTCAATTCTCAATTAATGCGATATATTTTTCGATCGTGAATGGCTCGGTGTCGACCAAGCCTATAAAATGCTGTACCAGATCAAGTTTTGAAAATAAAGGTGGCCGACGTGATGCTGACTACATCACCCCTTGCCTAATACCATATTCCCAATATGCCGCACAGCGTGTAGACCGGATAATTACTTTCACTTTTTATTGGATAGCCGCCACTCTGTGATGAAGCAACGTGATGTCTTTACATTGCTCTGAGTGTTCAAGTGAAGAAATTCAGCTAGACGTTGGTAAGCGAAGGGACTAACTATAGTACTCTTAAGATTGCCAAATGCCTCGTCATTGAATTAGTGACGCGCAACAAAAGTTTGCATGATTTTAATTTTTAGTACGGATTGAGCAAAAACGATTCTGTGATACCCGTAGACGAGTTTTAACCGTCAATACATGGGTACAGATCTTGGTGACAGTAACAAATGTATGATCATCGAACGGTCATTGCGAGATGTTAAAACGCATCCTGAACTGTGAGACAGGTTAGCAAGCAGACAATGAACATCACCCTCCGCTCGCGCTGCTGATCACCCCTCAACGTATTCGCCTCGACGTCCGATTGGCTCGCAGGGGAAATTTTAAAAGGCCATTATATCCTTCTCCGCATGTCATGGGAGGTGAATATGGATTGAAGTATATGAGACTAGAAACATCATCATATACAAACCGTTGATGCTTAAACTGCATTATAAACAAATGGATTTAGAATTCCATAACAACTGGTTAGGGTAAAACCAAGTGCAGTTCTGGATCTCTGGTTAGGATAAACTAAGCGCAGGTATAGATCTCTGGTTTAGGTAAACCAAGTGCAGTTCTGGACCTCTGGTTAGGGTAAACCAAGCGCAGGTCTGGATCTCTGGTTAAGGTAAACCAAGTGCAGTTCTGGACCTCTGGTTAGGGTAAACAAAGTGCAGTGCTGGACCTTGGTTAGGGTAAACCAAGTGTAGTGCTAGACCTATCGTTAAGTTAACCAGGATCAGTGGTAGACCTATTCTCCGACAAATGGGGGACACGTAAATGTGCCTTAAGAGTGACGGCTGCTCCCAATAATGATCATTGGAAAAATGGAAACAACTGTGCATGACTCTATGCTACACGCACTCGACCTCGTCAAGAGAAATACTGTTCTGTTAGGGATCTGCGTCGCTGTACTTTGTACAGACATATGGGTGCTCAGTCTCCTTCAGCAAATGATTGATGAAGAATATGGATACTGATGGTTCTTGTAGACTGCTGATTGTACATACTCCAATTCCGACAAATCAGGTGCTCCTATGCTAAACCCATACGTTATTTCTGAAGTATTTGAGTTGTCGTTTCATCGATCTAGTGCTAACATCCTAGCGGCAGTCAGAATCCCAGCCCTATCAATATCCAAAGTCTCAAATATGGATGTTTTAGAGAAAAGGATGTCAGATCTTTCATAGATTTCATGACTGGAACAGTATATCCACAACCGCCCCCTACAGCTTGACGCCTCAATGTCTGCTATTCATCACACCATTGCCTACCCTTACATATCTTCCAGAACAAGGAATCCGAGTTCGATACGATAACTGCCTTTGTTAAAGAGATCTCAGATAGCCACATCACGTCTACAGTCACCGCCTCAATCACTATTCTTATTCGTGAGGTTGTTTTTATATATACTCCACTCCGATCGATAACGATCCTTAGTATATTATACAGCAAAGAGAATGGTAACTTCTGTTTGGTTATCTTCGTGTTATGTTCGTCCGTCTTCACAAAACGTTACAGTGGATGGCGGAGAGATAAGAATAAGGCCACTGGACTTTCCAAACATGTTGTGAATGTCGACTACGCAGCTAGCAACTTCATTATGTAAGGTTAGATGTTATAAAAACTACAACTACAAAAGCAAAGAAGGTGATTTGCTTAATGCGTTCGCCAAGAGTCAACTGGAATCATGATCATATGCCTCATAGGAAAAGAAATGGAGATAATATTCTTTCAAAAATAGATTATTGTATTATTAATTGTCATGTTTTGCATCTTATCACATAGCAGACTCATTTGTCTATGTCAAAGCACGCTTGAGGTCTGCTGGCAACAAGTGTGAAACAATTTAGATACAATAACACCAAACATTTCTACTTTTGAACAGTATTATTTTAATAATTATGAACTAAATAACAAATAATATATACATCCTGTGTTACCGGGGCCCCTACTGTGATCAAAGAAACACTAATCTGCTTGACAATTCAAATTAAGCGACTATGGAAAGTTGTATATAAAGCTACCAATCCTGTAGAAACGTTGTGCAACAAAAGCGTTAATAGATATAGGCAAGCCAAGATTTCATGGCTTGGTGTGCGTTTGTTGATGGCCTGTGATCCACAGGGAACTGAAAGCGATTTGATTGATTGATTGATTGATTGATTGATTAATTGACATACCCGATGAACTGATTGGCATCCTGTCAGTCTAGAGAGACAATGAACTCCACGCTAGAGGGGATAGTCAGTTGTTGCCCTTTCTTTCGCCGCAAACGTATGGAGTCTGCATCTTGACACATCATGTCTTCCCCTGCCTGCAGACCAACACACAAAGCTTGCCTTCTTTGGCAAGTTCCTCCCAGTTTGAATCAATGTGCTTTTTAGTGCGCATTCAGTACGACAAGAATATGACATCCGATCATTTGTTTCCTGAGCAGTGTGATGTAATGAATACGTATGGCTTATCAAAAGGGGCGTTTTTCGAAATAGGGAGCGAAACGTTTCTAAACAACCATTTCCTCATTCTACCCAGTTCTCGCTAGCTCATCATCGTTGCTATATCTTCTCTGCACATCCCTACCTGTCCTGGCAATTTATCTTATTTTTGTTATAAATAGAAATGATTATCTCCCTGAATAAACCTCTGCCAGCCATAGAGCCGCACAGCATAATTATTAATCATGTATAAAAACCGATATGCTCAAGTTGGGCTGATATTCAGTTCTAGCGGGAAAAGGGAAGGTCTGATGAAGCAATTATATAAACCACAGAGATATATATTGGCAGTTGGGGAAACACGGTAAGAGAAAGAGCAAACAAAAGTGGGAAAGGACGGAAAGACGTGGCTAACTGTTACAAGACAGGCTCAGGTGGGGGAAAATGTTGGCACTGACTCGTGTTCTAGAAGGAAGCAAGAAAGAAAGGAAGCCAAATAATTAACAGCCAGAACATTAAGCTTAAAGAAATTAGGATTGTAAACGTTTGTAGGTTGTTGAGTGGGCTGCTGTTAGCATGTATGAAACAGTCAGTTTTAGTGTATGCACTAAAGCTAGAAAGTAAATTATATAAATAAAGTAATAGGAGAAAATATAAGACTCTGGTTTCATTTTGAACTTATGAAAACTCCATTTTTAACAGCTCGGCTTGAAACCCTGAATAAATTATGCTTGTTCATTTGTGTTAATGTGTATGTGTGTATATGTGTGTGTAAACACGTGATCACATATTTATGCTTGCAAATAGACGTTAAAAAACTGCTGAAATTCAAACTTGAAGGAACATTAGAAGGCAAGCATGCAAGAGGAAGACAACGCCCATTGGTGGAAGGATAATATTTAGGGATGTAAAGGAAATGATATGTCATAAAGTTCACGTTGTAGGCAAGAGATAGAAGGTGTTGAAGATTCACTGTATCTGAAGAACGTCACTGAAATGAACTAATGTGTAAGGTGTTTAAACACGGTCAGATACATACAGACGTGAAGCCACAGACTCACGGCAGCGTTATAAGTGAATGTGTGTATGTGTTTGTGGTTATGCGTGTCTACGCGCCTGTCTACATATACGTGCGTGTTTCTTCATTTGTGGTGTGTATGTGTGGTTGTGTATGAGTTGATTAGTGGTATGTTGTGTGGGTGTGTATGGGTTGATTAGTGGTGTGTTGTATGGGTGTGTATGAGTTGATTAGTGGTATGTTGTGTGGGTGTGTATGGGTTGATTAGTGGTGTGTTGTGTGGGTGTGTATGGGTTTATTAGTGGTGTGTTGCGTGGGTATGTATGAGTTGATTAGTGGTGTGTTGTGTGGGTGTGTATGAGTTGATTAGTGGTGTGTTGTGTGGGTGTGTATGAGTTTATTAGTGGTGTGTTGTGTGGGTGTGTATGAGTTCATTAGTGGTGTGTTGTGTGGGTGTGTATGAGTTCATTAGTGGTGTGTTGTGTGGGTGTGTCTGAGTTTATTAGTGGTGTGTTGTGTGGGTGTGTATGAGTTCATTAGTGGTGTGTTGTGTGGGTGTGTATGAGTTGATTAGTGGTGTGTTGTGTGGGTGTGTATGAGTTGATTAGTGGTGTGTTGTGTGGGTGTGTCTGAGTTCATTAGTGGTGTGTTGTGTGGGTGTGTAGGGGCCGAAAAATGAGGCCTCTGCAAATTGAGGCCCTAGACTGCAGCATATTCAACGTATTGGGAAATCCGGCTATGGTAATAATTACGTGGTTCAACTATTTCCATATTCTCTTACTTCTATCTTTGTCGTCCTCAATTTTAAAAGAATATTATCTAATGTACCAATTATTTTAGCTGACGTCCTCAAATTATAATGTATTCAATTCGACTGAAGAAAATGAAGCGTGAAAAGTGTATCACCTAACGAAGAGAGAAAAACTTAAGAAATAAGCCGAAGGAAAATGGAGGAAAAAAAGAAAAAAGGAATTCATCAAAATCGTCATTTTATTGAATTCAAACAAATACCATGGCTGCATTTTCCATCGTTGAAACACGAAAATCTTGAACTGTGCCATTTTATTTTACGTTAGACGAAACAAAGGTGTGGGGAGGGGGGGGGGGCGTTCTGAAAGAAAATTGAATTTGTAAGGTCTGAAAAAGGGACATAACGGCAATAAAAGACAATTGAGAGACATGAATACGCTGTATGTGGCTGTACAACAACAGTAATAATATTATACTTCTAGATCTTGTTTCGTTATCATTTCAAGGTAATATCATTGTTTAGATCACTGTATGCCGAGTGTTGTGAGTGGTTAGAGTTTGAATAATGGGAAAGGGCAATAGAGCATGTATCGGGAAGTAGTGGCAAAGTACCCCAATGGTGTACAAATAAAAATGGTGGAGTAATAAATTCTTTACAAAACTTCAGATAAATTTTAATAAATTGTGTTATACTATTTTATGTCAAGCGAGTGGGGACAATTGTTTTAAAAGCCAGGAAGATATTTTTATTCAGAACTACTTTACCTACAGCAAAAATTGTAGGCAGTTCAAATTGTAACAATTAGGCACGTGGATGGTCAACAATTTGATCTTTTGAATTTGCAAATAAACAAATAAAGTCAAGTTTGCTTCATTATATCTCTGTTCAGCAGCTTGACAACACTTTTGTGACAATGATATTTGAATTTAGCAACCATTTATAAGTTTCCATAACAAAAATCAAAAACCTCACTGTTTGCTAAATTAGGTACATCATTGGATTTAGAACTGACAATAAAACGAAACTCGAGTCCGCCATTTTGTTATGCGCGATATCGCGAGTAAGTTAAACTATCCTCTATGTCATAACTGTGTCGCTTAGAACATTGCATAAAATCTGCTGTAAACTGCTCATATTTTACTAAATATTCATGCCTTATTGTTATAGATCTTGTTATTTGGCAAAACTTGTCAATTTATGTACTTAATGTGGGTCGCAGTGTATTTAGCAAAATGTCACAGCAAAAAAGTAACTACGACATACATAAACTAAATAGAAGAGATCAAAGTCTCATTTTTCAGTTCCGAACGGGACATACAAGAGTCAATAGCCACTTGAACCGAATCAATCCCCAGCACCTGCTCTTGTGCAGACATTGCTCTCATTCTGGTGAAACAGTTGGACACCTACTCAATGAGTGCACGGCGATTGCGGACATGAGGAAAAGATTATTACAGTGAAACAGCTGAAGAACAACTGAATCTATATAAGAATGGCATTGGGCTGCCAAGAGCAGGCTTGCTCAGCAGCTATGGGATAACACAACAACATGTACTTAACGTCTATATACTGGTTTAGAAGATTCTACAGAGTCAATATACAACCAGTTTCATTTATATTTACTTGCTCTAAAAGATGTGCATCTATTCTTAAATGCATTAACTGTCCCTGCCTCCACTATTTCCTGTGGCAATGCATTCCAAGCATTCACCATTCACTGACTAATAAAATATTTTCTAATATGTGTAATCTGTACACTGATCTTCTCTACGGTAAATCTTTTTTGAGTGAAAGTACTCTTAGCACGCAAATGATATACATAATACACGTTGTTGTAAATACGCGATACGTCCTTGTAGCTGAAGAGATGTTTTCTTGTTTTTAATAATTTTTTCGTTTGCCCTTCAGTGGCATCAAACAAGTTGCAAAAGAGCAGACTGGCTAAGGAGAAGGGATCGAAGAGGAAATGCTAACCAGGTACTAAAAAAATGCTTACTGAAGTCAGATGTGTTTGACCCAACGGTGCAAATTTCGCAGTCAAGCTGTAAACTACGACACAACGCATTCCGTTCTCTGGACTACATTCTGCTACTGTCATGTTTTGGTAGCGGGAGATTGAGAACGAACGAGGCCAAGCCAAGAACACATGAAAAAGAAATACATAAAAAAAAGCTCATTAATTATGGTTTCACCAAAATATAAGACAAATTAAAAGATACAATGTGTCGTCTGTTTGAAAGTGCTTACTGTAGAGTCTTTCAAAGAGAACCAGCAGAAGAAACACTTGGAAAATGCGTCCTCACAGTTGTCTTCAAAACCCCAGGAGCACTTCGAGAACTTGGGAAGAGCTATCAAAATGAAAAGATGGAACGCAACTTGATAGGCACATTCGATCAACGTTCAGCATCAAGAACTGGTTTTGAAGTGGCCTGGTTGGTTTTAGGTAACAAGACATCACACACTATTAGTGAAGTATTAATCAAACCTGCAGCTGGAAAAATAGCAGAAATCATGTATAGCCAGAATGAATTCCCGAGACTGTGTTCATTGCCTTTGTATGCAACAGCTGTAAGAGAGAACATTTCCATCTTATTATAAAATTAGAGGAACGTGTGCTTTCTTCAGTCAAGAAAGTAAATATTTGGCATCTTCAGCTTGATATTGCTGCAGATATCAGTATCAATTCGCATGGTTGATGCATGGTACATGGATTCAGACGCAACTGAAGAAAAACATGTTATTCTGTTCTCCTCTTGAGTTGAGAGCTCTTGGAATTATGTCTACAACAAGGTTGATGTATACTTCTTCAAACCGAATGCTGATTTACTGTGGAAAGACTGTAATGAATGTGTCTGTTGATGAATCTGCAGCCATGTTGGATCGTTTTTGTGACTTTTCAACTTCAGTCAAACGGCATAAGTCAAAAAGAGAAGTATGATCAATGTAAGCCACCCACAATAACAAGAGGGCATAGCTACAAGCTGACTAAAGAGAGGTCCAGATTAGATATTAGGAAATATTTGTTTAGTCAGAGAGTGGTGAATGCTTGGAATGCATTGCCAAGTTAGGTAGTGGAGGCAGGGACAGTTAATTCATTTAAGAATAAAATGGATGCGCATAGCTTTTAGAGCAAGGTGATGTAAATGTAACTGGTTGTATAAAGACTCTGCAGGGTCTTCTAAACTAATATAAAGACGTTAAGTTAAGCTAAGTATGATCCATTGCCAGACAGTACTCTCTAAATGTATGTTCCATTGCCAGACAGTACTCCCCAAAAATATGATACATTGCCAGACACTACTCCCCCAATATATCATACATTGCCAGACACTACTCCCCCAATATATCATACATTGCCAGACACTACTCCCCCAATATATCATACATTGCCAGACACTACTCCCCCAATATATCATACATTGCCAGACACTACTCCCCCAATATATTGATCCATTGCTAGACATTACTCCCCCAATATATGATCCATTGTCAGACATTACTCCCCCAATGTATGATCCATTGCCAGACATTACTCCCCCAATGTATGATCCATTGTCAGACAGTACTCCCCCAATGTATGATCCATTGTCAGACAGTACTCCCCAAATATATGATACATTGTCAGACAGTACTCCCCAAAAATATGATACATTGCCAGACACTACTCTCCCAATATATCATACATTGCCAGACAGTACTCCCCAAAAATATGATACATTGCCAGACACTACTCCCCCAATATATCATACATTGTCAGACAGTACTCCCCAAAAATATGATACATTGCCAGACACTACTCCCCCAATATATCATACATTGTCAGACAGTACTCCCCAAATATATCATACATTGCAAGACAATACTCCCCCAATATATCATACATTGTCAGACAGTACTCCCCCAATATATGATACATTGCCAGACACTACTCCCCCAATATATCATACATTGTCAGATAGTACTCCCTAAATATATCATACATTGCAAGACAATACTCCCCCAATATATCATACATTGTCAGACAGTACTCCCCCAATATATGATACATTGCCAGACACTACTCCCCCAATATATCATACATTGTCAGACAGTACTTCCCCAATATATGATACATTGCCAGACACTACTCCCCCAATATATCATACATTGCCAGACACTACTCCCCCAATATATCATACATTGCCAGATACTACTCCCCCAATATATCATACATTGCCAGACACTACTCCCCCAATATATCATACATTGTCAGACAGTACTCCCCCAATATATGATACATTGCCAGACACTACTCCCCCAATATATCATACATTGCCAGACACTACTCCCCAATATATCATACATTGCCAGACACTACTCCCCCAATATATCATACATTGCCAGACACTACTCCCCCAATATATCATACATTGCCAGACACTACTCCCCCAATATATTGATCCATTGCCAGACATTACTCCCCCAATATATGATCCATTGTCAGACATTACTCCCCCAATGTATGATCCATTGCCAGACATTACTCCCCCAATGTATGATCCATTGTCAGACAGTACTCCCCCAATGTATGATCCATTGTCAGACAGTACTCCCCAAATATATGATACATTGTCAGACAGTACTCCCCAAAAATATGATACATTGCCAGACACTACTCCCCCAATATATCATACATTGCCAGACAGTACTCCCCAAAAATATGATACATTGCCAGACACTACTCCCCCAATATATCATACATTGTCAGACAGTACTCCCCAAAAATATGATACATTGCCAGACACTACTCCCCCAATATATCATACATTGTCAGACAGTACTCCCCAAATATATCATACATTGCAAGACAATACTCCCCCAATATATCATACATTGTCAGACAGTACTCCCCCAATATATGATACATTGCCAGACACTACTCCCCCAATATATCATACATTGTCAGATAGTACTCCCCAAATATATCATACATTGCAAGACAATACTCCCCCAATATATCAAACATTGTCAGACAGTACTCCCCCAATATATGATACATTGCCAGACACTACTCCCCCAATATATCATACATTGTCAGACAGTACTTCCCCAATATATGATACATTGCCAAACACTACTCCCCCAATATATCATACATTGCCAGACACTACTCCCCCAATATATCATACATTGCCAGATACTACTCCCCCAATATATCATACATTGCCAGACACTACTCCCCCAATATATCATACATTGTCAGACAGTACTCCCCCAATATATGATACATTGCCAGACACTACTCCCCCAATATATCATACATTGCCAGACACTACTCCCCCAATATATCATACATTGCCAGACACTACTCCCCCAATATATCATACATTGCCAGACACTACTCCCCCAATATATCATACATTGCCAGACACTACTCCCCCAATATATTGATCCATTGCCAGACATTACTCCCCCAATATATGATCCATTGTCAGACATTACTCCCCCAATGTATGATCCATTGCCAGACATTACTCCCTCAATGTATGATCCATTGTCAGACAGTACTCCCCCAATGTATGATCCATTGTCAGACAGTACTCCCCGAAAATATGATACATTGCCAGACACTACTCCCCCAATATTTCATACATTGCCAGACAGTACTCCCCAAAAATATGATACATTGCCAAACACTACTCCCCCAATATATCATACATTGCCAGACACTACTTGTGAATCAGTTGGAACGTTTATAAATGAGGTCATCACAACCGCCAATGCTGCCAAGTGACGTACACTTAACATGTGGCTATTTAGTGATTTAAGAAGGGATGTGGAAGCTAAATTTTCAGGTCTCCCCTTTTTCATACAGAAGTCAGGTGGCTTTCACGCGAAAATGTTCTGAATCGAGTATGGTCTCCCAGAACTGAACTAGAAATCTTTCTAGTGGAACAAAAATATGCTCTTGCAGATAAGTTGTGAACCTTTACCTGGTTTGCACCTTTCGCCTATTTAGCTGGCATCTTGTGAACAATAAATTTCCACAAAGAAACACCAATGTGCTTTTGGCAAGAGAAACGATTTCAGCATTTGGATCAAAGCTTCTGCACTGGAATCAGATAGCGAAAAAAAACAGGATAGCCACCTATCGAAAACTAGTAGTTTTTATAAGATTGTGAAGATATCAGTCTTTGTGACAACAAAGAATCACTTACAAGACATCTGACCAAACCCAAAACGCTGTTGTCTGATTACTTTTCAAATCTTTATTCACATACTGTCAGTTGGGATGTAAATTCCTTCAACAGACACCTTACTGATGGGCCTGAAGAACCTAAAGGATCGCAGAGGCATTTCTTGGACTTCGCTCCAACAGTGAAGCAGTCGTGGAATTAAAGAACAAAACAGATCTTTCATCATTTTGGGTGTCAAAAGCTGCAAATGGTTTTTAAATTGCACATGCGGAAGCGCCAAAAACGCTGCTGCCTTCTGCAAGAACATATCTTGGTGAGCATTGATTTCCTATCTTCATAAACCTGAACACTGAGTACAGACATCGACTGAACCACGAAAAACAGCATCCAAGTTTCTCTGACGTTAACAAAAACAACCTGAGATGGATGTTTTATTTTTTTTTTATGAGCAGCATCGTTTTTTTTATCCAAAACCTGAAGCGTAAATATATTGAATTACATGTCTCAGTCCTTCAATTATTTTCTTTAATTTTATATGTGCTATTCTTATTACAGCATATCTGGCTTTTTAAGTTGTTTATTAATTCTTGACTTTGAGAGTAGTTTGTTATTCATGTTAAGAGCAGTTCGCTTGTATTTGTTTTCTTGGAAGTTGGGAGTATGCATGTGGGGTAAGAATAAATATAATTTATTAACAGAAATAGATTTTGAGTAATGCCCAAATTAGTTTCTCGGCCCTACAACATACTGAACCAAGATCTGAATGGGCACACAACCTTTAGTAACAGTCTTTCGTTTCATTCCTTTTCATTGTTGACAACGTTTCCTAATTTTCATAAATTATGCAAGTCCTTAATATCATTATTCCATACCAATAGACACAAACTTTTAAGGTAATATATCACAGATGGCGCCATAATTTAATACAATATTACTTAATCGAAATCGGAGAGATGAATATATTTCGTGCCGTCTCACGAGCATTAGCAAGTCAAATAAAATAGACCTTTGATAATCCTCTTTATTTGGTACCTTGAAAGTGTGATAGGTAACAAGCAATAGATTTGCATATTAGAACGACAATCCGTTTCTGAGAAGTGGGCTTGAGGCTAAAATTGTTTTTTCTGGTAAATAAACAACTGATACTTGTTTTTTTTAACCAGACCAGCGAACCTCAGTTTAGAAATATGTGTCCATTTTCAAAATCAAATTAGCTGGTTTTCAAACACGTAACTATATCAAGTACTGCTAATTGTTAAAAGGTCAACTATGTGTGTTTGTTGATACGCTGTAACTTTTCTTACTTCTGTAGAACTTGCTTTTTTAATTCACCCCAAACTGAGGTCTTTGTGTTTCAATCAGACGTATTTGACAGCTGATTACTGAAGCGGGACATTCCATTTCGGGTTACGTCTAGGACAGGTCGATATAATTGTATTTTAAATAAATACGTACAAACTTAGATGCAGTTAGATGTGTAGAAAAGACGGTTATATTCAGTTCTTCGACCAATCTTTTGGAAGAATGTAAGGCCTTAAAAATGAGCAGAAGGAAATTTCCTGGCTGGCAGATTAAAATAATTGGACGACCAAACACCGCCATTTTAATTATTGAGGTGGTCAGAATTAAACAATGTCGGCAAGAGTGGCGGTGACAACGACCCAACCACTTACTTTGATGCGTCGACGCCACATTAACTCGCACATGTACGAATCAAGCACAAGCCTGTTTGTGCTATTTTTGCGCTTGTTTCTCTCCTTTGCCGTTTTCAAAGAATTTTCGATGCATTGAATATGTGCACCTTTGGCATGGTCAACAAAGTTGACTTAGTCATATACTGTTGGAGGATTAAACCTAGGTTTATCGGCAATCCCGTTAAAGGGGCGATTTTTGACACAATCATAGTTATAGTGGACTATTTTGTGACGTCACTACCTCAAAAAATGAATATCCTGTGCTAAAAATAGATTTTTTGGTGTGGCGTGAATTAAGACGCAAGTACCGGTTTACACGTGTTCATATTTGATATCGCCTGCTTGTTTAATGACATTTTAGACAGAACTTACCGAAATTTGTGTTACAAACGTGATGATTATTATTATCACGTGACTTTTTGCAGATGTTGACACCGAGTGTGTTACAAAGCTAAAGTAAGTAGTACACTCTCTAGATGTTGCTTGCAGACGATTAGATTTCGTTGAAGGTGATGACGTTTCAGTTGAAAATGTGTTACTTGCAAAATCAAATGTCCCTGTTTGTTTGTCGTCTAGTGCCACGTTTTGTTGTTTATGCAGTTGTGATTGCTCCATCACGGCAATGCTTACGATTTGCCTGTTCCGGTGCCCGCGAGTCTTGATATATGAGACGGTGGATATGAGAACTCTGACGAGGTATATCAAAATATCTGTGTTGAATCCTGAACGACTGCTGTGCAAAACCACCGTAATGCAAAATGACGGATAGTGAAGGCAACTGATAGTGATCACCTAATGTAGTTTATGTTATGTTACATCTCATTAAATAGTAAACTTACATTTAAAGTGTATTCTGACTTTTTTAAACACACGTCAGCTACTCTACAAACTTCAATTGTTAATCATACAATTAACACGTCAAATGAAACAAAAATAAGTTAGATCGTAACATTTCTTTAAACATTCAAATAATATCATTGTGTGCAAATAAATCTACAGTTGATGCCAAGGTGAGCAAAACTTAAAACTGACATTAGAATGAGCACAGTTTAAAGTTAAAATCAGATTCAATATAAAATAATTTGAGCTGACATCAGAAACCATAAAATATATAACGATCACCTATGGGTTTGTTTGTTTGTTGATATTAAAATGATACCTAAATATGTGCATTTATTATCACAAGGAACAAAACTATAAATAGCCAAACAGCAAAATTACATATGTTGAAATATCACGCAACCGAAAGAAAGCAAAAATGTAACATTCAAGATAATTGAAGAGTAAAGTTGTGGTAGTGACAGCAACAACAAAAACAACGCAAACATCAAATAGGAACTGAAATATGAAAAGAAGCCAGTATGAAAGCGTGAGTGAAACACTTAACAGATAGCATGAGTACAATGAAAGAAATATGTCAAATAACATCAGAGAGTGTACTGAAGCAACGATGAATACTTGGTTTCATCAATTTCGCTGAAGTTAGCATTAAGCACAGCATAAAGTCCCTTGCCCTTGTATTTATCAATGCCAGTGACCCGACCTGTCCAGATTCCGTTGTCTCCTGGTTTCAGATGTGCCCAGTCATCTCCAATGGTAACAGCTACGGCATGCGCGCGGGGTATGACGACCCTGAACGAGACATCTCCTTTAATGTTGTCTCCTGCCAGTGTGAACGGTTCCAGGAGTACACAACCATCTTTCCACTGAGCGAACTGCTTGGGAAACAGTCGAGACTTTCTTGGCGTGCCCGTACATTGAATCAGATAGTTGAATACCCCAGGAAGCTGTTTACTGTCGTCCGACGCTGGCAGTGCATATATCTGCAGCCTGTGATAACCTAGCTTGTCCAAACTGACCAAGAAGTTCACATCCTCGCCACGAGTCTGAATAAAAACTCTTTCCAAAGATTCTCCTCCAGTAGCCTCGCTGACTACCTTGCTCGTGATCTTCACTGCTTTATTGGATTTCATTTTAATGACGAACTCGTTTTCAGCAGTTTCGAACTCAGGCTCGTGGTGACTCTTTGTGGACAAACCGAGCTGGCTGAAAAGTGGTTGTGGCCCAAGGTAGCCGTTGAGTAGTGCTGGGCGCTCCGACATGGCTATACAATAACTGCACGCACACTTTCTTGACACAGGTCGGTATCACAACTTACAAAGCAATATTTGTCACAATACCTTGACGAATATGTAGTGAATTGCATAAATCTGCCAGAAATATTAGAAATTATTTTCCAGCCACGTTCTGACCAAATAAGCAGCCACAAACATAGACGTCTATTGGCACGAAATCCTGCAATTAGTTCTCACTTATATTTATATCAGCTAACCAACACAACATAATTGTTCTGTCCAGTGCATCTGTTATTGGATTCTCAGAATGTAGTAACCAAGTAACATTTAATATCTACCATTACGCTAGCATAGGTAAGTACATCTCAAGGAAACTCTTCTGTATACCACTTTAATATGTCTTATTGTAGGCAAAATATTAAATAGAATTCACAGGCGGTTCCAATTCGTCCTTGTTACAAAGGACTTATACAAGAAATCTGTTATTATAGGAGGATACGAGAATTTCACAGACAAATTCAGTCTAAAGTAGAAGATCCAATCTTTCTGTCAACTGGCTGAGCTTGAAATTCAGTGTCATTCTCTTTAGACAAAAGATATGCAGGATTGGCAGATAACCAGACACATCTATTCTTGGCTCTGAGAAAATGTAAAATAAAAAACATTTAGTAAATAGCTGTTTCAATGTGTAATGTATTACAGCTATCTGTTGTATGACACCATTACGAAATACATGTTGTTCTGGGTTATGTTAAGCCAGGTACAAAACATTCACAGCCAATTTTAACATTGGCGACATCTTTATGTAAACATTTGACACTACAATTTAGATGATCATTTTCAAAAGAATATAAAAAGAAAATAAACTAGATAGAAAAAACAAACATATATAACATATAATTGGCTTCCGGTTTGAAAGAGTAAGACCACTGTAATTTTCCAAGCATGTAGCAAAAGGCTTCTACATTTGGATGTGCATGGGGCTAGCAACTTCAACGTGTAAGACCATAGCTATGAAACACGCCACTGCACATTCATTTATACAGGTTCCAGTAATTGGACCAGCAGTAGTAGTGGTCATATGCTTCATTTGAATCAATCAAATATATAACGCAGACAGTTGCTAAAATAATATGCAATTATGTCTATTACTTTCGTTGACATTTTCTCAAACACAGGGTTGGTAATAATAAAAAATGATATTTCTTCATTGTCCTTAGTTTTTGGGAACTTTGTGTTGCTGTTGCATCCTGTTTGTTAAAAACGCCTTTGTTAAACTAATTGTAAATATTTAGCCTAATTGTAAACTGCAAATTTACCTACACATATAAACGAATAAGTAAACTTCAAAGTGAACTTTTGTTTCTACGTCACATGAACACCTGCCACTCACCTGTGTCGCGATCATTCCCACTTCAATCTCACGTATGTATAAGGACGATTATGTTCCTGGAAACTTCTCGTTAACCAAGTTCCCCCAACGTCGGTAGCTTACACAGAGTAAGTACTTCTCCGGTTTCCCGGTCGCTCTACTCGGCATTAGCGTTTACGGGCAAAACATAACAACGCCCACACGATATTTCCCACCTTTCAGTAGAATCTATTTCTGAACGAAGATTCCTGCGTCGTACCTTTGGGAAATATCTGTTACACGTGATCACTGCTTTTTGGCCTTTAATCTTACGTTATCTATCCATCAGAAAGGCTGCATGATTTGCTCCTTTTCAAATCTATACCTTTTTCAGGTTTTACAACAAATAGGTATATCGAGACTAATCATTGTTAATCCTGTATACAAATCAAAAGACAACATCTCTGTAACATATTCTGAGATGATGGAAAATGTTCTGAGTTGTAAAACGGTATCAAAGTTAATAATATGAAAGTTACTGCCATCAAATGTGTCGATTGGGGACTGAGTGATTTCGGGGTAAGACTCAGCCTCTGGTGCTGGAGGTCGCGGGTTCAAATCAGGGAAGGAGACCGTGACTTTTTCAAGTGAACTTTCTGGAATTTCCCCGGATCTCTGGGTAGCAGAGATCGGACAACCGTGCGCCGTGTCGCGTACGTTAAAAATACCTCGACAGTTTGAAATTGAAAAGAGTAGGCTTAACGGCCGTTGCATTGTAAAAATTCAAAATTATGTTAAAAATCTACCCAATCTATTATTAGATCCTCGCTGCTGATGCGGAGTTCATGCGTTGAGCTGAGATTTCCCAAACAAAGATGGAGAAGAACATAGCACTTATGGGTTAAACAGTGTGCAATGATGTTGATTCTTCGACTCAACTAAACTAAACAAAACTTGCCCATTACTAAGCTCTAATGGCAGGATCAGTATCAACGTTGTAAATGTTGCTTAAACAAATTAACAGCCCAGAGAAAGAGTTTGGCGTGAAAATAAACACATTAACTATGGCAATAACCAAGCAACATAGGCACATGCATGAAATCACCAATGGCGAAATTACCTAAGTTTACATAGTTAGGGCAAACCATAACAGAAGATGCCCGCAATGAGAAATAAATTAAGATAAGGATTGCTTTGGCAAAATGGGGTTTCAGACAGAACAATACATTGCTAACTTCAAAGAATATCATGATAGAACTGAGGAAAAGAATATTCGCCATTCATATATGGTCACTTGCATTGCATGAGCTGAAACGTGGATTCTAGCAAAGAAAGAAGGAAAAACCTTAGAAGGATTTGAAATCTGGTGCTTCCGTGAAATGGAAAGAGTAAGATGGACTGATACCCAATGACAATGTTCTCAATTAAGTAGACACACAAAGACACATATTGAAAATGATACAGAAACGAAGATTGAGTTGACTGGGCCATAATATAGGTCATGAAAGTCGTATACAGAAGATACTAGAGGTCAAGGTTCAGGGTAAAAGAGAAGGGGCAGCCAAGACTCACCTTTACATCTCGAGCATGCGGAGACATTAAAATACGATTCTATGCTGAAATTAAGAGAGCTGCAGAGAATAATGTCAAATGGAGAGACATACTCAGTCAATATTAAAACATGACTAAGATTTGTTCAACCATATGAGGATGATGATGAAGACATTTGTTGTTTGTTCTTTATCAATCATAAATTATTGTTCAAGCTTGTTCAAATACACATACTATTTAAGCCCGTTAATCCTGGAGAAGACGGATGTGTCGGACCGAAAGTGGCAAATATCGCAGTCAAGTTGTAAACTAGCGACATGGCGCATTTCGTTCTCCGGACTACATCCTGCTACCTATTAAGCCCTGTTCAGGGCTTGGTAGCGGGAGATTGAGAACGAACGCAGAAAAAGAAGAGGATGAAGAAGCCCGTTAATAATATGATAAAAGTACAATAATCATTTATTTCTCATTGTTAATAAAAGTCGTACACTTTTTCATTTCAATAATCTTGCACTGTTTTCTTTTTAAATATTAAATATGAACAAAAATAATTAATTAATATTCTCTAATTAATTTGGTTTCATATTACTTCTGAAGTTACTCGCACATAATAATTAACTCTCTACAAATGGTCACTGGTAACCGATTTCCAGTAATACTGACGATAATATAAACTGGCAACATGATACGACAAATCCCTGACGCTAGGTCACCGTGGTGCGTAGAAACGTTACCGAGGCCCCTACCATATCGAGATCAGTGCTGTATTGACGCGCGTAATTTCTTACATCGCGTATATCACTTTATTTACCATTCTTTTATGTTGTCTTCCCACCTTTTTTGGGGACGGCCTCTTCGTCGTCTGCATTGCACCTTTTCGTGCAGGATCGTATTGGCAAGACCATTTGATCTCAATATGTTCCCGTACCAAGCTAGTGAGTTTCCTTTTTTTGAGATTTGTCGAGAGGTCTTCAAAATGCCATATTGCTGTTGTAACTCTATTTCGTATTATCTCACCTGAAACTCGATCTTTGACGTGACGTTTAGAAGTCTTCGAAAACATCAATCTCCAAGGCATGTATCCTCCGCTACAGGTCAGCTGTAATTTTCCATGTCTCACAAGCATAGAGGAATATTATCAGAACCAATGTACGCATTAATCTGATTTTAGTGCATAGTGCTAACCTTTTATCTTGCCAGATTTTGTTAAGCCGTGCAAACGCCGCTATTGTCTGTGCTATTCTGGCCAACATCTCACATTTTGATCCTCCCTCACTGACAATCAAACTCAGATATTTAAAACGGTCGACCACTTCGAGTTCCTGGCCATTAGCTTTTATCCTACTGCTGACGCCCTCGGCGTTGTTGGTCATTAATTTTGTATTTCTAACGCTTATCGCCATACCATAGTCAAGAGATGTTTCATCGAGCCTTCTGACCCATTCCTGGAGTTCTGCTTCAGTTCCCGCCAACCCGTCGATGTCATCTCCAAAACGAAGATTGGTAACCGTTACGCCCCCTATCTTGACAGTACCAACGTGACCTCGAAGTGCCTCACTCATAATTCTCTGAATGAATATATTGAAAAGTGTTGGGGAGAGTGCACCAACTGATGTGCGAAACCAGTCCCCGCTCCTTCCATTCACAAGAATTGCACAGGACGCCGTGTCATACGGGTGTCCAATGACCTTTGTAACACATCCGTTGATTTCATACATCCTCATGATACAGTTTTTTATGCAATATACGTACACAAGAAAACGTGTTTATGAGTACACTAGAAAACGTGTTTATAAGTACACTAGAAAACGTGTTTATAAGTACAATAGAAAACGTGTTTATAAGTAAAGTAGAAAACGTGTTAATAAGTACACTAGAAAACGTGTTTATAAGTAAACTAGAAAACGTGTTCATAAGTACACTAGAAAACATGTTTATAAGTACACTAGAAATTAATACACTAGAAAACGTGTTTATAAGTACACTAGAAATTAATAAGTACACTAGAAAACGTATTTATAAGTCCACTAGAAATTAATACACTAGAAAACGTGTTTATAAGTAAAGTAGAAAACGTGTAAATAAGTACACTAGAAAACGTGTTTATAAGTTAAGTAGACAACGTGTTTATAAGTACACTAGAAAACGTGTTTATAAGTACACTAGAAAACGTGTTTATAAGTACACTAGAAAATATGTTTATAAGTACACTAGAAATTAATACACTAGAAAACGTGTTTATAAGTACACTAGAAATTAATAAGTACACTAGAAAACGTATTTATAAGTACACTAGAAATTAATAAGTACACTATAAAACGTGTTTATAAGTACACTAGAAAACGTGTTTATGAGTACCCTAGAAAACGTGTTTATGAGTACCCGAGAAAACGTGTTTATGAGTACACTAGAAATTAATAAGTACACTAGAAAACGTGTTTGTAAGTGCACTAGAAATTAATAAGCGTACTATAAAACGTGTTTATAAGTACACTATACATTAATAAGTACATTAGAAAACGTGTTTATAAGTACACTAGAAAACGTGTTTATAAGTACACTAGACAACCCGAGTGGTCCGCCAGGGTCTTTGTGTATGACAAGAATAAGAATAGTACCACTGCCTCACAGAGAAAGGCGATTAACTGTGTGACATGGCATAACACTGGCCTAGGATGTGTCGGGCCGAAAGGTGCAAATATCGCAGTTAAGCGGTTTCCTAGCGACACAACGCATTCCGTTCACTGAACTATTTCCTGCTACATGCAAAACCCTGTTCAAGGATTGGTAGCGGCAGATTGAGAACGAACGCAGAAAAAGACGAAGAAGAATACCAGATATGGGACCAGCGCATGGGCATCTGCCCCTGTAGAAGTACAGGTCGACTAAGAACTAGAAACAAAAGAACTAGCCAACGTGTTTGTAAGTACACACGAAAATGTGTTTATAAGTACACTAACCAACGTGTTTATATGTACACTAGAAGTTAATAAGTACACTAAACAACGTGTTTATAATTACACTAAACGTGTTTATATGTACACTAGAAGTTAATAAGTACACTAAACAACGTATTTATAATTAAACTAAACAACGTGTTTATAATTACACTACAGGACTTGTTCATAATTAAACTAAACAACGTGTTTATAAGTACACTACAAGACTTGTTTATAATTAAACTAAACAACGTGTTTATAAGTAGACTACATGACTGCGTATAAGTACACTAGAATACTTTTTTATTACTGATATGTCACTTTCTGATCACCAAAAATAGTATTAGATTCTTTGACAACATTGTTTAAAGAATATTCTTCAAATCTATGAGTAAACACTGTTCTTCTCGAATACTGAACCATTATTTACTATGATTAAAAAAATGCAGGCATCCTCCAAAATAGAACTAAGAAACACAAGCTATATATTACCTGACATTCATGCTAAAGTATCGTAAACCTATGCGCATGCCAGAGCTATTGCTATATGTGCTCTC
Source organism: Ariolimax columbianus (assembly GCA_036924085.1). Taxonomy (NCBI): domain Eukaryota; kingdom Metazoa; phylum Mollusca; class Gastropoda; order Stylommatophora; family Arionidae; genus Ariolimax; species Ariolimax columbianus. Next base: position 33,400,143 of record JAVGWX010000001.1, on the reverse strand, counting down.
CGGAGTCTTCATATAATAAGGAGAACATATAATGCATGCTTTGTGCCTTGGTTAATCAGCAAAACACGCATTCTGAGAGATTGTAACTTAGCATAATACCTCCAACCCCCCCCCCCCCTCCTGACCCCCTCCCCCCCCCCCCAATTCCTACTTTCGTAGCATCTCGAGTCATTTACTTAGGAGACAGGAACAGGCCCTCCATTCATGTGGTAAACTGAATATAAAGAGGGCTTTGCATGGGACTAGAAAATTCATTCTGCAAACGAATTTATACACAGACCAACACGTCAAGAGCATGAAACGTGCTTTGGGGTGTGGTATAGACTTTCTGTGAGGGGCTTATTCTGTAGTGGTGGACACATGCTTCTATTGTAGCGACATCTATACAACAAAATAGTGTAGCCAGCAATTGTTTCTCTTGTATGCATCCCCGACTCAGTATGGCTGGGATTGAATTCACATTCAAATGTATTATACGATGGTCCGATTAACAAATTTGACAGAAATCGAAATTCCAAACGATGTTTTAGCTAACTTTTTGAAGCAATTTGTTAGTGGCTCAGGGCAAAACGTGTGTCGTTTATTCGTTTCTGCTAGACTGTTTATAATACCTCAGGGCCTAATATTCTACGAATCATACAGAAACGTTCAGCTTACGCAGCTGTTCTTTGCAATGGCTAGGTGTTAAGGCCAGGCCAATGACTTTTCAGCATTTGTTTATTTCTGAACCTAAATTATTGAGATTGTTCCTTGCAGAAGATCTTACTCGAACAAATAGTTTTATTTTTGCAATGTATGTTTGTGCATTGTGACATCCTAGCCGTTTTTATTCGTCTTTGATACGTAAGCTCTTGTTTGGGAACTTCTGGTACCTTTCCAACTACACTTTAATTTAGATTATCTGCAGAAGTTTCATCTAGCTCTCGTGTATCCTTTTGTTCCTGTTTTCTTCATCATGTTCTAATATTTGTGTCTTAGTAACTGGTCCACGTTAATGACACAACCATAATAAAAGATATTCAACGTTTTCTTCCAACTTAAACGGCAGCTGCCGACCTTTTTAAAAACGTCGCTCCCTTTCTCCCGAGTCCACAAACTAATATTTCCTCCTTCAATATCTTTTAACACAGTTTCTTTAATGTAGTCACTAGGCAATACGTGCGATGAAACTTCCTGCACTGTCTTGCTTTACGTCTGCTTCTTGTTTTGCTTACGATTGGAGCTGTGCGGACCATAAATATATTAACTTGACAAATCTATTAAGCTCGGGACGATGTCCTGGCTGAGTTTGTGAACATCCGTTGGGTTTTTTAGAAGAAAAAAAAACGAATATTTAGTTCAGATCACAGTTCGGAATAGTTTGTTTGAAACACATTTAGCATTCTTGTAAACATGTCTAAATTTTACGTCTACACAAGTCCGTACCGCATATGTAAAATTTCATACCTGGCTTTCAGAACTCACATGTATAAATTAGCATATATATATATATATAAACACGCACACACATATACAAACACAAACACTATCCCACACACACACAGAAAAAAGATCGAGAGAGTTATCATGTACTCATTTTTCACGGATTTGAAGACACGGTAGCATCAGTCTTCAAACTGTGACATGTCATCCTACGAGTACAAACTATACATGTCATCCTACGAGTACAAACTCTACATGTCATCCTACAAGTACAAACTCTACATGTCATCATATGAGTACAAACTCTAAATGTCATCCCACAAACATTGACATGTTATCCTGCAAACTTTGACATGTCATCCTACAAACTTTGACATGTCATCCTACACACTTTGACATGTCATGCTGCAAGCTCTGGTATATCATCCTACACACATTGACATGCTACACGCTTTGACATACCATCCTATAAATACTAGTATTGCTATTTGTGTGTACAAAATATCTTCTGGTCTATCTTAGCTTGCTTCCGGTCATGATAACATGCATATGGGCAGGTGGACAGGTGCAGGTGGGCAGAGACAAGTGGGCAGGGGCAGGTGAGCAGGAAAATGTTGACAGGGATAGGTGGACATAGGTAGGTGCTCATGGGTAGGTGCTGTGGGCAGTAACAGGGGGGCAGGGGAAGTTGAGCAGGGGCAGGTGGACAGGGATAGGTGGGCGTGGACAGGGTTGATGAGCAAAGACAGATGGGCAGGGGCAGGTGGGCAGTGACAGGTTGACAGGGATAGGTGGGCAGGGATAGATGAGTTTGGGCAGGGGCTGATAGGCAAAGACAAGTGGGCGTGGGCAGGGGCAGTTGAGCAGGGACAGGTGGACAGAGGCAGGTGAGCAGGGGCAGGTGGGCAGTTGGTCAGTGGCAGGTGGGCAGGGGCAGGTGGACATGGACAGGTGTGCAGGGACAGGCGAGTAAGAACGGGTGGACAGGTTTAAACAAACGTGTGTGTCTTCTGGTAACATCTTCTTCCTACACAAACATAATTAAACACATTTAATTGATTAATCAATCATCACTATCATCATCATCATGTAGCATGCCCTTTATAGAACGACGCTCCCATACCAGATTGTCTGAAAAAAACTCTTTCCCTTGCAAAAAACCCCATCCGCCGCCACAGTCATACCCAAGCATTCCTGGATATCGTGATGCCCTCGTATTCTTGGTCTACCCCAGCCTCTCTGACCTGGCACCATATCTTCCATCACTGATCATCATTATTCATTTTCAAAATCCACTGAACTTCCCGTGGTGGACAGATCTTCATCAAATACATGTCAAGTTATCCGATGTTGACCTGGCCCCATACTTTAGGAAGTTTTTTGGGGCTTACAATTTCTAAATAATCGAGTTGCCAGCCCAATGCCCAATCCTTCTTAGTCGACTCTTGTGACATGCCTGGGAGGTTACATTGTTACTATTTCCTGCTCTCTATGTGGGCCCCGGTAATACTCGGGCGATATTATACACTACTATGCTATTGATATACCAAGTCAGTCTCATTAGTGCAGTGTAGCCATAGAACACACGCTTTTCAAGGTAAAGGCACGGGGTTCAACTGCCGATATCGGCATGCCCCAGTGGACCTTGCTGTAAAGGGTTTACTTGTTAATGAGAACCCAGTTATGAAAAGAAAAGCAGCGAGGAAGGGAACTGACTATCCCGCATTATGCAAATGTGGATTAGTGCAATGGAATTTCTGCATTTCCTTAACGGCAGTTTATTCTATGGGACTTGATTTATTTACCTAAATCTTCAAGATCAAAATCTAAAAAGGATGCACAGTAAACGACGAAAAACTAAGCAGTATTACAGCAATACAATCAAACTGAGAGCATTTTACCAAGATTCAGACAACTAAACGTGAACATCAATACATGACAAACACGGAAAGAGATAACATTAAACACCGTTTGAAACACTAAGGTAAAGTAGGTTATAAGTAATTAGAAGCAAATTATACATTTCGTTAGCATCACATTATGTAATGTAATATTACACAACACTGAACTCACCATCACTCCCAAAGGACATATAATTTTAATCCCTTAACATAACAGCAAATGCAAATACACTAAAAGCAGCCCTAAATAATTCATACTTAACATCAAATAATGTCCAATGTCGCCAGGCTCAACAGCGAAGGATATGGTCTGCTGTCTTCTGTAAAATACACATGTTCTACTATATGTGTCCAGTTTACGGAAATACAACTAATCTTTCGCATAACATCATCTATAAGCCTGTCTTTAAACAAGCATGTTCATCTTGCAGAATGAATTTCACAACCATTCCGTCCTTGCGGCTAGCTTTCCTGAACTAACGTGAAAACAAAACACTCCACAGTTCGTATAATAGACCTCTCAAACACACCTTCAGTCCTTCTGTGCAGGTGAAGAAATTCTTAACTGTTTCTTGTGATCGCATCATAGAGATTCTTAGCTAAACAGGGTAGATAACTGGTATATTAAATACATTTTTCTGCCGTGGTAGTGCTGACGTTTGTATAATGTTTGTTTTGTCTTCCACAGCAGCGATTCCAATTTAACACAGATATCACGATCTACTTCTCATTACATTTCTTTTTATTTCCTTTTTTTTCTATCGATGCTAATTGTGATGCACATATACGCATGACCACTCACATGTAAACACACACACCCATTCCGAGAGGAATTTAATAAGTTTGTACAAAGTTTCTTTCATGCCCCCAACCCTTCTCTGCCATGAATGCATGAACTGAAAGCTCAAAAAGGATATCAACGATGAGAGAGATATGAAATGGCACGGTCTGACGATTTTCTTATGTTATTCTTTACTTCCTTCACGGCAAATATGTGCGTAAATACAATAAAAGAGGATCAGAGAGAAGAAAGTACATTTCATTAGAACATCTTTGTATACTAGGTGTGTTAAAAAAGTATCCGGTCTTTGGGCCAGAAAAATGCAATTACTCACCTGAAGGTGTGAAACTATAATCCCCTTCAAAGTACTCTCCTTGGGACTGCAGACACTTCTCACAGTGGTCCCGGCATTCTTGGGAGCATCTCAGGAAGACCTCTTTGAGAATGGAGTACAGTTGGGTCGTCGCATTCCGCATATGGTCGACTCGTGACTCAAATGGGTCCTTTTCAGCGGAATATTCAGCTTAGGGAACTGCCCAAAATGGCAAGGAGCATGTCGGGAGAATAATAAGCCTGACGAACCAGAGGAATGTTGTGTTTGGCGAAGAACGTCTGAAACATGCGAAGAATGGGCGGAAGCGTTGTCAAGATGGAGATACCAAGTTCCTGTTGTCACAGGTCCGGTCGTGTGTGTCAAACAGCAATGCCAAGGCGACGGATGACCTCCAGGTAGTACTCTTTGGTAATGTTTTAACCTTGTGGTGCCTACTCATGATGCACAACCCCACGAGAGTAAAAATAACGGTCAACATGACTGACATTGCTACGCACCTGCCCCGCTTTATTCTGCCTGAGGGATGATGGATTTCTCCACTGTGACGACTAACTAACTAAATGATGACTACAGCTTGGTTTCCTTCCAGGTCGTACTCATACAAATACAACTCATCACCAGTGATCACAGTATTCAGAACGTCAGGGTAGCAGTAAACACAGCCCAGCGTGTCGTGTGAGACTTCCAGACGGAGTTGCTTCTGCTACATCGTTATTTTCGCAGACACACTCCGCATAGCCACATCCTCGCTCAAAGTGAAGTGTACAGAACCAATGCTTATCCAAACCTCATCCGCAAGTTCTCGGATGGTGACAGGACGGTTCTATAAGACCAAGGTCCGTACTTGTTCAATGACTTCATCAATGCGGGTTGTTGAGTTCCTACCAGAGCGTGATCCGCTCTCCGGCGATGTGCAGTCATCTTTGAAGCGATTGTACGACTCCTTAATTTGTGTCATGTTCATAGCATCCTCACCAATAGTCTGTTCAATATTCAAAATAATGCCCACTTGGGTATCACTAAGCTTTTGAGAAACTTTGATGCAACACTTCTACCCAATTCTGTACGTTATTTCCCTGCCGAAGGACAACACCCGTGCTTCATTTGTTTCCGCGGAAAATATTAAGATCGGATACTGTTTGAACACACCTCTTATGTTACAATACAAATAAATATAATGAATTCACATTGAAACAATCGTTTATATTACAATACAGAACAGATAATCAGAAGTCATACTTATTAGTAAAAAGTTTAAAAGATGCATAGGCTTAGTAATTTACATAACAGTTTAATTTCTGTCATTTGTCATTTCCAGTGCATGTTCCAGTTGTTTTGGAAGTTTTATCAGATCTGAGGGCAGATTTTCTTTTAAAAGTATGTATCTCAAAAGAAATGTATATTCAATATGGGAGAAATATGATGTGACATCTGCTCTTCCTGGAAAGCACTTTTCAGATTGCATCTCCAACAAGATGTGTTGTTTTAGAAGATTCCAACATTCTCTATGAATTAATTTTGTGAGTCGAATGGCAAAAAAATGAACTTGAGGTCGCTGACTTCTTCTATGTGACACCTCTACACAGAGTACATGTTCATGAAGTCCATTGTATGAATCCCTAATTCGATTGAATGAAACAGCAAATGCGATACTATGTTCTCCTAAAAAGAGTCCAACGTCGATGACCCACTACAAGAGCTTGTGCTATTTGATAGCTTCAGTTTTGATTGATGCTTCTAAGACGGTGTGAATGCCTGTCCCAGATTGCAGATGCCTTTCTAGTTTCTGCCAATCTAGGTAGCATTCTCTGTACCTTAATACTGTTTCATGTTCTTAGATCCCGTTCTCAAGTTTCCACCACTTCCCCATTAAAATCGCAACCTTCAGCAGATACCTTTGCAGATTTAGACGCAGAACTTTTAGACTTGAGACTTTACTGTTCTGTGCCAAAAGAAATGATATGGAAAGCTACATGATGCTTGTTTCTGTTGACTTAGACAAGCTAGTGTCTTACATAAAGTTCTCCATTGGTGTTTTGAAATGTCTGCATGTTTTTTTCTGGGAAAACTTGATTGTTTTTTTGAAAACGTTTGTGATTGTTTTAAGTAAAGGGGCGTGACCATTCGCAACATAATTTTCTATTTCCTTTTGAGATGGAAACGTGAATGTAATGCATCCAATGTCAAGGTCGACATTATCATTACGCCTCTCGTTTTCCAAATTCACTTCCATGTGATCATGTACGTCTGTTTCTATTTCATTTACCGTTTCTGCTTTTCTTCCGTCCCTTCATAAACATCCTGTGTGTTTAACCAAAACGAACTGCTTCTTGTTTGGGAATTAAATTACCAAATTTCTTCTTTCTTCTCCATAGATCAGTTTAAATTGAAAGAGTGTTCGAGGACCTTCGTATTTTCTTCTTGTTCATACCTGTTTTAACTTTCGGGGCTCTTTATTTGTGAGAACTACATTTTTGAGAGATAATCTATAATTCAAAAAGTCTCACAGATCAATTTTTCTTGTGTTCTTCTCTCTGACATTCCTCACCTTTTCAGTGCATGTTCCTCTTATTAAATAAATATGAAGGCTGTTTCATTCTCATTGATTTTCTAGATTTTTCTCTGCGCCGAATGTATGCTCCTGTTCAGTGGTAGTAGACTGGTATTAATAGTAATAGTAGTAGTAGTAGTAGTAGTAGTAGTAGTAGTAGTAGTAGTCGTAATAATAGTAGTAATAATAGTAGCAGTAGTTATAGTAATAGTAGTATATAGTAATAGTAGTATATAGTAATAGTAGTATATAATAATAGTAGTAGTAATAGTAGCAGTAATAGTAGTAGTACTATTAACGGTCATAGTAGTAGTAATAATAGTAGTAGTAGTAATAGTAGTAACAATAGTAGTAGGTGTAGTAATACAGTAGTAGTAGTAATACAGTAGTAGTAGTATTAATACAGCAGTAGTAGTAGTAGTAGTAGTAGTACTGCAGGTAGTAATTGCAGTAGTAGTAATAGTCATAGTAGTAGCAATAGTAGTAGTAGAAGCAGTAGTAGTAGTAGTAGTAGTAGTAATAGTAGAAGCAGTAGTAGTAGCAATAGTAGTTGTAGTAGTAGTAACAGTAGTAGTAATAGTAGGAGCAGTAGTAGTAGTAGTAGTAGTAGTAGTAGTAGTAGTAGTAGTAGTAGTAGTAGTAGTAATAGTAATAGTAGAAGCAGTAGTAGTAGTGGAATAACGTGCAATATAGGTTACTTTGACTCCAATGACTCCATCTCTGACTCTCAATCCATGTTTCGAAAGGTGCAGACGGGCTGGATGTAACATTAGTGGAAAGTTTATATATAGGCCACGAGCCATTGTCATGTGTACTTCTGTGATCCTCTGTCCTGGAATGATGGGACATGCGGGAATGAAGAAGCTGACATCCTGCCCTCAGAGGCACCCACTGAAGGACATTGGCAATGAAGAGATGTGACATTTTGAAGTTGACAACGACCGTCTTCTGGATGGAGACGGATTATGAACACTTTCGCGGATCGAGCTGAGAGGAGCCCATGAGAAGGTGGAGTAGGAGTGTGTACGGGAACCATCAGTATCTACACTCGACGATATTGTGCAGAAGGATTGAGCACCTGTGGGTTTCCCGGAATGCAATGACGTCGAAACTTAACAAAACAGAACTCTTGTGAAACAAAGTTTCCCATATTAGAAAATAAATAAACTCTAACCCTTAAAACACTGAACGTCGTAGGAATGTTTCATTACAACATCACCAACACAACGTATGTTTGCCTGTACAGCAAGCTACCTGTCCTGCAAGAATAGAAGCAAACGAAAACAACATTTGGCAACATAAATCATGTCCATTTGTTGTTCATTAGCTGTGTTATGGTTGAATATCTGATTAGTGGTTTTGTTATAAATGCTAGCGCTACAGTACTATAGGTACATGTATAGGTAGTTAAATGACAGACATTGCTATCCGGGTTGAACTGAAGAGATGTCATTGAAATGGCCCTCAGCTCTTTACTTGGTGGGGTTGTCAGACATCTTCCTCGCTGCCGTACTTTCATGACGGTAGATCAAGTTTTTCATTTACAGCTTGGGTCAACGAGAGCGTGTCGATATGTGATCGAACCCTGTAGATTTGCCGTGAGAAGTGAACACTACCACTTTACAACTCAGACGCTCTACAGTACTATAGGTAATAGTAGTAGTTGCAGTAGTAGTAGTAGTAGTAGTTGTAGTAGTAGTAGTAGTAGTAGTTGTAGTAGTAGTAGTAGTAGTAGTAGTAGTAGTAGTTGTAGCTGCGATTACATTGACATGTATTCTTGTTTATTATTCTTGCATCTTGCCTCCACTTCCAACTCAGTTTAGCACGTGTGAGATAATATCGAATACTAGGCCACTGTACATATTCCTTTGGAAAAAAAAAGTGCTGCCATTCTCTGGCAGAATCAGATTATTATTTTATATCCTAGCACGGGCGTGTGTTACCGGGACCTGAAATTCAAGCACATAACAGAATTATGAAACCTGCCGTTACTGTCGTAAAAGTTAACTACAGAGTGTTGAGCATGTGCTGACTGCCTTCCCGTAGAACTTATAAGTCCCAAGAAAATTAATAGAGGGCGTCTACAACTTATGATAGAAAAGCTACAACATTCCATGATAGAAAAGCCACTACATCCCATGATAGAAGAGCCACTACATCCCATGATAGACGAGCCACTACATCTCATGATATAAGAGCCACTACATCCCATGATAGAAGCGTCATAACATCCCATGATAGAAGAGCCACTAGTCCCAGGATAGAAGAGCCACTAATCCCAGGATAGAAGAGTCACAAAATATCATGATAGAAGAGACACTAATCCCTCTAAAGAAGAGACAATACAACCCATTATAGAAGAGCCACTACAACCCATGATAGAAGAGTCATAACATCCCATGATGGAAGAGACACTACAACCTTTGATAGAAGAGACACTACAGCCCATGATAGAAGAGACAATACAACCCATGATAGAAGAGCCACTACATCCCATGATATAAAAGCCACCACATCCCATGATAGAAGAGTCATAACATACAATGATAGAAGAGCCACTAATCCCAGGATAGAAGAGTCACAAAATCTCATGATAGGAGAGACACTAATCCCTCGATAGAAGAGACACTTCATCCCATGATAGAAGAGACAATACAACCCATTTTAGAAGAGACACTACAACCCATGATAGAAGAGAAACTACAACCCATGATAGAAGGGACAATGCAACCCATTATAGAAGAGTCACTACAACCTATGTAGAAGAGACACTACAACTCATCATTGAAGCGTTACTACAACCCATGATAGAAGAGACACTACAACTTATGATAGAAGAGACACTACAATCCATTATTGAAGAGTCACTGCAACCCATGATAGAAGAGCCACTACAACTTATGATAGAAGAGACACTACAACCCATGATAGAAGAGACACTACAACTCATGATAGAAGAACCACCAAGTCAAGTCGAGCGTAGTTCACCGGTCTCGGCATATTATTTCTGCTCGCCTCTATATACTCTTCTGACACAAGTATGGCAAATTCACACGTTCACATTTCGTCTAGAACTTTTGATATTGAAAAGCTTACAGAAAGCTAGATGATCACATAGGAGCTGGTGTTTACCATGTGTAAGGCTGGTTGGTATTCTAGATGTGAATTGCGACTCACCTAGAAGAAAGGCAATTTCAAAGGTTATATTTTAGCTTAAGATTGGTAAGGTAGTGTGCCAGGAGGAAGTGGCAGCAGACATACTTCTTGCAGATACGGATAACGCTACAAATGCATTATTCAAATTATTTAAGAGGATTTGGGAAGAAGAGAAAGTGCCATTGAAATGGAAGGGAGGTCTACTGATCAAACTGCCCAAGAAAGGAGACTTAACAGACTGCAACAACTGTGGATTAGTCATATGGCTGTTAGAACCTAATAAAATATTCATCCCAATACGCAAAATGTATGGACTATAAGACGGCGTTTGACAGTACAAACTGAACCATGTTATGCCTGCTTCTGAAAAACTATAGGATACCTGAGAAGTTAATATCACTCATACAGAGTTTTTTACGGAAAAAACAGTACAAACTGGAGGGAGGCAGTGATGTCTATTGTCATCTGTATGTTTACGGCATCAACAGATGAAAAACGTTATCAGTGTAAATTTGGACAGGTAGATGGACATGTGCACGCTTAATAAAAACCACATAGAAACAGGTGATATGTCTACTGCTACACGTATATAATTAGAACGAAAACGGTTTCCTCACACCAGATAGCCCGTGTGTTAACTGAACATTAGGCTAAAGTAATAAATATATAAACAAATATTTTTTTTAAATAAAGCATTGTTTGTTATGCAATAATATGATATCCCTTCCAACCGCATCTTCGTCTTCTTCTAATCCACAGGACAAGGATTATTTATTTTTGTTTTTCAATTCATTTTCTGTATTTTATACTGGTTTTTGTTTCCAGAACCTACTTTTAAACTTAGATAGTCGGCGGGCTTGTGGTATGTACAATATCATGAACCAAAGATATGTCTACTCCACATCGGTTAAAATGCTGTGGTAGGATATATCCCAGTAGCTCGTTGATTGTACACACTCCTCCTGCTTCGTCTTCTGATGCATCCCTTCCTGGTCGATCCACTTTTGATGTCAAACTTCTAGAGTCTGTGAATCTTCAATATATCAATAGCAGTGTATTGATCCAGTCGGCGGATATTGAAGTCAATATGTTTCCCCATCAATATTCAATGTTTTCTCAACCGGCGCTTGCGAAGAAAAAAACGTCAATTTACCGTTCAACCCAGCATGACCAAAAGAGTGGATCATCCCAAACTTCTAAAAGTTTGGAGACTCCCTGTCCTCCAGCCACTCTTACTGTAATAATTCCCCTTGTATTTTTCGAACCAATGATGAATCATATACAATAAATGCCTTATTAATGAGGTAACCACCTGATGCGTCAATCTCCATTCTCATGCTGTAGGTTCATGTCATGAATGCACTGCTTCGTTCGGCCACAGTGCACAATGCTATTTCTCATGAGATTTATTGTAAGGTCTCTTGAATGTCTTTGATAATTTCATGTCTATCTGAGCCAGCTTGAATGTGTAAATAATCTATGTTAATTTTCTACCTGGCCCAGTGAGTTGGATTTTTGCTGATTTTATTGTGTTTATGCTGATAGTACATGTGAGATCGGAGAACCCTTGAGAAGCCTAAGGCAAATACTCATAGGTTACGATATCCGTGTTTCCAAACAGAAAGCAACTATTCTCTCCATTAGGGCAGTGGCTATCCAGCTCACCAGTCATGTATTGTTTCCACATTCCATCCAATAATGCATCATTGTTCCCGAAGTATACACCACTATATAAATCCTCACAGCCGAGGGTCACAACTGTTTCTTGGTTTAACTTGAAGTCGTGGTAAACATTGTAAATTCATATCCCAGAAGTACTCCAGGTCTGGAGTCAGCTTAGCCTATGGGGGAAACCCAGTTTCACAGTCATAACAAACCGGGCACGTATCATGCCCTGTCCAGTTTGGCAAACACTGGTTTTGTTTTTGTTTTTTTTTGTTTTTTGTTTTGTTTCTTGAAACAATCACTTCTCCCCATACAGAAAGTAATAGCAACGTACTGTGTTGAACACCTGGCCAAGAAACATATAACAACCAAATAGATTGGCAGTTTAGCGAAGTTCTACGAAGAACATGCTAGTTATTTACCTCCTTGTTTTATTCATTGACCTGTAGCTAGTTACACGGGATATTTGTTAAAATGTATTCAATTCTCTCTAGATGAAACTGCTCTTATTTTCCACTATTTTCTCGAATAATTTGATATAGATGTTCTGCAAGATGTTCCATAGCTACTTATTAACAGTGTAGGTTCCTTACTAGTCTTAGAACGTGAACGTAAATGGCTATGGGTACAGTTTGTTTAGCACTGCTGCATTTTAATAAGAATATTGAAGTCATTCACCACATTTATAATGGCTGCATTATAAAGCTGCGTGATTGGGCAATATTATATTATATTTGGGCCAGAACGGTGCTTTTGCTGGTACCGGAGCATGCACCGCATCGGTCTCAGTTATTAGATCGACATACATCTAATTCCTAATAGCATCTCTCAAAAAAAAGATGGTACATTTACGAGAGAAAAAAATCACGTCTTATATCAAATGTTCTTAAAATTGTTGAGAGTTATAAGGATGTTTACAAATACTACAGACATGAGAGTCCAGACTTTTAAATCTGAACCATTGTCACGTATTTATCTTACTATTATCGCTTAACGTAGCGGACATAGCTTGATCTTGAATCTTCAGCACATAATATTACAATTACTCTTTACTGAGAAATTTTCAATTTGCAAATATTATTATTATCGATCTTTTGCTGATAGTTTAGCTTATTACTTGTGTGTTTACGGTGGTGTTTACAAACACAGGAATGCCATAACACATTCCAGAACTACACAGCTATATCTAACCCGGCATTCGTCTGTTTTATGGCTCCAAAACGTCGAGAATTACCGCACGTGCTATTTGTAAACATCTGAGGCATGTTTGTTACAGAAAGGCTGTCTACGTGCAAGCAAACAATAGAGCTATTTGATGGCTTGCGTATGAGATGGGGAGACAAACTCTCAATCTTGAACCGTGAAGTAGAGTTAATTCAACCTATATGGCAGACATGGGCAAAATTTTCTTTTAGCCACTATACGAGCAGTTGTACATTCTGTATCTGGCCACACAATCATTTGTACATCACATCTCGGACCACACAATCATTTGTACATCACATCTCGGACCACACAATCATTTGTACATCACATCTCGGACCACACAATCATTTGCACATCATGTTTCGGGTCACACAATCATTTGTATGTCATGTCTCGGGTCATATTACACATTTAAATTGTCAATATTATTTAGTACTTATAACTTGTGGCGTAAATAATTAATAACCTGATCAAAAGTATATATCAACATTAAAACTGAAGATGTGTGTGTTTCGCTGCATTTTACACCAGCAAAATATGCGTGCAAATTAAATCAAATTTGTCCATATCATGACAACGGTACTTTTCTGCATACATTTCCTTAAGACGAGAGCACTAATCGCCCGCTAGTTTCAAGAATTTCTGGAAAACGTTCAATCCTGGCGTGAAGACCTCACCTTTTGCTATGTAGTGCTTTGGGTAAGTCAAGGAAAGATCCTAAAGCGCTTTTATGATTTGATCCGTTTTCATGGACATGAGAAGAAATCATCAGCGGAAGTTCGAAAACAACAGTTGAATAGGGAGGCTGCTAATCTGCTTAATCAGTACTTTGGCACAGTCTTCACAAAGGAGGACTGCTCCGAGATCCCAGAGCCTATAGATATTTTTCAAAGAGACATGGATACAGCGGGATTAAGATCAATCTGTATTACAGAGGAAATGGTTTTTTAAAAAATTGGAGGGGTTGAAAGTGAATAAATGTCCAGGTCAAGATGGTATTCACCCAAAATTGCTGTATGAAATTAGAAACCAACTAGCAAAACCATTGGCTATATTATGTTCTCAATCACTTACAAAAGGGATTGTTCCACGGGATTGGAAAGATGCAGGAGTGATCCCCTTATTCAAAAAAGGCAAAAGATCAGATCCGGCAAATTATAGACCGGTGAGTTTAACGAGCATAGTCTGTAAATTGTTAGAGTCAATAATCAAAGAAAACATTGAAATGCATTTAGAAAAATTTAATCTAATTAGAAATAGTCAGCATGGGTTTACTAGAGGGAGATCATGCTTAACAAATCTATTAGAATTCATGGAGGAGGTTACTAAAATCATAGATAAAGGGGAGCCAGTGGATGTTATTTATCTAGACTTTGCAAAGGCCTTTGATAGAGTACCTCATCAAAGATTATTTCGAAAGTTAAAATCACATGGAATAGGTGGGGAAGTTGCCAAATGGATTGAAAATTGGTTAACAGGAAGAAGGCAAAGGGTGGGCATAAATAAGGAGTACTCTGAGTGGAGTGAAGTGAAAAGTGGTGTGCCACAGGGCTCGGTTTTGGGACCAATTTTGTTCTTGATATATATAAATGATTTGGACATTGATATGAGATCCATGATTGCAAAATTTGCTGATGACACAAAACTATGCAGTAGTGTCTCATCTAAAGCGGAAGTGGATATATTGATGTCGGATTTAGATAAAATTCGAGAATGGTCTGTAAGCTGGCAAATGGAGTTTAATGTAGATAAATGTACAGTCATTCACATGGGTAGATCCAATATGGAACATAAATACAGAATGGGAGAAAACAATATTAGAAAGATAGATAAGGAAAGGGACCTAGGGGTTATAATAGATCATACAGGAAAGGTGAGTGAGCAAGTTAAGGTAGCAGTGAAAAAGGCAAATGCAATGTTAGGTATGATAAAAAGAAATATTAAACATAGGAGCAAGGAAGTGATCGTCAAACTGTATAAAGCTTTAGTTAGACCTAGATTGGAGTACTGTGTACAGGTGTGGAGTCCTTATCAAAGAGGGGACATAAACATGCTAGAAAGAATACAAAAAAGAGCGACAAAGATGATAGTTGGATTCCAGAATTACAGTTATGAGGAACGACTCAGAAAAACGGGCCTACAGTGTCTCGAAGAGAGAAGAATTCGTGGTGACTTAATACAGGTTTATAAGATGATCAGAGGAATCGATAAATTAGACTTTAACAAGTTTTTTAAAATACAGCCACCTACAATAACACGAGGGCATAGCTACAAGCTGACTAAAGAGAGGTCCAGGTTAGATATTAGGAAATATTTTTTTAGTCAGAGAGTGGTGTCTGCTTGGAATGCATTGCCAGGGGAGGTGGTGGAGGCAGGGACAGTTAATGCGTTTAAGAATAAACTGGATGCGCATAGATTTTAGAGCAAGGTGATGTTAATGTAACTGGTTGTATACAGACTCTGCAGGGTCTTCTAAACCAGTATAAAGACGTTAAGTTAAGTTGTTCAACTCTTCTTAATGAACTCAACGCTAACTTACAAACTCAAGGACATAAATTGTAGGGGCACTTAAAGTCATTTCATAATAAGGGATCAAGATTCTGAACAGCGCATGAGATGCAGTGATCAGCGTAGTGTCGTAGTTTACAGTTTGACTGCGATATTTGCACCTTTCGGTCCAACACATCCGACTTCAGCAAGCCTTTTGAGTACCGGGTTTGCCTCCCTCTTCGATCCCTTCTCCTTAGCCAGTCTGCTCTGTTGCAGCTTGTTATCCGGGATCACCGCGTAGAGGTGTCGAAGGGTCTTGGCAGCTCTGGTTCGCTGGCCCTGACCCTAGCAGTCAGCTATGGGCTGCTGACCGCTGCAGTTCATGCGCTGCTCTGTGTCTTGATCCCATTTGATACAAATCACTATGGCGAATGTGTTCTTGATAAAGAAAAATAGAAAGGAGAAAATACTGAAAATAAAAAATACCTTCTGTTGATTGGAATTAAATTCCAGGATTCCAAGTATTCAAAGTAAGGACTCCCTACAGACAATCAACTGTTCTTGAATTGGTGTACTTCAACACCAGAATATATTAGATATAAAATGACGTCCAAACTCGTTTAAAATACCAATACACAGGGGTAGAAAAAGAGCGGCAATGTGAAGTTGTATGGCCCGTCGATATAATTAAAATTTACCTAACGGCCTGCCCTCTTGATGAAGTTACACTAGACTGTCTGCGATTATTTATTTTATTTTGTTTTACTTAAGTGTTTGCTCACTAATTTCAACTGGCGCCTATTTCACCCCAGAACAAAGTCAATTGTGCGATATTAAGGCGCATAAACCAGTGCTTGGATGCATGTGTGTATCTGTATGCACCTGGCCTATTGCTTCAGTGATGCAAAGTGTTTTCTGTAGATAAGTATCTTTATTCTGCCAGCATTTATAGTCTGTGCGTGGCCAGAAAGTCTCATTCAATAGCATTGTAAGAATCATTGAAGTCATATGTATTTCGAGCACTAATTTTCATCTAATAGATTCATTCATACCAATGTGTGTCCTATCTATACATTCTGTTTTTCTTTTTTCTTCAAGCTAAGTAGTACTCATCGCTGATATGTTGTTGCAAAGGTTATTACAAGTAAACGACTTTCCTACTTCAGTTGTTCAAATCCACAAATATCGGTGTATCTTCTATACTATTTTACCTACTTCTACCACTCCCTCCTCCACCCCCTTCCCCCCCCCCCCCCCCCCCCCCCCCGCCCCCCACCCCGATTATTCAAGAATATCGAGCAGCAGCTATTATCGTCCAACTACTCCATTTTGTTGTGCCACATTCTTGATCTCTAACCATGAGAACCCTGTTACCTTGGTGACGTCATCCTTTGGCTTAATTGTATTTATAGTTTTTTTTACTTTCAACCACAAATTGAGAGACCATTTTATTTACATCAATACGTGTTTACAATCATTATGTTGTGACAGTCGACTTGGAATTACCCCTGACAATGGCTGATTTATTTCGTGTTATGGTGTATATCTCAGAAAAAGCCGCCAGCATGCAATGTTGATAATACTGTCATCTTGGAAGAACTGACGTTCTTCACATTTGTTATATACGCTCGGAGATTTGCTTGTGTTTTCCACTAACCCATGAGTTAAACAGCTATACTGATTTCTAAACCAAATGTTAAACTTATTGTTTGTGAGTTCGAGTAGAGCCCACATTTTTTTATGAACACATCTCTGGGCGCTAGAGTCACTTCTGGCAGATGATATTACCTGGCGAGCATCTGAGTAGCCAAGTGGTAGAGCGATCTATTTTTATCGCCAATTTTCGACCCCTATTATTCACATCTTCTAGTCAACCCATGCGTAAATGTATATCTGATTTACTGTTAAAGAAAAAGATACGAAACTGGAAGGTAACTGGTCTTCCTCGCCACGTAAAAGGCTGACACCTAGTACAATGAAGTCTCTAACACTTCATCCTTGGCAGTTTTATCTGGGAATTACTACCTACGCCTCCTCCCTACCTTTACCAAGCCCTGCCCCTACCTTTACCTATATCTTCCTCACCTTTACATGTATCTTTCCTAACTGTTACCTATATCTCTCCTTACCTTTACCTGTACCTCTCCCTACTTTACCTATATCTCTCCCCATCTTTACTTGTACCTCTCCCCATATTTCCCTGTACTTCTCCCTGCCTTTATCTGTATACCCTACCTTTACCTATATCTCTCCCAATCGTTATGTGTACCTCTCCCCATCTTTACTTGTACCTCTCCCGATCTTTACCTGTACCTCTCCCCATATTTTCCTGTACCTCTCCCTACCTTTACCTATACCCCCTACCTTTGTCTGTACCCCATACCTTTACCTGTACCCCCTACCTTTACATGTACCTCTTCCTACTTTAACCTGTACTTCTCCTTACCTTTACATGGACCTCTCCCTATCTTTACCTATAACCCCCCCCCCTCCAGCAACCTTTACCTGTACCTTTTCTTCCTACCTGTACCTGTACGTTACCGTTACTACCAAGGCATCCCTATGTTGACTCGCTTATTACGTCTGGTGCCTCCTATCTTCATAATATCATATAATCAGTTCCTAGCCCTGTTTATACCTTTAACGTCACGCTTCCCGGCTAATTTAACAATGGTTAGTCGTTAACCTGTTTACCAGCTGTTCCTCATTCTCCCCCACCTGGCATTCCTTCAGCGACACGAGCTATGCAGGTATGTGCCTTTGCGAAGGTAGTACCCCCAAACTACAAACTGTTTCCCGCACCCCCTCTATAATGATGTTGCATTCCTGGCCCCCGTTCTTCTTTGACTAAATGTGCATATAGGTTAGAGTTATCTAAGACAGGGACTCCCAGCATATTCCATATCAAAAACTATATTGCTATAGAAGCTACTCCCTCACGAATTCTTGACAATTGTTCCCTGGTTACAGGTTAAAGTGATTCTACTTACGACGTATATCGTAAGGTATACTGGAGAAGGTGTGCCTAGGTACTGGTTGCGGTTGAGCAATGCTAGGCTCACCACGATTGTGACCACTGTGGAAGCTACTGATAGTTCGCCTCAGCATCTCTACCCTCATTTTGTGAAAATAAAATCATATGCACAAAAATGAAGTTCTAAAATCTAGATTTGGTTCGCGGACTTTCAAGAATATTCACGCCGAACCATAGAAGCCCGCTGACTACATTTTTGAGAACCATTGATCGAAGGTCTGCTTGGTTACCGCTGACTGACAGTCATTACATACTAAGTGCTAGTGTATGGAAGGCATGGTGTGAAACCTCACTCAGACACAGAATATCATATTTTAGATTAATACTCGTACATATCGAACAAAACGTTTCTTTTTTCGGTACGCTTTCAAGTTAGTTTGTAAATTCACGAATGGGACATTCCAAAATATGTATCAATAATTTCCATCTGCCTAGAAAAGTAGGTGTTGGAACTCGTGAAAGTTAATGAACTCTTCTTTCCTCTCTGTCTCCCCTTTCCTATCTGTCTCCCCATACCCATAATCCCGTCCGCTAATCGATTATTATCTTCTAAGGGCAACTGTCCCATTGATTTTGTTCTTCTTTTCTAATTATTGTTTTACCTGCGTTATCACCCCTTAAAAATATGCTTAAGCTGACTTCTGATTTTCTGTAAATACATTTTAGCTGACTTCTGGTTTTCTTTAAATACATTTTAGCTGACTTCTGGTTTTCTTTAAGTACATTTTAGCTGACTTCTGGTTTTCTTTAAATATACTACAGCTGACTTCTGGTTTTCATTAAATGCACTCAAGCGTACTTCTATATTTCTTAGAATATACTTAGCTGACTTTTGAAACTAAACTAAGAAGAAAAATAAGGAATAAAGACAGATAAATGTGATGTTACTGAAAATAATTTTGATCGTCATGATTATAACACAATTAGAGTCAATGTATTGTTTGATGAGGGAGGAATACACTAATGACAGCAAAATTAGTTTGGGAGCTAGAGTATAAAATGAGGACAACTAAGACTCCGACACCGAGTAGGAACAAGGACATGACCTATGCCTACATTCATATCAAGAGACTTTTTATCGGAGACAAATAACAACACAAATGAAAACAAGGGGAAGCAACTAACAAACCATTTGTTTTGTTGTTGCTTAGATGTTTGCCTCACTAGTTTCTACTGGCGGAGGCGCGCCCATTCCACCCCAGACCGTAGTCCATTGGGCGATATCAGGACGCATAAAACAGAACTTGGATGTATGTGTGCGTCTGTATGTACCTATGCTAGGTTTGTGCTCCCTCGGAAGCTAGCCCAACCAAAGTGCAATGGAACTGCCTCACCATGAGGGCGCGTGTGAAAGTTGTGCAAGAGTACCTTGAGAGTAACAATACACACATAAGGGCATTTAGTCTGTAAGGGAGATATGGTGGTGGCGGTATGCATTGTCTTTTTATGCGTTTATTTTCTTCAATAAATTTACTCACCAGATGTTGGTTGGTTGGTTGGTTATTGATCCAATGGCCTATGGGCTCCTGCCCTTTAGTCCAAAACAACTGATGTAGAATAAAACCTCAACGATCACCGCCTTTTAAATGGTATTTGCAGTGCGATTGCAAATTAGGGACTATATTAAATGTACTTTGTTATTTCAGAACCAACAAAAGTATGGATGCAGATGAAGATATAAATGCAAATAATGAAGGTACCAAAAAAAATGATAATAAAAAGAGGGAATGGCAACTAATTTTTAAAAAGCAGAAATTCCTATCGACTATGTGAAGAAGAGCGGTCATGACAGCGTAGAGATGCTCTAAAAATAAGAAACGCAAGACAAAGCACTAACAAACAAATACAAATAATACTTCTGGGAACATGACTATTCCCTGTGACAACGTATGGATGAGAAACATAGAAAATCACACAAACACTAAAGGAGAAAAATGTAGTCATTCATACTGATGTCCTACAGGACAGTTCTCGAAATATCATGGATTAGGCCAAAGATGCAGCAGGGAATTAGCTGAAAGCAGACACCAACGTATGGTTGGCTGCTTGCATCAGGGTCAATGACCCATTCCTGGTCAAGACTCTATTCCTCTTCTAAGTGGTGGCTCTGGGGACAGGCTATAACCGTGCAGCCTAAGAGTTTAGGGATAGAAGAAAACCCGGTCCCATAAATGACGTGCTCAAATCGGATGCGTCGCGGAAAAATGCGCAGATGTACAGCTTTGCTGTATACTCCAAATAACGTTACAAACGTCATTTTCTGGGTGAAATCCAAGGAAAAAAATAATAATAGTAATAATAATAATAATAATAATAATAATAAGAAGAAGAAGAAGAAGAAGAAGAAGAAGAAGATAAAAAGAAGAAAAAAGAAAGAAGGAAGAAGCATAAAAATACGATGGGGAGCGTTAAGGAAAAACACTGGCGTCCTAAAACATGTGGATAATAGAACAAACTTTGCTCGTAAACAGCACCATGTCAGATCAAACGCCACAACACTTTGGAATAAAAAACTATGCTGAAAGTAATATTTTACCTAGAAAACGAAGCAACAGCAGACGAGAGAAGATGGACAGCCGACAGCAAACGTGCTCTGGAGAGGTCTATGACAGAAGCGGGAGAACTGGCTATAGATGAAGAGTCTTACAGAGCGAATGTGATGAGATCGACTTTCTGCAAAGAACATACTATATTACGTTGATGATGACAATCTGGAAAAACACACATATAATACAACGTGTGTGTGTGTGTGTGTGTGTATATATATATATATATATATATATATATATATATATATATATATATATATATTTATATATATATACATACATACATACATACATACATACATACATACATACATACATACATACATACACATACACACACACGCACACACACACAAGGGATATTAATTAAGTAATATCAATGTTATTAATAATATTTTTACAGGAGTGCGAAACAGAAATTGTGTGTGTCTTATTGTTCGACATAGTCCTCGTGCTTGGCAACACACTTTGTCCATCTGTCCACTAGCTTGTGGATGACCAACACACTGTGTTCCCCTATCCACTAGCTTGTGGATGACTAACACACATGTTCCCCTATCCACTAGCTTGTGGATGACCAACACACTGTGTTCCCCTATCCACTAGCTTGTGGATGACCAACACACTTTGTTCCCCTATCCACTAGCTTGTGGATGACCAACACACTATGTTCCCCTATCCACTAGCTTGTGGATGACCAACACACTGTGTTCCCCTATCCACCAGCTTGTGGATGACCAACACACTGTGTTCCCCTATCCACTAGCTTGTGGATGACCAACGCACATTGTTCCCCTATCCACTAGCTTGTGGATGACCAACACACTTTGTTCCCCTTTTCTCACTAACTTATGGATGACCAATACACTTTGTTCCCCTATTTACTAGCTTGTGTATGTCCAACACACTTTATTCCCTTATCCACTAGCTTGTGTATGTCGAAACACACTTTGTTCCCCTATCCACTAGCTTGTGGATGACCAACACGCTTTGTTCCCCTTTTATCACTAGCTTTTGTATGTCCAACACACTTTGTTCCCCTATCCACTAGCTTGTGTATGGCCAACACACTTTGTTCCCCTATCCACTAGCTTGTGGATGACCAACACACTTTGTTCCCCTATCCACTAGCTTTTGGATGACCAACACACTTTGTTCCCCTTTTATCACTAGCTTTAGTTTGACCAACACACTTTGTTCCCCTATCCACTAGCTTTTGTATGACCAACACACTTTGTTCCCCTATCCACTAGCTTGTGTATGACCAACACACTTTGTTCCCCTATCCACTAGCTTGTGGATGACCAACACACTTTGTTCCCCTATCCACTAGTTTTGGGTGACCAACACACTTTGTTCCCCTTTTATCACTAGCTTTAGTATGACCAACACACGTTGTTCCCCTTTTATCACTAGCTTTTGAATGACCAACACACTTTGTTCCCCTTTTATCACTAGCTTGTGGATGACCAACACACGTTGTTCCCCTATCCACTAGCTTTAGTATGACCAACACACTTTGTTCCCCTTTTATCACTAGCTTTTGAATGACCAACACACGTTGTTCCCCATTTATCACTAGCTTTTGGATGACCAACACACGGTGTTCCACTTTTATCACTAGCTTGTATATGACCAACACACTTTGTTCACCTGTCCACTAGCTTGTGGATGCCCTCTAGAAAAAAAATCTTTTGGTGTGACCTTTGTCCAATTTTACACCGTCTAAATTACTTCGTTGTCAGCTGCCTTGGGACTCATCTGCTACACACGTTCTTATAACCGAGATCATAATGGAAAAGTGTGTATGCAGTGACATGGCTCGTGTTGAAATATCATAAATATTTACTTGCCTGTTGCCACGGACTAGCTGGTCGATCTGTTGTTTCACTGTGTCAGCTGCCCCTGTTCCCCTCCCCCTCCCACACCACATCCCCCTTCCTTCCGTGCTGGTCTCTTACGTCGCTGTTTATCAATGATGTTTTGTTTTCCGTTGTGAAATCTTTCTACCCACTTCTACACTCTCCCCTGACTCTAAGAATTGTCTCCAAACTGAACCTTTATTCTTCTGTAACTTTAAGAAAGCTCAACACCCTCTAACCACAACAAAACTAAACACGCCTCGTTGTTGTTCCAATGTGCAAGTCGACAGTCGGGCGGCGATGGTGTCCGCCATATTGTGCATGTGCAAACTGCTCGATCGTCACAGTCCCGACATGGAGTATTGCGAAAGAGCCATTTTGTGTGCTGAAATACAATTGTCCGCTGTACATACTCTTCAGCACACGTTATAATAAAATGGCTGTTACTTAACTGTCCCTCGTGTCTGTATGTGTGCATATACAGATATATATGATTTTGCAATCAATCTAAATATCTGGGAGGAGATTGCAGAGGATAGAGCTATGTGGAGAGCAGCCTTGAGAACGGGCGTCGATGCTTCAGAGCTAGTTCTGATGAAAAAGATGGAAGACAAACGACGCAAAAGAAAGAAGTCTACACCACACCAATCGAACTTTTTCTGTTTACACTGATGTCGTCCATGTCAATCGAGAATCGGCAAAATCAGCCACGAAAGTCGATGTCCTTCCTGGACAATTGCAGCCACCTCCATCTCTATAACTGACCAGTTTACCAGCGTCCGTCAAGACGCAAAAGGCCATAATAATAAAGAAAGAAAGAAAGTTGTCAAATATATTCTCAAATTGCTGTTATGCTGGTTGAAGAATGTGAACATGACAAATATGAGAAAGAGCAGGACGTGGAGGTACAACACAAAGGACACGAGATTTGCGCATTCGCTGGTGAAGGGGCCTTAATCCATTAAAACAACATCCACATGATGTTTTTGTCTCCTTTTCGTTCCATGCTATGGGAGGCATCACTAATGCGAATCCGTCAGTAACTGCGTCAAAGAACTACGTGTATTCTTGCAATGGCGTTTTACATAATGAGGTTAATAGCCGCATGTGCAACTCCACGGTATCTCCCTTTATAACACACTTATAAGTGGACCTATCCTTTTGTCTTCCGTATCTACAGGGGAAACAACCACGTATATTCTTTACGCTGTTGCCAATCAGTAACCGCGTACAGTACTTTCAAACCATGCAATCTATTTCTGACATACAACCCACATAAAAATGTATAGCCCAAGCAATCATGGGCTGAAAACGTTAACAACTCAAAGTGTATGGCATTTTTGTTTATTATGTTTTGTCTTGGCTTGTCTTGTCTTGTCTCATCCACTTCTGCCCTGAGGTGTCGTGGGGAGCCGTAGATTTATATCCAGAATCAGACGCGTCGTTGAAGTAGTCGTTTTCCCATGACGATTTAGAATATCCATAACATTTCCTATCCATCTAATTCTCGATCTGCCAGGTTACGAAAACCCTATCACCGTGCGTTATTGGCACACAGGGATAGTTGATCGGGTTGCATTCTCATTAGGTGGCCGAACCACTTGATTGTCTCTTTAATATATTCAGTGCAAGGTCTTGCTTTAGCGATGTTTAGCACCTCTACTTTCCACATTCTGTCTCTCCTAGTTACGTTAATTGTTTTCCAGAGGCATCTCATCTCACATGCCGTGATCTTTCTCTCTAGAGAATTTGTTGAAGTTCACGTTTAGTGCTGGTAACAGAGAGTTGGCATGAATATACTGTTGATTAGCATTCTTGTTGTGGATTTGTTAATGTTTGGGTGTTTCAATAATAGAGACAGCTGATATGCAACTGTATTTAGTTTTTGGCACATAATCTGAATTTCTCTATATATACCTCTATCCTGTGTGAAATTACTGCCCAAGTACTTTCAATCTTGCTCCCGTTTTCCATTATGTTTATGCTTTCAAGCGATCTGCTTATTTGAAGTTTCTGTTTTGGGTGCATTAATTTTCATATTGTATATTTCGTATACAGAGTGAAACGCAGTCACTTGTTGCTGCAGATCGTCTTTACTCTCGTATAGCAGGTATTGATCATCTGCAAAAAGTTCATTTAATTGATCCGCCTCTGTCCTTAGTTCTTCGGCATTATTTGGTAGATGCTCCATTTTGGCTGCCAGCGTTATTCTGTCCATGTATGTGTTGACGAGTTGGGGCGGCAACACACACCCTTGTCTTACCGCGGTTGTTATAGCCATTGTTTTTTTTCAGGTCATCTTTTGTTCTTACTGCACTTTGACGCCCTTGGTACAATGCTCTAATATTTTCTAATAGTTGACCTTGTACTCCGTAATCCTCAAGGACGGCCCAGCGTTTATTTCTGTCTAGTCTGTCAAAAGACTTTTCTTGATCTATGAAAGCAACCTTGAGTTTCCGATCGATTAAAATTTTTCTTTCGCTATGTTGTCGTAGGATGAATAAAGCGTCTGTACAGCTCCGACCCTGACGGAAACGAAATTGAGCCCCACTCAGCTGTGGCTGGATGATCGACCGAATTCTCTGCTCCAGGATTTTCGTGTAGTAGTGATATTCCCCTGTAGGTATCGCACTTGCTTGTTTCCTTTGTCCTTCCAAAATGGCACTACAATAGCTTTCTGTCAATCTTCCAGGACTCTTTCAGTTTTTAATTGTTAATTACGTTTTTAATCTTTACTACATAACGACTCTCGCACGATTATTGTTGATATCTTCTTCTTCTTTTTCTTCGTACGCTGTCAGACGTAGACTTGAATTTGTTTGAAGAAAGCAGCTGTCATCCTGAGGCTGTCGACACTGCCATAGAGCTTGTCTAGTGTTGGCACTGGTGATGGCCACATGTGCTTTCTCTGGTTCTCGTATGTCGGGCAATTTTCCAGCAGATGTTCAGCGGTCATTTTCCCTGTACCACAGGTGCATTCGCCAGTGCCACCTATCTTCCGTTTATGTCGAAGTTTCTTCCTACTGCATTATGCTTTCACGGTGTTTATCAGTGCTGATTTGAACCACTACCACACATCCGTTACATTACCAGATGTTGCTGGCAGGGAGTCCTACATGTCTTTCATTTCACATTGAATGCCTGTACGGGTGTCTTCTTCCTCGAGTCTTCCCATATTTGTGATTAATGTATGCCTTTGCATCTTCTGTTTGCTTTTGTATATAGACATTTGATCGATTTTCGGTGTCAATAATGATGGTGGGAACACTCTTGAGTCGGTTATTTCTAGTCTTTGTTTCCCTCTGACTAGTATGTAGTCTAATTAGGATAATCTGGCTGGTATTATTCCATCGGTACCATGTTTGAATATGGCTTTTCCGCTTTTGGGAAAATGTATTTGAGATAATCAGCCCTTGTTCAAGGCATAGGCTGATAATTTACTTCCCATTGCTATTGCGTTTTGGTGTACAATTACTGTTATCCAGGATAACCACATGAAGGTGTAGAATGGTCTTGGCAGCTCTGGGTCTCTGGCCCTGACGCTAACAGTCAGTTTTTGGTCGTTAACCGCTGCAGCTCATGCGCTGCTCATTATCTAGATTCCGGTTAGTTATGTTTTGTATTTTTGTTGGTGAGTGTATTTGGCCTCTTTCTTCTTCACTCTCTCGCTCTCTCTCTCTCTCTCTCTCTCTATCTATCTATCTATCTATCTATCTATCTCCCTCTCTCTCTGACCAAAATGCATAATACCTTCCATGCTAACTTCAGGGATCACGCGCGTGCACACACACACACACATACACTATCTCTCTCATTCTCAAACCAACACATTACCTCTCAAGCTAACTACACAGAGCACACACACTCTCTCACTCTAACCAACACATTACCTCTCAAGCAAACTACACAGAGCACACACACTCTCACTTTCACTCTAACCAACATATTAACTCTCAAGCTAACTACACAGAGCACACACACTCTCACTTTCACTCTAACCAACATATTAACTCTCAGGCTAACTACACAAAGCACACACACTCTCTCACTCTAACCAACACGTTACCTCTCAGCTAACTACAAAGAGCACACACTCTCTCACTCTCACTCTAACCAACACATTACCTCTAAGTCTAACTACACAAAGCACACACTCTCACTCTAACCAACACATTACCTCCCAGACTGACTTCACGAACTACACAGACTCCACATACGTTGCTGTAACGCTATTTAGCTCCGTTACCTGTGTTTGTTGTGAGTTTACCTGCGCAGCTAGAATGCACCTACATTACAAGAGGATGAGTTTCACTTTACGCAACATTAAGTCGAGCTAGTTGGGCTGCTGCTTCGTGCGCGTGAAATTTGGCACCACTGTCACGGTAAGATTTTAGTTTGTTTAAGAATTGTTCAACATTGTCATCGCTCCTACCAAGTGCCAACACTTTTTCTTCCGCTTTTCCTGTTTTATAAATTGGGCGAGCGGTTTGTAGTCGAAGTAAGCAAGTATTGAAATACCTTTAATTAGACCTGTTTAATATAGATTTTGAAAATTACATTTAATTCAGTGTATATACTATTTAGAAGAAGAAATCATTCCTGATAATAATTGAATATGATCGTAAGGAACCACTACAGAGTCATTGACTAAAAATAGTAATAGACACACATGTGACACAAAAGGAGAAGGCATCTACACGCGCCGACTAGAGATATGATGATAAAGAACACTTTCATGAATTCGTAGATAGATGAATATCTTTTTTATATTGTGTTAAGAAGACGTGTGTTGTTGTTGTTGAAGGAATTCCCCCAATGGGTAATGTACTCTTTTGTGAGAACCTGAAAAAGGCGCTTAGTGACAGTCTGTTGTAGCTTTACTCACATCCCGAGCGTACTGATGAAAGTGGACCAGGGTCCTCCATACGGTTGTGTTATGCTTGGTTTCATCCGTATGGCGTTCACTACTACGGGAATCACGTCGAACCCTCATCTTGTTAGCCAGAATGCCATGAAAACAGCCCGTTTCTAGGAAGGATTGCTGGGACGTCAAGGCGAGGGTCTTGGCCAGATTATTTTGCCTGACCCTGACTAACATGTCCGATCGGTATGTTTTGCCTGCCCAGACGTTAGTCTTCCTTCCCACATTGAAAGGAAAACATTAAACAGTCGGTATATATTATAATTAAATGACAACTGTTTCAATGGAGATAATTTAATCATATTATTTATTCATCGACAGGTGAAGAAATCTGTGTCTTTACCAAATTTCGTGCAAGTAATGTCGTTTACTGATTCCGCTGATAATAATGAAAAAACAAATGTTTACTTTTTGTGTTTACCTGAGACTAAAGCAAGTTACAGTTATGGTGTTTGAGCTGATGTATATTAATATGGAAGTTTTTTTCATATGTTTTAAAATGTTTTATACATTTGCATATAAATGCCCTATGAGTATCCTCAGAAAGGAAATTATTCATAGCTTCAGTGGTTAGCCTGTCCCATGTATTGAGTTTCTGACGAATCTCTCACAAGGGTCCAACAATAGTCAGTTAACATTATTGCATTTGTTTCCCTTAGTACCTGTTTTCTAGCGCAAACATATCCAGATGAAAACGTGCACAGGGATCGTCACTGACAGAACCGGGGTCTAAGTTGCAAGACAGTGAATGAGCTCACAGTGGCCAACAACTCAAAACTGGCTGCTTCCATCAGGGTCAGTGAACCAGAGCTGGCCAAGATCATATTCCGCCAGCAATCACTGGTTTCTGGAAACAGGCTGCACAAGTGTAGTCTGGCTATGAGAATAGCGACGGCAGTGGAAAGGCCTGGCTAAGAAAAGAGTGACTGCAGTGGGAAGCAAACCCGAAAAAGGCAGCTGAAATATTTGTATAATTTTAAGTGCTTTTACAACAGTAAAAAAGTCTTTGTACAAGCTCAACACCACTCTGTCCATTCATCTTTGTGCAAGCTCTATATCACTTTATTCATTTTTGTGCAAGCTCTACATCGCTTTGTCTATTCATCTCGATGTGCAATCTCTACATCACTTTGTCTGTTTATCTTTGTGCAAGCTCTGCATCACTTTGTCTATTCATATCGATGTGCAAGCTCTGCGTCCCTTTGTCCATTTATATGTGTGCAAGCTCTGCATAATTTCGTCCATTGATCTCGATGTGCAAGCTCTGAATCACTTTGTCTATTCATATCGATGTGCAAGCTCTGCGTCCCTTTATCCATTCATCTTTGTGCAAGCTCTGCATCACTTTGTCCATTCATCTTTGTGCAAGCTCTGCATCACTTTGTCCATTCATCTTTGTGCACGCTATACATCACTTTTCCCATTCATCTCGATGTGCAAGCTTCATACCACTCTGTCCATTCATCTCGATGTGCAAGCTTCATACCACTCTGTCCATTCATCTCGATGTGCAAGCTCTGCAGTACGTTGCCCATTCATCTCAATGAAGGGCACGCGACTATGAACTGGTTCACTAACAACAGCATAAGGAAATATGTGACACAGATTATCAATATGGCTAATGTCTGATGTAGAGACAGCAGAAAGATATAATGACAGATTGTCTAGTTTCTTCAGTGAAATTCTTTAGTCTATTGCAAACCCTCCTCCATCCCCCATCCCTCGCCCAAATTATCAATGAGTTGGTCACAAATAGTGGATGAAAGTCAAGAAATACAACTCTGTCCTCCATTTCATATATTTCTCTTTATATGTATCTAAACGGTCTAATTTGACCAATAACTCTACTCTAATCTACAAAGCTGCCATTGGTTGGTGCCCTGAACGTCTCGTCATTACCTCTGAAAGCTAATCCATTCTCGGCCTAGAATTGTATAGTAGCAGCTGAATGATATACAACAGGTGATGCATAAGGACATTCAGCTTCGTGTTCTTTAAACAATAAGGTGTTCATCAACCAGTATTCATATAACCAGTATTCATGCAACCAGTATTCATATAACCGGTAGCATTTACCCTTTAGCTAAAGGTTATGCTAGCTAACTACGAGGTCTGCTTCTTTCCTAAGGCGCATGTCTCTGCATTTTTCAAATCACAATCACTAACTGTTGCAAATAAATTCTCATGTGCTGACAACAGTTTGCAGTGAAAACAAAAAGCTTTTACAAATAGCGAAAAGAACATTACAAACTGGTTGTCTTATTCATCAAGAAAATTGTAATTGACCCTTTTATTTGGCTGGTATGCATTTCACATTTAAGCCATCCGCTCGGAGAGTTGTGAATACGACTGTAAAGTGCAAACATTTTCTTTTTGTACATGATAAGTCTGGCTATATATTATATAATGTGCAGCGTGTAGGCTGGTCGACAGTGAGACTGGAATTACAGCGTGCCAGGGACGAACAGAAAAAAATCCGTGCGTGGTTCGTTCCTGGTACGACCGCTCCTCCAGTCAACCCAGCTGTAAATGGGTACCTAACGTATAAGTTGAGGGAGGTATAAACAGCAAGGAAGGGAACTGGCCACCCCACCTCATAAAGGCTACAGCTTGGTACATGAAGAGTTATCTTCATCCCCGACAGTAATTTAATTATGCACGGGCTCCAAAGAGCTTCTCTTCGCTAATGAATAATCCACCCTTGTGTACACGCATATTCGTGTCGAATGTAATACTATCAAATGAATGTTCTTAATTTCAAAATGCGCTATAACACATCGGGTGATTCCTAATACAAAAAGTAATGCTTTTCTTACTGATGATTTTGATACTGAATATTTATTTATTTATTTTAGGTAATCTGAAAGAGTTTCTGCAATGGCAGGAGGTAACGTCCAGATCCCGAAAATGACTGAAGGCTTTCTAGGGCCCCAAGCAAAGTTCGAAGCTTATGGTCTGACTTTGTTGTCGCATAGTGATTCCGTAATCCTTATGCAAGAAGATCAACGTGAAGTTGAGATCATTCTTGGAACTGTGCCTGGCACAAGAGTAAGTGTCAAGCTTATTTCGTACGAGCGCAAAAAAGAATGCAACGAGTACTGCTTAATAAGGGCAATGGGACCCAACTTTTTATTTCTTATCAGGCCACCTCTGTCAGGTTTCTACAAATTCCAGATTTACGCTCTGCCAAAAGGTGAGGCAGGTCCTCAGATGCTGGGTGTGTACAACTATCTCATTCACTGTCCTAACAACTTTGGGGACAACCCCTTTCCCAAGCAGTACCCACCATGGAAAGACGGCTGTTATCTCGAGGAGCCAATCGATTTGCCGAGGGGTATCAGAGAACCCGCAGTCAATTTCAAGGTTTTTATTCCAAAGGCAAAAGACGTGCAGGTAAAGGTTGGTGAAGCGTGGAATCCTCTACAGCAAATTGATCCGGGGATGTTTGAAGGAATCGTAGATTTCAGCACTGGCTACCCTCCGGGGTCAACGGCCAAACTCAACGTCAAGTTTTCAGGAAGCAATTACAGCACACTTCTTGAGTACCCGCTGTGAACGCTGCTTATGATACGTAACGAAATGTACCACTTACATGGGGTTTTTTTTTGTTTTATTATTAAAAAACATATTTTTACAAAGTGCAATTTATGTGTATTTCTTTGTCGTCATTTGCTTTCAAATAACCGCACATAGGATATTTCGGTGATGAACTTGGCGGTCTAAGATAAACGGCAAAGAGAACGCTGTCCGGTCTGATTCAACAAGAACACACGATTACAATTCGTTATAAAGATAACAATCAAATGATAATATTCAAACCGACGAACCGGAGACTGTATATTGAAATATCAGATGTTCGGCAAATTAAATATCGGAAACACAGGCATGTGTTCGTGTAGGATGACAAATAAACAGTAGAACGTGTTTTTAACTCTGTCAGCTCCACAGGAGGAGCAGAAGTGCAGGATAGATTCCTCTAATCCAACTGAGGGTTAAATTGTATGACGAGAAACTGGAAATAGGACATCAAATGTTAGAGAAACTGGAGATAGGACATCAAATGTTAGAGAAACTGGAGATAGGACATCAAATGTTAGAGAAACTGGAGATATGACATCAAATGTTAGAGAAACTGGAGATAAGACATCAAATGTTAGAGAAACTGGAGATAAGACAACAAATGTTATAGAAACTGGAGATAGGACATCAAATGTTATAGAAACTGGAGATAGGACATCAAATGTTATAGAAACTGGAGATAGGACATCAAATGTCAGATATAAACTGCAGCAACATGTCTCGCTGTTTAGAGCTTGGTCGCCATTGTTGATAAACTTGGTACAAGAAACGACAGCTTAAGCTTATCACACTTGACGTGGATTTTTGTAATTGTTGGTAAATGTTGAGAGATAACTATTTTTGTTCTGTTTAACTAAATGTGTTATCAATACATGGCGTGTCCTATAACAGATGTGTGTACAAGATTTCTTGTTATTGCTGTCTTTCGCAGTGTGTAGTGGCCAAATGTTTTTACAAGTTGGTGACCGAACTGTGTTATGATACCGGTATCCTATAATACTTAACTTCTTTATACTGGCTTAGAAGACTCTGCAGAGCCTGCGTACAACCATTTTCTCAACCCAGTTGTGTAGTTTCGTCACAAAGTGACCAGCGTACGATTGGAATGTTAATTGCCCTCTCGAAGGCACCCCAGCGCATTCACGCTAGCGCTGGAGGGGTCATAGCTGATATTGGTCATCGCTTTCCAAATCAGAGGGCCAGTACTGGTCAGGGTCGTTGCTTTCACTAATTATGTCCAGCTGCAGCACCACGTCTTCTGCCTCTCCCCCCCCCCCCCGTTATTTACTTGTAAATTGGCTACCCCTTGAGAAGTGCACTAATGAGGATGCTAAAACGTGGTTTCCTTAGATTTTCTTTTTTGTATCTATGTGAAGACGGGCTGTGTATAGAAAATGCTAGTAATACTGAAAGCAACGCTAGAGTTGACTAGGTCACAGTAGCCTACAGCATTCAATGACGTAGACAACAAAAAACTTGACTTGAACGCACTACGTGGAGCGTTGTGCAGCAGGAAAAGGTCAAGGTGACGTGCTCAAAATCTTTCTAAGACCTAGAATTGCTTATATCAGAGTAAACATTTTAGCATGCACACTACGTGATGACTTCTGAGAGAAACGACCTTTGTTTCGCAGCCTTACACATTCCCACGGCGGATCCCAGTAACTGGAATAAACGCCGTAAATATTGTCATGTTTTTAAATAGTACGTCATTGTTAGGATACATTTGAATAACGCATGTTACTTGTTGATTTCCCACTTGTTGATTTTGGGTTCACCGTGTGGAAGTGGACAAGCCGTTCGCCTGGTGTTCGACGGCCGTGGTTTGAATCGAGCTGCTACGGCCGGTTAATGGTCACAATATTGTTTCCAGGGATCCCTGGGTTTCATCACTACAGACTTCGTGCTTTGTGCGATGCTCTCGGCAGGCCGGATATAGGGAGACCCGGGCGATAAAGTCGAGCCCTCGCCTTTAACCTTAACCTTTTCCCATCCACATCTGTTCATAGGATTTATTTTTGGTCGTCGCTTCATTTATTCGGTCCCATGTTTCTATTTATCTTCTTTCGCATGTTCCCCTTTCATTCTGTCATAATCTATTGTTGCCTTCTTTTCCTTTTTGTTGTCCATTTGTTTCCACTGCCATGTGGAAACCCCGGGAGAGGGTAGGGCTACGGGAGTAAACCCAGACAGAAAATCCGGAGTGGTAGCACCTAAGGCGGATGGTTTCAAAATTGCGAACTCATTCCGGCAACTCGTGCAGCTGAGCTGGTGCCAAATTGGCATGCTTTGCATTCCTTTGGATTACACCAGTGAGGCCGAGAGGGGGATCCTGCAGTTTGGGCAGCCCAGGGTCTCCATTTTCAGTGCCCAGGCTTGCGCCCTGAGAGGCTATTCACAGGGCGCCACACGCGTGGTCTGCAAAGACTGAGACGCCTATGAATGAATGAAAGTTTCCTTTTTCACCTAGTATTTTTGTTACCTTTTACTCTTTTTTTTTAATCTATCTAATTTTACTTTTCTATCCAATTTCCTTTTTTTTCATTCCCGTTCTCTCTCCGTTTATTCGTATTTACGTTTTTGTGCACACATTTACCTGCAATCTTCACTTATCATCATACTATTTCTTCTTCTCCTTTTGTTCGCTTGAAAATATAATGTCTACCTCTGCAATATTGTCTCTTTCATAAACGGCACTGTCTTATGTAGTTCACATATGAGCCCATATGTAGAAATACAGGTGGACTAAGACTAAGATATGAGTTCCTAAAGTTCCTCTTTCATTGTTGTTTCTCTTAGCCAGTGAGTTTTTCTCAGTGTATCATATTCTGGACAGCTCTGTAGTGTGAGCTCTGCAGTCTGGAGTACATGTCCACATGTACACATTGCTGAGTTGTCAATCTTCAATGTTGTGTACATGTGGCTGCGAAGTCGATTGTGTCCTGTTCTGAGTCGCACCACAACAGTTTCCTCTTGTCTGTTTGTCTTTTGAAATCGTTTGTGTCAATGTGGGTGTCTCTCTGATTGAGGCGGTCGTCCTTTTCTTCTGTTGGTGTGTGACTGGTAGATCCGGTTGCTAGTCTGCAGCATCTTCCTTTGCCAGCCGATCTATACAAGTGAAAGGAATACTAGACAAGGATTAGCAGAACAGTATGCAACAGTTACTCTCAGTTTCCTGGATAAAGAATACCCACAAGGCCTCTGGGTTCGAGTGTACTCAGATGGGTTAGCACCGAATGCAGTAAAGAATGGAGGAGCGTGAGTGTACATAGAATACACAAACAATATTTGGTATAATATATAAAGTTTGAGTACCAACTGGTAAATTGTCATTATTATGATGCAGAAATCCAGACAATTAAGGTGGCAACTGAGAAACTGTTGAACA
This sequence comes from Ariolimax columbianus, assembly GCA_036924085.1. NCBI lineage: Eukaryota > Metazoa > Mollusca > Gastropoda > Stylommatophora > Arionidae > Ariolimax > Ariolimax columbianus. The sequence continues at coordinate 33,365,304 of JAVGWX010000001.1, read as the reverse complement.
CCAAATCTCTGTCCTCAACCTGTATCATTTATGATATGCAAAATCGTCAATCCAAGCACTGAATTTCGGAAAACTGCCAGATCTGAAAACTCGACTGTTTGAACTAAGTGACCAGCGCAAGAGTGTAATGCAGTGGATAGGATCGCATTGTAGAAATATTAGGAAACGAGTGTCATTTCTATTCCTCGACCTTTCCTCCAGGAGATGTCCACCAGTCACATTACACACTGGTACATTTATACATAAACCAAATTTGGCATATCACCAAGTTGCTTATGTTGGACAAACTCGATTAGAAGATATGTACATTTCCACCTGTACGTTATGCTCACATTTGGACCCCAAGTTCTTTTTGCGTGGTGCGTGTCAGTGAAGCTTTGATTAGATAACTCAAATAAAGATTTCAAATAACCAACACGTGAAGCAGCTAACGAATGAAGAATCTCACCGACACTTTACCACAGATGCCTAAAACAAGGAGTATCATTGATTTTTATTTTGTCAAGATACTTTGTATTAAAAATGAAGGAGTTACATTTATAATTTTTTTCATTATTTGTTTGTTTATTTCTTCGCATTTCTAAAATTGGTATTATAGGTGATTAAAAAAGGTATTGCTTTTTTCTTTACAGCTTTATTTCTCAGTTTTCCATTTTTTTCGTTTCCGTGTGTCTTTATTCTTGATGAGATGTTATTTGCAGAATTATATAATTTTAGAGACGACTAGTCTCTGGATGAAACAGGTTTTAATATAGTCCTTGTGGGGTATTGGACAAATACCGGATCAGGGTATTAAGTTCATTATCATGTAAAATAAAATGGGAGACTATGGAACATAAACATTCAAGAAAGGATATTAATTAACGCGAATCATTGGTGAAAACGTATTGGTGCATTCAAGAACAGGTCTAATTTACAAGTACACGGTGGGTGACGGAGGCAGAGGAAATGGCGCAGCAGTGGGTAAAAGTAGAGGAACCAAGTAACCTGCTGAAGTATGACCCACTGATCAGGAAATAGATGGCCAATGCCAACCATAGAACCAACAGCACAGACCAGCCAGTGCCAGTATGGCCGTTGTGGGACGACTTCAGGGGGCATGAACATTCCAATCGTCCGCTGGTCACTTTGTGACAAAACTGCACGACTGAAATGAGAAACTGGCTGTCTACAGACTTTGCAATCTTCTAAACCAGTAAAAGAACGTGAAGTTAAGTTTAAGTTAAGATTCCGGGTGGGGAAGGTGTGTGATAGTGGTTAAGTGAAACGGTTCACAGCCTGAAGGTGCTGTGTTCGATCCACATCACAGCAGCGGCCGTTACCCCGGGGAAGCAAACCCTTAGAAAATGCCAGAGGAAGCAGACTCTTACATAAAATGAATGCCGAAGTCGGATGCACTGGGCCGACAGGCGCAAAATAAAAACCATAGTGCAACGCACACCGCCTTGGGGAATGGAGAAATAAGGCGAACGCACCACCAAAAAAAAAACAGATTCCTGGTTTTTAAAAATAAGCAACATAAAACATTTTTCGTGAAAATACATGAGACTATTAAATTCTGTCTAAGCAGAAATTCGACTACTGCGAGAAATCATGAAAACAAACACGGCTGAGTATTCTGTGCCGGGAGACGAACTAGAACGTTGGGGTAAAATACTGTGAGACCTGATCTTTGTTGTTGAAGCATCAAAGTGTACAAGAAAGTCAATAAGGCTGCAAAAAGAACAAGAACAATGGAATAAGTTTATACAGCATCAGCATACAATTATTGTAGAAATAATAAGACAAGAATACAGCTGTGAAAAAGGAGAGAAAAGATACTATGAAACAAATCTTCACGCCAGATTGACGCAACTCTTGTAAAAAGTATAAACAAGTAGAAAATATAAACCCAACTACAACATAGAATCAGCAAAGGAACTGCTCTCTATCAACATAAATCAACCCATAAAGGAACTGCTCACTATCAACATAAATCAACCCATAAAGGAACTGATCACTATCAACATAAATAAACCCATAAATCAACCCATAAAGGAAATGATCACTATCAACATAAATAAACCCATAAAGGAACTGATCACTATCAACATAAATAAACCCATAAATCAACCCATAAAGGAACTGATCACCATCAACATTAATAAACCCATAAATCGACCCATAAAGGAACTGCTCTCTATCAACATAAATCAACCCATAAAGGAACTGCTCACTATCAACATAAATCGATCCACAAATCAAATGAGACCAACATCGATTAAGAATTAATCGGTTGCAGGACCGGATGAAATTTGACAATGCACATTTTTTTTTAAAATTCAAGATTTGCCTTTCTGGACTCTACTTTAAGGCACGCCGCTTTCCACCACAGACCGCATTCCTTTGGGGGATATCATGACGTATTGGCAAGCGTATGGATGAGTGTGTGTATCTGTTTATAATGTGGGCGTATTAGCCAGTGCACTGATAAGTAGTGTGTATATCTCTTTGTAATGTGTTCCATCCACCATGCCAGTTTTGCAGTACAGTCGTTTTTCAATCTTTTCTGTAGGTTGAGAAGTGGTAATTTCTAGAGAAAAAAACCCAACATTCCCATTCAAGCGGGACAGGAAGTTAGTTCGAACCCGGTTTGTTGAGGTTGTAACCTAGCTTGCCTCAATTTACCCAACAACACCACGCCCTCCCCGTGACACTGCATTATCAGCGTACAAAGCTATTCAATACCAAACGTTTTTTATGTGCAATGTGAAAATAATATATTTTGAGAAAGATGCATACTTAAAATAACTCTTCCATTTCTTTGGCAACAAAATGAAGGAATCATCTCTCGCCAACTAACGCTAAATATTTACATTTCTTTCTATATTGCCTACTTTAGCCTGTGCTCCCCGCACTTTCTTCTACCATCATTCACCCAACTTGCACCATTTGTGCTGCCGTCAGTTATTTGTACACAAACTGAAGAGCTCGGGAAAAATTACACGAAGGTTACTCCACCCACATATATTAGCTGGAGATATCTTGGCACGATGCCAATTTTACATGTAACACATATGTTTCTGCTTCTTTCTTTTTCCTATTTTTGAGCCAGAAAACAATCACCCAAAGCATCTAGAGCCGAACAATCGTTGTCATTATTTGAAATGTAGATTGGTGAAGGCGATCATGGATTTCTCAACCGTCTGTCCAGAATAATGTTCTTTCTGGGTGCAAAAGGTTTCGATATTTAATGTTAAACTGAGGAAAGATCAAACTGCTAGCGAATAAAACGGGGAAGGGAGGGGGGGGGGGGTTAACTGGCTTGAATGGATTATATTTTTAAAAACAGTCTTTCTGTAATTCTTTATTCTTCTTCGTTTATCCTCAGATCAAAGACCCGGTTTCTCTTACGGTTTCTCCGTTGTTTGTAAGGCTGCTTTATCTCCATACAGCTTTTGTCTCATATCTGTCTCGCGAGATCAGTATTGTTCTCTTTTCCTGCGTGAGCATGCAGCTTTGTAGGATGTGTTCCACGGTCATGATATGCTCCCCACATGGACAACTGTCATCTGTCCCAATCCTCATTTCGTGGTAAATATTACCCTTGAGTCTGTTATGAGCAGTTCTCAGTCTGAAGATGATGTCTTGTTCTTCTCAAGTTAAATTAAAGTAGTCTTTTTTCCGAAAATGGGGGTGTTGATCAGCCCATTTTCCACTGAAGTTGATTTAATTATGGTCTTGGCCTATATGTGATACTCAGGTATGTTTGTGAAAATGCTCATCTCCACTTTGCTAATTTGTCTGCAGCTTCATTATCTTCAATCTTGCAGTGCGATGGGATCCACTGTATGATCAACATTGGGTGTTCTGCTGAGGGTTGTGTCAGGGAGTTCATAGATCGTTGGAGATCTACATCTTTGTGTTGTTTTAGATTGTTTTAACGCTGCTAATAATAAATGCGGTACTATGTTTTCTTGGTGGATATCTTTATCTTGAATTGCAAACTCGTCTGCGGCCTTCGGTGCCTCTGCACGGAAGTTATTGGAGTATGTTCCCGTTGTTAATATTTTAAGTTTTTTTTCTTATCCATTCCTTAGTCTGTAGTAGACCCATTCACCTCTATTGGATGTGGCTTTGTTAGATGAGTCATCTGTATATGCACGCATCCATGTTTCTGGCCTGTATACTCTCGTAAGATATTCTTCTGTGATAAATTTCCTTTCGAAATCTTTCTGAGAATTCTTGTTGTTTAAGTAATGCACTTTATTGCAGTACTTTGGTTTTTGTAGAAATAGCAGAAAATAATCGTTAGAAGTGAAGGCATTTATTATTTGTCTTCGCTCATGTCCAATTGGTTTTGCTAGATCTGCGGGTATGTCGTCAGGACAAAGTCAAATCTCTTCCTGATCGAGACAGCTACCCTACATCAGATTATGTATTAGCTCTAGACATATCTGACATCGTATGTCATCGTGGGATGGGCAGTTGTGGAGAATATTTTCAGAATTCTGACGGCAGTCTCGTATGGGCAGAAAGATAAGTCACATACAAACACACATATTCACCCTCACACTCTCTTTCGTCGTCTTTCACAGAGCCAACATTATAACTGATCTCTTTAAATACAGCATGTATACGAGCATTTGCAATGGTAGTTTCTTCTTCTTCTTCTTACGCTGTCAGACGTCGACCTTTATTTTTTCGAAAAAAGCAGCGGTCATCCTGAGCTTGTCTATTGTTGCCACTGGTGATGACCACATCTGCTCTCTCTGATCCTCGTATGTCGGGCAGTTTTGCAGCAAATGCTCAGCGGTCATTTACCCGGTACCACACGAGCATTCGTCAGTGCCACCTATCTTCAATTTATTGAATAGGTGGTACCTGTGCGAAGTCTAAAGACCACGACCTGCTTTCTTCTGTTGAACTGGTAATAGGCATCGTTTTTTGTGTAGCCAGTATGTTCTGTTTCCCATTTGGTCATGTATCTAGCTCTGATAAGCCGTTTTGACTCTTCGTATGTCACACTAGTATCTGGTTGTGGTAGTCTTGCACCTTCTTTTGCCAGTCTATCTGCCTCCTCGTTGCCTTGGATGTTGCAGTGGGATGGAACCCACTGTACCACTACTCTTTTTGGTGCGGTCTGCTGGCATAGTTGACAGAGTACTGCTCTTAAATCATTAAATTCAGTATTTTTCTGGCTTTTTAGTGATGTGACTACAGCCAGGGCATCTATAAGCAGGACTATATCTTCTTCTTCGTACGCAGTCAGACAGTAACCATTATTTTTTCGAAAGAAGCGGCGGTCATCCTGAGGCTGTCGACACTGCCATAGAGCTTGTCTTGCAGTTCCACTGGTGATGGCCACATCTGCTCTCTCTGATCCTCGTATGTCGGGCAGTTCTGCAGCAGATGTTCAGCGGTCATTTTACCAGTACCGCACGGGCATTCGTCGGTACCACCTATCTTTAATTTGTTGAATAGGTGGTACCTTAGTCTATTGTGGCCAGTGCAAAGTCTGAAGACAACGACCTGCTCTCTTCTGTTCAACTGGTAATAGGCATCGTTTTTGGTGTAACCAGTATGTTCGGTTTCCCATTTGGTCATGTATCTGGCTTTGATAAGCCGTTTTGACTCTTCGTACGTCATACTAGTATCTGTTTGTGGTAGTCTTGCACCTTCTTTTGCCAGTCTGTCTGCCTCCTCGTTGCCTTGGATGGGACCCACTGTACCACTACCCTTTTTGGTGCGGACTGCTGGCACAGTTGGCAGAGTGCTGCTCTTAAGTCATTAAGCTCAGTGTTTTTCTGGCTTTTTAGCGCTGTGACTACGGCGAGAGCATATGTAAGCAGGACTATATGGCTTTCATTTTCTTTGTGTGTCACCATTTCTTCCACTGCCGCCCTCAGTGCCTCTGCCTCCGCTCTGAAATTGCTTGTGTACTTACCAGTAGCGAATGACATTGTTATTTTTCTGCCATTTGGTAAACTCAGGAATGCCCCTGCCCCTCTGTTATTTTTCTGCCATTTGGTAAACTCAGGAATGCCCCTGCCCCTCCGTTCTGTGTTGTGTTTGTTACAGAACCGTCGGTGTATGCATGGGTCCAGTCTATGCTTGGGTAGTTTTTCGTTATGTACCTCAGGGTTGTATCTCTTCTTTCTTTTTCAGTCTGGCAGTTTTTGTTTCCAATACCTGGTATATTTTCTACCACCTTTGAAAATATATGCTGCCTCCAGGTAGGTTTTCGTACAGTAGGGATGGGCTTTGGTGTTGTTAGTGCGTTCATAGGGTCTTCGTGCATCTTGGCTTTGGCTATTTCTGCAAAGTTTCTCCGCTTTAGTTTCCCATTTCCCAAATTGTTTAGTTTCTGGTGCATTGGATGGTCGGTCAGTCTTCGGAGTTTCTCTGACTGCAGCTGGGCTCTGCAGTCTCTTCTATCGGTCATGGATTGCAGTTTTGTAATCTTTTCAAGTTCTACAATTGGCGTTGACTTCATGCCACCTGTTATAATTCTCATGGCTTGGTTTTGGAGTTTGCTAATTTTATTGAAGTTCGCCTTTGCTGCTGTTGTCAATGCCGCAATGCCATACTCGAGAACTGGTCTCACTCTTCCAGTGTACAGTTTCTTTAGTATACTTTCGTCTGCTCCCCAGCTTGTGCCAGCAAGTTTCCTCAGGATTGCCATTCTTTCTCTGGCTCTCATTCGGTTTCTCTCGATCTGACTTTTACATGTCATGCGCCGATCAAATGTGACTCCCAGGTAGTTTGGGTTGTCGTTTGGCTGCAGGATTTTGCCATTTAGACTTAATTTGGTACTTTGGGGTTTTAATGAAAGCGAGAATATTGTGCACGTGGTTTTCTCCTCGTTTATTTTGACCAGCCATGAGTTCGCCCACTCTTCCAGCGATGTTAGGGCCTGCTGCATCCGATTACTTGCTGTGGTGAGATTCTTTTCAGAGGTCCACATAGCCAGATCGTCTGCAAATATTGAGCTATGTACTCTTCTTGGTATATTCTCTGTTACGTTATTTATATACACCAGGAAGAGTGTGTGTGACAGTACTTCCCCTTGGGGTACTCCCTGCTCAAGTGTCACCTTTTTGCTCATCTGCCCTTGTACTTGAACTTTGGCTGTTCTGTTTTTGAGGTAGTGGCTGATCCCAATGGTTGTACATGAGGTTGCTAGCCCCTGGCACAACTCTAGTTAGTTGTGTGTTATAATATAATTGGAAGGTTACAGTGGTCCTATTCTTTTCAACCCGGGTACAGCTTAGATGAATTGTATAAATAGCGTATATCTAATCAACCTCGTATTCGGTGAGAAGTAGTGGTGGGAGAGTTTGTGTAGTCATCGATCACGTTATCAACGCTGGTGATAACATTGCGCTCCTGGCAGAATCACTAAAGTCGAATATGCCATCATGTAGAGGCGATACAAAGATATGACAGCCGCCCACAAGTTTAGAGTGGTTATGTTTGTACCACCAACTCAAACCTACAAAATAACTTACCATCGTTATAGAAACTGTGACCAGAGTTACAACAACCCCACATCCATCACACACACCCCCTTCCAGAGCGTGTCTCTGATGCCTAATATTTGACTGCAGACTGGGGGGGGGGGGGGAGAAGGACGGCGGCACACCGCAGATTCCAAATATGTACAGCAGAACCAAAAGCAACTTTAGAACATAGGCCTCTCACAGGCGCAAAAGTCAATTGTCTCTCGAGACTGACATGATGTCAACATAATGCAAACATTGCAGTATCTACAGTGAAAAAAATGTATAGGCCTATGTTTGTCCCATTCCAGATGTTGGAGTGCGAACACCTCCCTAGGCCCTACGAAGAAAAGCCCACACTGTACAGGCACATAGCCTGGTTCGGAAAGTGAGCTCGATTTTATAACACGCATGCTGTAAGGCTCTCTTTTCTCGTTGCGGCCTTGTTCTACTGTCAAACGGAATCTGACACAGACTGGTACAACGGAAACATGTAAATCTAAGTTGCTGTTTTCCGTTTGCGTTATGGTTCCCTTTAATTTTTTATTTATTTAATGATCTATTAGGCTACCTTATCAATAGAAGCAATTTGGTTAACACGAGTAGACTTATTCCTCGCGTCTTCCACGACATGCGAATGAACCGCACGTCTTGCGAGCTGCTGCCTCGCTTGCGTTTTCCTTTTGTGGACGCAACTGCTGAACGCTGATGAAATCCTCTCTCTCTCTCTCTCTCTCTCTCTCCTTCTAAAACAACAAACACGGGGGATATAGCAGAAGCATTTATTGCAGTAACTGTTCTAGCTACGCGTCACAAGATTACAAGCAGCCATTGTGCTAGCTAGGCAGAAGAGATGTGTTATACCAAAAAAAAAAAAAACAGCGTTACATTTGAAGGGCACAGAGAAATATCACTCAATATAACAAACTGACTTGCATCTCTTTATAAAAAAAAAACATTTTTGTAAATAAATTCATTAAAATAAAACTATAGGCCTACTTATTTTTTTTTTAATAACCAATACGTAAAATAAAGACTTGCCAGTCTCTTCCCTCGTCTGTACAGAATAAAAATGACAGCTTTAATGTATTGAGAAAACTGAGAGGAGATACATTTTTATTGTACTAACTTTGAGAACAGTATGTGGCTAAAATGTTCGTTTGAAGCACTACCATAAAACAAGACAGATAAAAAAAGAAAATATATTCAAAATTTGTATACAAAATTCCTTTATATTTTCTGTGTGGCCATTATTATGGTATGGCTATATATTATTAGTAATGTGAAAAAGATTGTGCACAACTTAAGAAATTATATGCTTTAAACTTCAATATTTATTTTAGCCAAGAATCTTTAAATAAAAAACGTGCAATTAAGTGCAACATTTAGTAGTTGGATGCAAGTGTCTAATTCTTACTGTCATACATAATAATGAGACAGTGCCCTTTGGTTGCGTCGTCCAGTGACTGCATTCTTGTCACTGTCTTCACCTCCACGTAGATGCATCCCTCGGTTACACCGATGTGTTTCTCTTTCACACATTCTGTGATCATCCCCTTTTCCCCTTTCCAGGCAGGTTCCATGCCACAGCATGAGCTGAACTAGAAGTCAGTTTTTGTATTTATCTCCACTGTTTTCTGTATGTTTGTCTATGTTTAGTTCTGCCTTACAAACCTCCATTGTTGTTACTCTCTTCTACCTATATCTTCTGTTTATCAGTGTATCTATCATATCAACTTTCAGTTTACCCTCACAATCTATTGTTATACCCACTTCCTCTTCATCCTTATTACATGTCTGCTGTTTCTTAAACCAACTCAATACCCACTTCCTCTTCATCCTTATTACATGTCTGCTGTTTCTTAAACCAACTCAATACCCACTTCCTCTTCATCATTATTGGATGTCTGCTGTTTCTTAAATCAACTCAATTCTAGTTATAACTGTTACATCTTTGCCTAATTGGGCTTACTTTTTATAATGAAGCTTGGAAAGTAGGCAGTGGACATGAATTATTTTCTTCTCCGTAGAAGTCCAAAGTCCAAGTCCTGGGCGCCATATCAAACATCAAGCCTAGTAATGGATGGTCTGATGCTGCACATATCCAAATGGGGCATCAGTAAACATATGATGAAAACGATCAACAAAACTAAGTGACTTGAGAGGTTTTAGACTGAAGAACCCCAGGCTCAGAATCAATGAGGAAATGGAGAATGGTGTGGATGAGATTCTTGATTAGGGGCTTTCAGCATACTCTGTAACCTGGAACCCACAAAGAAAGTGGATGGATAAGGAGCATATGAAAAAACTATAATGGAACTATGGTGGAAGATGCACATAAAAGAGATGGAGTGAGAGAAGGCTAAATCAGTGAAAGTATATGGTTTCTGGCCAATGCATCAAATGGAGCGAAGGGCACTGATTGGTTGTATACTGTTAAATGAATGATGCGAAGTTGAATTACAGAAGAATTTGATTGGCTGAATGTATTTTAATGACTGAAAGATATAAAATTGAAATATAATACTCTAAAGTTAATGCTTGAAATATCAATTGCTTAAAAAGAACAGTAAAAGTGATCAGTATAAAAATGCACTGACAAGAATTACAGAAAAAGTAGAAACACAACAAGAAATGGCAGATCTAAAATGAAAAAATACTGTACCAGGACATTCATCACATCAACTTAATATGTATAAATATGTAAATAACAGCAAAAGTAATCACAAAAATAACCAGAGTTTAAAATTCTGTGAATAACATGTCAATCAAACTGACTGTCAAGGATGTCACGATCAACTCAAAGCAAACAAAATGTTCTTTGAAAGAGAAGCTACCGTAAATCTGTTTGGAAGACCAAACCAGTTTCAACAGAGGGTTGCTAAAGATAAACAGAAAGAATTTTCTTTCTGTAATTCCTCTTCCAAATCTTGATAAACCTCGGAATTAAACCATTTATGTAAAAGTGCTATCCATATAATGTACACATTGTGTCCATTATGCAAATTCCTTAGCAGAAATTGAAAGTTTTGCTAAAACAATGCATAAAATATGGATTCGAAAAACAAACAAACAAGCAACATATCAATACAACTATTCAACAAAAGTTGGTCAGGTAATGGTTAAACAAACATGGTACTGGAAACAGTCACATGTTTAACATTATTTACTATTTGGTTCTTGCTGTAGTACCTGCATTGCTGATGCCCAAAAATTATTTCATACTGATGCCAACAATCATTTCATTCACACACTGAGCACTGACCCCAGACGTGTTTTAGAAGTTACTGTACGAAAAATCAATTAAGAGCAAATCATGTTGTTGATTTCATTCTTGCTATCAACAGCAGATATTAACTAAGGCATCAACTGTGGAAGGCAAACAGCAAACAGTAAGTCTAGTCAGTCTGGCATGAATTCTGAAAGAATGTTCGGCATTAATTAGTAAACGTTTGGAGGATTTCATTACCTTAATCTTAATCAAAGTTCATAAGGGCACAACATGCCACAGGCCAGCTAAAGCCAATTTCAGTTTGGTTTGAGAAAACAAACAAGAAACATGGTGCATTAACCCATTACGTCCTAACGTGACCAATATATTTTGTTCAGAAGCCATCATTATTGTTCTGTTCAATGCAAAATTTCACTTTTATCTGACATTTGAACAAAATGTAAATCTCATTTGTAAGCATATGGTTTATGAGTGAGTAAAATAGGAAGGTCCTTGTTCCTAAGAATATGTATTTCCTGATTCAAAGAAAGGGTGTAAATAGTTAAGCATGCATACCAAACTTGGCTCTGCTTATAAAGAAAGCAGCCAACTTGCAAACAGACAACTACTGTGTAAATTTATGAGTAATACTGGATCTCTTTGGTAGATATGGACACATGATTGGCAGAGAAGTTAGAGAGCATGTTTCTCACAGCAAAAGAGGCAACTCTCCAGTTTACCAAACCGTTAAAATTGGTACCTAACTTCGCTCTGAGGTAGAAAAGGCAAGGCAGCAAAGAAATGAGCAGGTCACCCATCTTAAACATGTGAAGACTAAGCATAATGAACTCACCAAGACATCATCTCCATGGTGGAATATGCTTTAGGACTATTTGTTTTGTTGTTTGCTAGACTCAACACATGAAGGATACCTGTCATAAAATCAATTATATTTATATTAAAACAGAAAATGTATGTGGGACTGATGTCCATTTCTTGGGCAGGCAGGTAGTTAATCTATCTCAATCATGATGTGTGTAAGCTTTGTAATAGTTGTTAAAGTATTATTTCGTGTTAGCCAGTAATCTGAATGGACACATTGTTAACTCTATAAAATCTCTTTAGATGCAAGGGACGAAATTCTGTCCCATTTGTTTTTCACAGGTAGTGCCTTATAGTCAATGTATTTTGGAATATCTCTATTGACTTTTCCAAAAGGCACTGTTTTATTGTAGTCACTATGTTTTTATATGACCATTAGTTTTGTCTATGAGTAGGTACAGCCCAACCAACAGCTGGTCATTTACTGTCAGATGCTATTTGTTGCAAATGCTTTGGGAACATTTAGGTAGAATGAAGAGTTCATCCTCAGTTCCACTATCATCTATGACAGCATTAGGGACAATATGCTTTTTAAAGGCAGTGTCCTGAAATGATCAATGTGTTTTAGGGAACACATGTTTAATGTGTTCATAGTCAGCATTCTTTTTACATCTCTAACTGGAATAATCGAAGTTGACACATCCATCTCACAAGCCATGCAACATCTTGTAGGAGCGTACAAGAAAATACAAAACACTCTGAATATTGTTCTCTACCTGACTTGACTAAGGTCACAAATTGTGTGGCACACAACAATCAAACAGTTCACACTTTTAAAACTTCACTCATGTTGCCATGGCAACAACTTCTATGATGTCTCTACTCTACACCTCTTAACAAAATGTACGTAACATAAATAACTCCGAACCAAAATAAATTTACCCAAAGTTCAGAAATAACAAAAAGGGAAACAGAGAAAGCATTACAAAAAAACTAATCAAACAAACTAAGTTTGGTTCTAAAGATGTTCAAACAATGGAGTACAGGCATGACATCAACATGACAGTATATCTAATTTATAACTTATAATATGATAATATGACAGAAATTGTAAATAAATGTCATAAATTCTGACATTTCCTAAGTGCTCAGAAAACATATTCAAGCAGAGTAGAGTAGTTTGTCTTGTCACCACCAAAGTTTGCATTCAAAGTCAGCCTGATGTCTTGTCCATATAGACTGGCCACATCAACAGTTTTAGCCCATTCATCACCCTGCCGAACAATAGGACAGAAATTAGCATTTTGCCACATTTCATTGAGATGACTCCAAAAATGTTTGTAAATTTATCACTAAATAAACTTAGAACAGACAATATTCAAATATTGCCAAAACATAGCCCAGTAGTTCACCATGGTCAAACAAATTCATGCTTACTCTCTAGAATCCTTTAGTATGTACATCTTGTTTGAGTAATTTCTCATGATATGAACTATACAAACGGACTCACCTGCAGCCTGTCTAGGTGTGTCCACTGCTGACCAGCGACTACTGCCACTGCATAAGCATTGGGAATGCAGACTCGGAAGTTGACTTTTGGTGGAAGTCGGTCAAGCTGGACCTGCTGAGCATGTGGGCCTCTGTTTGTAGGGATGACCCCAGGTTCATACATGAAGCAACCCTCCTTCCACTGGGCATACTGCTTCGGGAATGGGAACACGGCCTGTAGGAAATCATGTGCAGACACTATGTAGAACCAGTATATTTCAGAAATTACAATGTTTAATTAGTCTCAAGGTAGTGTCATAGCAGACTCTGTTGTCAGGGATGGAGTGTTACAGTCTTATTTGGCTACAGCTATTCATGAGTGGGATTGGCTGCTTTCTCTTTCCCAAACAGTAATCCAAACCAAATACCCATTTACGGCTGGGCTGACTAGAAGTGTGTCGATAACGAGAGCTGAACATAGTACATTTACTAAGATAATTGAGTATTCTGTCACTCAAACTTGTATCTTTAAGTTTAAAACTATGTTTTTAAATATTTACAAAATGAGCTGGCAGCAGCTGACTGCTTGCATCAGGGTCAGAGAACCAGAGCAGACCAAGACTCTATTCCACTTACAATTGGTGGCCCTGGAAAGAGGATGCAATAGTGTAGTCTGGCTAAGAGAATAGCGATCACAGTTGGAAGGCAAACCTGGTACACAAAAAAGCCAGCTGATATCAAATACGCTTGACCAACAGGCACAGATATCGCAGCCTCAATGTAAACTAGACACAATGTCACATTTCAGGACGAACGCCAAATAAGAAGAAAATGATTTCTGTCTAACTGGACAGAAATCGATTTTGAACACGTGTGTTACGTTCTGTCATTTAGTTTGCGGAATTTGAAGTTTTAATGTAACCTACAAGATGGCAGCAATTCACACATGCACATCTGTTTAACTGTAGATTTATTTCTGATAGATGGTCATTTAAGCACCAAGAAATTATTTATAATTTGATCAGAGAAATGATCATGCGTCTGGATCACTCGTGGATATTCAAAACATGGCCAATTAAAACTTTAATTTGGACACATAATAAAGGTACTGTGGTAAAGGCATTGAGGGAAATGCACAAGAAATGCATAAGAAATCACGATTATCAAACAAATTTATCTTTCTTCCATGCTGATTCAATGCTTCATCATCATTGACATTTTCCTGTAAGCATGTCCTTTGCAGAACGTTGCTCTCATGACATCCGATCTGTGAGACACTCGATCCCTGGCCAGTTTTCTCGCCTCTGTCACTGTCAACCTCAGTGCCTCTGTAATGGCCCTTGTCCATCTTCTCATCTGTCTGCCTTTGCTGTCAGGTCCCATACCCTACACTATCATTCTTTCTAGACCATTATGGCATTTTATGTTGCCAAAGTAAGTTAATTTCCTAGACTTAATGTTGTTTATTAGCCAGTTTTGTTCTATATCCAGTTCCTGTAGGATTTCTGAATTTTTCTTTTTAACTATTTATGGAATTTTGAGCAACCTCCTGCAGCATTTAAACTGGAAGGATTCAATTTTCTCCCTTAGTGTTTGTGTTTTTAACCATGTCTTGCATCTGTATGTTGCCACAGGCAAGATGCATCTTTATTTGTTTAATTTTGTTTTGCTCTGCAATACATTTGTCCTTTTAGTTAACCTCTGTAGTGCCAAGGCCATTCTTCTCATTATTTATTTTTGGCAAATCTATAGGCAGTCTCCGTTGTTGTTTAGTCAAGCCAAGACATTCAAAATGTTCTGAATTTTTTGCTTCTCTACAATAACTTTAGATCTGGTTTTCACCTTGTCTTAGTCTTGCCTGTGTTTATAAATAGAGTTTGTTCCTCGCTGTGTCATTTCACTGACAGTATCATCTGTTCCAAACCCACAGTGCTCCTCAAGAGGACAATCATATCATCTGCATATCTTAGTTCTGCTATTTCATTCCCGCCGACTCTGAACGGTTTGAACTTTTTATACTCTTTGTCCTTTCTCATTATATGTTCTGCATAGATATTGAACAGATAAGGGGAGAGTGTGCAGCCTTGTCTTTCTCCTTTGCCCACCTCAAACTAGTCCGATGTTTCTACAGCTATTATGACCGTTGTCCCTGATACACTGTTTCGATCAATCGAATCAAGTGCATCGCGAACACCATGACTGTGATGATTTCCCATAGCCTTTGTGCCACACACAGCTAAAAGCCTTGAATAATCTATGAAGCAGGTGTGTAAGTCGACATTGTACTCTCTGACTTTTCAATAATATTTTATACAGTAAGAATGTGATCCCTCGTGCCTCTGCTCTGCCTAAAACCTGCCTGAGCCATATGTATTTCCTCGTTGATTTTCTTCTCTAACCTTCATACTAAGATATAATTTTTATTATGAATACCTCATGTCATGGATAGTTTAATTATGCGTCTTAAGATCTTTTTATTGTAATTTTAGCTCATTTGTTCAATATTAATTAATTTTATTATGACAAACTATTTGATACACAGAGTGACTGAAAGACACAATTAGGGAAAATTAGCATAGACTGAAAGAGCAAAATAATTGCATATTTAATTGAGTATTCTTGCTGCAGTAAAGGATAAATCTAGTGTCAAAGTATGTTACGAGAATAGTGCAGTCTTACCTGTGTGACAGCGCGGGAGTTGATGAGATAGTTGAACACTCCTGGCAACTGCTGGCTGGGATCTGACTGTGGCATAGCGTAGATCTGCAGTTTGTAGTAGCCAGGTAATGGTAGGTTCACAATAAAAGAAATCTGGGAACCCAGACTGTTGGAAAAGACAAAATCTGGAAACTCCTCATCAGTGTCTACTTGAATAAGGTTGGCAGTGACGCGCATGGGGATGGAGGTCTTCATAGCAATTGTGACAGTGTTGACATCCAGGTGAACAACTGGGTCAATGTGTGACACACAAGCCAAACCAAACTCATCAAATCTCTGTTGTTTGCCCAGGTAACCATGAGGGAGAGTAGGCAGAGGCTCAACCTGTGATCAAATTATTTGTGCAATGAAATTTAAAATAACAATTTTAAAAGTTAATGAGGTTAAGAAAAAAGTTCATTTATACAACGATGATCTGAAAAATGTGTTGCTAATACAATGAGCTTAATTAATCCTAAGTGATATAAAGTGTAGTTAACCCTACCAGACCGCTGTACCCAATTTCCGGTAATTTCCTTAACTGCCGCTATACCGCTGGACGGAATTTACGGTACTTTGGGTAGTACGTGAATAAAATGCGTCAGAATCTAAAAATAACCAACCAATCGTGGTCAAACCTCATGGTTAGTCATTGCAAATGTCTGCCCCCATGTTTGAATTGAGTTTGTGGGGTTTAACGTGAACAAATTCTGAAAATTGACAATGAAACGAGCGGCTGATGAACCAAGCACTTCAACAGGAAAGCAAAGTAAGTCTAGGCTTATGACAGTCCAACAGGTGATCAATAATTTGGTTGATTCAGATTCTGAGGAGTCAGAATTTAATCAAGAATACTTTTCCAGTTCAAGTGAAACAGACAGTGAGAGCTCGAGTGATGAGGAGAATCTTGAACCTTGTAGATCTAGAGCTAGATCGATAGTAAGAGAAGGGGGGCGTGTCCCTCAAACAGCTGATGGGGGAGATCTAGGTGGTGATGAAGGTTGGACAAGGAATTTTGTATCACCAAATACAGATCTGAATTTCAATGAGAATGGAAAAGGCCCAGTGAACATTCCTGGATATATCACAGAGGAGAGTGAACCGATTGACTTTTCATCCTTGTTTTTGGATACTTTCTGGCAACATTTGACAGAAAACCAACCTCAGGGCACACCAATTGCATATAGCAAAGCCCAACTCCTACAATGCAAAAAATTTCAAGGATACCACAGTGGAAGAAATGAAGGCTTTTCTTGGACTGAGGATCTATATGGAATACTTATGTATAAAGCCCAGCTATCAGGATTATTGGACAAATGAGGGCTTTTTGTTGGGTTTACTCCCAGATTTCGAAATGTTATGGCTCGAGACAGATTCTTGGCCCTGTGCTGGGTGGATTGGCACACAAAGGTGGAATATTGACGCTAGATGAAAGGTAAACCTATTTTCTACAATGTCTCCAAGTTACATATTATTCTAACCACTTGTTTGCATTTAACTAATATTTTTCTATATCATGTTTGTTTTTTTCTCTTTAATGTTCAGGAGCCCAGGTATGGGGGACAGTTAGGTTCAGGGCCTCAGGTCTGGTAGGGTTGAGGCAGCAAAAATATCATGAGAGAAAGTATTTTCTAAGCATTTCTATTAAATAAATGATTGGCATTATTTAACTCACCTTAACATCCTCCTGGCACAGAATCAAGTACTGGGCTATGTGGTACAGAGTGCTACCCTCCTTGTCAGGATTGTTGGCATAGATTTCTAGACCATATTCTCCTCTGCCTGGGCAGCTGACATTAAAATAAGCTGTGTTACCCACAATTCGATGCAGGACGTAACCTTCCAGTTCAGTGTCACTAAAATTATTGCTCTTCAGCTTGGCCATAAACTGCATGTTAGTAGAAATCTTGATCTGTAATGACAAAGAACAGTTGGTTTGTTTACATTACAAGTCTTTACAGACATTGGGGTCATAATTATAGCTAACCCCTATGAAGTAGACAATGATGTTACACTTTGCCTGTCAATATTGCACTCTGGAGACAGTGATGTTACAATTTGCTTCTCAATATTGCACTCTGGAGACAGTGATGTTACAATTTGCTTCTCAATATTGCACTCTGGAGACAGTGATGTTACACTTTGCTTCTCAATATTGCACTCTAGAGACAGTGATGTTGCCCTATGCTTCTCAATATTGCACTCTAGAGACAGTGATGTTGCCCTTTGCTTCTCAATATTGCACTCTAGAGACAGTGATGTTGCCCTATGCTTCTCAATATTGCACTGCTCTGAAAAATATGATTTATATTTCACAGAATTTGCTTACGTAAACAAATCTCTGTGCAGGACACAACAATTTTTATTTTGGTTCCAAAAAACTGCTTATGTAAACAATCTGGGATCCGCACGTTGAAGTACGTGATTATGGACCACTTAGGTGTATCTACTGGGAACACAAAATATAAAACTACTCATATTTGTACGGGTTATATTCAATATTTAAAAAAATTATATAATTAAAACTAAGAAAATTATTAGAAATGGAAATTGCTATTAAAATGAATATTTTTTTTAGTTTACTGTTTCAGGTGGCGACCCCACAGAAAACCATTCATGACTCCAAATGGGGTCGCGACCCATGTCTTGAGTGATCTGCCGGGGTCTTTGTGTATGACAAAGACAAGAATAGCACCACTGTCCAACAGAGAGCATGTCATAAGAAGCGACTGTGTGACATGGCATAACACCGGCCATGAATAAGTGGTTGGTTAAGAGCAGCATCGATGACGCAGAACAGGCTGCGGGTCTACTTTGATCTAGTGTTTGAGTCTATTAAGATGGACCCACACATCGGTTAACCACCTTCCAAGAAACTAGTTGTATACAGAACTCTGCACAGTCTTCTAAACCAGTATAAAGACGTCAAGTTAGTTAAGTTATGGGTTGGGAACCCGTGGTTTAATAGTAACAAAAGCAATATTTTGAGATAACTGTAAAATTTCTGAGTGATAATGGAATAGAAGGACTCACCTGTAGTTCAACTTTGCCCTCTCTAGTATTCAATGTGGCTGTCTGTTGGTAGGTGCTCAGGTTGTACCTGTAGAAAGATGACCCAGCCCCCCAGTTCAGGTATGAACAAGGTGGGTATGGTTCAGGAGTAGGTGCAGGAACGTATTCTTGCTCAATCTTGTATTCACAGACTTGTGCATAGACATTGTCTTTATTCTCAGGGGTGTCCTCTTTGGCATAGATGTAAAGAATATAGGAGCCTTGAAGTGGTAGACGAAGAGAAAAGGATGCAATTCTTCCAGAGCTTTCCTGCAGACCATATCTGTTCAGCTTCACACCATTGTATTCTTCATTGCCATCTTCAAACTGGATAGTGAAATTAAAAGCTACAGCAATTTTGTCTGCAGGATAACGTAAACGAATGTGTAGTTCTCCACGGCTGTGGATAACTCCAGTACGGTGGGTTACAAACTCCAGACCATACTTGAAGAACTGTGGTTTCATGTGAGGCATACACTCAAACTCCAGCAGTGTGATTTTGCGATCCAACAGTTGCCACTGAGGGTCATCAGGGAAGTGAGTATAAATGAGCTGGTTTGAGTCTGGCAAGAAGAAGTATCTGGCAACAAAAACAGAGATGAACATTTCACAACATGGATTATTAAGAGAATAACCATAATCTTATGAATACAAAAGAGAACAAAATGTTTCAAATCAGAAAAGGTTTCACTTACATGTTTAAGAAATAAACTAAATCATTGTATTACAATTACAAATATCAGATTCACTGTGACTAAGTTAATTTCCTTAAAAATTATCATAAATACATGGTGC
Source organism: Ariolimax columbianus (assembly GCA_036924085.1). Lineage (NCBI taxonomy): Eukaryota > Metazoa > Mollusca > Gastropoda > Stylommatophora > Arionidae > Ariolimax > Ariolimax columbianus. Next base: position 33,345,759 of record JAVGWX010000001.1, on the reverse strand, counting down.
AATAGTTGAATTTTTCTTCATCTTCTGCAATTATTGCTCATTTAGACTGTAACTCCAGATTCTTCAATAAATTCTGCTGTGTTTTCCAGCGACTCAATATAGTTTCTTCTTGAGGGGGAGTCGGTGTAGGTCACATCTTTCTCATCAGATATGCATGATAGGGGCAGTCCTGAAGTACATGTGCTGCTGCTATGTTTGCCAGGCAGCAGTAACATAGGCTGGTTGTATCTATTCTGACTTTGGTGTACAGGTGGTGTCTAATTCTGTTGTAACTCAGTTCGGAGACATAGTATGATAACTTTGTCTTTGTGTTATTTATGGTGTTCTTCGTGTCACTTTACTTTGTATTGCAGTTTGATTATGGCATTTGCTTCTTCATAGTTGACCAGGCATTCTCATTTGTGGAATGAAAAGGGACAAACACTTCAATATGTATGGTAACAGCAACAACAGAAATATCCCAAAATGAACTGGGCCTTTTTTCTGACAGTCTCAGTAAAGGGACGCTGAATCTACTAATGTCAACATAATGTTATATAACTAAATCTGACATGTCAAAGCTCATCAACATTGAAAGACTACATACTCATCCAGTTGATAATGGAAGTCCTCATTGGTTGCCTGTTTTCCTATTATACGTCTGGCAGCCCAGTGAGCATCAATTAGACACCAGGTCCCATAAATATAGACAGCGTTCCAGGAATGCTGGTTTGTTCCTGGTGTGAATTTTTGACCAGGTTTATAGTCAGCTCCTTTAGCATAGCCACTAATGATCTGTGAGTGCAAGCCAGCATAGCTGCAGAGATATAAAAATTAGCTCTGGTAAGTTACCCTAGTTTATAAGTTTGATTGACACAAATTTGTCTTTATTTTTAAATACTGTAATTAAAAGAAATCATTTGCATTCATTTCTTCATTTTAAATCAACACTTGAACTAAAAAATATTGCATGTTTTATTAATATAGCGTGTTCCATAATGTAAACAAATTTCAACATTACTAGCAATCAATGTTTCCCAGGCAGTAAAAAATTATCACTTACTTGCACAAGGTGTCAAAAACCATGGCATATGTAGTTGTGCCAGTCTTAAGACCCATCAGCACCTCTTCAGGGCTGCCTTTCTCTACTTTGTCAAAATTCATTTCTTTCAAATTCTTTGTTGCCAACCAGCGGAAGATCACTCTGGTCAAAGGTTAATAAACAAATATGTAAAACACAAATGAAATTCATTTTGTTATTACCAAAAAGGAACAATCTCATGCATGCTGATTCAAAAATACACCGCAAGCCCAAAAATTCAGGGCATTTCAGTTTTCCATAATGAGAATGTAGAGAACATGGCAATCCAGAATAAAACATTTTGAAAATGTTCTTTTGCACTTGAATCCCTAATACCAATTACCCATGCTGGCAAGTGCAGTCTAAATATCTGAATTAATTTGTAAAAAACCCATAACTACAATGTAGTTGCAGCAAACATGCTCAATGGATTGCAGTGCTGAAGAAAAAGAGGAACTTTTTAAAAAACATTAAAAGGGTCTTGGCAGCTATGGTTCGCTGGCCCTGACGCTAGCAGTCAGCTATGGGTCGCTGACCACTGCAGCTCATGCGCGCTCAGCATCTTGATCTCTTAATTCTAGACTAGAAACATAATTACGACACACTGTATAATGGGAAATGAATTAGTAACCTTACAATGATATGATCTTTCACAAAATATAATGTTACATGTCACTTTATTTTGTATTGCAGTTTGATTATGGCATTTTCTTCTTCATTGTTGACCAGGTATACTCTTTTGTGGAATGAAAAGGGACAAGCACTTCAATATATATGGTAACAGCAGCAACAAAAATATCCCAAAATAACAGTTATATTCCTTGTTTTGTCTGTAAATATGTTGTTATACATATTCATGCAATATAGGCTGGAGGACAGAAGGTGTAGTGATAAACAAGTAGGTAGACGAAGCATAGAGTTCTGCAACTTACCTAACTTTCTCCAACTCATTGGTAATGTTCTTTGAGAAAATCAAGTCCCACACCAAGTCCTTGAAATTACTGTGTTCTGATTTTGAGACCTGTAGTAGAAGTAATATCTCTCTCATAAACAAGATTAAATGTCACAAAAGCAAAATTTTTTACAACTTAAATATCATTCACACAACAATTATCAAAATAGATTATTTAAATAAGAAAATCTCGTAACATGAATTGGTAAATAAAATGAAGAATAATTGTGGGATTCAATAATTCAAATTAATAATGGCCGATATTTTATGCAGAAATAAAATTCTTTCCAATGTAGTGGTCTGCAAGGCTATATACTTGTAACAAAAATTTGTGGACAGTTATTATATTATTTCTCTGTAAGACAATAAGTATGACGACAAAGTAATTGACTGACGCATGCTGAATAGTGATTGTTCTTCAAAATAAATCTACTGTATAGTACAGTACCTCTCAGAGTACTCTTTTGATAAATTTCAATTATTAAACAAATTCAAATTTGTCATGTCAATGACAAAACATATAATTATATATGATTATACATGATCCCTAAACCAGTACTGAAGAGGAAAGATGCGGACAAATGTACCCTAATATGCATATCATCAATTATGATAAAGAAGGGTTGTGCATAAGTCTGGCAACAGTTTTTTCCAAAACAAAGTAATACAGAAACAACCACTGCAAGAGAACATCAACACAAAACTTTTAGCCAAGACTTCCTACAAGTAAGGCTTTTGTAGTTGGGCATCCATATGCCCCTTTCATTGGAGAGCACAAAAAGGAAGAGTGTACACGTCATTTAAAAAATACACTGGAATATGTATCGTAATATTAACATCAGCTAAGCTACAGAAAAAAATGTATTATAAATGACAAGTTTTAGGATAAAATATTTCATTACTGTTTCAATTTAGCAAAATTATAGCAAAAATAATCAGCAAGGCAAAAAAATACACGTACAACTCTTAGACTATACTCTGTAACCTTACCTGAATGGCATGATCATCAACTGACTGCAAAACATGCCTGTCAATAGCCTCCAGTGTGGGCTTTTGTTGGGACCCAACTGGGGCTGGAGTAGGGGCAGCCCCTCCAACTGACTTGGGTTGCAGCTGGAAGCTAGAGGGAGCCACCTGACCACCCTGTCCAACAGATCTCTTCTCAACCTGAAATAGTATCAAGCATAGCACTATATTCAACAATTTCATAATAACATAAATAAGTATAGCTCAATAGCTGCGCCAGAACAGAAACACAAAGAAACCTACATTACAGAAACAAGGTCTTCGACAGTAAATTAACAACACAAATGAAAACACCTAACATACAGCAGACATAGCGGCTTCAAAAGGAATACAAAAATATTAACTGGCTACAACTGAACACTGCCCACATTACTGGGACACAAAATGGGATCAAATGCATATGTGCTTAAATGATAGCCTTAAATTTATTAAGAAAAGGTTGCAAAGAACTGTATTATTTTCAATGTAGTCTCTACTGTGATTGATATGTCTCCCAGCACCTGCAAAGTGCATGGATTTCATTAGAAACAAAAGTCTTTTGGTCGCATGTTAGACAGTCATACATTGCATCATCAGTTTCAATTCTGGCAATTTTTGGGGGGTTTTCCGCAAATTTTCAACTTCATATTTTTTATCTCAGAAACTAACAAACACACAACAAAAACAATAACATCCACAAATTCTTTATTCAATTGTGTCTCTACACACAAGAAAATCATATTTATTGACAAACAAACAGAGGAGTTACAAATTTTGAAAGTCAACTACAATAGCGAGATATAAAGTTGCGCAAATTTTCATAAAAAATAATGTACCATGCTAAAGGCTAAATAAATTCTGTCTTTTTCAGGGTTTCAATACCGCTGTACAATTTATCCACAAGAGGAGCCATCGTAGACCACATCCTTCTACTTAGATCTCTGTGCTGGGGGCAGTCTTGAAGTATATGTGCTGCTGTCATGGTTACCAGGCTGCAGTAACATAAGCTGATGGCACCTATCTGGAATTTGATATACATGTGGTGTCTCATTCTGTTGCAGCTAGTTCGGAGAGGTAGTTTGATAACTTGGTCTTTTCTGGACAGTTGGTAGTATGAATAATCTTATGTTATTTGGGGTGTTCTTCCTCCTACTTTACATTGTATTGCCTTTGATTATGGCTTTTGCTTCTTCATAGTTGACCAGGTATTCTTCCTGTATCAGTTTAATTCCTTCTTTGGCTAGACTGTCTGCCTCATTTTCTTTGATGTTACTGTGGGATGGTATCCCCTGTATCATTGCTTTCTGGAACCCATGAGACATGTTCATCAAGGCTGCCCTCAATAAGTTCAGTTCGGTGCTCTTGTGAGATCTGTGTGCTGTTATGGCTAACTATGCACCAGTTATAATCATGATTTTCCCATGCATATGGTTTTTGTGTTGTAGAGCCATTTCTGCTGCAGTCTTAGAAGCTTCATTTCGGCTCTGGGGATGCTTGAGAACTTGCCTGTGGCTATGAACTTGGTTACTTTCTCCCCATTTATCTGTTTGATCCTCCTCCTCCGCCCCAAGTGACACTTGTAGCTGTGCCACATGTATAGGCATGTGTCCACATATCTGCTGAATACCTAGCATCTATGTATTCTTCTGTAATACGTCTTCTCTTCAGGTCTATTTGCACTGCTTTTTCTATGACCCCTTCTATTTTTCCTATTAGATCTAGGAGTGTGCATACCAGGGAAAAGTAGTGCTAACTATTGTATGAGTGTTGCATTGCATTTTTTTTGGTGACTAACTGAATACTGTATCATAATAAAATTTGAGAAATTTCTCAAATATAACACTAGATATACAACCACTCTGAAAAATTAAGTATTACTAATATTTTATTCACAAGAACAAAGAGAACAGCAAAGCAATAACATTTTTTTTAAGTTTTATGATTTTCTATAAATAACTACACCACAGATTAACTTTAATATGCTAAGAATAAACTAGGCTTACAATTGATGAAGCAGTTGCTGCATTTGTCACTAAGGCTTTGTGATCAGGTCAAAACATACTCCAGTTTGTCTACTGTAAAAATGGGTACATGATTTCCCTCAGAGTTAAGGAAGCATAGAAGAAAGCTATCACCCCACCTCCTAGACTGAAGACCATGCATAATGAAGTCTCTAAAGCTTGATTGATTCTTTATGGCAGTATCTGCCATGGGTTTACAATGACAAAGGAATAAAATAACTACAAACTGGCCATGTGGCAAGAACACAGGATGAGGTACCTGAATGGGCTTTGTACTGACAGGGATCTGGGTCACTTCTGTTTGCTGAGGCTGCTGTCCACTAGTCTGACCAACACCTGGAGCATAGGAGCTCGTACCCTGATTCTGAGGAAATGCAAAGTTGCTCTGCACAGCTTGCTGTCTGCTGTCAGGTACAGTACCATACAAGTACTGCTGCTGGAGAAGCTCAGGAGGAGGTGGAGGAAGAGCCCCATCATCACCATAGCCATCCTGAATCACTGTGGCGTTGTTTACCTGGGGAGTTGAATAAATCACAGATTGAAAGAGGTCACAATACATTTATACCTGGTCTGAATTATGTGGTCCATTGTTGGGGAGTGAAATCTAGGGTCATTCTATGCATTTGGGCCATGACACTCTTCAATGTATTTAAGACATTGCACCCTTCTATGTATTTAGGAGGGGCATTGAACCCTTCTGTGTAATAGTGAGAGACATTGAACCCTTCTGTGTAATAGTGTGGGACATTGGATGGACCCATGTGTATTATGGAGGGACATTGTACCCCTTTGTGTATTATGGAGGGACATTGCACCCTACTATGTGTTAGTAAAAATTGCACCCTTCTATGTATTAGGGAGTAATATTGCACCCTACTATGTATTAGTGAAAATTGCACTCTTCTATCATATCAACTGTCCTATTTATTAAGTGATAAGTACTATTTACTACATCAGAAAGTGATGTCTGAATGTATTTTAGCATGCACAAAAAGAAATCAGCTTTTAATTAAAATAACTTGTGGCTCACATCAGTGTGTTTTAAAAATGATTTGGAATTAATGTGAGTACATCTCGGGGGTTTTTCTTAGCTATTTCAACAAACTTGGTCAACCTCATCCCAGAACATGTAACAATATTTTATAATAAAGAGAGGTTGTTGTTTTTGTTTTTATTTTACAACTGGACTGATTATAGGATATAAGCAATTTGTATCTCAAAAACATAACTTTTGGATAAATGACTTGCATATTTATTTTAAATGTATATTGTAGTAGCTTTTTGGTTTTGTGTCTTGCTCTATTCAATTGTCTTGTTTTTTTACGCTGAAAAATGTTTTTCACTGGAATTTCAAAACGGTATTGATACGTGCATAAGTGAAACCAACCGATGCACTATTTTGACTTGTATTTTGATATGCTATGTTCACTTTTTCGTACATGACAACTTGTTTAATATGAAATTTGAGCACAAAACTGCACTCTGCACCAGAGCGAGAAATTACTGTACATGAAATAATGAACACATGTATATGTATTTTGCAAGTGTGTGTGTGTGTGTGTGTGTGTGTGTGTGTGTAGATTAGGGAGGGTTGTGAGGAACAATAAACAGAAATGCATATGTCTTGATAAGTAGCTGTAAGTCTAACTATGTTAAAAATAGCATGCTATTAACAGTGGATTACTGGAAATGTCTCCTTGGCCATGTTGTGTTTACCACATATTTTCAATAGTGAAATGATCATTTCTAACACAAGCGTTAAATCTGTCATTTAGTTTTCAGAAATTCAGACTTTGAAATAACCTAAAAGATGGCCAACTATCACTTAATGTGGTTATTTCTGATTGGTGGACATTTAAAAGCATTGTAAATAATAAAAGTTTTCCTTCCTGTGCAATTAAATTTGGACACCAAGACCAGAGAAAGAAATTATTTATTGTTTGATCAGACCAATGATCACGCATCTGGATTACACATGAATATTCAACACAAGTCTCATTCAGACTTTGACTGGAACATAAAAGAAAGGGACTGTGAACTTGGTATAGAGGGATTAATGTAGAAATATACATGATGTTGTGAGGACAAACAAAACTGTTACTATGAGTACTTCATGTCAGAGACAATTTAATTATGTGACTTAATATCTAAAGCTCATAATTGTAGCTTAATTTGTTTAATACTAATTTATTTTATTTTGGAAAAAAAAACTATTTCATATACAGAGTTGTGGCACTTGTATCAGGCTGCATGTCAACAATTCTGCAAAATTAGCCAGGGCTAAAAAGGGTAGGGTAAAAAAAAATACCTAGTGGTTGACACATCTCATCAAGCCACTTGGAGTTTGAACCAAACAAAGTATAATTACATTTATTTGTAATAACAAAAACTCTTTAGAGCAAAATTATATACAAAACAGTGTTCACTAGAGTAAATGCACCCTGTATAAATTATGGACAAACTGTACAAATTATAGACAATTCATACAAATTTATATCTATCAGTTATGATCAGTTTATTGCACACTTACTCCGGCATTACCAGCATTGTAGCCGCCTGGTTTATTTATTGTCTGCTGTTCTGGTGCAACGCCTCGTCTTTCGGGTGACGCTTGATAAAAGGCTGATTGCTGCTCATTGGGTGGTGCGAAATGTATGTAGTACTGACAGATGTGGGTGTAGGTGTCTCCATCTTTAGCAGGATCATTACCATATACCTCAATGCCATATTCACCTTTGACGGGCAGTTCAGCAGACACCTATAGACACAATTGCATTCACATTTTTAAATATGTCATCACTATTAGCAATGTTTAGGCTGCAGAAGTATAAAAACAAATATTGGTTAAATAAGGTTAATCAGTAGTGTGTATAACCAGCAAGGTACAGGAACCATCAGTATCCATATATTTCCCCTTTTGTTGAATGAGACTAAGCATTTAAGGGCCTGTCTGGAGTTCAGTGAGGTTAATTCTGTATAATATAATAGATCCCAGAAAGATGCAGCATTCACATAGTGTTAAGTATTTAGTTAGTAGCCTCATTCAGTCATGACTGCCTTTAGAATGATATGCCCTTTGATCAGCAACTATCCGCTGAATGTGATTTTCCTTTTCCCTGTGGCATTCTCTTATCACTTCTGCACATTGCAATAGGTTTATTGTTGGTTTCTGTGTTGTGTTGACATTGCAGGGTGAAGCCGGAGTGGTCTATGTAGTGCATGAGCTTGGGAATTTTTCTACTTTTCCCTCATGTAACCAATGATCCAAGGGAATGACAATAATCGATACAGTCTGAAATCAGCGACATCGCACGCAAGTTGTCAGAATAACGATGAGAGCACCACTTGCCTGCTTTAGGGACTCGAGCTCCTGATTTTTTCTCAGGGTTTACTCCTGAAGTCATACCTGGGAAGAGGTATTCCGTAAAACAAAAGGGGTTGTGACTACTGACAGGATTATAACAGCAACTGGCTCAGGGTTGATGTGTGAATGTGGGTAGTTTTCTATATCTCACTGCTTCACAGCTCGAGTAGCCCACCACATGACATCATCACCTTAGTAATATGGTCAGTTCTTGTACAATAAACTTTCTGGATAACTCACTCGGGTAGATGAAAATGTCATGACACACACATCATACAGCAAAAATGGCTGTCAAGACTCATAGAAACTTCAGTGCACATACATTGCTCAATAATCCACATAAAATAGTTGCCGTTGTGCTTCTTGCTTATTCACATAATGAATACACATCATCTAGTGCCTTGGAAAAAACCATTGGATTTTAACAAATTGATATGCTAGAAAACAATCCACAAAACAGTGAAAGTTAATGTGCCGTCTGAAGATGCATTTCATGGATAGACAGGATAAATGTTGAAACAAATTTATTCAATTCAAAACTCCCAAGTTCTAAAAGTGCTGGATCAATTACATACCCTATTCTATCAAAGTAAAAAACCAACTAGCAGAATGAAACCTCTGGCAAAATTCGCACCCAGCTTCCAACATAAAAAGTCAATAATAATATAGACACTTTACAATGAAAAGATGCTCAAATTGGTAATTTATACTGATTTATTCATTGAATGTTTAAATTTCCACTGATTGTACTGCAGCAACCAGTAATCTGTAACTCTTATCATTTGTTAACCAACTTCTGTATGGTATAACAGTTGCAAATGTACATCCCTGTTTTCAGTGCCCTCCACATCTGTTTTGGGTGAATTCTTTCTCTTCCTTTCAGGATACCATTGTATGCAAGTTCGTATAATAACAACTGGGTCTCGCCAGAAAATGACAGAATTCATTCCTGTACCTCCAGATTGTAATATTTTCCAGTCAGTATATGAAGAGCAAATCCCCGATGGAGATGATTCATGGCTAGTGTGAATTTTTCTCACATACATGATTTGAGAGACTGACAACTTGTGCATGTTTTATTCCACTATTCTTCAACATTCAGAGCATGGAAGAAGGATTGTAAGCAAACAGCTCTCTTTATCTATAGGAACTATGTCTACTTCATTCTTATATTCAAGTATCTTCAAAATATTTTATAAATACTTGTTATGCACCAGCAACAGAAGTGGAATTACAATACATCAATTTAAAAACACAAAGTAAATGGTGTGAATTATTGGATTTTTTTTCAGAGCAATGTATTCTGAAACTGACCTTCACCACATCTCCTTCATCATGTTCTGTTATATATTTCTCCAGGTCTTCATCCCTCATGCCATTCTTGCGAAGCTTGCACAGCACATATGCAGGCTTGGTCTTGGCAAACTCCAGGTTGATACGTCCATCTGTGGTAGTCAAAATGCCATCAGCAGGTGAGGCTACAAGCCCTAGTTGATCCACAGCTACCCCAGGTCCCCAGCTGCTGTCAGAGCATGCAGGGAGAGGTCCTGCATCAGAGGATGGTGCATCTGCTACAACCTATACAAATAACATAATACTCTTTGAGTTTTGCCGTACTTTAAAAATATAGTCACATTAACGTTTCTTTCTATGGGTGACTTACAAAATGTTATAATTCCTATTTGGATTCCTTCAAACCTCAACAGCAATAATAATAAGCTAACAAGAAAAAGAAAACTTCTTTTTTAATGTAAATTTTTATTTCTGATTAGGTTATACTATTCAACCATTCAAAAATTGATTTTGCTTTGAAAGATTTTTTTTACAATAACTATTTTAGTTTAATATATTATTTTTTCCTGTTGCACTTTCTCATCAGCTGAGGCAGTGAAAATCCTTATTTTTCTTCTTCTTTGTACGCTGTCAGTGTCAGACGTCAACCTGTATTTTTTCGAAAAAAGCAGCGGTCATCCTGAGGCTGTCGACACTGCCATAGAGCTTGTCTCGTGTTGCCACTGTTGATGGCGAAAATCCTTATTCAAGATAGTTTTAACTTTATGAGAAACATTGAAAATGTTTACTAATAAAAATTGATTACATCCGAAGTCAATGATAATATGTACTTTTAAACAAAGGTTGACCTTATCTTCTTCTTCGTACGCTGTCAGACGTCAACTTGTATTTGTTCAAAGAAAGCAGCTGTCATCCTGAGGCTGTCGACACTGCCATATAGCTTGTCTAGTGTTGCTACTGGTGATGGCCACATGTGCTTTCTCTGGTCCTCGTATGTCGGGCAATTTTGCAGTAGATGTTCGGCGGTCATTTTCCCTGTACCACAGGTGCATTCGTCAGTGCCACCTATCTTCAGTTTATTGAATAGATGGTACCTCAGTCTGTTGTGGCCTGTGCAAAGTCTGAAGACCACGACCTGCTCAACTGGTAATAGGCATCATTTTTTGTGTTGCCAGTATGCTCTGTTTCCCATTTGGTCATGTATCTGGCCCTAATAAACCTTCTGGACTCTTCGTAGGTCACACTAGAATCTGGTTGTGGTAGTCTTGCACCTTATTTTGCCAGTCTGTCTGCCTCGTCGTTGCATTGGGTGTACAGTGGGATGGAACACACTGTACCACTACTCTTTTTGGTACGGACTGCTGGCATAGTTGACAGAGTACTGCTCTTAAATCATTACGTTCTGTATTTTTCTGGCTTTTTAGTGCTGTAACCACGGACAGGGCATCTGTAAACAGGACTATCTGGCTTTCATTGCTTTCGCCTGTCAGCATTGCTTCTACTGCAGCCTTCAGTGCCTCTGCTCTGAAATTGCTTGAGAATTCTCCAGTTGCCACTGCCAGTGTTATTTTTCTGCCATTTGTTAGGCTCAGGAATAACCCTCCTCCTCCATTCTGTGTTGTGTTTGTTACAGAACCGTCAGTGTATGCATGGACCTTATCATTTTCAGCTCAAGCACTGAAATGCTAGATTACATCATGTATTCAGGGAAAGTGGAGGCTAATGCCTTGTCAGATCATACTCATCAACTTTGTTAGTCAGGATCAGGTGAAACATCGTGATCAACTATATTTGTCAGGGTCTGTCTGGTGAAACATACTGATCAAGATCCCACTTCCCTTACAAACAGTTCTCACTGGATACAGGCTATTCCATGGCAGTCTGGCTAATGAGGTGGGGATCGACACTGTGATCCCCATAGTGGTGAGCTTATTAAGGAGTCTCACATTTCACTACAGTCAGGGGGACCCTGTCAATTACACATTGAGATGTGAGGAGAGCCACTGAAACCTACAACAACAAAATCATCTGTACCTAGCTCAAGTATAAGTGGTATTGGCAACAATAACAAACAAAATGATTAACTCTAAAATCTAGGTTATACCTTTTTCTCAGCTGAGCCGCTGAAAACGATTAACTCTAAAAACTAGGTTATACCTTGTACTCAGCTGAACCACTGAAAATGACTAACTCTAAAAACTAGGTTATACCTTGTACTCAGCTGAACCACTGAAAATAAGCAACTCTCAATTCTAGGTTATACCGTGTAGGCTGAATCCCTGAAAAGTTTAACTCTACAATGTCGACTATGCTGTGTAAACTGAGGCACTAAAAATGGACTCTAAAAACTAGATTATATCTTATATTCAGCTGAGGCACCAAAAATGCTTAACTCTAAATTCTAGATTATACCTTGTACTCAGCAGAAGCAGTGAAGATGTTTTTCACCCCCAGCTCCCCTGTGAGAAGTTGAGCAAAGATAGTGAAGTAGTACTGGCCAGCTCGAGGAGCACGGAAGATAAATGTGGTTGTCTGATTCTGCCCTTGGTGCTGGAGAGCATAATTCTTTAGCTTCTGTCCCTGGTGCACTTCTTCTCCAGTATCAGCAAATGTGATCTTGTATCTGCAGTGCAAAGAAAACACCTATTTCTTCTCACAATGAATTTTTATCAAACTAATTAATATTTTTTCAAAGTTAAAGCATGATATTCAGCATGCATAAAAATACAAATTAAAAATAAGCTGCTACTATCAAGGGATATAACTCTAACATAAACAACCAATCTCATGTTTACTATTGTAGAATAAATCATGGTTTTATAGCTACAAAATAAAATAATTGAGTCAATAAAGAATAATAGATTTCCAAGAATAAAACTACAAACCTGAGTCAACTTTTTATCCATAAAATTATAAACATTATGTTTAAAAGCAAGCACAACTTTAAATCAGAGACAGTAATGTTTCTAATCATCTTTCAGTAATTCTCTCTTCTCAAATATTGTAAATCTTTCATTTTGTTTCTGTCCTGGTGTGGTAGCTGAGCCCTATCAGTATATGTTTTCCCAACTTTTAACCTTCAGTGCCAGTGCAACTTTACGTTATTTTTATTAACACAGCAGCACTGATGTTACTCTAGCATCCATACAGGAGTGTCCTTCTGCTGTCTCCTTGTGGTTCCTTATGAAGCTTGGGTCACTACTGCGGTTGACATCCTTACAGGAAGCATGTATCAAAGCACCTTCTGGCACTGTTTTTGTTTTCCTTGAGGTGGCTAGCACCACGCACAATGCCCTTTAATAACATGCTGGAAAGTTTCAGTTGGCATATTCTTTCCTCCCGTGTACACATGGATACATACTTCTGATTCTACTCACTTATTATATCTGGGTTCCAAAAATGCACCCGCTGTGGCAAAACGACATAGTAAATGTAATAAAAATATTCAAATCCTTACGTGAAGTTAGTTGGCTTGCAAAACCCTAGAGTGAGGGCCAAGCGTCCTTTCTTTGCATCTACCACACCATTATGATGGGAGATGAAAAACATGCCACATTTGAAGAAGTACGACTTAACCAGAGGCAGATTCTCAAAGTCCTGTAGAGTGACTGGTGTATGCAGCAACTGCCACTCCTTCTTGTGGGCCCAGTGACTGTAGACCAGTTGTTCAGGATCAGTCAGGAAATAAAAGTCATCATACTCATAAACCTGGAAACAAAACAAGTTTAATATTTTATATATAGACTAATAGAAATGGGATACAGAAGAACTAGCAATTTGTCTGCTTTTATCCATGAACAATTTTTTCACAAGAGTGATTATGAACAGATTAGAGAAACAACTTGATGAGAATCAACCAGACAGATTTCAGGAAAGACTACACAACCACGGACCACCTCCATACAATTGGCTAGTTAATAGACAAAGCATGAGAAAATATATGTCCGTGTGGACTGAAAAAGCCTTTGAATAGCATTGTGATGTAGTGGGCAATGTACCGAGAAACAAAGGTATTGAAGCAAAGTATGCTAGTTGATAGAAGAGATAAATAAGGACTGCTCTACCAATATTACCTTACTTCACCAGCCAATCAACATTCCAATACAACGTAGTGTTCAACAGGGTGATACAATCTCCCCAAAACATTTCACAGTAGCTCTGGGGGAAGTCTTTAGACAATTAAATAGGAAAGATAAAGGCATCAATATAGATGGATAAATGCTCACCCACCTAAAGTCTGTTGATGACAATCACTTTCAGTCTCAGCACCAGAGAAACTGAGCAATGCTTAAATGATCTCAACAAAAGTAAGTCCAGTACATACTGAACGATTTTTGCCCTCAAGGGGAACTGTTGCTATGAAATTACCTCATTGAAAATGTAAATTGATACATTTGCCAGTGCCCAGAAATGATAACATTCTTATATTAAAGTGTGAGATTCCATGCAGGAGAGCAGCAGGAATGCTCAGCTTCAATGGCATTTAAAACCAAACTTTAGCAGATAAGAAATGACACAGAAAAAGCTCACACATTCAAAAGCATGGTTGTTCCAGCCATGGTATATGACTGTGATGTATGGAACCTAATTAAAGCAGATGTAGAGAAGCACTGAGTTGTATAAAGAGATGGGAGTGATGTCATGAGTAGAACCCAATCAAATGAAAATGATTGTCCAACATTGTGCCCCCCAAGGCAAAAGACCAAGATGAATTTAAACAACTTTTGGGTACAATACATAAGATATGTCTGATTGAATATGACGGTTACCAGCAAAATAATTAGCCTTAATACGGTTTATGGAGTTATTTAACAGACTGCTAAAACATATATTTAGTAATCATGAGCTCACCAGGTTTTCTGGCATATTCTTCTCTGAGACAAGGTATCTTGTCGCCCAGTGGGAATCTACAAGGTACCAGTTGTTGTCTATAAGCACTGCATTCCAGCTGTGGTTGTAATCATTGCCCTTGAACTTGTCACCTGGACGGTAGTCCAAGCCTTTAGCATAACCAGTAAGCACAACTGCATGAACTCCTGCAAAGCTGTATCACAAAGAATGAATGTATATTGAGATAATACAACCACAATTAATCACTAACATAGTAGGCACCTTCCGGTCATTTCTACAGTATATTATAATAAAAGAAAGAATGTATAATATCTTACATGAATCATCCAAATTTGGAATTTAAAAAATGTTGTCATTTGAAGTTAGATTTTGTGATGGTGGTTATTTTAAGTCAGATTTTGTGATGATGGTTATTTTAAGTCAGATTTTGTGATGGTGGTTATTTTAAGTCAGATTTTGTGATGGTGGTTATTTTAAGTCAGATTTTGTGATGATGGTTATTTTAAGTCAGATTTTGTGATGATGGAAAGGAAATAGCACAAAGTGTACACAAGAGGTGACACAACTATCTTGGATAAGTACCAGCTCTTAGTGATTTATGATCTATCAATAGGGTAAACATCAGCCACATTTAGTTGAATCAGTGGCCAAAATAAATTCATTCACAATTTCTGTGTTCTTTTAAAAAAATATTTATATGAAATGGAGTGCCACAGAGTTTGGGTTTGGGACCAATTGTGTTCTTCATATACATAAATGATTTGGACAATGATATCGCATCCATGATTACAAAATTCGCTGATGACACAAAACTATGCAGAAGTGTCTCATCTAAAGTAGAAGTGGATATATTGAGGACGAATTTAACAAATTCAGGAATGGTCTGAGATGCGGGCAAATGGAGTTTAATGTAGATAAATGTACAACCACCCACAACCATCCAATATGAAACATAATTACAGAATGGGAGAGAATAATATTAGAAAGATAGAAAAGGAAAAATATCTAGGGGTTATAATAGATCATACAGGTAAGATGAGTGAGTCTCGAGGTAAGGTGTCCGCCCCGGGTGCCTGAGGTTATGGGTTCTTCTCTTCTTCTTCATACGCTGGGTTATGGGTTCAAATCACGGTGAGACCGGGATTTTTTTCACATGGACCTTCTAGTAAAAATTCCCCCTGATTTTTGAGTAGCAAGATAGGACTCCTGTGTTCAGTGTCAAGCACATTAAAAATCCCTTGGTAGTTAGAAATCAAAAAGAGTAGGAATAACGGCTCCTGCCCGAACAAAATTCTAGTTAAAAATCTACCCAAATTATTGGTACCTTCCCCTAGGCCTAGCAAGCTGCAGGAAGTTTTAAATACCTACTATGGATGGCCTTCGGCTACCTGATAACAGACATTCACATGCCTGTTTGAATACCAGGATTTCAAGTTTTTAAAGTAATACAAAGCAAAACAGAAAATAGTCACAAAATCAAAAGCAACAAAAATCTATTGTTCTCACATTTCTCACTTCTTAAAACTAGCAGTTACCATGCACATTAGCAATTGAGAACAAAAATATAAACACCACATTAATAATTTTAAACTTGAAAAGATTAAATTTACATAATACAGCAATAAACATACCGGCAGAGAGTTTCAAAAATACGAGCATATGTGCCCTGTTTGTTCTTGAAAGAAAGCAACACCTCTTCTGGACTGTTGGGTTTGGCTCCATCCCGAAAGTTGATGGTGTACATGTTCTTTGAAGTCATCCATCGAAAGATAACCCTGCAGACATTTTATATGGCAATGTAATGAACAAGAAAATTGTATTTTGTATTGTCAAAGTCAGACTTATTTGTGTGTTCAATATATAAAATTAATTTAAAAAACCTCATGTATGATGGTTTCTACTATATCATTGTAGCCAATTTCATTCCCAAATAATTAAGTCTTGGCTACACTCCACTTGAGTGGAACCTGAAGATGGCATAATAGGTTGTTGTTGTTGTGTTGTTGTTATTGTTCAAAGCTACTGACATTTTTTTAGTTGTTACTGACAGGGCTCTTCTTACATTTCACGGCATATTTGACAAGGTGGATTGGAGCACTCCTGGATGTAGTGCAATAAGAGAGTCCTCAGCAAGTTCACCACTATGGGGATTATAGTATCGATCTCAATCTCGTTGACCAGACTGTTGCACACAGCCAGTATCCAGGAGCACAAACAAGGACAAGAGGTATTGATCAGTATGTTTAAGCATACAAAGAATTAAGTGTACGATCTGTATGTTTCAACTGATCCTGATTACTTTTCATTCCCAGTAAAATGAGATTAAAGAGGGCTTGTATGAGGCTAGCAACATTATCACATAAAATAATAAACTACAGAAACCACCACTGTAAGAGCTCAAAACATCGTAATCTTTATAGACTTATCGTCTGCCCTTCAAGCTCTGAAAGATGGTGGTATTGTAAGCTTGAACTTACCAAAATATCCCTAGATATCAACCAGCATATCACGTCTCATGAAGTTTGAATATTTATGCAAAGAATCCCTGGTCACTCAAATAAACCTGACAATGACAGGGCAAACAGACTGGCTAAGAAGTGATCAAGTCAAGAACAACAATACACATCAACAACCCTACAGACAGGTCAAACAACTAGTGAAGACTGCAAATAAAGAGGCTTGGCGTGAGCAGCACTTGACAATGTTAGGAAAGAGCTTCTTCCTCCAAGGCCAGACAAATAGATCACTCTGTATAGAACTAAACAACAACTCACAAACACTTGCAGTGGCTTCCTATAAGGGGCCAGCTATAGTAGTGGCCCTATGCTTTGTATGAGGCACAACAAATGAAGAATAGTTGCTCTTATTTTATCACTCTCACAATATCATAAAAATAAGTTAACAATGTTGCTTACTGCACGTTTAGATCTGAGAGTCTTGTATGGCAGAGCAAACAACATACTACTAAACAAGAATACTGCAATAAGGAACAAAGAATTATTCAGATGTGGCCTGCTACTCATAATGTAAAATGGATTGATACAAAAAGAACAGCAGCAAGAGCCCATAAATTATTTCTTTGTATGTTTCCTGCAAAATGGAGAGAGCTTTGATTGGTGGACTGTTACTCAGGCTGCAAAAAAGGGGAACAATATGGTACCAATATACCAAAGAAAATATAGTACAAGTGTTATGGATAGATAAGCCAACAAAACTAAAAAGGGAGCACTCACCTGCACTTATCCAGATCAGCTTGAAGATTTTGGCTGTACACCAAGTGAAAGATTAGATCAGCAAAGTTGTCATGGTCAGTCTGAGCCACCTGTGGAACGATCCCCATTTACACAACAATTATATACCATAATCATTATTACAATCATTCAACTAATAAGCATATGTTTCATTGCATTAATAATCATACAATTCCAACAAATACATCAATTCACAATTATTACCAATTTATGAGGGCAAGGCAGTAAATAGGTACCAAATGGCTATTTTTAAAAACTAAATAAGAAATGAACTTGAAAACTATTTATTATTGCATGTACATTGTCCCTTACTTCTCAACTTAATTTCTACCATAGACTTATCCCATCGTTTATCAGCGCACTAAAACCTGCAGCACAGAAGTCTTTGGTCTGCTGTCTCAGCACTTCACATTCAACCTCTTCATTATTTGCGAAACGTCTCCCACCAAGGTGGAATTATGCATTATGCTGTAGGTTAATCCATGTGATCCCATTATTGCAGTTGCTATGCTATCTATTATTAGCTGCCTTAATCTCGAATCATCTCCCCCACTTGCCGCACAGATGCTTCTGTTGCAATCTTAATAGGATGACCAAGTTTGACTTCATCAGCAATTTTTTAGCATTCTTCAGAAACTTTCTCAACAAAGTTATGCACTACTTTATGTGATAAACACTTATCACCATAAACATTAAGCACGCGCGCTTAGATATGTAGTCTATAGTTATAAATAACAGTACAAAATAATTAATATTGTGATTTAACTCAGAAACCATTTCCGGCGTCTCCTTTTTCCAGGACTTCCCCTGAGAAACCAGACAACCATTGCCTCTTTAACACTTATTTTACACGGAAGGTCGCTATGGTCGAAAGGTAAGGAAAAGCATGGGTTGGAGCCTCACAGGTTTCAAGCTGCCCCTGGTCTCAAAGAGGTGGAACCAGAGTGCCTGCAGCCTGAATTACCACCAGTTGTCTTGACTCGTCTTGCCACTGACCAAGGTATGTCGGGACCAGAGAGTGAGCTTCTTCCTCACTATAATCCAAATACAGTGCAAGTTACATCATCAAGACAAAAACCATGTGATGATCAACTAACTTTTTGTTTTTTTACACAGAGTTTCAGATAGTCTGCTGAATGTTTGTTCAATCAAATAAATACTAGATATTTTCATCAATACTTTCTGTGTACCTCGTGTCCATTGTTTTTAATCGGATCTGTTCCAATGAAATAATTGTCAGCTTTTTTGGTAAACATTAAATTTTTTTGGCTTCAAAAACAAATTATCCCAAGCAAATATTTTCAGCCAAGCGAGCATCGGTACTTATTCATTCATGGATTGTATTAGAAATTGATCATTTATCGAGTGGTGATAGTTGATTTTAAAAAATTGTAGTCATTTGTCAGATTCACAGCGGAGTCTCCGATAGCTGGGCCTAGTTGAGTAGTTCTAGACAGTAGAGAAGCTACTAGAGGAAAACATAATGTTCCAATAACAAATAGAAGATCGAGATAAATCCAAACTTAGACATGTAAGATGAAGTACACCTGATTATTCCATCAAGCCAGAAAAACACTGAGCTTAATGACTTAAGAGCAGCACTCTGCAAACTGTGCCAGCAGTCCGCACCAAAAAGGGTAGTGGTACAGTGGGTTCCGTCACACTGCAACATCCAAGGCAACGAGGAGGCAGACAGACTGGCAAAAGAAGGTGCAAGACTACCACAAACAGATACCAGTATGACGTACGAAGAGTCAAAACGGCTTATCAAAGCCAGATACATGACCAAATGGGAAACCGAACATACTGGTTACACCAAAAACGATGCCTATTACCAGTTGAACCGAAGAGAGCAGGTCGTTGTCTTCAGACTTCGCACTGGCCACAACAGACTGAGGTACCACCTATTCAACAAATTGAAGATAGGGTGTACCGACGAATGCCCGTGCGGTACTGGTAAAATGACCACTGAACATCTGCTGCAGAACTGCCCGACATACGAGGATCAGAGAGAGCAGATGTGGCCATTACCAGTGGAACTGCAAGACAAGCTCTATGGCAGTGGCGAGAGCCTCAGGATGACCGCAGCTTTTTTCGAAAAAATAATGGTTACTGTCTGACTGTGTACGCAGAAAAAGAAGAAGAAGATTCCATCAAGCAATATATGTAGCTGTTTTTTTTAAATACGAAATGTAAATACTAAAATAGAAAGTGTACATTTTGGTTGTAAATTATGATTTTTTTTCTAATTGTGACAACCAATTTCAAAATGCACACAGAATGTTTATTTAAAACAAGACACACATAAAACTTTCCTAACTTCTGTGAAAAATGGATATACTCTAAAATGATTCTGAATTTAGAAGTTTCTGTGCTGCTGAAGGATTTTAATATTATTGCAAGTACAATATATTTTGTTCTGTTTTGTAAATTTACATTTGTTCTATTCCAATCTTTATAATCTTTAATAAATATTTAAATCTGTTTATATGTTTAATTATGTTCATATAACAGGTCTTTCATTTTTGTATATTTTGACATATAACACTGGAGTTTATTCTTATAAATAAATGTACTAATCTAAAATCAGTAACAGCAGTCAAGTATAAAAAAGTAAGACCTTAAACTGAGCTCGTAAAAACATGGTGTTTTTAAAGCGTATAATAAAGGTTGAGTTGCACATAAAAAATAAAGAAAACTAGTATTACTTCAATATCTTCTCTGTAATACTGGCAGCTAAAATATTTGACAAAGCACAATAATGTATGCCAATGGCTGAGCATTTTACACTTGTCTCTCATGACCCAGCTGTAAAAATGGAAACTTGACTCTGAAATAGTGAAGACAAGACAGAAATAGTGAAGACAAGACAGACAGGAAGTAGGACCAGTTCTTCTAGCATAACAATGTCTCTTGTACTTCGTCCCCTGCAGCAATGTATGTATGTATGAGGCTAACTTTTTACATCGTCCTCTTCATTAATAATAATAATTCACCTTAATATCAGAGTCCAGTAATATCAAACTGGGTATATAGGATTGGCAGGAAAAGATTAACAGATGCCCAATGTATATAGAAAGAATAATATACACGTATACATTGTGGAGAGAAACATGTGCATGGCATGGTCATACTTTTCAAAAAGAATTAGAAAAATATATATGTAGGTCTATGACATACAGCGCTTTAATTATGTTTTGAAATTGAGAGCAAAACCATTTAACAATTTTACAAACTTTTGCATAAATGCAGTGAGAAAAAGAATTTATGAAAAAAACGGAACGTGACAGTGAAAATATTTTGGTCGTATGAAAAGTATAAAACCTTGTTGATAACCATGCTGGAAGGAAAAGGTGAGGAAATATGCAAGCGTACGACAACGATAAAAGTGGGATGATAACATTAAGGGACGGACAGGAAAAAACCTGTAATTTTGCAATATCAAGACAAAAGATAGAAGACAAAGATCCACTGCAGCCAACCTTCGATCTGGAGTGGCAAATAATCTGATCCATTAATAAACCAACAGTTGCAATAACTGACACATCTACTATAATTCCCATCATTTCACCCACGCCTTTTCATCTCATAGGAACATAATGACTGAAATATCATTGCTGACTGATTCCTATATTGAGTCATCTTCTAAACCTCTGTCCTTGAGACTTCATTGACATTGGCCTCTTCCTTGTCCATGCTATGTCAGATGTTCTTCTTTTACTCTGTGCGTTCCAATCTAGTACTTGTCTTGTATTAATGCCAAGTTTCTTTCTGAGAGTGTGTCCTATTAATCTTCACTTTCTCTCTTTAATCTCCAGCTGTACTGGCTGACCCTTGCTACTTTGCCACTAGTCTGGTGTTTGCTCTTAAATCTAGTCGTCTGATATAAAGTGTCCTAGAGTGTTTTCTAGAGTGTCCTATCAATCTTCACCCTCTCTCCATCTCCAGCTGTACTGGTTGGTCTTCAGTACTTTGCCACAAGTCTGTGTTTCATTTAGTCGACTGATATAAAGTGCGAGACTGAGACATCTGTTAGTGAAAGTCCACAATTTGAAAGTGACAATCTTGGCTACTTTCCATCCATGTTTCTGAGCCATATAGTTAGAAAGATTTTACATCAGGTTCATAATTCACGTAGATAAAAAACTATCAGTATTTCTTACTATGTCAAGTACAGTAACATCAGTGTATATGAACAAACTTTACCTGTATGGCATGATTATCGATGCTATAGAACTGCTGAACATTTCGGTACAGGTCAAACTTTCTGTACCTGGCATGGACAGGTGGGGCATGCACCTGCTTGGTCTTAGTGTCTTCAGGTACAAAGTTTGGTGGAGCCTTGATCTGCATCCTAACTGGTTATTCACAACTTTCTTGTTATGTCTGTTAATGATATTTAAAAATTCACGTTTAAACTTCAAGTGTTTGTAGAATAGAAGGATACAATGAATACAAATGACACTTAACTTGTATTTTTGGAAACTCAATTTATACATGCACTTCTGGGTAGAGGAGACTAACAGGCAAAGTATACTGGCAATCTTGGTCAAGGTCAGGTAAAATATGCTCACCAAAACCTAAACATCACTTCCATGCAGTTCTCCCTGGAAACAACCAGACTGCCACGAAACAGCAGCCTAACAAGGTGGGTGAATCGACGTGATCCCCGTAGTAGTGAGTGATACGCAGATGAAGCCAAACATAGCACAACCACCTGCAGGACCACATTCCACCTTCATTAGCACGCTCGGGATATGAGAAAAGCTACTGTACTTCACCACCTAACGCCCTTTTCAGGAAACACAAAGGAGTAAGTACTAGACTCACATGCTTTGAGTGTTTGATGTCATTATGCCTGCTATTAGACTCACATGCTTTGAGTGTTTCATGTTGTTATGTCTGCTACTAGACTAACAGAAGCTTTGAGTGTTTGATGCCGTTAAGCCTGCTACTAGACTCACATGCTGAGTTTAGGATGTCATTATGCCTACTACTAGACTCACTTGCTTTGTGTGTTTAATGTTGCTATGTCTGCTACTAGACCCACATAAGCTTTTTAGTGTTTGATGTTGCTATGTCTGCTACTAGACCCACATAAGCTTTTAAGTGTTTGATGTTGCTATGTCTGCTACTAGACCCACATAAGCTTTTTAGTGTTTGATGTTGCTATGTCTGCTACTAGACCCACATAAGCTTTTTAGTGTTTGATGTTGCTATGTCTGCTCCTAGACCCACATAAGCTGTTTAGTGTTTGATGTTGCTATGTCTGCTACTAGACCCACATAAGCTTTTTAGTGTTTGATGTTGCTATGTCTGCTATGTCTGCTACTAGACTCACATAAGCTGTTTAGTGTTTGATGTTGCTATGTCTGCTACTAGACCCACATAAGCTTTTTAGTGTTTGATGTTGCTATGTCTGCTACTAGACCCACATAAGCTGTTTAGTGTTTGATGTTGCTATGTCTGCTACTAGACCCACATAAGCTGTTTAGTGTTTGATGTTGCTATGTCTGCTATGTGTTACTAGACTCACAAAAGCTGTTTAGTGTTTGATGTTGCTATGTCTGCTACTAGACCCACATAAGCTTTTTAAAGTTTGATGTTGCTATGTCTGCTACTAGACCCACATAAGCTTTTTAGTGTGTGATGTTACTATGTCTGCTACTAGACCCACATAAGCTTTTCAGTGTTTGATGTTGCTATGTCTGCTACTAGACCCACATAAGCTGTTTAGTGTTTGATGTTGCTATGTCTGCTATGTCTGCTGCTAGACTCACATTAGCTGTTTAGTGTTTGATGTTGCTATGTCTGCTACTAGACCCACATAAGCCTTTTAGTGTTTGATGTTGCTATGTCTGCTACTAGACCCACATAAGCTTTTTAGTGTTTGATGTTGCTATGTCTGCTACTAGACCCACATAAGCTTTTTAGTGTTTGATGTTGCTATGTCTGCTACTAGACCCACGTAAGCTTTTTAGTGTTTGATGTTGCTATGTCTGCTACTAGACCCACATAAGCTTTTTAGTGTTTGATGTTGCTATGTCTGCTACTAGACCCACATAAGCTTTTTAGTGTTTGATGTTGCTATGTCTGCTACTAGACCCACATAAGCTTTTGAGTGTTTGATGTTAATATATTGGCTAACCACTCGGGATGTAGCAATTCCTTCTTTGAAACAATGATTAGGAGCAATACACGAGGGCTGCCCTGATTAACGAGGTCCCATATAGCTACATCTGAGCGTCAATGTCTACTGTCAAAATGGAGCATGCTTCCCTCCACTAAACAACCTTATCTCTCACTCCAGCAGAGATTACTCCTTTTGACTTCCCATTACGCAGCGCATATCCATCATTAGTACATACTGCACCATCAACATACAGAGAATGATAGTTCATCCCCTCAGTTTTCCCCTGCACGGCTCTCTCTCTCTCTCTACATTCCATGCTGAGGAAAATAAAATGATCTCGGTGGATAGTATATCAGTTAATCGCCTTTGATTTAGAGTCTCAACTGTGGTCGCCTGCCGAAACGTTTTCTCTGCATGTGACATCAATGACACACCTCTGTTGATTCTACCCTTGATATCTCTAGTGTTCCCGTACATTAGATATATACTGTATACCAGGACTGGGATTTAAATCACTTCATATCTGAATGTTACGAACAGAAATCCAAGCATGTTTTTTCTTAACAATGAAGACACAACTATTCAAACACTCGCGTTGTTAAGTGTCGCATAAAACGTCCAGAAGTATACACTGTTCGTGTAAACCGCTTGTGTGATTTTATTACAATGTAATGCGCACATTTCCTTCAAATGGTGCTGAAAAATACATATATATGTGGCCGAGTGGCTACTAAAGTGATTTATTAAAATACACACGAACAAATATACCGTACATTTAACATTAACACACACATAATAATCACTAACACAATTGTAACAATCACATGTAGTTTTGTAGAAAACGTGTTCGACAGATACCAACCGACAAGACCGGCAGCTTAGTGTTTACACGCGAAATTGAAACCAGGACAGGGTATATGTGTGCCTGGGGCGCGAACTAACGCAAGCCCAATACGGAAATACGCAAGCGTGAGGAATGGAAGCAAATGTTTGGACCCGATCAAAGAAATCCCACGAACAAGTCGTCCAGAGACTGCGCTATCAGGCGTAAACAATAAACACGGCTTCACAAATAATCTGTGTTTTGTTATGTTGATCATCCCAAGCATCCCACTTGTCTGCGCCACCATACCAACGTCAACTGTATTGTCTGTTCTATATGTGCTTTTACTGAGTCATTTCCTGACCTTCCTACATTTTAGGTTTCAAGTATGTCTCAAGTTTCTCTTACATGGCGGTTGTTGTCTCGCCAAAGTAGGCTTTTCTGGTACCGTTTAATACAGTTATTAATGTTTCTAGTAAGCAATGGTAAACAAACAAAAACGAATGTAAGATGGAGATTATATTAACCATTCTCTCTCCTGTGTGATCTTCATGTGTTTTACTAACGCTCAACCTTCAAGTAATAAACATTTCGTTAGCCCTCGTCTCGCCTGTGTGATCTTCCATGTGTTTTACTAACGCTCAACCTTCAAGTAATAAACATTTCGTTAGCCCTCGTCTCGCCTGTGTGATCTTCCATGTGTTTTACTAACGCTCAACCTTCAAGTAATAAACATTTCGTTAGCCCTCGTCTCGCCTGTGTGATCTTCCATGTGTTTTACTAACGCTCAACCTTCAAGTAATAAACATTTCGTTAGCCCTCGTCTCGCCTGTGTGATCTTCCATGTGTTTTACTAACGCTCAACCTTCAAGTAATAAACATTTCGTTAGCCCTCGTCTCGCCTGTGTGATCTTCCATGTGTTTTACTAACGCTCAACCTTCAAGTAATAAACATTTCGTTAGCCCTTGTCTCGCCTGTGTGATCATAATGTGATTTACTAACGCTCAACCTTCAAGTAATAAACATTTCGTTAGCCCTTGTCTCGCCTGTGTGATCATAATGTGATTTACTAACGCTCAACTTTCAAGTACTAAACGTTTCGTTAGCCCTTGTCTCTCCTGTGTGATCTTCATAATGTGTTTTACTAACGCTCAATTTCAACATTTGTAAAGTGTTTATCTCATAAATAGTCAACTTATTCTAGCGATAGTTATCTACCTCAGGGACTCAAATTTATATTCGTGTTTTCAACGTTACTAAAATACGATCGGTTTACTGCAGTTGTTTTAGTGCATTTCTGTGTCTCTACACTCACTATGAAGATTATTTGTGACTATGGATGCAATATGACGCAACTTTAAATGTCAGAACACGCGATTATTAATGTATGATGTGCTGGCAGGCACACATCAATCATGCAGACCTGACTGTACACACAGGCAATAGCTGGCTATTTTTTATATATTTTTTTTTTACATCAACGAACATTCGACGGTATGTGTGCAAGAATAACAAATAGAAGCCAAGAAAAGAGAACTTGTTTACAACATATAAACGGTCCCGGATAGACCTGGCACATATGCATCTACCCCACCCATATACGTACACAAACAGTAGTGCAGAACTGGCGAGCGTCACTCTTTGTTTGCCGTGGGTGAGTGGACCCAGGGATAGACCGCATGTGAGAACTGCAGACTCTAAGGATTGCTGAAACAGCCAGGAATTTTCAACTAGGACAAAAATGTGTTATTTTTACCTGACAAATCTTATCAGCACGTGGTAGCTACCTGTACGCAAATGTATTTTTGGAGAACTTCAATTGGGTGAGGCGGGGTGGGTGGGGATGAGGTGTGTGGAGAAAGAATGATTTATGAGATAGCGAAGATACCTGAGCAGTGGACGACGAGAAGATCAGCCAGTGGTGTGGGGGGGGGGGGGGTGGGGGGTTGGATTTGACCCATATCGTTAATGGCTAGCTAGTCTAAATATATACAAATGTCATGTCTCGGCAAATCTAACATCTTTTGGCACATGATGGTGATGATGATTTGCCTTTCCTCGCCCAGTGCAGCAACTGCCCCTTCCAAGTATTTGCAGTGGCGGTTTCAATAGTAATGGCTGTACATAATTATGTTGTTAGTCACATGCATACCCTTTGTCGTCGACTGTTACGCCATGATTATGAAGGCTAGTGACATTCTTTTCAACCCGAATACACTAGAGTGGTTGCACCTAATGACATATCAAGTGTAACATGGCATATCGGGTGTAACTGATAGCGTGTGGGAAATAACATCGCATATCGAGTGTAACATGGCATATCAGGTGCAACTGATAGCATGTGGGAAATAACTTATGGCATATCAGATGCAACTGTTGGCACATCGGATGTATTCGATGGCATATCGGGTGTAATTGATGGCATATGGGGTGTGACTGGCGCATATATGGGGTTAACTGGAGCAATTTGGGAGCACATGGGGTGTAATTGACGGTATATGGGGTGTAATTGACGGTATATGGGGTGTAATTGACGGTATATGGGGTGTAATTGACGGTATATGGAGTGTAATTGACGGTATATGGGGTGTAATTGACGGTATATGTGGTGTAATTGACGGTATATGTGGTGTAACTGACGGCATACGGGGCGTAACTGACGGCATACGGGGTGTAACTGACGGCATACGGGGTGTAAATGACGGCATATCAAATGATGTTGTTGTTTGCGAATGTTCACAATGAGTAGTTTACTCTTTCGTGCACCCTGAAAAGGACGTTAAGTGGCGAGTTGCAGTAGCTTTCCTCACATCCAGAGCATGCTGATGAAGGTGGACTAAGTCCTGCAGGCGGGTGTGCCATGCTTGGCTTCATCTGCGTATCACTCACTACTACGGGGATCACATCGATCCCCGTCCTCGTTAGCCAGGCTGCCATGAAAACAGTCCGTTTCAATGGAGGGCTCCTAGGAAACCGAGGTGAGGGTCTTGGTCAGTATGTTTTGCCTGACCCTGACCAACATGCCTGATCAGTGTATTTTGCCTGACCCTGACCAACATGTCTGATCAGTGTATTTTGCCTGACCAGACGTTAGTCTTCCTCCCCGCATATCGAGTGTGGTTGATGGCATACCAGGTACAAAAATAGCGTTTAAATTAGAAGTAACATCGTTTAAACTAGTATATACTCATTTCTCATTGACCCTCGTGCATCCTGTGTTCAAACCACCCAACGTTTTCCCCTTCCCAAACTCTCATACATGTGCAATTCACCCAAAGCAAATTGCTAAATCGAGTCAAGCAGCAGCGAGACAGCTAGATACAATGACAGAATCTAAAAATAGCACGTACGAACAAGCCCTCAAATCAAAGGTATGATCGCGTATGGAGATGAGTGAGTCATCGCTACATAGCAGTCAGGTCAGGTCAGGCCACGTGCCAGGAAAGTTCTACGGCTAGCACTTTTTGTGAACATCAATCAATAACTAGTGGTTTTTGTTTCCATCTCTCTCTCTCTCTCTCTCTCTCTCTCTCTCCCTCCCTCTCCCACCCACACATAAAGGGCTTTCCAAGCATTCCCCCCTTCAAACCAAACAAAAAAATATACGCTATAGTATCCAGGCGCGTAAGAATAGTTGTGCTTGATTATCGCTGCAATGTCACCAGGTTCGTTCCCTGATAGCAACACGCTCCAATTTACTCAGCTCTTAATGGCTACATGACTTTCAGTTTGTGAAAGCAATGCCTCAAGTAAAGAAACTGGGCATCCCATCCTTTACAAAAAAGCTAATACAATTTTTTTTAAACTTTTTTTTAAACTAACACTCATCCTCGACGACATTGTATGCTATTTTTGACAGTAGAAAGTATACTGCTAACCCCTTCTTTATTCTACCTTCTATAAAACCTCCACCATTTCCTTCCTAGTATCTGTTGTTCGTTCCCTCTACCACGAACTCGTGTATGACTCGTGTGCTTGCTACAACATTATTATTCGCAATTACGTTTCGATTACGTTTCCTCTATTTAATTCTCTCTCTTTTTAATACTCTCGCGAAAGACCAATCAAGGAATCCACTCCACTGGTGCGTCCATCAAGTAAAGTCTAATATGACCTCAACCCAACCACTGTCGTGTCCATCGTGCAACCACAGGACCAGTCCCTCAACCACAGGACCATCCTCAACCACAGTACTACCCTCAACCACGGGACCAGTCCCTCAACCACAGGACCACCCTCAACCCCAGTACCACCCTCAACCACAGTACCACCCTCAACCACAGTACCACCCTCAACCACAGTACCAGTTCTTCAACCACAGGACCACCATCAACCACAGTACCACCCTTGACCACAGTACCACCCTCAACCATTATACCAGTTCCTCAACCACAGTACCACCCTCAAATACGGGACCACCCTCAACCACAGGACCAGTCCCTCAATCACAGTACCAGTCTCTCAACCACAAGACCACTTTCAACCACAGTACCAGTCCCTCATCCACAGTACCAGCCTCTCAACGACAGGACGACCCTCAACCACAGGACCACTCCCTCAACCACAGTACCAGTATCTCAACCACAGGACGACCCTCAACCACAGGACCAGTCCCTCAACCACAGGATCACTTTCAATCACATGACCAGTACCTCAACTACAGGATCACTTTCAACCACAGGACCAGTCCCTCAACCACAGTACCAGTCTCTCAACCACAGGACGACCCTCAACCACGGGACCAGTCCCTTGACCACAGGATCACTTTCAACCACAGGACCAGTCCCTTAACCACAGCACCACCCTCAACCACAGGACCACCCTCAACCACCTGATCACCTTCAACAACAGAACCAGTCCTTCAACAACAGAACCAGTCCCTCAACCACACCCGTATTGTGTCCACCATGTAACAACTACAGCCCAGTATGAGGCAGTCAAACCGAGCCCTTAATATGTCCAACAAATAAGAACAGCTGCCATTATTACCACTTTACAACCACATTTCCTATTATTCTCAATTGAAGGCCACAACTAAAGCCTGGATGAACCACTTTAGGATAGGGGTCAGCTACCTCAACATCCGGCTGACATTTAGGTTTAAGAGCTTCGGCATGCCATGTTACATGTATGTTTGTTTGTTGTTTTGTTTAAAGATACAGCAAAGTATTGTTTTTGGACATTTTTCGTCTGGCATGACTTTCATTTAATCAACTTCAGTGTAACGTCGTTACGGTAATGACTCGACAAAGCATCTCTTTATTTCAAGATCTTAGATAAAAACCTGGAACTAATAAGTACATCAGTCCAGAAGCATAGTGAAGCCCAGAATCTCTACCTGAATACAAAGAAAACAAAGATAATGACAACTGACAAGACAAAACACCAACCCAAAATCGAGATCGCTGGTGAAGAGATTGAAAATGTTCCACATTTTGAATATCTGGGATCAATACTAAACAACAATGGAGACTGTACAAGGGAAGAAAGAAGACGACTGACTATGGCAATGCAGAGGCTAAGGAGTATGCAGAACATATGGTATAATACAAACAAGACACTAAAAATAAAGATCCTAATAACATGCATTTTTCCTGTGTCAACCTATGGATGTGAAACATGGACGTTTACAAAAGCACTAACACAGAAGATCGGTGCTTTTGAAACACAATGATATAGAAGAGTCCTGAAAATCCGGTGGACAAAGAAAGAAACAAACAAATCCATCCGGCAAGACCTGAAATTGTTTTATAATTGATGTAATAAGCCGAAAACAGGTTTTTTTGGACATGTTAAACGACACAACGGATTGGAAAGAGTGGTTATGAAATGAAAGGTCACTGGAAAGCGAGGCAAGGGCCGACGGAGAAGACTATGGACTCAGGGAAATGCTAAATTTGACATTGGAGCAGGCCTAAAGACTGGCGAAAGATAGTTTCCTACAAACAGGCTGTCATGAGAGCGAAGTTCTACAAAGTACGTGCTACATGATGATGATGAGATAAAGGCTATTATATAAAGCAAGGTAAAGCTGTCAGTTAGCCCCGCGACTATACCTAACTAGCGTATGATTAGCGTTATGGCGGTGCGCTCGCTTTTCACCGCACATGTGCCAGGTTCCCCCTCCTCTTCCACCGTGACAGTTCCAGCTGGAGCATGGGCGTTTAGGGCAGGGGAGATTGGGCTGACGATTCTAAGAACAAAGTTTGTCTGAATGCGTGTCGAGGTCAATATCCGTCTCGACACTAGGTCGACAAAGGAAACCAGGGGTTTAGGTGGAAGACTTTGTTTGGTTTAGGGGTGGGGGTTCGAAGCTGAAGTGGGGCTTCCCAGCTGACCACCCTGGCGTTCAGAATTGGCGTAGATGGGGGTTGATGACAGTTTGATGCTGCCACGACCGGCTAAGATAGTTAGAGTGACAGTGATTCGTGGATAGTCCTCCAATAACAATTAGTTGGGGAAAGTTCCAAATAAGAGTTATGGCTAAGTCAGACAACCAACAGAAGTCCATTGGACAGCCATGTTGTTGCTTGAGACTATAAATTACTCTGCAAGGATGAACTCGGGAGACTGGCTAGCAGGCTGGCTAGGAGGAAGGCTAAGGGTGAGTCTGAGAGTGAGTGAGTTTGCAGGGAGACTGGACCATTATATACCTTGAGTTGACCAGTCACGCTCAATATGTGTTTATTATGGACACCCTGTGAACAGTAAGAGATCTGAATGTGTGTCGTACGTGTAGGACACATAGTGAACGATGCGTGATCTAATTGCATATGAATGTACAGATTCGTCTGGGTATGCGAAGTGATCCATGTAATCTGATCGTGAGGACGAGTTTGTTGATTATGCGTGAGCGTACAGATTCGCGTAAATACGTGAAGTGATCTAAGTATTTGTGAATGCACAGATCGCCTGATTGTAAGTGATCTGATCGTATGTGAATGTACAGATTCGTCTGAGTACGCCATCTGATCGCGAGGACGAGTTTATGAATGTGTTTTGAGGGTGCAGAAGAAAGACGGCGAGCTAACTGGAGCCATTAAGTTGTGGCTGGAATATTTCTTGAGGGTGAGAAGTTTCGCTGCTTAGATATAGAATTTGGATTGACACGTAATTTGAGGGAAACATCAAAAGATAGAACTGAAAACCTCCGATTGTAGTTCAATATACATATATTATGATTATTTAGTTTAGAGGTACTTTGCTTTTTGTTGATACTATGCAGCGAATAAATAATGTTTTGTTTTAACGATTAATAAATGATAATGTTTGGTTTTATGGTTAGGATAGTGTTTGCTGTGTAAAGCCGTGTCGTTGTGTAGATACATATTGTAACTCTTAAGATAAGTAAATTACTCAGCTAAACCACCCGCACCCGACATTCTTCAGTCAACCCTGATGTAAATGGATACCAGTTTTACCCTTAAGTGTGAACAAACAGCGAGGAAAGGAACTGGTCACCCCACTTCATTAAAAATACTGAGACCGTAGTACCAATGAAGTCCCCAACACTTGATCCCTGACCTCAGTGTATGTTATGGGACTACCCTTATCGTCATATATGACGCATATTATGATATGTTTGAATCTATATTATGCCTTAATATAACCTTACAGCCTCATGAATGGGAAATGCAAAACCTATAACGTATTTTTTGCAATGCACCCGGACGTTAACAATCTGGTATAGCGAAAGGTAGAAGTTGTAGGTATTCCTGCGCACAATTGCAATACTTTTCTTCACTTTCTGAGCATCTTGAGCTGATATGTTAATGTTATACTTTCCGGTAGGAGCAGACAATTATCGCTGTAAAGAGCAGTGGTTCTCAGGCTGATTGCGCTAACGGCACAGTTGAACAAGTAGTCATACTTTGCGTCACACTTATCCGACTACATGCCCGAATAGATAGTAGAATATGCCTTCTCCGGTTTTCAAAGAAATTAAATACACCAATTCTGGGCTTCTTTGGAACAACATCAAAACTGTTATACATGTTCGTTGTAAACATGCAATAAAAGAAGTGTTACATAATAGTCAAACTATTGTCGCGATAATTGTATGAGCGCATGCTTGTATGGGGGGGGGGGGGGGGGTTATATGATGGTTATTTCTGTGGCGTGTTAATTGGACACAGATAGAAGAACCAAACTGAAATATGAACCACGTTTTATTGGTACGTAAAAAGCAAATATGAACTGAAACTAGCTATCTTGCATACGTGATTTATTTTACCAGAAGGACGATAAGACACATAAATGGGGACATCGCCGACCTGAGGATCATTTGCGGTACGGGAATTAGCTTTCTTATCATTGAACAAGTACATCAATGTCAGAAATAGTCACAACCATCAGAAAAGAATGAAGACATTATTAAGACTTCAGTATACACATAGATAAAACAATGTTCAACTACGAACAAATTATTCTTATGTGCAGTTAATGCAAACTTATATGTGTATACACACAAATCGCACAAAGTGCAATGTGAACCACATATCTGATGATAGAGTGAAGTCAACAATTTAAAGAGAGAAAAAAATATTAGGATTGTGTTGTGACAAAAAGACAGATCCCAGCATCTGACATTCAGAAAAATAACAAATACAAAATCTTGGAATGAATGTAATTATTAACAAACTGGCATCTAACTATAATTAGGATTTCAAGTAATTGACTAGACTGGCTGAAAATAATAATTCTTTCATTTGTGTACGCCTTGAAATGAATGGAGAAAATATATAAATGAATGGACATCTCAACTTAGCCATCGCTATTCGCATCATTAATACAGTCCAGTGTATCAGCTGCGACCTTTGACGCATTTATCAGCTGCGACCTTTGGCGCATATATATCAGCTGTGACCTTTGGCACATATATCAGCTGTGGCCTTTGGCGCATATATATAGAATCTTGGCAAGGGTGATTCTTCTCCTTCAGATCATACAGAAAAGGAGTAATCTAGTCTTGTATTTATATTATTTACAATTTCTAGAGTATTCTTCCAAACAAATTAGGTAGAGCTTTCACTGTTAGTGTAAAAATGGTTGAGTATGCAGATTCTATGAGTTGGAGAGTCATCAACTCTTGAGTGGTTAGCCCACACTGTTATGGCATGCTTTCAGTGAGGCAGTGGCTCTATTCCCGTCTCTGTCGCCCATGGGGCATTTTTTTAATAACTCGGGCATATGTGTAATTAATAATAAATTATCATCAAAGGACCTCTACTCCCTGTGGAGCAAATGCCTTCGACAAGTCATCATGGCTTAAGCCATCCCGTAAGACGACACATAGACAAAATGAAACCAATAACGGGGTGGAACCATCTGACAAACTACAAACTCTGCTCTATGAGACACGTGTTACGAGTGGTAAAGACAGCTTCCAAGAGGTCAACCCCAGAATGGAGAATACATAGTATGCAGAGGAAAATAAGGAAGAAAAATGAAAGTATTACGTCTATGGAGTTCTTCAAACCATACCCTTTCTTCCTCTGACCATTCAAGTAAAAGTGCTTCCTTACTGTTTTCACTGCTTACCTCCATGGTGTGCACATATCGATTGTCGTTGCCTGCTACGAGACATATCTGTGTATTAGATACCTCTGAAGCATATTTTGAAAATGAAATAAAGTGGGTTCACTATCTATAACTGTTTTAACAACTGACAGTATTGAATGAGCCGCTCCTCTTCTAACCATCTGGAGCATATGTCCTCTGTGTCTTTTATCGGGTGGTTTATAATTTGAAAACTAACGACCAACCTGCCCCACACTCAATCTTCCTTAGCTGTCTATTACGAGTGCGTTACATTCATTGCTCCCCTCTCGAGCCTGGTAACACATGGGTGAGCTGACCACAGGGTTTAGGCAACAGGCTGGCGTGTCACCTATCCCAGAATATATATGCGTCACTGTTATAGGGAAGCGGAGATGATTGGATTGTGGCTACATCATTTCTCCTGCCAAATTCAATATTCAGATAGGACCATTCATAGAGAATCGGTGGTCTATCAGTAACTCATATTTATCTAAATTGTTTTGAAGTGTAAACAGTAAAACCTGGGACGTCCTCATTGGGACATGTTGAACTTGATTCTCAACATATCATTGCTTATCACTGAGGAAATGAACACACTTTGAAATGAAGTTGGGAAGATTGTGATCAACAGTCCAAGTAAAATTAGACATGAAGAGTGCGTAGTGTCACGTGCATGAATGACGCGCACTTTGCCTTGCTATGTTTGTATAATACTTACGTTCAGTCTCCCTTCAAGCAAAAAGAACGCAACAGATTAAGAAGAACTGTCAACAAAATGTGTTTAATATTAATCATCTTACCAAAATGGTGCCCCGTTCAATTGCTGGTCACGACACATTCTGGTCAACCCAGCTGTAAATCACTAACAATTAACAAAGGTAAGACGCCGATGAGGTAAACTGGTAAAACCACTTTAGAAAAAGATGAGACTCATTGCCATGACGACTCTGACTATCATCCCAGATATACCAGCGCCTCCGATAGAACCACATTTATTTACACACGTGTTACATGCATATAATAAATTATCAGGAAATATTGTGCTTTAATATGATAAATTGATGGATCGAATAACAAAAAAGTGTTCAAAGTTGTGAGTCATTTATAAATTAGAACATCCATGTGTAACAAAGAAAACTGATATTTGAACATCTGTCGCCAGGTGCAAAGCACTCGGTTCTCTCCTCGCGATTCTCGGAACAGACCAGACGATACAAAGAACTGACAGCTGTGTCCAGACACTCGGATCGCTTAAAGGCGAATATGGTAATGCGACAAAAGCCCCCGTTGTTCACACACAATTCTACCTGGGACTAAGTGGTACTGGATGTTCATGGTGAGATTGGCATACACAAATCCGACCAAGTTTTCTCTACAGATCTTCCAATATGCTCAGTCTTTATGATTTAATTAGTTCGAGTTAAGATTAAATAGCCTGGTTAGTGTAGTGATGAGCATTTGCTTTCCACTGCAAAGGTACTGGGTTCAACTCCTACAACCATCAGGCTCCATCCTTGGTGGATCCCGGCGGCCCTTACAGTGGAGAAAATTAATGGCACATTACATTCACTTACGTCGTAACATATTACTAAAGAGGGATGTGCATGAGGCTAGCAACTTCAACATTAAAACGAATTGCTAGGGTCACTGAGACTACAGCATACAAACTGTTTTGGTTTGGCACAGGCTTCCTGCAAGGAGACATCTCCAGTGATTATAATATGCTTCATAATTAGCAGAATGGAGAAAAAGATGTACAATACAATGGTCCTAAAACAGGGGCCGAAGATGCAGAGAACGAGCTGACATCAGCCAGTGACTTGCAGCAGGCTATTTGCGCCAGGGTTAGTGAATCAGAGCTGACAGACACCCTATTCCGTCTCCCAGTGTCGGCCATGGAAACAGACTGCACCGCTGCAGCCTGGCTAAGAAAATATGAATCTAGAAGAGAAGGTAAACCTGGTACCAAATATGACATGCTAGAACCTAATGTGTCGAGCCGATAGGCGTAGATAAAGTAGCCTCGCTGTAAACTACGACACAACATAACAAAACGTCCCTTTACATGGCGAAGGCAGATGAAAAAAACGAATGACGAAGATTGAAGACAAGAAGAAGAAGATAAATTAGAATATAACAAGTTTTTTTTCTCAAAATACAACCACCCACAAGAACAAGAGCGTATAGCTACAAATTAACTAAAGAGAAGTCCAGATTAGATATTAGGAAATATTTTTTTAGTCAGAAAGTGGTGAATGCTTGGAATGCGTTGCCACAGGAGGTAGTGGGGGCAGGAACAATTAATGCATTTAAGAATAAATTGGATGCGCATAGCTTTTAGAGCAAGGTAATATAAATGAAACTGGCTGTATACAGACTCTCCAGAGTGTTCTAAACCAGTATATAGACGTTAAGTTAAGTTAAGAAGAAGAAGAAGACTTACATTAATATCAGCTCACAATAACAAGATATATCTATATGCTTAGCGGTACAGCATACAGGATATAAAGTCAAGACAGGATAGCGAGGACTTCTCACTTGGTAACATGTGCAGCCATTGCAATGTAGGAACGACAGAGCATGTAATAACTTGGACCGTAGTCAAACATCTTGATCTATATTTATACACTGCTTACTCTCCATAAGACTATCCACACTGACGTTTTACAACGTTCAATAACAATTTATACTGATATCTTGAGCAGCAATCGCGGAAAAGGCTTGGTCTGGATCATAAAACAAGACTGCGCTTGCATGTACATCTAACGCTGTAGGATAAGTTTACATAACCAGATTATACTTGGCCAGATCAAGACAACAGCTCTAAAAGATAACAGTTCAAATAATTTTTCTACTGAATTTGGGTTAGGCCGTAAACAAATAACGTTCAAATATAGAAAATGGAATTTTAGATCAAGTCACGTAAACACTTAGGAATTCGGCAAAACTTGGGAAGGCAGGTAAAGTGAATTCCCCTCCGAAAATGAAATAATGGAAGCGGGAGAGTAACAACTTTGGGGAATAGAATAAGAGATGGGATGGAACAAGGTGTCCATTTTTATTGTAGACGGGATATGGTCTGAGTTTACTGCTATACAATGGTTTACAGTAGTTCAAAACAAGTAATTATTTATATGCTCAAGGTGGGGACGGCGTGGGCTAGTGGTTAAGTGACATGGCTCACATCCCGAAGGCGCTGGGTTCGCTCCCCATCACAGCACCGACCATTACTCCGAGGAGTCAAAGCCTTAGAAAATGGAGGAGGAAGCAGGCCCTTACATAAAATCCATGCCAAAGTCGGATGCACTGGACCCGACAGGCGCAAAATAAAATCATAGTGCAACGCACACCGCCTTGGAGAATGGAGAAATTAAGGCGAACGAAAATGTTTAAAAAATATGCTCACGGTGAAAGTACAATATGAGTACAGTAATATCTAAATGTCTTCTACTGAAAACAGTGTGTCTGTCATCGTGTATGATATATCTTATCTTTATAACACAGGATATGTTTGTTAAAGAAGTAAGCTGAATGTTTTGGCTAACGTTTAAGCAGATACGCGTTGATGTCGATCAATTCATAGATTCGGTCGTTATGTGTCTGCAGCTGCTGATGTCTGGCGTGATTCATGCGTTTACATTTTATGTGAGTCTGTAGTTATGAATGTGTGTCTGGACATTATTTCATTTTCCGATAACCATTTGTCTGTCTGCCAATCCATTTCTAAGTTGGAAAGAGTGAAGAGCAAACAACTGTTCCACTCTTATTTCCGCAAAACGAAGTCATCTTCTAAGTCGACCATATATTGATGTGCCGTTGTATTAAGCTAATCGTTATCAGTTCTTTACTCTTTACGATGTTTCTTTGGTAGCAGGTTGCAGTGGCTCTTCTTATATCACGATGAGAAGACAATTGCTTGTAGAACAATGCGAAAAGACTTCTCGGTAAATTCGGCATTATGGAGATAATTATTGACTTTCACCTCGTTGGTCAGTGTGCTGTAACACATCTTGTTTCCAGGTTGACGCCAATGATGCGAGGTCTATACCTGTATATTTCACCTGACGCTGGTCTTGGCTTCGACATTCACTGTTCGTGTAGCTCTATATTTATCAACACGCTATTTACTCTATTCTATCTATTTATTTCTCACACTATTTACCGCTTACAAAAATTCGAAGACATGTATTAGCGGTATCCCCAGTCTTGACGCTTTAGAATACATGGATTTTAGAAAGATGTACTCAAGTTTCTGTCCCCCCCCCCCCCCCCCCCTTTAAAATAACTACCTGTAATAATAGATAGTTGCAAGATTTTTCAACGAGATATTTCACATATCACATGTTCCACCGGTCAGGTATCCGCGAGTCTGGCACTTTAACAAGCTCAGGTGGGGCAAAACACTTTTTCCGAGAAATTCAGCAGATTTCCAGACGAGTTCAACGAGCACACATGATTTTTCAACTACCAGTTTTTCAAACTACTCTGCTCACGACTCACACCCAGCACACCAAAAGCGACAGGAGATCTGTAATGTAAACAAATGAATGCGCTTAAACCACGATCAACAATTACGAGAGACTTCCTTTTGTATGTGTCTTGCAACAATGCCACCCTTCTAAATCTTCCACACATATATCTCAGTGCGGTACGCCTAAGCCAACGGTGTGTCACAGGATCAGTGTGTTAGCACAGGAAAACATTACGCGTGCGCCTGCACGGGACACCATCAATGTTCACGTCTGAGTCTGCTTTCTATGTACACATCACCGGTATCTCTGGGTTGTACATGTGTGTTGTGCATACTTTCACGAGACCAACATGTTAGAAGAGTGTATTACGCGTGTATACGCACGGGGCATCACCCCTAAACCTGTGGGCTACTGCTTGACGTCAAATGCGCCCGAACGGCTCTCGACTATCCAGGAACTCACTCTTTCGTAGCTTACACTCATCCCTGTATGTGGTGGGTTGCAAAAGTGTGTTACAATGTTATACGACATTTTCAGATAAAGGATGTCGACACTCTTCATGACACATTCTGGTTAAGACTAAGACTTGTGCACGTGCCTGAATCATCCCCTCCTTCCACGTGAATTATAAACACACATACAACCCCCCCCCCCCACCCATTGCCTACCAGCCTCTTAGACCCACCTGCGTTATTAAATGTAGATGCTGCGTGTACAGGCCATCAGCCAGGTGTGTACTCAACAACGGTCATAAATGTCAAGTTTTCATTGAGATGTGAATCATACTTAAAGCTATTTATACTTTCATAATGCTTTAGCCTGAACTTGGTTTTGGTCTAACTAAACAAGTGTTACATAATGTGAAGTAAAAACGTACGATTTTATGCACCGTATTGTGAACACCGATTAGACTTGTGG
The DNA here is from genome assembly GCA_036924085.1 of Ariolimax columbianus. NCBI lineage: Eukaryota > Metazoa > Mollusca > Gastropoda > Stylommatophora > Arionidae > Ariolimax > Ariolimax columbianus. The sequence continues at coordinate 33,306,075 of JAVGWX010000001.1, read as the reverse complement.
CTGACATGTACAAATATGCACAATATGCATGCTACAAAATTCGTGACGTTCTAGTCTACCAAGATGCAAACGGACAACTGCATCTAAGAGTTTGATAGCTCCAGGCAAGGCAGCGAAGAAGAAAACTGATCATCACACCCCACAGACAAACACTGTGGCCTGGTATATTGAAGTAGTTTATAGCACGCCATTCCCAAAGGAAGTGTCTGATATGAAACTACCCTTACTTTTACCATTGTATTTATTCGCGTGCCAATTGACAATTACAGCCATTGTCTGTCTCGCTAATATTGATTTGATAAACTCTTCCTTACACTGTATTCTGTTAACGATACAACAGTTGGTGATTTCCTTCTGTGCAGTCTCGTCTCTTCACGGTTTCCATTTTTGTACAAACACTCTGATGTCTTTTATGTGTATTATCTCATTTCACAAGTAGCCTTTTTTTTTTGTCAATGTACACAATAAAGATATGTTAACAATATTCTCCAATACAAATCTGACTCATTAATATTTGTGTTTCATAGTTTATTATTATCATTCAAATGTCGGTTGGTATAATTCACGGGTATCAGCTCTGAAAACCTCGGGAAGTCGTAAGTGGACAAATGTAATGTACGTGGGTCGCAACACTGTAAAACCAATTTTCCGTTATTTTTGTTTTTCTTATGCCCAGTAACAAAGGAGACCGCTGGTGCAGCACACCATATGTATTTATTATATGCACCGTATCGTAGTGATGGTCAATATTTTACTTTTTTATTACAACTATATTCTGAAGACAATTTTAGCATTGTACGTGAGCCTTAAATTTTATGTAAAAACACAAATTCAGTAACTTGTGAAGCATATGTGGTTAGCTTATATGATCTTTTATCTTTTACCGCCATGTCATTGGTCTAAATTGTATCATTTCAATATAGTTATCAATACTTGTTAAAGTTCTAAATGTATGTTAAAAAGTCATACCAGAAGGAAGAGCAAGTTACAGTTAGTAGCTAAGAATTCTTATCCCTTCAGAAAATGCGGCTTCATGGGAAGTTAATACCTTAACATAATAGTACGAGAAGAACCGGTACAGGCGGAACCAATATAAGGTGTACTGCTTCCAGCGAGAATAGAAAACTATTTAGTTTGAACCAGACAAGATTAACGACATTGATCAGTCCATGTACAACGCGCATTGGTTGGCACTAGCCACAGATGAAAGAATTGGGCCGACGTTCTGTCGAAAGCCTGCAGGTGTAGATAACAATAGAATGGGATGAGATAAGCAATTTACATTTGACGTGCTATTCTGATTTATTTAAAGTTCATTCTTGTTTTGTACGCACATTTAACCGATGTTTTAATATTCTTTAGCTAGACAATGTTTCTGTTTTTTTTTTAAATGCAGATTACTTCTGAAATAGTTTATATGTTCTTCAACCCTGATTATCCGTGTCATTGTAAAACGTTAATCATGTCGCATTATACGGCATCTCGGGCCGCGAGTTTGAGAGCCCCTGGTGTTGGCGATTACATCTCTTTCTCCCCAACTTCCTGATCAGATTGCTCTGTATCAACTGTTAAGTTGTTTGCTTACTTCCTTCCTTCTTCCACCCTCCCCCCCCCCTTACCAAACGTTGTAAGACAGCCCGGGATCTTCCCCCTTTGTCTATCTCAATTATGTCTGTAATCACAGTGGACTAACACTCTATTCTTCCCGTAACACCCCCCTATCCCCTACTCAAACCAAACAAAACAATAACACCACTTTCCGCTTGTTTTGTATGTGTACACACATACACACGCTTATTGTGCTCGCTTGCGTGCCTTCCCTCCCAGTGTATTCTGTGTTCCCAACTGCAAAACCCCATCTCAGCAGATTACACATTTTCTCACGATTCAGAATTACGTACACTTCTAGATTCTCTTTCCTGCCCCTGCTTACAAGATGTGTTGCCTCTTTGTTTTTCTTCATTATAAACCATGTTTCTGTTCTGTCAGCTTATCACTTCTTGCTCGTCATTGCTTAGTCTACGTGTCACTGTGTCTTACTGAAAATTCATTGCTAGCATGCTGGACCTTAACAACTCTTAATCTTAGTACCACTGACAAAGTTTAATTTAGCTGCCGGCAGCGCCAGTCGATCCAGCTGTTAATGAGTTTCTGGCTAACGACTAGAAAAGGAAAAAGGCAGCGAGGAAGGGAACTGAGAATCTTCTAGCACATATGTGGTTTAGTACACTGAAGGCTCTAACACTTCATTCCCGACGGCAGTGGCTGCTAATCGACTACCTTTACCTTTTTTTTAAATCGACCCCTCTCTTTCTCTCCCTGCATGTGTATGTGTGTGTGTGTATAAATACATATCGAGAGGAGAGAGAGAGATTGTTGTCCATGGCACTAGCAACGTCATCATGTAAAATAATTTGCTACAGAAACTACCAATATATTGGTAATTTATGTGGCAAATCGCTTGCGGCAACCTTTTGTAAGAAACAGGGAAATTTAAAGTGTTAGCTCTGTGATTTGCAAGGAGTGAAACAGGAAAAGAGAATATATCTCTTGCCACTCAAACTACATTGGTAATAAATGCAATAGAGAGTGGGGGTAATGGGATCTTTCATGGCCTTAATAACAGTTTACAAAGAAATCTATCAGAGGCGGTCGGACAATTTTCAAGTAACTTCAGAGCAGAGGCCGTGAGAGCTGCAGTCGAAGATATAATGACAGATGAAAACACAGAGAGACAAGTGATGCAGATTCAATACAGACTTAAAGGAAATAAGAGTGATACTCTATAAACTATGTTACTTGCTCAAGAGAGTTGTAATAGAATGGATCCATTCTCATTCCAATATTATGGCAATGAAGAGGCTGACAGACCATCAAGACAAGGTGGAAATTTACCTCAACCTGATATAGGTTTAACTTATTAAGAGGCCAAGAAGTGAGCCAGGTGTAGATACAGGAACATGTGGAAAGCAGAGCACACATGTCAACAACCAAGTGGACACAAATTGCCAGCTCATCAGAGATGAGCAGGTAGCATGCGGCAATCTTTAGACTCCTCACAGGACACAGCAGCATGAGAAACTTTTTATTCGACAAACTAAGGATAAGATATACCGATGAATATGTCTGTGACACTGATAAAATACCGTTGAACATCTACTACAAACTTGTTGGCCATGCGAGGAACAAGAGAAAGCACGTGTGGCCATCATAATGTTATGCCGAGACAAGATCTATGGACATATCAATAGCCTCAGGCTAACCACTGCTTTCTTTAGATATATTCAAGTTGACATCTGAAAGTGTACGAAGAAGAGGAAAGGAAAGATGAAGAAAAAGAAGATAACGAAGAAGCTACACTGTATTTTGTTTAGTTGCTGTCTATGTGCTTTTCTATGTAATTTTAAATTACATTTTCGATCCCATTTTGATGCGAGGTGTGGATATATGGATACATTTTCCTAACTTGATTTACGCTTTTGTTGTTGTGAGACCTGTGTTATATCATTTATCCGCATGGCACGTGGACTTTCCCGTACCCTGTGACCAGACCTTCTATTGTTATTGGCAGATGTTCATACACTGTTGTGAGCACACATTGCAGCCCTCGGTGTTCAGTGTTTGTAGGCCCCAGAGCTAGCGAAACTGTGAGGCCCCCCAGTATTCAGGTTTTGTAGGCCCCAGTGCAGCATGAATTCCAATAGATGTGTCAAGCACGATCTCCCTCTAGTAAAATTATGCTGACTATTTCTGATTAGATTAAACCTGTCTAGACGCATTACAATGTTTTCTTTGATTATTGATTCTAACAATTTACAGACTATGCTCGTTAAACTCAGAGGTCTATTATTTGCTGGATCTGATTTCTTTCCCTTTTTTAAATACGGGGATCACTCCAGCATCTTTCCAATCTTTTGGAACAATTCCTTTTGCATGTTATTGGGAACATAATATAGCCAATAGGTTGGCTAGTTGGTCTCTAATTTTAAATAGCAATTTTGGATGGATACCATCTTGACCTGGACATTTATCCACTTTTAAACCCTCCAATTTTTGTAAAAACCATTTCCTCCGTAATATAGATTTATTGTAATCCCACTTTATCCATTTCAAATTATGAAAATATCTATAGGCTCTGGGATCTTGGAGCAATCTTCTTCTGTGAAGACTGTGCCAAAGTGTTGATTTAGTAGATTAGCTGCCTCCCTATTTGCTCTTATTATTTCACCTGTACTATCTATGAGAGGGCATACCTTGTCTTTCGTTCTTTGTTTATATCTAACATAAGAAAAGAAGCTTTTACTATCAGTCTTGATCCTATTAGCACATTTTTTTTTCGAAGTCTATTGTTGCTGTTTTATTCACTTTATGGGCTATGTTTTGCGTGTCCAAATATTTTAAACATGTTTCTTTCGATTTACCTGCCTCTATATATGTTGTATATACTCTATTTTTAGCTCTTCTACATTTAACTGTAAATCTAGTTATCCCCCTTTTATGCTTGGTGTTTACCTCCCATCACTTTTAGTTGTTCTAAAACTGCTTTGAAACTTTCCTAGTAAGTCGCAAGAAGGAAACCACTCACAAAGTTCTGATCGCCAAATGTGAGTCCAAGATACAAATCAGGGAAGACATGGCATGACATCTTTCTAAGGCGCGACCAGATGGATGTACAGAACAAAAGGATAGCGTTTGACTACCTGGCAACATGCTGATTTACTTGATTGAATACCAAGAATCCAGTATTTCAGAAATAGTTTAAAAGACGAACTTCTCCAAACGATGTCTTTTTATTCTACATGTTGTCCAGTCCTCTCGACTCCATAACAGTTGCAGAGTTATAACATAACCCTCGCCAACTCTGCTGGGAGATAAATAGTGAGGAGCGAAACATGGGCCAAACCGCCAAGTTTATGATAACAGACATATGTGATTATTTGAGAGGATAAATTGTATGGTGATAAGTCAGATAGAGCGTTAAGTTCATAGTGAAAACATATTTGATTATTATAGAGGAATCACTGTATGATGACGAGAGAAATTTGAGACAGTCTGGCAAGTTTATGAGGGAAATATATTTGACTATATTAATGAGCCAATGAGTAATGAGCCAAACGTTTTAACGACAGATACATACTGTTTAACAAGATCAGTCGGTATTGATAGAGTTTAAACGTTCATATCCGATTGGAAATGACAGTAGGTACCAGATCATGAAAATATATCAGGGACAAATGAAACAAAAGGTATATAGTGCCGAGCAAACATAGTTCCTCATCCAACACTGCTGTCGGTGATGAAGTGTTAGAAACCTTCAATTTTTATTAGTTGGATTCGTCAGTTCCCTTTTCCTCGCTACCTCTCCTTTCCTACCAGCAAACAAGTAGTCAATTACAGCTGGGTCGACTGCAGCATGTTGATAACGGGAATCGAGCCCAGCATCTTTGCCGTGAGAAGAGAGCGCTCTACCAATATGTTACTTCGACGCTAGATATGGAGACAAAAGGATTTCGGTAAAACTGGATATCATTTATAAGTGACAAGACATTGCCAATAAGAATTCTGTATTAGCACAATGACAACACAGCGTACACTGCGACATCAGGCTGAATGAGTGAGTCAAATGGGAAATAACAGTTGGCCGACAATTACACTTAACAAGTAAATCTCAAAACATAAAAAAACTATACATTTGCACAATAAAAGATGGTCTCACAAGAGAGATGGGGGGGGGGAGAGAGACAGAGAGAGAGAGAAGGATGGGGTGTGATATACACAATGTGAAATTGCTCTTGACAATGCAGTAGCAAACCATGGCTTTCAGCCAAGGTCGGCGGTAGTTTGTTCCAAAAACAACGCGCGGTCTCAACTCAATCATCCACCAGCGCACTGCCATGACTAATACAGGTGGTATGTTGTTGAAACTCACGTCTCATCTAGATATTTAGGCTATCTGTGGTTGATAACGGAAACTGAAGATGCCGAGAGAAATGATGGTGAAACATTGATTACACCTCGTATAGAAATTTGAAGAAATAAAGGATACATAAATGAAGAGTACAGGCGAGAGATAAACAAAATATTTGGAAATAGACATGGCGAAGTTATGTGGGACAACCGACAGCCAACACAAAGCAATATAACAACAGAAACTGTAGCAAAGATAATGGAAAGAAAAATGATGACATAAAATCATAAATACTAGAGTAAAAGCTCACGAAATATATTCTTTGATGGCAAGCCACGGGCCTGATTGGTATCTCTGTAGAAGCAATTAAAGCACTTCAACAAAGATATTAAAAATACTTAGGAAAGTTTGGGAAAGAGTGAAATAACAGCAGAATGGAAGTACGGCTATGTAGTCAAGTTGTCAAACAAGAGGGAGCTGCAACAGTGTAACGTTATAGAGATGTAATGATATTATCAGTGTAGAAGAAAACTTTGTATAGGATCATACTAGAGAGATTAAAAGAGGTAATAGACAAACATGAGAGAAGAACAGCCAGGCTTTAAACAAGACAGGTCCTAAGCAGACCAGATAGCTAATGAGAAACTAGCTGAACAAAGTGTGGAATGAAACACTATATCGGGCACAGTGAGCTGGCAGCAGACAATGATTCATAGCTGGCTCCTTGCATAGGGTCAGCGAATCACAGCAGCTGACCAAGACCCTATTCCTTCAAGAGGTGGCCATGGAACTAACCTGCATTAGTGTAGTCTAGCTATGAGAATAGGAATCGCAATGGAAAGGCAAACCCGAAACCAAAAAAGTCAGCTATAATCGGGTGTGTCGGGCCGAAAGGCGAACATATCCAAACCTCGCTGTTAACTACGACACAGGGGAACTGAGACGCTAGTCTAGTCAGGCACAAAATTCTGACCAGGACTTTTTTTTCTTTTTTTTTGCTTAGATGTTTGCCTCACTAGTTTCTACTGGCGGAGGCGCGCCATTTTCCACCCCAGACCGTAGTCCATTGGGCGATATCAGGACGCATAAACCAGTGCTTGAATGCATGTGTGCGTCTGTATGTACCTATGCTAGGTTTGTGCGCCCTCAGAAGCTAGACCAACCAAAGTGCAATGGAAGGGCCTCACCATGAGGGCGCGTGTGAAAGTTGTGCACGGGTGTGACTGGGACAGAGTAAAATGAAACAGAGTGAGGTAAGAGAAGAGAGAGAAGGGGAAGAGTGGCCCCCAGGGTGAGCCTCACTCGGCCATGATGACCAGGACGTCACGTCAGGGTCAATACACTGACCAAGTCCAGAATCTCTCTTCCATGTAGAGTTCCCTGGAAACGGGCTATTTTCAAGGCAGTCTGGCTGGCGAGATATGGATCGATGTGATCTCCGTAGTAGTGAGCGGCACGCATAGCACAACTGCCTGGAGGACCACGGTCCACTTTCATCAGCATGCTCGGGATGTGAGGAAAGCTACTACAACCCGCCACTTTCTGACCGCACAAAAGAGTAAACTTATTCATTGTGGGCATTAAACAACAACTACTACGACACAACGTTCTTTTCAGAACGATTGCACAGAAAGAAGAAAATATCGGATTTGTGGACTATAAAAAACGTATTTAAAAACTTAGAAAATCACTCTGGAAGTTTCTCAGGCAACATGGAATACCCCTGAAGTTCACTAACATAATTATGAAAACATATGATACGTAGAAGGTCAGTTTTTGTGCCCTCTGGAAAAAAAACCAGTGTGCGACAGCAATGTCTTTTATCGTCATTTCGCTTATTGCTGGATATTGGACTGGATTGTGAAGAATCCATCAGCCAACCAAAACGGAATTCGATAAATTTGACAAAACAACTTGCTGATCTGGATTTTGTCGATGACTTGACTTTTCAGTCCAGTAACCCCAATCAGATGCAACATAAAATAGGTATAGCTGATGATATGTCACATTAATTTGGACAAAGAGGAAAAAAACCTAAAATTAAGAGAATACATTAGATGATGCAACTAACGACACTCAGAATGTGTTGAGAGACACACTCCTACCAGATGTGAAATTATTCATATATCTTTATGTTGGGACGGCGTGGGCTAGTGGTTAAGTGACACGGCTCACGACCCGAAGGTGCTGGGTTCGCTCCCCAATCACAGCACCGATCGTTATCCCGGGGAAGCAAACCCGTAGAAAATGCAGGAGGAGGCAGACCCCTTACATAAAATACATGCCGAAGTCGGATGCACTGGGCCGACAGGCGCAGAATTAGAAAACATAATGCAACGCACAACGCCTTGAGTAAAAAAAATAAGGCGAACGCCAACAAAAAAATTAATAATATATATATATATATATATATATATATATATATATATATATATATATATATATATATATATATATATATATATATATCTTGACAACAAAGGAGAAGGTAAATATTAAGATATCACATTTAAAATATAAACGGCGAGAAAAATTTTCGCTGCACTGAAGAACTTATGGCCCCCCAAAAATATTAAGTTCAACACAAAAATTAAAAAACCTCCAATTCAAATATAAAGACTATTCTATTGTATGCGCTGAAACACAGAGAATACAGATGCAACATTTTTTTTTAAAATTCACACTTACATTATTGGACACTTGCACAGAATAAAGAGATTGAAATTGTATGAGACGATCACTAATGTGGAAATGTTGGAAAGAACCAGAGATATACAAAACATGCGCTTGGTGTTAGGTTTGAATCACATAAGGCAACCAGCTGATATACAACACAGATTATGTTCTGTAATCCCAAAGGCAAGAATAGTACAGGCAGACCAAAGTACACAAGGAGAAGAAAAGAGACCTCACGACAAACAAAGAAAACGGGGAAGAATAGGACAGAGCTGGAGTGGATGGCCCAAGACACGAGTACTTGACGTGTATTTGTTGAAGACTTGTACACTACAGGAGCTGAACGATTTTGATTAATCGATTGATACAGAGAAAAGCTGGTGAGTATGTAATGTATATGAAATTTCTCATCACCGGAAAATATGACTATTTCACTTGTTTATCCCTTATCTCTTTTTGGTATTGTTTCGTAAGCTTTCTCTCGGTCATAGATAGCTAAACCACTAATAGGCTCCTGATGTTTGTAAAATGTTGGGACGTGTAATTTCATAAGTTGGGGAGACATCTACCCTTGTGGAGTTAGTAATGTCAGTCATCTTTTACATGTTCTCAGTAAGGCAGTGAAGCTATTATCATTTTTCTCAAAGAGCCCACAAGGAAACAACTCACAGCATGTATGAGACACGAACGCAACAATATGAAACATACTTCTGACCAACAACTAGAGTAGTTATTAATACAAGTGAAAGACATACAGCAGGGTACGAATAATTCAAATATATCAGCTAACACATCTATGGTAGAGGACTCTCCAATTCACGGCATTACCCACCTTGTCATTCACACATGCCAAAAGTCTGCTGAGTGTGGTATAGCGCTCTGTGTTTGAATAAAAGCTTTAGGTATTGTACCACGGGTATAACAGAGTGAATTGCGTGTTTCCCTAGCGATCCGCAGAAGACGAATAGCTGCCACGCTGTGAAATAACAATACTAACCTGGTGAGCAGATGCGGCTAGTGCTCTGTGGTAATGTGTATCCTTGTCTGCAGTTTCTCGAATATAGGCTTTAGCATGGGCCGGTCCACGTCAGAACAATATTAACAACGTTCAAGCATGTACCTAACAGCAAAATATGACAGCTCTAGAACAATTGAGGATTATTTGGCTTACTTCATTCTGGATACGTTCCAACTGTTTACACGAGGCGATGGTAGCATGGGGATACTCAGCAGCCTATAATTGACCAATGATTGCACCAACTGTGCAGGATACTCATGCTATAGATGTCGAATCGAAATTTGGGGACTAACGTCTGGTCATGCAAAACATACTGAACGGATTTGTTAGTCAGGGTCAGGCAAAACATACTGGCCAAGATCTCCACCTCACTTCCCCTCAGGTCTCCGTTGAGACTGACTGCTCTTCTTTGCAGTCTGGTTAACGGGGTGTGAAAACGACGTGATACCCGTAATAGCGAGCGATACGCATCTGAAATCAATCATAGCTGGGCTGGTTGGAGGACACCGGTCCACCTTCATCAGCACGTTCGGGATGTGAGGACATTTACAACAACCCGCCACTTAATACCCTTTTCATGTCGCACAAAAGAGTCAACTTACCGATTGTGTGCATTCACAACAACAACAGAATCGAGGTTTAGGCGGATTATGCAACTCTGTGTCGGCTTTTTATGACAAAATTAATCATGACACCTACTGTGTTGAGCTCTCAATCCACACTTCATAGTGCCCTAAATGGAGGTTTACGCAGTTACAAACAGCAGTTTCAAATCTGCAGGTAAATGTGTGGACTCGCTGTACTGGTCACGTTGTCAACAGAGTGGTTGGCGTGCTACATCATTCGTCTTTCCTTCTGACTACATGGCCAGCCAAGCGGTGCTTGGAGTTGTGGGCACGCTGAAAGACATCTTGGAAGTGCGGCAATGCCCGGATGTCACTGTTGTGTAGGCCCATCTGGCGCTGTTGCTTATGTAATAGGTCCACGATACGGCGCTCAAGCGAGGCATGTGTTGTACTTAGCTGGTTCTCCATGCCGTGTGACAGAGACCAGGTTTCACTTCCTTAGCATAGGACAACTATGACCACTGAATCGAATAGGACTGCTCGTAGTATGGTGCATTTCGAGGCGTCTGTTGCCGTCATCGAGTTCAAAGAGGGTGCGGTGCGTGCGTGGCTGTCTGCGCGCGCGCGCGCTTTTACGTTGACTTTCAAATATTTGCAAAATACATCATGTTTTACATGGGACGAAAATGTCTCCACAAAGAAATCCAAGCTAGCACCTCCCTATACAAAAATCAGCAGAAATAACGTGTGGCATTTAACCTATCGATTGACGTCACGGGATTTGTGAACCAAAATTCATACTTTCCCAATTCATCATAAACATATAAATTCCGCAAATCCATAAAAATATGAATGGCACACAATGGCTCACGTTGGTGGTGGAACCTTCTTATGTCGCTGATTCGAATTGCACTCGAGGCAATTTTGGCTTCAATAATATCTAATAAAAACCATTTCAAATGTATTCATTTTTTATTTTGATGGGTTAAATACCAGTATGTATATATTGTTCCTCATAATGAAATAACAAAGACGAGAAGACTGCAAGATACAAATTAAATAATAAAATTCTTTTTATAACAAAATATGTATGTTCTTAAAAGCGCAAATGCCACTAGCCTATTATATAGAAGCTTAAATACGGATCGAGCGAAATGAACCTCCATATCATTGGCTGATTTTTTAAATCATTGAAATACAAATGATACACAGCTAATGCAATATGGATATAGAACGTTCACATATAAAGTTGTAGCTTACAGACTTTAATTATGTTGTGTTTTTATTTAGCACTGCGTATATTTAAAAAAATTGGGGGCTATATGTTTAGATCGCATTTGTATTTGGTAGTATACAATAGAAAGTAGTTCAAATGTACTTCTCTAAACTGTAATTTACAAATTTGGAATTAGCGATGGTGGCAAGCGAGAACTCTTTGCCAGATTATCTGGCTACTGGGTAACAGCAACTGTATAGACTAACGCGAGTGTATATGCGTTGTCATGGAAATATTCAATAGGAATTAGCATTCATCGGATGTCCCTGGGGGTCACACAGGGACTAAATAAAGACTTCCGCTGGTTTTAACGATCAGGTAAATAGAAAGAATTGATTAGGTTACACGCAACCTTTTTTTTTCAGATTCCCTAATTCCAAGCCCTCCTTTTAAAAAATGATCTTCATTGTTGACTTTCCAAATAATTATTCGAGGCGCTGGTGAAATTGTCAGCGAGTTTGCTTACTACAACCCTAGTGCCCACTTTTTCTAGTAATTTCAGTGATGTTTTTAAAAGTGGAGCTTGGTACTGCTACTGGAAGACAAAAAATCGTTAAATAATGTCTCTCTTATTTACATTCCATGGTAATTTGCAGGTGCCCCCCGATTATTCAAAAGGCTAGCCATCATCATTATGTAGTTTGTCCTTTGCAGAACGTCGCTATCACCACGGTCTCTCTGTAAATCTCGATCTTTTACTAGTTCTCCAACTGTGTCATCTTCAAAACATATTTGATGTGGTGTATCCATCTTCTCCTTTGTCTGCCTCTGCCTAAATCGTTGTGGCTTGCAATGTGGTCAAAATGTGTTAGTATCCTAGACGTAATGATGTTCACGAGCCAACTGTGTTCTAAATGCAGCTCCTTTAGGTGGTCTGTGTTTTTCTGTTTCGTTACCGTTGCTATTCTGAGAACTTTCCTGTAGCATTGTAGCTCAAAGATGCAATTTACTTATTTAGTGTTTGTGTGATGGTCCGTATCTGTATGATGTCACGTGGAAGATATTTTTGTTCTGCTTGTTAGTGTGTTGCGATATGTTTCACGTTTTATCTCTGCGTTAGCATAGCCGTTCTTTTTGGCAGTCTCCACTGCGCTGCTTATAATGGTGCAGAGATATTCAAAATTTCTGACATTTTCGAATTCTTCTTTCCTGTGGAAATTTGGAATGTGTTGTTTGCTTTATCGGTGACCATATTGTTGTGGTTTTACTTATGTTCAGGTAGTAATGTTATCTTCGCTGTGTCGTTTAACATACATAATAATTATCTGGACTAGTCCCTCCGCTCTCTTTGAGAAGACAATTTGTCAGCAGCATACCTGAGATATGTTATTTCTTTTCCGCTGATTGCAATTGGGTCCAACGTTTCATAGTTCTGGTCGTTTTATACATTTCGCTTTGTATTTGCATAAATGTTGAACAGATAAGGTGAAGGTGCACATCATTGTCTTACCTCCTTTTGTACCCCCAACCAGTCTGGCGGTTCGCTAGCTATTCTAACTGCTGCTTGTTGTTTCTCCTATAGTATTTCGATTTGTTGAATCAAGTGTGTTGGGAACCAAACGTCTCTCATGACGTTCCAAGTTTTCCGATATTTATCATGTTAAGCCTTGAAACAATTAATTAACAGCGTTTCCAACAAAGCAGGGAGATAACTCCTCTCCCTCATTTATACCGATGTGTTCACTGTAGAGATTGTAAGAGTTATTTTAATATAAAATTTAAACGTTGTATTTCACAGAATAACGGTTAGTTTCCAAAAATACATTGGGTTGTTTTTGCTGCTTGTGATTTCTCGTGCCTCTGCCATATCTAAAACCTGCCCGTGCTTCATGTACTTCCTCGTCTTTCTTTCCACTTCGTAACGAATGGTTATGTTGCTATCCCATAACTGCTGAGAAAGCCTGCTCTTGGCAGCCCAATGACATTCTTATAAAAATGCAGGTTTTCTTCAATTGTTCCATAGTTTATTGGTGATGTCGGCGGCACGTTCAAACATCTTTTGCTAATGACTACAAGCGTTTTGCACTCATTGAGTGTCTAACTGTTTTATCAGGGTGAGAGCAGCGTCTGTCCAAGGGCAGGAGCTGGGGGTTGTTTGGGGTTTTAAGTGGCTATTGAACCTAGTGTGTCCTGTTGGGAACTGAAAGATGAGACTTTGTTCTCTTCTGTGTAGTCTATTTATGTCATTATTACTTTTTGGATTTGACATTTCGCTAAATACACTTCGACCCCGATGTCCCTGTTGCTTACCTATTCAGCCAGATTTTCCTGGCATTCTTCATAAGGATGCTTTTAACTGCTGAGTCTACCCTTTTGTTGTTTGGAGGCTCCTTTTTTCCAATCTTTCAGCCATCGTGTATCTGGTATCCCATTATGTAATGGGTTCCATTGCAATGTAACGTTAATCGCCTAGGTTGTGATTATGTTGTTGATCATTCTTCCTACCAAAAATATCACTTTTATGTTGTATGGGGTGTGATTCAGTACAAAGTTGGAGTCACTAACAATCACCATGTCTAACAGCACCAACTCCCTTAGGTCAAATTGTTGGTGCAAAATCTCAAGGGTTGGTTTGATAGCCTCCGTCCCGCTTCATCATTTAACGGTTTTCCCGCATGAATCGCAAAACTTATTCGGGGATCCATTCGAGTATTTTATATAGTCATAATCTGCAAACGTAGATTTAAAAACGCATCCATCCGTACAGAGCCTGACTACCAATGATGGGTAGCTATAGAATGTATCCAAGGAACATGTCTTCATGATGATAGATGTAGTTTGGTAGCCACCTTTTTTATGACGTGTTTTTATAACTGGCATGTATATATTATCCCAATGGATAAAATAATAAAACTGATTTTATATTTCTTTTTGTACTTCCTCGTTTAGTTTTATGTCTATCCTCTTCGTAATGTTCCGTATGAGCAATTTGATGTGATAACTTATCAAAGCAATGGTTCGGTAGTTAGTACATCGATAAAGGTTATGATCACGTATGTAGAAATTAGGTCAGTATATAATCAAATCATTATGATTTTCCTTTCTTCAAGCCTTGCATTGTTGGGCGGATCATCCATCATAAGTTCGGGCTCCTTTTCTTCCTTCTCACGTGTTGTTGGACCTTTTTATGTCTCTAAGTACATTATTCTGCAGTATTTCCTCTATCTTTCTAGCATATATTTGCTCTCTGTCATTGCCCTCTTAACAAAAACGACATGTAATGACGGTTTAAACTACCAGGTATCCAGTTTGTGTTCTGTCATTGAATGCTTTTCCATTCTTTACAACTCTTCAATATTACTATACGTGTCGATTATGTGGTGTTTTTTCCTAATCCCTGTTCTCATTTTTCTTGTGACATTTCTATGTCTTGTGCTTTTTCTTTACCAGATTGTTTTAGCTTTTCTGATTCTTCAATGAATTGCGAGGTTTTTTATGTTTTGCTTCATGACCCTGATATTTGCTGATAGTATCAAAACATATTTTGTCCGTATGGCCAGTTCATTCGGTGCTATGTCTTTCTACACTGACATAGCGCCACAAGTTGTGTGTTGATTTTTTTGTTATAACTTCTGTGTTAAATTCGTGTAGTATGTAGATGACTTATAGTGTATTGGGCTTGTTCTGTTCAACAGTTTTCTCAGTTCTATCTTCTTCTTCTTCTGCGTTCCTTCTCAATATCCCGCTACCAAGCCCTGAACAGGACTTTGCAAGTAGCAGGAGAACGGAATGCGTTGTGTCGCTAGTTTACGTATTGTCTACGATATTTGCACCTTTCGGGCAAACACATCCGTTTTCGCCAGGAGTCTTATCTGGATGTCTGCGAGTTGGGCTTATAGAGTCGCAATCAACATCTGGCAGTGTTTTCACCTGATATATATCTCTGTTGTGTAGTCTATTTGCTTCCTGCTTTTCCAAAGCCGGGGGAAATCAAGTTTAGAGTTGTCTAGGGTGCTGTTTAAAAATCGAATATTGTACGGAGAGAAGTTTTCTATTCAGAATTCCATTAATTTCTTTTCTCTTTCATTTTTGTATCTCGGCCCACTTTCTTCTTCTTTTCTTCTTCCACTTCCTATTTCCGCGTTGAATTCCCCTAAGATTATCATGCTGTCTTTTCTTCTCCGTGTTTTTTATGATCTCTTGTAAATTGCTATAATCGTTATAACTCCTGTATTGCTTCTTATTTTTCTGCTGATGTTGGCGCATAGACTTGTATTATCGTAATGTTTCTCTTCAAACTGACCGTGAGGACACGATCGTTGACTGTATTGTATCTGAGCAGTGTTGTTGATGCTCTTTTCAACATAAGGAAAACAACTCTGCCATATCTGTCCGCTCTGTTGAGCATTTCCGAAAACCGTAAATCGTGGATATGCAGAATCTAGTTTTTACCGTGTTTTTTTTCTTGCAAATGAATATTGTCATCCGAAAACGTCATATATATACATATATATATATATATATCAGTGGGATCAAGATGCTGAGCAGCGCATGAGCTATAGTGATCAGCGACCCATAGCTGACTGCTAGCGTCAGGGCTAGCGTACCAGAGCTGCCAAGACCCTTCCTGATAGAGGAGAAAGTCTTGGATATTTCAGACCGCATGCTCCAAAGACTGAAGCAGTCCATCAGGAAGTTATCCCAGGAGATTAGTGTCTCATATGACATGGCCCATACAGCTTTTTAAAAAAAACGCCTAGGCCTACATCCTTACAGAATACATTCAGAATGTGGGCCATGTAATATTGAATAGTCTTCGGGATCAAGATGCTGAGCAGCACATGAGCTACAGTGGTCAGCGACCCATAGCTGACTGCTAGCGTCAGGGCCAGAGAACCATAGCTGTCAAGACCCTTCTACACCTCCACGCGGTGATCCTGGATAACAGGGTGCAGCAGGGCAGACTGGCTAAGGAGAAGGGATCGAAGAGGAAATTCTAGCCCAGTACTCAAAAAATGCTTGCTGAAGTCGGATGTGTTGGACCGAAAGGTGCAAATATCTGAGTCAAGCTGTAAACTACGACACAACGCATTCAGTTCTCTGGACTATATTCTGCTACTTAGGACCTTTCACAGAGTTTGGGAGCGGGAGATTGAGAACGAACGAAGCCAAGCCATATATATCAGTATGAATTGTGTATTATAAATGCATATATAAGAGGCGCCAAGGAACACAATGCAAATCGAGTGCAAGCTTGGTTTGCAATCTTAACATACCAGGTTTGAAATCATTTAGTTTGTCTGGGCATGTCAGGAGTTTTTCTGGGTATGACCACTTCTCCTCGTACATATATGAATGACAAAATTGCTGTACTGCAAAATTGTCATGGTGGAACACAAACAGCAACACATTACAGACACATTGATATTACGCAAAAGTCTACCGTCTCAAGTTGAACGAGACATTGTTTAATTAGTGGAATCCAGAAAGACAAACCGTTTACAGAACAATCCCTTAACTCAGACGGAAAGAAAAGATGGCGTCTGCGTCTCAGTTTGAAACAATAAAAAAAGCTGCGCGTGGTTGCCGAAAATCGTGGAAAGTAAAGGTCATGTAAAACATGACGAAATAGGTCGATAGAGTAGACCACGCGTCGAATATATTATAGTTCTGTTACAATTGAAAAGGTCGGAAGAGCAGATCGCCGAAAAGAAATGGGGGGGGGGGGGGAGAGAGAAAGAAGGAGACAGAGAGAGAGAGAGCGAGCGATAAAGAAAGAGAAGAGGTGCTTTATTCCAATCTTAATATCTCAGTGTTAGTTAATGTGTACATCTAGAAGGACTGTTGCCCTTGTGGGGGTCCCGAGTGGGTGGTAGCCGGTAGATGCATTTATCTGCTTCGCCGGCTGGTCTCGAGCAGTGTTGTGTTTTTTGTATTGTGTTCGGATCCCTTCTCAGTTTCCAGTTGATTCTGTCTCGGGCACGGGTTGTCCATGGGATGGTTAGCTTGTTCGTTTCATGTTCGCTATATTGTTGGCAACTCGATCGAATCTTGCCACTTAGTGGATGGTCTTCCAGTGAGCCTTTTTGTTACGCGGGGACCACAGAGTGGTTGCTGTGCTCCAGAGCTCGTCTTTCCTTTTGACTATATGGTCAGCCTAGCGGTGCTTGAAGTTGTTGACATGCTATAGTACATCCTTGACGTGTGACAATGCCCGGATATCACTGTTGTGCAAGCCCATCTGACGCTATTGTCTAAGTGATTGACCCACGAGACGGTGCTCAAGCGAGGTATGTGTTGTACTCGGCTTGTTCTCCGTGGCTTTTGTCAGACACTAGATTTTATTTCCATAGCATAGCGCTGGTGCGACAACTGAGTCGATAGGTCTGCTCGTAATCTGGTGTCGTCTTTATCGGGTTGAAGGCGGCCCAGGAAATCTTGGGCTTCAGGTTTTCCATGTTGAGGATGCGGCCAATGTAGATGTATTTGTCGACATCCTTAAGTGGTGTATCGTTTAGGAGACCGGGGCTGGGCTCTGCAAAGCGGTTACGCATAGCTTTCGTTTTACCTATATTTATGGCGATGCCTGTTTTCTTAACCTCCGCTTCCATCGATGTTATTATCTGCGCCACTTCGGCGAGTGTCACTGTGATGAGTACGTTATCGTCGGAAAATTTTAGGTGAGTAATCGCCCGTTTATGTCGGTGCTGTACTCACTCCAATCGCAATGCCTCATTGTCAACTCCAGACATGCAGAGAAAAGTTGGGCGAGATGGCGCACACCTTTTCTCGTGGCGATAGTTATCGGTCATGTGAATGTACAAATCATAGTGGTGCTTCCATCACAGCAACGTTTCAACATGTCTGTGGAGCCAGTTTCAACTCCATATTCTTCCAGAACTTTCCACGCATATTTTGGTTCGACCTAGTCAACCGAGTGTTTGGTGCTCTCTTGCTGCCACAATCTAACGGCAACACGTGGTCTAGCGTGCTATAGGTGCGTCTGAACCCAGCATGTTCCGTGGGTTAGACTACCTCTAGGGTGTTGCTGATCCTCGCCAGAAGGCATCTGGTAAATACGCTGTACGGTACTGAGAGGAGGGCGATATAGTGGTAGTTAGCCAGGTCTGTCTCCTTTCTTGTATAGTGAGACAGCATTCGACTCTCGCCAGCGTTGGAATGCCCTTCGCCTCTAGAAAACGGATGAATCGGTGGGCAAGAGCTGTGTAGCGTGGCTGGTCACATCTTTTTAGATTCTCTCTGTGATTCCGCCCTTGCCTGCGAACTTGCTAGAGGGCATGCTTTCAATAGTACTTTGGATCTCAGAGATCAGTAAAGGTGGGAGTAGTGAGGGAAGTGCCTGTGATTTGGTTGCTGGGGTGGGGGATAGGAAGCGATGAATGGAATACGTTTGTGTAGACACCGCAGATGATTATTTATATATGTAGATGTGAGGTCACTCTCATTACATCTGCAGCTTTAAGAGATTTTAATATTTGTAGAACAAATGAACAACAAATAATGGGGAAAGGCCATGATAACGATAACACTTCCTTGAGTGTATCCTGGGGCCCCTTACTGAGGAGAGTAAAATTGGGCCACAACACCTCCGTGCATGTCGTCAGAGCTGCGTATTGGGTCAGTGACCTCATCGAGTTAAACAAATTGATAGAGAAATCTCAAATACAATAGTACGCAAAGTGCTTGAGCCCAGACTTCCTAAAGTATGCTAGATGTATTTTTTTGTTTAAACCAAACTGTCAAGTCACTTTATTCCATTCCTTTGTTATTTGAAAGAGTTTTGGGGCTGAGGATTACAGATAGCGTCGCCACTGCTGTCTCCGCATGTTTGTCGTGCCCTAACAGAAAAAGAACAAACGCAAATAATTCGTAACACTTATCAACTACCTTTAAAACTTACAAGAACTTCTCTCAAAACAAAACACTCAATTTTTTAGCGCCAACTCTGCCTGTCAAGAATAAAGAATTGTTTAAAATTTGCAGAGAAAGCATTGTGAAACTGCCTTCAGCAAGACTGGAAATATAACTTAAAACCATACCCACCCTTAAAAACAATCGGCAACAATGAGACAGGAACACAAGACGAATGGCAATATAAAGCATATTTCACAAGACTGTGATGCTGTTTATCAATTATTACAATTTCACGTCGAGTGTTTCATCTCATGAATGACTTGTCCTATTTACAGGGGAAAGAAATATCTCTCTACCATAATTATTAATGTCTGTCTTAACACTGTTGCATCCGACACGTTTTTGCGCCTGGATACACACTACAATCAGACAATCTGGTAACGTGAGAAAACTAACAAAAGCAGAGAAACAAAGTACCGTATATATGACATAAATTGAATCTCCACGAGTGACGATGACCATATACAAAGAATGTTAGACATATTCCTCTAATCAAGTCATGAGAAGACATATTATGCATTCCTCCCCCCCCCCCTCTTTTATAAACATAAACAAAGGGTGCCAAATGTTTGTTGCAAATAAACTGAAAACAGCGAATATGGAAGGTGGCAGTGGATACAAAGATACAAGTAAAGAGTCGAGAATAAAGCGAATAAGAAAATAATGAGAGAAGAGAAAGTAGAATAATATGCCGAAATACAATTTCCACTTACAAACGAGGACACAGATTGGTTGCTGTCGAGCAGAGAAATACAACTCATGCATTTCTTCTCAAGGTAAATATTTACATAGATTAGCAGAATATGATACGTGAGATTTACAAGTATGATTAGTCTATTAGCTGATGCAAAGATAAAGTATTAACACTCCAATTTTAAAAACTAGACATATCGTCTTGGCTGCAATTGAATCCGTCCGTTTGTATTTTTTGGTACGATATTTAAACTACTTTCAAATGTTATATATTAGATTGATTGGTTTCAAAACAGCAAGAAAACAACCCGCAATAACATGTCAGAGTTACGGAGTGGATTAAATCTTCATGGAAACACGTATGCTGCCAATATGGAGCGCACTTGCACTACAATTTGTTCTAAAAGTCGAAAAATTAGTACATAAACAGCCCAGGAGAATGATCACATAAGTGCTGGATGAGGTACTTGAGAAACCGTTGACAGCTTCACCATAATTACAAAGGGTGGTAAATAGAACAAGAATCAATATGAAAGGAAAGCTAACAGAAAATCTATGCTATATGGAAACACGATATGGACAGAACCATATGAACTATATTAAACTGTTTCTTTTTCTTCGGCGTTCGTCCTGAAAAGGACGTTGTGTCGTAGTGTGCAAGAGGCTGCGATATCTGCGCTTTCAGCCCGACACCTCAGATTTCAGCAGACTTTTAATTAGTGCCTTCCTACTGCAACCCCTATCCCTTGGTCAGACTACATTAGTGACTAGTGCAGCCTGTTTCCAGGGACGCCTCGTGGAAGCGGAATAGGGTTTGGGTCAATTGTGGTTCGTAGCATTGTCGGGTGTTTTTGTATCTGGCTTTTTCTCGATGTGCGGCCTTTGGGTTCAGTGTTATTTCTACATACGTTGGATTAGTGGATAATATGACCGTCTACTTTAATGATTACTTTTTTAGGTTTGGGAGATCACGAGAACATTGTGTATGTGGATTTGGTGTCGTTGATGGCGATTTGTTTTTTCTTTGTCCACGTCTCATAGTATTTAGGACCTCTTTCATTTGGCGTCTAGCTACTGGTGTAGACTCTTCAGATGTCCAACGCGTTATGGCATCTGCATATAATGCACTGTGTACTCTTTTCGGGATTTATGTCACTATTATATATATATATATATATATATATATATATATATATATATGAGGAATAGTTTGGGTGAGAGCATTTCACCTTGCAGAACTCCTTGTTTCATATTCATCTTTTTAATGAGATGCTGTTTAGGTTATATTCTTGTTGTACATGTATCAAAGTATCAGTGATCCATACACGGCGGAAACATGTCCAATCACAAAAGAGATAAGAGTCCAAACTTGGAGTAACCCGAGCCTCCATCGAGATATATAATCAGAGTCACACTTCATTGCCAGCACACGACAAAAGGTCTTCCCAACTCTGACAAACGTTAATTGAGCACACGACAAAAGGTCTTCGCAACTCTGACAAACGTTAATCGAGTACACGACAAAAGGTCTTCGCAACTCTGACAAACGTTAATCGAGTACACGACAAAAGGTCTTCGCAACTCTGACAAACGTTAATTGAGCACACGACAAAAGGTCTTCGCAACTCTGATAAATGTTAATTGAGCACACGACAAAAGGTCTTCACAACTCTGACAAACGTTAATTGTCCCTAGTGTAAGATGCAGTCATTTGTGCAAACAATGTCACGGACCACTTACGAAGAAGAACGGACAATCGATGGAGCACAGCGCATCAATATGGTACTCCGGTGACAAGAAACGACCACGAGGACTATCACGAAAGGCTGGTCAGACTCTCCTTCATTCCGCAACAAAATTCACGATACTACAGATGGGAGACTCTTTATCCACTGGTCCACAGTGGTCCATAACACACTGTCGCCGAAGAACGTGTCATTCAGTAATGACATGTTATTCTAGTGTTAATGATTCGTTCCATTAGTTTCCACATGCAGCTGTGTATATTAACAGGTCTATAGCTGCCTTGCTTCGTATTACCCTTAAAATGTTTACGGATGGGGATAGTCTTTGCCACCTTCTACATCGGAAGGACAGTTCCTCTTTTCCCTGCGTCCGTTAAAGTAATGCTCATTATATGCATGGGACGTGGCCGGACTGGAAACTGGCTGCACTTGTCACTAGTGTAGTCTGGAAAGGCGAACCTCCGTACTAAAAAAAAGCCAGCTGTATGCGAATGTGTTTGGTCAAAGGAGGCAGATATCCCAGCCTCGCTGTAAACTACGACACAACGTCTCAACATCCTTTTCAGGACGATCGCCTAAGAAGATATATATGTGACAAATCTTTGTTACACATATTGCCTGTTAATACTGAGTTGCACTTTCCGAGAGTTTTCAAATTTGCTAAAGAAGCATCTCTTAACTAGATGTTTCTTAATTGTTGAAGCGCAGCCGGTGTCGAGTGTAAAAGCTATTTTGAGACCATCCAGGAAAAACTGTTGCCAAACTTAGTCGTATGTGGGCGAGAGAGGTAGACTAAGTTCTTGAGCAAGTTCAGAAAACATGTTTTTAATAAACGTTAGCGCATAAAGATATTAGTTAATGTCTTAATACCGGAATAGTACATCAGATAATTGAATAACGATATAAATAAGAATATAAATAGGACGTTTAACAGGTTAATAAATGGACAAAATAAGCAAGCTGTTGTGGGCAAAAAAATATGTATTCCCCATACTGCTATTTCGCAGTTTAATCCCAATAATGGAGTACACGGAACGAAGGATCTATATGGATGAGGAAGAAAGGTCGCTTGTCTTGGCAGTTGCCGAGCAGTGTGCATGCTTGGCTTTTATTTCACCCTCTACTGACAAAACCATAAGCCATACAGGGTTTCAAATTCGTGTCTCCTGACCTACCCGCTTGACCATTCTTCCCTCGCTGATTTGAAACGATTTGTTGGTTTCCTTTCCTGCTGTAAGCGTGTGCTGTTTGGCTTTAAAGTGTTGATCATTTTTCTTTACAAAAATTAATATCTATTATATAATTCAAAGACCAGCTCAGCAAGGATATACTATAGGCGGTAGTTAATGAGTATACTGCGACTTCGTACAACTTATACGATGGGGCTTCAAATGTAAACTTTGAATTTTTTTTAAATTTATTCTGAAAAAGTGAAACACAACTGTTTCATTTTTCAACGTAGTCACCACTGAATTCGATACAAGTCGCCCAACATCTATAAAGTACATGGATTCCTGTAGACAAAAATGTCCTTGATCGTGTGTGTAACCCCTCATGCACCACCCGCTGGACCTCTTCATACGACCTGAAAGTCTTTCCTACCGATGCCTCTTTTAGTCGTCCAAAGATGTGGAAATCACGTGGGGCTAAGTCTGGTGAGTACGGAGGATGTGGTACACACTAAAAGTGGAGGCCCTCGATGGTTGCAGCCGTTTCACGGGCAATATGGCGTAGAGCATTATCCTGTTGCAGAAGGACACCTTTACTCACAAGTCCACGTCGTTTGGATTTAATTGCGGGTCGAAGAGATCTGTATTCGTGGAACTGGCCACAGTGTTCCACCTGGGCATGTAATGCTCTTTAAAAATACGCCTCGTTCAACCCAAAACAGAGTCAGCATAACATTCCCTGCAGATTACTTCTTCGGTTTCGGTGAGCAGGAATAGCGTTATCCCTTGCTCGCCCTCTTCGTTTCAGGCTCGTGGGTGAACCCAGGTTTCATCTACAGCAACAATTCTCGCTAGGAAATCATCAGCTTCTGCTTCATAGCGCCGCAAACGTTCCTGGCAAGCATTAATGCGTCGATGTTTCAATTTTGGAATAACCTGCCGTGCCAACCCCCTTGGACTGATGTCCAGATATACAGCAATGTCAGTCACTGTCAATCGGCGATTTACCTTTACTGAGCGGGCAACGGTTGTAATCGACTCTGGCGTCACTACTTGGTGTGTCTGAACATGGCCATCTGTAGTTGGAACTTTCTACCCAACTCACACACTTGGAGTGAAATCGTGCGTCACCGTACTGGAACTTCATTCGCCGATGAATTATATAGGTTTCACCCCTTTGCTGTAAAAAAAAACGGATAAAAGAGCGATACCCATCTTTTGTGCATTTCAATAGTGGGGCGGCCGTCTTTTAAGTGCAATTATAATGTCATGCTGTTCGTCTGCATCGTGATGGCACATGCAGGGACACTCTTGCCATCCTTATAAACCATATCAACAAGTCACAATATAAAGGCTTGGTTTTTCTAATTTCTATCCCACTTTTAAGGTGTTCATTTGAAGCTAACCTCGTATATGCGTGCAGCAGTGCTAAGAACTGGTTCGGTCATTTTGATCAACTGATAAACGCAACTATACACCTGTCTATTGACACGGTTCAAGCCGGTACGGCATAGATTTACAATTTATCATGTTTCCTACTCGGCGATTGCAGGGGAAATGGATTTATTAAGCATATAGATAGATAGATAGATAGATAGATAGATAGATAGATAGATAGATAGATAGATAGATAGATAGATAGATAGATAGATAGATAGATAGATGTTTGGATTATGTTTGGATTATGTTTGGTTACCGCTCGCCATGGAAAGTGAGTGGGGTGATGTTTAATATCCCGGGCCATGAGCAGGATTGCAAGCCACTGTCTCATACAAAACAAATAATGACTAACAATAAGATTACAACACATGGAATTCCCACAAAAATTATGTTCTTGACAACTGCGACTTGGGTATTTATTGTTGTTCTATACTCTCTTCCTAAAGATTTCCTCTGGTTAATATAAACGATAGTAACAATATGTTAATAATTTCTCTATAAGATCCTCTTTTTTTGTACAACATAAATGCATGCATAGCAAAAGTTCATTTCATCGTTCACCTCCCATCAGCCGTTCTGTTCACTTGTTCTGGCATCTTCCTGGGCCTAGAACTTATCTCCCTTACACAGTAAGAACTGCTTCGATGCTCAGTGACTGTTGGCGAGTGCCTGATCCCGCCAGTCGATAATGTGAAACGTAAGACGCAATGTGTGCCGTGTTATGGAACGTATGTGTATATGCGTGTGCTCCTGCTGTCCGTTTGGTTTTTCTCTGAACAGTTTTATGTAGATAATGTGATATGTTGTCTGTCTTTATGTGTCATATTTACGTTCTTGCACACTGACTCAAACTGCAAATAGATTTGACTTTCATAAACACGTTTCAGTAACAGTTGGCTAACGACGATCTAGTGGTTTCCATACTACCACACCCCCCCCCCCCCCCCCCCCCCCCCATAGAATGACATGCGTAATTTTTTTTTTCTCTGTGCACGTTGTCAGATTAGATCAGCTGCTATATCATTATTGAAGGTCGGCAGCAATGGATCTCCGACAGCTTCTGTTTTTTTTCACTTATCTATTGCAGTATGACAGAATTTTCCCTGTCCACGTAATATAATTGTTTTGCATACCCGCTACTCTGTTGCTGTTTTAATCAATTTCAGATGCATTTAACATTTTATGTTTATCAGTTCTTCTTGTCCCACTGGAATACTCGCATATCCTTTAAAAATGTGTTACACGTTACACGACTACAGTATGGACACAGTAGAGCAGCAGTCAGTTAGTTTACAGAGTATTGTCAGTGTCCGAAAGTGGAGCAAAGTCATCTTGCTGCCCTTGTCTTTTCTAAAACTGACTTTATTTGTTATAAAAGACTAAAATCCTTGGTGTAAACCTTTCATACTTTATATCTGTTGAGACACTCTAAATGTGATGTCTTGAATTGAGCAACATGACCTGAGTCAGTATCATATGTTTGCAAATACTTGGTCAAAAATGCAACTACAAATTTTTTTAAACGCAAGTGCACCATACGTATTTTTTAAAACCTACAAACTGTGTCACTTTAACAAGACTAGTCAAAGAGAGAGGGAGCAAAACCCAAATTAACAACAAGACAGAATATGAAGGAATAGAAATGCCTTAAAAGATACATCATACAAAGAACACATAGAGTATAATCTAGCAGAAACAAGAAACGCTATTCAAGGGTTGTTGTTTGCAAATGCTTACAATGAGTAGGTTACTGAAAAGAACGTTAAGTGGCGGTTTCAGTAGCTTTCCTCACATCATGAGCGTGCTGATGAAGGTGGACCGGGGTCATCCAGGCGGTTGTGCTATGATTGGCTTCATTTGCGTGTAGCTCACTACTATGAGATCACGTCTATCCCTCACCTTGTTAGCCATGCTGCCATGTCTGTTTCCAGGAAGGGCTACAAGGAAGCGAAGGCGAAGGTCTTGACCAGTATATTTTGCCTGACTGGGACTAACATGTCTGACCAGACGTTAGTCTTCCTTTCTTTGTCTTCCCAGAATGTCAATACTATGTCGTTCCTTCATGTGCCGCTTACACACATCTTTTGAACCTCACATGTGATCGGCTGACTGTTCTTTTGCTAATTACTGTCCATAGAGACTATCTTTGGGGATACAATCCATCACATTCATCGCTGCCTAAGGAGAGTGTACATGCTTGGGGGACCGGTGCAAGAATGCACCTCTGCATTTGTCACTCTGTGCCTCCATGTAATTCTTTGGATGTAAGGTGTTAAGTCTATGTTCTTGTTTGGCATTAGGTTGCCCTTGTTTTGCTACCATATAGGAGCACGATGACAACACGTGCATTATAAACCATAGCATTGGTTTTAATTGTAAGTTTCCAGGTTTACCAAACACCCGCAAATGTGGCAACAGCCTTTGTCAATATGACTGTCAATTTCTGGGTCTAGAGAGAGCTTGTCATCGATGATGGATCCCAGGTATGTGAATTGGTGCACAGCTGTGAATTCATAATTATCAATTTTAAGAGCTTGATCTTACAAGTTATCTACTTCATGTCCCACAAATTTGTTTTGCTGAGACAATGTAAGACTAAAATCTTTGCACACCTGGGAGAAGCAATCTGTCAAGTTCTGGGTCCAGCTGACTATGAGTGACAATTGCAGCATCATCAGTGAATGGCAAGTCCCTGAGAGTGACCTCCATAATCTTTATTTTGGCCTTGAGTCTTGCAAGATTAAACAGGTGACCATTCGATCTAGACACTCCCAAAAATTAAATACGCTTTAGAAACATTAAATGCCTAACATTTTTTAGTAATAAATCAATTAATTAATTGTTAAAATCCATAACCACATATTCCTCTTTATATTTGTAGAACATTCAGGAAAATGGTGGCTATGCACTTGTTGAAAGGAAAAGACGATAACGAAAACAAAATTCTTCATATATGCAAATGTCACCCCCTGTTTAACCGTTTGTGTGAAATCGATATATAGTTCTTGTCTTAGATCAATACAATTATTGAATTCCGTTGATGCGGTGACAGCAAAAATATTTTGATCTAATGAAATATGAGCAACGTCAGAAACAATTCTGTTTTGGTTGTGCTATAATAGCTCTCCAGGAGTTTCCAACATGAGCTTCCAATTGGATCAGCATGGAAAACACGCTTTATGATACAATTTATTGCCATTCTGTTGTGTATTTGTGTGTGCAATTGCAAAGGACAGCAATATATTACTGAGAGCAGGAGTTTGGAGACTGCAGAGAAGCTATACTGCAATATACCTAGAAAACCAGAGGGAAAGTATTACAGCAGTTGCTCCTTGATGAAACCAATAGTTTTGACAAGTAGTAGACATCATCTTCGAGTTATTGGTATGTCTATAGCATTGTTCTTCTGAGGTATTTATTCTTAAGGAAATATCCTAATCGAATTGTCACAACGGCACACATCATTCCCCCAATAGTATCACAAGAGCTGATTTATGGGGGGAAAAAAAAAAAAAAAAAAAAAAAAGCAACATGGGGACAGATAAGGTTTTCTGCTGCAAACTTATTGATCCCTGGTGCGCCCTAAGCCAGACTAGTCCAGCTCCTACATTCTGTGTCGCTGTTGAGTATATTGATCATCTATCTCTTCTGTCAGCAGCTATGTGTGCTGCTATTGGAGGCGACTCTCTTTTGTGTTAGTTTACATAGTTTGGCCAGCCAGTCAAAGTCATTGTCCTTGTAGTGGTGCTGCGACAAACTAACAGACTCTTAGAGCATTATTTGAGTTATGTAGGAGCATGGGCACCAAATAGTATCCAACCATCCTACTCTACTAAGAAGTGAATGTCCCTCACCATGAGGTATTATTCCTCACACTGTCCTACTCTACCCAGGGGTCTCCATCACTGCAGTTAATGTAAAACAAGAAATGGAAATAAAACTAACAATAGTTACAAAGATAAACAAATATAATAAACAGTAAAACTAGAAATGTTTATTACACCAACAAAAATGTGTGTATTAAATCAGCAATACTTCTTGACAAACAACAATGTAGTCATTACCAGTAAGAATGAAATACATTTTCTTTTAATCTAACTTTGCATGTCATTGTTGTTACCTAAAAATGTTGTTGTCCTCAGAAATAAAACAAACAAGATTAATATACCATATATTTTAGCAACATGCACCGTTGGCTTTGACTGCTGAGTTGTAATACTGTAAATTCTAAAATACAACAAATTGTTGTTTATATACAGTGCTTATGTGTAGCAAAAGTTAACATTTCTTTGCAATCGTAATCCAATGTGTAAATGGTCCTACAGTTAGAGAAAGCAAGGAGGAGAGAAATGAATTAGTCACCTTACCATCCCAGCTCAGAAAAAGCTGGTACACAGTAGTACAATGAAGTCTCTAACACATTATCACCGACATTTGTGTTTGCTTTGGAACTACCTTTAGTTTTTTAACATTTAATGGATATAAAAGAAATTGACTTGAAAGAGCTGGCCACTGTGAACTAACTAATGAATATCATATACCGTATTAGAGAGAAATAGAAACAGATCCCATTTTTGACCAAACAATTAGAATGGTACAGCTTCAGAATTCTAATGATGTGTAATGTTTAAATAACTATACCTTAAGACAGCTTCGCCCTCACAGTTAATCGTGGTAAAATTAAAGTCACAGAAAGTCGATGAGAACATAAATAGGTAATGTTCAGTTGACGTTACGGACACAATGCCTTCATCAGGGACAAAGGGTACCCGACAAAGTACTTTCAGTAGTGAAAAGGACTGACATGGTGGGGCACCCAGGTTGCAATTAAGGTGGTTTTAAGAGCCATTTTCATTTCATTGTGACAAAGAACAAATGATAACACCAAACGATGATGAGGAGCGAAACACTCCAGGATGATATAGAGGTAATGAGACAACAAATAGCCGCAGAATTTTATTTCTGTAGTGTATGACTAGTCTGTCAATGTTACTAAATAACAAATTTAATAAATGCGACAAGACAGAGAATCACAGCGCACTTAATATGGCTATTATGATGATGATGACTATGAGAATGAGTATGACTGACTATGAGTAGAATGAAAGAATGACTGAGAAGTCAACTGAAGTAATTGGGCAATTTCATGGGTTCTGGCAGATGGCACTCTCCTTCGGCATTGGATGAAGTTTGCCTACAAGTCTCAGCATTACTTTGGCAGTCTACACAAAAGAACATCTTGCTCCAAGATCTCAGAGCCTATAGATATCTTTCAAAGAGACATGGATACGACGGGATTAAGATAAATCTGTATTACAGAGGAAATGGTTTTTAAAAAATTGGAGGGGTTGAAAGTGGAGAAATGTTCCGGTCAAGATGGAATTCATCCAAAATTGCTTTTTAAATTAGAGACCAACTAGCAAAACCATTGGCTATATTATGTTCTCAATCACTTGCAAAAGGTATTGTTCTATGGGATTGTAAAGATGCAGGAGTGATCCCCTAATTCAAAAAGGGCAAAATATCAGTTCCAGTAAATTATGGTGAGTTCAACGTGCATAATCTGAAATAGTCAGCATGGGTTTACTAGAGGGAGGTCGTGCTTAACAAATCTATTAGAATTCATGGAGGAGGTTACTAAAATGATAAATAAAGGGGAGTCAGTGAATATTATTTATTTAGATTTTGCAAAAGCATTTGATGGAGTACCCCATCAAAGATTATTTCGAAAGTTAAAATCACATGGAAAAGGTGGGAAGTTTCCAAATGGATTAAAAATTGGTTAACGGGAAGAAGGCAGAGGGCGGGCATAAATAAAGAGTACTCTAAGTGGCGTGAGGTGAAAAGTGGAGTGCCACAGAGATCGGTTTTGGGACCAATTTTGTTCTTGATACCAAAAAAAATACAAAAAAGATCGACAAAGCTGATAGTAGGATTGCAGAATTACAGTTATGAGGAAAGACTCAGAAAAAAACGGCCTACAGTGTCTAGAAGAATTCAAGGAGACAATACAGGTTTATAAGATGATCAGAGGAATGGATAAATTAGACTACAACAAGTTTTTTTTTCAAAATACAGCCACCCACAATAACAAGAGGGCATATGCTACAAATATTAACTAAAGAGAGGACCAAATTAGATATTTGGAAATTTTTTTTAGTCAGAGAGTGGTGAATGCTTGGAATGCATTGCCACGGGAAGTGATGGAGGCAGGGACAATTAATGCATTTAAAAATAACTTGGATGTGCATAGCCTTTAGAACAAGGTAATGTAAATGAAACTGGTTGTATACAATACAGACTCTGCAGAGTCGTCTAAAACCAGTATAGTATAAAGACGTTAAGTTTGGCATGGTAGTGGTCGATTTACGCAACGGGTTCTAAATGCCTAGGCGAACATTATTATTACTAGCTGACTAGTTAGAAATCATATGTATCAATGTATGTGGTCTAGTATAACTGTAAGTAAATATTATGTAGACACCACTACTACTACTACTACTTAACTTAGTACTAAGTACTTTACTAGTAGTTGTAGTTCCTGAGTCAGTGTTTTCTGTGGTACTAGTAGTGTAATGTTAGGCCACATTATTCAATATTCATAATAAAATATTATATCGTCATCATATTGTCATTAATAATTTATTTTAATAATATTGACTGTTATTGAAGTTTGTTAACTTAAACAAATGTTATGAACAGTTATGGCATATGTGCGACAGCCGACACCGTCACGAATGAATTAATTGAATTCTTCGACATTCGTTGGCAAAGAGAATTAACAATTTACAATGCAATATTACTATTAGTAATTAATAGTATGCTTCATACAAGTTTATAGTAAAAATCGATAGTGATATCTCACTGATTTGATGCACGCTGTGGCTGCCACTGGCATTTGAACTGCGATAACTACCTCATACAATTTAAAGCAGCTGGCAGGTAAATATATCCATATACGGAGAGAACCGGTGTCAGAAACAGGAAGGGGGTCAAGTTCAAGTAAACTGTAAAGCTGCACACCATGCATAAAGTCAGCTACCCATGATAACGTCTTCTCAGGCTGACTATGCTAACACTGTAACAACATACAAAACAACAAATACACCACAAACATTAAAACAAGCCTACCTTCTTCGAAGGAGCCAGAACGTATTGCCCTCTGAAAGTTGCCGATTATGTTTATCACAAGCTTGGCTGCGGCAGCAGAGGGGAAGCCGGCTGTATGCGCAGACAAATGCGCAGACATTTTTTGGTTGGTTGATGCCGACTGTGCTACTACAGATGTTATGTTATGTTAATGTTACATATTTAATGAATCGATATTACTGCACCCCAGACAAACCCATAGTTGCTCACACTCCCCCTCTCTCTCTCCCTCTGTAACTCTATCACTCTCACCAAATGGCGAAGAGTACGGGCACTGATGCCCTATGTATTATATGTTATTATGTATATGTTCTTCGTCCATCGTAATCGTTGAGGACCACTTTCACTGTTTGCATGAGTTCGAAGATGGCTAAATAAGTCAATATGAGCCCGGAAATGTCTATCGCAATTAGTACAAGGAAATATGACCTCTCCTACCATCGGGTTAAAGAAGGGTTGATGTGAGCCGACTTGCGAAGCCATCGTCTCTGTATAACCTAATTTATTCTTGATGTGTCATGTCTCTGAACTCCCTCAATAATAGTGATGCGCCAGTCCATGTCCTACTTTAAATGTATCTATAGTTGGCTGTGGCCAGTCTGTGCGATTTGTGGCGCTTCTTTCTCAGTCATGATACCGCACTGGATCAGTGATTTTTTAAAGCGTGTCCGTGTACCTCTATTGAACACAAAACGTCGCCCAGAAGAGTCTGACTTCACCTAGGGCCGTTCTACAACCGACGCTATCCTTGCTCTGCGCCTCCTCACCGAACTGCACCGGGCCTTCAATCGCCCTTTGTACTCTGCATACGTGGACTTGAAGTCTGCCTTCGACTCGGTTGATCTGCCGGCTTTATGGAAAGCCCTCTAGGGAATAGACACATGTTGAACCTTATCAATGAGCTACACAAGGACACCGGCGCCACAATTCAATTAGGTGGAGCTCTCTCTGACAGATTTCCCACGACTTCCAGTGTCGGACAGGAATGTGTTCTTTTCCCCGACCTATTCTGCCGGTCAATCGACTGGCTTCTTGACCGCCTCAGCGAGCATCAGGAGGGTATAGTTATTGATCAGTCAATCTTCACTGATCTCGTTTACGCGGACGATATTGTCCTGTTCGGCACAGACAGATCTGCGCTGCAGCGCTCTCTGGAAATGTTAGACAGTGAAACGTCCTCCCTAGACCTGTCTATATCCTGGGCCAAGACCAAAGTTCAGAAGCTGATTTCCGACACAGCACCCCAGGGTATTGAAACTCAAGGTCACACTGCGGAGGACAGCAACGAATTCATATATCTCGGTAGCAGCTGAGTCCCGATATGTCAAGGCGGATCGAACTAGCTGCGTTCGTTATGCACGACCTGCGACGTGTGTGGAGTAATGGCAGGATCTCTCTCGGGACAAAAATCCCCATCTACCTGTCCTGCATGGTAGCAGTCCTGCTTTACGACTTCGAAACCTGGACATTGCAGAAACATGACACGTCGAGAGTGGAAGCCTTTCACGTGCGCAACCAGCGGCGTATCCTGGTCATCCTATGACATGACTACATCCGCAACATGGAGGTCTCTGCTAAAACAGGCCTCCACCCAATATCAGAAACAATTGATAGGCGCCGAGTTTCTATGTTCGGTCATGTTGTACGGCTAGACCAGAAAACCCCTGCCCACAAAATACTACACAAATATTTCCTCAGCACCAAAAGTCTTCCCCCGACAGGCTGAAGGCGCAGAAGAGGCCGTCTCCGAACAGAATGGCTCCGGCAAGTAGCAACCTCTTCGTCCATCCTGGACGAGGCCTGGAACCACGCCACAGCTGTGGGTCATGCATGTGGCCGACTGACACAGCGGACCTCAGACACCTAAGTGAATATTATTATAATTGTGCCGTTTCCGCTGGCCACCGCTTGCTCTCTTGCCATTTTGCAATTCACCATAAAGCACCTCTTTTGATATACGTTGATCCAACATGCGTACCGCATGGTCACCCCATCTCACTTGTGCTGCACATATCATGGTGTGTATACTGGACATGCCCGATCGAGCTAGTACATCTGTATTTGGCACTATGTCCTGTCATCTAATCCTCAGTAGTTTCCGAAGGCAGTGCATGTGGTAGTGGTTAAATTTCCCGACATGTTGACTTTAGACGGCCCAGGTCACACGCGTATAAAAGGGTAGGTTGAACAACTGCAGCGTATACCTTCATTTTTGTTTGATCTCCTGTCCCAATCTTCTCAGACGTCACTCTATGTTTGATTCAAGTTTAATGTTAACTACAATTTGCGAGTCTCCAATTATTATTTTTCTTTTTCTTCTTCTTCTTCTTCTTCTTCTTCTTCTTCTTCTTCGTTCTCAATCTCCCGCTACCAAATCCTGAAAAGGGCTTTGGATGTAGCCGGAACTTGTCCGGAGAGCCGAAAGCGTTGTGTCGTAGTTAACAGCTTGACTGCGATATTTGCACCTTTCTGTCAGACACATACGACTTCAGCAGTCATTTTTTGATACTAAGATAGCCTTCTCTCTTCGATCCCTTCTCCATAGCCAGTCTGCTCTGTTGCAGTTTGTTATCCAGGATTACCACGTGAACATGTAGAAGGGCATTGTCAGCTCTGGTTCGCTGGCCCTGACGATATGGGTCGCTGACCGCTGCATCTCATGCGCTGCTCAGCATCTTGATCCAGAGTCGCCAATTATTCGACTGCAGCTCAGTCATTCTGCAGGTACTATTCTGTGGTTTTAAAATGTACCCCATATTATTATTGTCATCACAAACGTCATTTCGAAGCTTAGGTCTCAGCTATTCTGTTGCAATTAACTTCAGCATGACCTGAACAACAGATCTACACACGTACTGAACGCTTTAGCCCTCTATCCACTCATCCATTCTATTTTTGCCGAAACAAGGCGTCATGGTCAATGACTGGTCTGCTTAATTAATGAGGTTTCAGATAACCAGATCAAAAGTAAAGTAAGTGGTATGTCCTCTGCATAACATTGCTCTTGATCTTACAACTGCCAACTTATTTGATTGTTATAAGTTTCTTAGCAGGAGTGCAATGCGGTAGGCTGCTATTACTTTCCGTACGTGGAAAAGCGATCGTACCAAGAAAAACTGCCTGTCTGCCAATCTGGACATGGCGTAAAGATAAGTAAATTGTCATACTGGAAGTTTCTATCATGTAGATACTTGACGTTCCACACGGCAATGACCCTGCTTTTTTTTCTTTTTTTTTTTTTGCGTTCGCCTTATTTATATATTCCACAAGGCGTGTGTGCGTTACACTGTGGTTTTTATTTTGCGCCTGTCGGCCCAGTGCATCCGACTTCAGCATGCATTTTATGTCTGCTTCCTCCTGCATTTTCTAAGGGTTTTTCTAACGGCCGGTGCTGTGATGGGGATCGAACCCAGCACCTTCTGGTTGTGAGCCGTGCCACTTAACCACTAGGCCACGCCGTCCCCTGACTCTGCTTTTAACTCTAGCCGAGAAGGTATATCTTGGTTAATTATCACACATAAAATATCATATACGTAAGTGGCGATATCCATAGTACACGGATAAGACAACGGAAGTGGGAAAGTATTATTACGAGTTATATAATGCACATGCATCGAAAAATGAATGAAAAGACCACAAGTCAGCTTATCGATCACAGTAATTTCCATGAAGACAGACGAAGAGAAAGGGCTAGTCAATATCTTGCCTAGACGGACACATGAGACAGAGATGCCCGTCAGAAACTTCGAAACAGAATTATTTTAAACTCGGCTAGCAGGGAAGAGGTTCATGTTGACCTCATCACTGAGGCTGAGGTAGCAAATAGCCTACGTACCTTGGAAGGAAAAATATCGTCTGGTCAGGCACAACATACTGATCAGACATGTTAGGGTCAGGCAAAATAAATTGGTCAAGACCCTCACCTCGGCTTCCTCGTAGCCATTCCTGGAAACGGACTATTTTCATGACAGTCTGGCTAACGAGATGGGAGATCGAAGTGATCCGCGTAGTAAAGAGCGACACACAAATGCAGCCAATCATAGCATAACCGCATGGAGGACCCTTGCCAACCTTCATCAGCACAATCTGCCACTTAACGTCCTTTTCATGGCGCAGAAAAGAGTAATCATACTCATTGTGGGCATTCAACAACAACAACCAACACGAACATCACCCTGGACGTAATCCAACACATCCGACTTCAGCAGCCATTTTAAGAGTACCACGTTGTGTCTCCTCTTTGATCCCTTCTCCCTAGCCACCCTGCTCTGTTGTAGTCTGTTATTAAGGATTACCGCGTGGAGGTGTAAAAGAGTCATGACAGCTCGTGTTCGCTGATCCTGTCGCTGGCAGTCAGCTATGAGTCGCTGACCGCTACAGCTCATGCATTGCCTATTACAAATATGATGAGATTTGAAAAAGTGGGTTGAGAACAGAGAGAAATGGCTGCTGGCTGAGGTAACATTTTGCTTGTCATATTTTATTGATAAATGTGTTTAAGGCCATTACATTATACTTTTGTTTCTATTAATTTGTCTGTTCATTACCAACAAATCCATCAATCTACGGAGCACAGGTTTTCATCAAATACACGGCCAGTGCTTTTGACCTGTGTGTTCATTATAATTTTTTGTGTAGTTGATTTTATCTTTTTTTTTTAAGTAGCATGTCCTTTGCAAAATGTTGCTTCTAACAATCGCCAACCTACTTGACTGTTACCAGTTTCTTGGCAAGTGAGCAGTACGGTAGGTTGCCATTACTTTCCGTACGTGCAGGAGCGGGAAAAACCATGTCTGTCACTTTTTAATTTGTATTCGTCCTCATGCACAACCAGTCTCAATTGTCTCCGACAGCATGAAAAGCAGGTGACAGTGTTATTATTCTTATCTCCATTCTAAGTGGTATCGGGGTTGGAAAGAATATAATCACTGTAACAATCCAAGCATGCGATAAAAGGCGAATAGATATGCTTGCACGTGAGACTAGTAACTTCATCATGTAAAACCATTGGATTTGAAATCACTGCTGCAAACGTTTGGATATAGACTTCATGTAAAGGGATCAGCTGTAGTGGTAGGTCTATACTTTGCTTGGAGAAAAAAGATGAATCATCATCGTCATCATT
This sequence comes from Ariolimax columbianus, assembly GCA_036924085.1. Lineage (NCBI taxonomy): Eukaryota > Metazoa > Mollusca > Gastropoda > Stylommatophora > Arionidae > Ariolimax > Ariolimax columbianus. Next base: position 33,269,435 of record JAVGWX010000001.1, on the reverse strand, counting down.
CTTTGCTCCCTTTTCAGGTCATTGTAACACTAAGGTGATAACTGACACTGTGACAGAAATACAAATATAATCTATCTTACTTTAAACATATTTTAACGGCTGTCACATTATTGACGTTTCCATAGCCGTAAAGCAGGTCACAAAGCTTGATGTTAACAAACTTTATTGAACATAAATACACGATTTTAACTTTGTTAATTGGTCTTTAATATAAAATGCAAAAGAAACAAACAACCATTGCAAGTAAAATAACAATTAGGTAATAATTAATCAGCAGTGATAAACATTTCATCTACTTGGGCAGCAAAATGGCTCTAGACGGAGACACAGTAACTAAAATCTTCACTCGAATCTCTTTGGCCACATTTGCATTTAACCAATTAACAAGTATCTGGAAGTCGAAAACACTGAGCAAATATATCAAACTAAGGCTGTTCAACTTCAAACTCAATATCAATATTAACATATGGACATGAAAGCTGGAAAAGGGCCAACTCTTGAACATTTGTTGAATGCATTTGAAAATAAATGTCTTAGAAAATTGTTGAACATTGACTGGAAAGAATTTTAAACAAACAAATAAGATTAGAGATCAAACAGCAATATGTTACTATTATCATAAGGAACAATTGTTGGGCGTACATTGTACACATTCTTTGAATGGACAGCAACAGACTTCCAGTCCAAGCGATTATGTGTAGAAAAAGTGGCACCTGAAAGAAGGGGCAATTCAAGGAGGACACTACGCAGGACAATCACTAAAGAGGCCACCAAGGGTCTCAACAGCAGACATAAACTAGAAACAGAAGAGCATTGAGTTTTTCCTTATGTACCATGTTTGGCGCTAAAATAATGTAGATAGATAGATAGATAGATAGATAGATAGATAGATAGATAGATAGATAGATAGATAGATGGATGGATGGATGGATGGATGGATGGATGGATGGATAGATAGATAGATAGATAGATAGATATAGATATAAAGATAGATACATATATAGATAGATAGTATTAAACCAATAAATAATTTATTTACTTACTTACTTAACTTTTTAAAAGTTAACTTTGATTACTTAACTACACATTCTTCCGCGGTGGTTATATAGTTGCGTGTTCTGACTTCGCCCCCAAGATCTCTATACTATGGAGGTCCAGTGGGTAATAAGCTTTCCTTATAATTATAGCCAGATTTAATTATATATATATATATATATATATAGATATATAGATATATATATATATATATATATATATATGTGTGTGTATTTTATTTTAATATTTGAATTCAAACGGATACAAGTTTAGTTTATGAACCATGTATCTAACCACATCATATCCGTGCGACCCATCCCACCCCCAACCATATTTTATAAAAGTAAATAAGCCCATAAATATATAGAGAGGCCAGAAAATGCATCTCTGTGTGGAGAAGAGACTTTTTATTTAAGCCCCACTTATAAATGTAATTTTAAAATGTAAGTATCTAGAGTTGAAGATACTGTTCTTTACTGCATAATACAGAAATGTTGATAGTGAACATAAACAATTCAGAAGCAATTGAGGCCTCTGAATTAAGAAAGCAAGAAAACGGTATACTTCGTGTAAATGAATCAAACGGACAAACACAGATTTCATGGAAAAATTGAAAATACAATTAGAAATAATAATTTGATCAATAAAATACTTTCAGCTGCAAAGAGATATTTTCATTTAAACTATAATTTCAAGAAGGTTTTAAGATAAAGGCAACAGGATGGCAGTGTTGTATAAGGTAATGAAACAGCTAATAGAGTGTTTCTTTCCTTCCAGTACACATTAACATAATGAGAAAACACAAACAAATTCTGAAAATATTCAATGTTATGAACAATTCCTCACTTAAAACTACAAATGCCATAATTGATATCCATGGTAACAACCAGCAAGTCTTAGATGACCCTTGTACTATACGATATAGTGATCAAAACATATATTTCCTCAATTGTGAAATAGCATGATTTAGATCAAGTCATGTAGATTCAATGGTCTCTGATAATACTTAATACTTATTATTGTTTCAGTGCAAAGACTCATAAAACCAATTGCATAATCACAGAGGAATGTCATTAGGAACTCTTAAAAGTATAATATTGCTATTGTTCTCAAACTGATGTTTCTTTCTCACCAGTTGAATGCCTCTTGTTTAGCATTAATTGCATGGTTGATCTGAGGATAGTTGAAGAAATATCAAGAGTAGCATTCTACAAATTTTGAGGAAAACATTTTAATATATATATATATGCTTATTTTTATCTATCTATATCTATATCTATCTATCTATCTATCTATCTATCTATCTATCTATCTATCTATCTATCTATCTATCTATCTATCTATCTATCTATCTATCTATCTATCTATCTATCTATCTATCTATCTATCTATCTATCTGTCTGTCTGTCTGTCTGTCTGTCTGTCTGTCTGTCTGTCTGTCTGTCTGTCTGTATGTCTGTCTGTCTGTCTATCTATCTATCTATCTATCTAAATATCTATCTTCAGTCCACTTATGTCGTTAGACGTCGTGGGGAGGTACGACCTCCTTTGTTTCATATTTTTTTGGCAGGTGAAAATCCACTGGTGACTTGCCAGGTCAATCCCAGCATCCCTGGAATATACCATATTTTTTAGACTGGTGGAGATGGAAGCGTTAATTAGAGCAAGGTAGACCTATAGCCTGTCAGGCGCCATCTAAGCCGCTCCGCTAACCACATAACCAATACCTTTTTTTGCGACATATTCTCTGTGGGGCGAGAATCTCTAGAATAATTTGAGTCGATTTTTTACTTGAATTTTGCCCGAGCAGCGGCCGTTAGACCTACTCTTTTCGATTTCCAAATGCTAAAGTATTTTTAACGTGCGCGCCACTGAACACGGGTATCTGATCTCAATAATCAGATATCAGGGAAATATGTACCGGATTATTCATGTGAAAAAAATCCCGGCGTCTGATTTTATCAAGCGCTCTAAGGGTACACACTTGCTACCGCTGTATATGATGTATGTTATGTCAGTGCTGGAAAGAGGCCACTATACCTCAAGATATAAAAGATGCATAGTTTGTAACATATACACAAATAAAGAGGACAGAAGTAACAGTAATAACTATCAAGGCGTCTTTTTTTTTTAGTGTTGTAGGCAAAGTCTTCACAAGAGTAACCTTACTACGGTTGTAAAAATTGACTGAGCCTGTCTATCCAGGATCACATTCAGGTCTGACAGATCAACGATCGATACAAGTTTTTCTTTCCGACAACATCAGGAAAAGTCACACAAGCAGAATTAGCCATTATATATCGCTTTCATTGACCTGACAAAGACATTTGATTTGGTTAGCAGTGAGGAACTCTAAAAATCCTCTCTCTAAAAATGGCTGCCCAAGCAAACTGCTATGACCAATAATATCGTTCCACGAGGCCATGAAAGGAACAGTTCAATTTTATTGTAGGATATCACAACCTTTGATATTTACCTTCATCGACTAAAAAAACTTTTGATCCGGTAAACCACATTTTGTCTTGCGTTCACAATTGGAACAAGGTGGCAATCCTGGTTATATAAGAATTTCTGGTCAACAATTATATGAACTGCACTACCATGTTTCGTCCCTTCCAATGTCCAATTGTGGTACCAGTTCAGAAAGGTAATCCTATCTCACCGAATCTCTTCTCTGCATGTTTGGAATTAGTCATCAGCCGATGCAACTGGTACACCTTTGGCATCTATATTGATAGTAGACACCTCAATCACCTTCGATTTGCCGACGACATAGCGTTCATTACAGAGTTAGCAGCAGAAGTCAACTAAATAATGCAGCTACTCGACGGCGAGTGCAGGAAAGCGGACTGGAGAGGAATTGCTCAAAGACCAAAGTGTTGCAAAATCGTTTCGCCAATTGTGATCTAGTCTTCCTCGGCAGCGCAATTAGAGAATGTCAACGAGCACATCTATCTTGGGCTCCTCCTCAATATGGAGAACAACCTGAACCTAAACTGATAAGATGTCTCTACACTGGCTGGACGGTCTTCTCGTCCATTAACACGGTTCTGGACGGTTGTCAAGATCAGAACCTACAAGCCTCTCTTCAATTCAATTGTGCTCCCTGCGATGTGCTATGATGATGAAACATGGACACTCATAAAAATTACCGGAGTACAAATTGAGAGTGATCCAGGTCTCTCTTGAGAGACGCTTGGTCGGAATCCCTCTCCGGATCCAACGCATATAAAATAGAATTCGAGGTGGTTTAATACAAGCTTATAAGAATCAAAGGAATGGATAAAGTAGATTATAACAAGTTTTTCAAAATACCCCCGCCTACAAGAACAAGAGGGCACAGCCACAGATTAATTAAAGAAAGATCCAGATTAGATACCAGGAAATATTTTGTTAGTTAAAGAGTGGTCAATGCTTGGAATGCATTGCCACAAGACAAAGGGGAGGTATGATCAATTAATGCATTCAACAATAGATTGATTGCGCAGTTATTTTTAGATCAAGTGAATGTAAAAGAAACTGGTTGTATACAGACTCTGCAGAGTATTCTAAACCAGTAAAAACACGTTACGTTAGGCTGTCCCCTACAGTCAGCGTGAACTCCAGAGGTTGATGGATTGCTTCTATCAGGTTTGCAAAGATTTTAGTCTCGCGATAAGTCTCAATTAAATACATGTGCTAGGACCGCACGTAGATGCCATGTCAACTCTTAGCACAGATAATTATGAATTGGCAGGTGTGCGCCAATTCACATACCTGGGGTCCCTTATCAACGACACGCTCTCTATAGGCCAAGAAATAGACAGTAGCGCTGATAAAGTTGCTGCTACATTTGCTCATATCACAACACGTGTTTGGGAAAATCAGAAACATATAATTAAAACCAAGACCACATGTCGTCAGCTTTCTCCTATATGGTACCAAAACTCTGGCAAACTATGCCGAACAACAGAAAAGGCTTAACACCTTACATCTATGGTGCCTGTAATCAATTCTTGGAATTACATGGAGGGACAGAGTGACAGATGCAGAGGTGCTTTATTGCAACGGGCTCCCAAACATTTAAACTCTCCTTAGGCAACACAGACTATGATGGCTTGGTCATGTTTGTGGTATGAAAGATGGTCACATCCCCAGATATCCTCTATAACCAGTTGAGAGATGACAAAAGAACAGTCAGCCGACCACAGCTGAGGTTCAATGCTATATGTAAGCGTGACATGATGGCACCGACACCCTAGGAAGACGAAGTTGCAGACCGATCCAAGTAGAAATGCTACTTTGAAGAGCCACTTCACGTTGGGTGAAAAGATGCTCTTACAAAACAGAGACATGAAACAACATCGTAGCAGGATTGAAAGACAACCATAAACTCATGATTAGAGTTACCATTCCATTCTATCATCAATCATGACTGAAAGGAGTTCTTCTTTTTCTTCTTCTTCTACTTCTTACCACCTACTTCTTACCACCTACTGCCTACTACCTACTACTTACTACCTACTGCTTGCTACCTACTGCTTACTACCAACCTCCGCTACCACTACTATTACTACTACTACTACTACTTCTACTACTACTACTACTACTACTACTACCATTCCTACTACTGCTCAAACATATTGTAATGTATGTGTCCACAATCTTTTGAGGCATGCTATATGATAATAAATACCACATTTATTAACATCATATACGAGCGTCATTACAATGTAATAAGTGCACCGAGTGCACTTTTCTTATACAAGCATTCTTCACACATCTAAAATTTAATGTGAATATAATTACTATAGTGCGTTTCATAGTGTTTGCCGCTGTATAAAATTGAATATATCAGCTTCCCTTTACAAAAATTATTCAAATTTTTAATATAACCTGCAGATCACTATGTCCCAAAAGTGAATTTTTTTCATGCACACAAACATTTGGTATCAAAGCTTCTTTTTTATGGTATACAAAGACTAGCCTTCCTAATGAAACCAGAATTTTGAATTGATTACACCTTCATTACAGTGAGCATTTTTTTTAAATAACATTTTCCACGTGTTTCACAAAATCTTTCCAACTTAACACAAAGCGCACTCAGAGCCAACTGTAGTAGGCCATGGATCACTGATTTTTAATAGTTCTAGGGAGTTATCCGGTGTGCATTCAATGTGCCGATACAAATTGTGACATAGGCGTAGTATAACTAATTGTTAACGTTTGCAATTAGAATGAGTCTGAAAGTAACGTTTTCTACACTCCATACAATTGCAATAAAGATGTATCAATATTTTTGTAGATAATTTAAGCGTTGTAAACTATATCATAGTATCTCAAACCCTGAAAAGAGAACTATTCACGCTTTGGGTTCAAATAAATGGTCATTTAATCAATTGCTCCAAGACTATGAAAGTTCGTATTCCATCAAGACAAATACATAAGGAAGAAAGAAAAGGGTAGGTAGCTTTGAATGGGATGTGGTTAGAAGAGAGATTTGTAGAATTTTGATTCCAAAGAAACAGTGACACTAAGGAAACTAACGTCTCGTCTGACAACACAGAATGACATTGATGTATCAACAGCTACATTGTGGAGAACTGTAAAGGGCATAGGCTTTACCTTTAGAAAGAAGGCTAAAGAACGTAAAATGCGTAAACAGTGTTATAATATTGTGTATGAGGATGAAACTGACATAAATGCTTACCACACAAGTGAAAAGGAATGGCAGTAAGCGGATGGAAGAATTAAAAGATTAATACAAGTGACAAAGGGCAGCGCTTGATCATAGCACATGCAGGTAGCAGACAAAATGTGAGGACCATGTCTTGAAGGAGGAAGAGGGCTATTGGAAACAAGATGGAATGTCTTTCGATCAACTGAGAGCAGTCATCAATTTATTGGAATCTCCTTTGATTAAGTGAGAAATTAACTTACATGTTTGTTTGCAGAGAAATATAAGTTTCCATGACCTTGGCAAAACGGTCCTTCTCAGGGCTACCCCAATCAGTTAGAAGATGGATCTCAGAACTGATTTATAACCATTTATTGTTTGCTCAAAAGTCTATTTATAAACCTGGACCAATCCATCTGAAGTATGTACTTGCTATGTTCTATATATCATGTGCTGTTATATATTCATACATTCTTTCTCCAAACTGCGCAGTTACTTCTTACAGTTCCTTAAACACATGAAATAAATTACAAAGGAAATTGTGTGTTACCTAATGTAGAAAATCTCATTCGAATTGGAGGGACCAATGCATAAAGACAGACAATTTTTTTAAATTTATGGTAAATTAATTGCTAACACAGATTAAAGAAACTAGCCGCTTTAAGAAAACGGCAATACCTGACAAAATGTAAATTATAAAGTCGTTGGGACATTGGACATATAAGACCACATGCAAAAAATAATGTTTATCGGTACAACGGTTATTGAGATATTAGACGGCAATTGACGGCAACCATTGTGAAATGGACAAAAGCATTGTTTGTTTACCGTTTGTCTTCCTCTGAGACAAATTCACATATCTGGGCAGCACGCTGTCGAGATCTGTCAGCCTACTAGAATGCCTTTGGTAGAATGCGCTTGTTAGTCTAGGCACGTCGTGGCATCAGCGTCAAGACCAAACTCAAAGTCTACCGTGCAACCATCATTCCAACCCTACTAAACGCTTGCGAAAGCTGGACTGTATACTCTGGACATGCAAGAAGGTTAAACCACTTCCACACAGGTTGCCTGAGGCGAATATTCCACATCCCATGGCAAGATCGTGTCACTGACATCGAAGTTCTCTCGAGGGCTAACATGCCCAGCATCCATGCACTGCTAGAAAAAACACTAGGATGGGCCGGACACCTCGTCCGTATGTCAGACGAGCGGCTCCCAAAGAAGATTCTCTACGGCAAGCTGAGAGAGTAATGGTGCGAGAGAGGGCGCCCAAAGAAACGTTTTAAAGACGGTCTGAAGGACTCACTGAAAAGTTGCCAGATAGACATCGACACTTAACTTAACATCTTTATACTGGTTTAGAAGACCCTGCAGAGTCTGTATACAACCAGTTACATTTACATCACCTTGCTCTGGGAATGTCTCGCGTAAAACAGATCTGACGAGAAGTGCAGTCAAATCGGGTGTAGCTATCGGCGAAGACGACCGTGTTGTGAAAGCCCAGAGCAGACGCGAAATCCGGAAATTCCGAACTGCGGGAACACCATCACCTCTACAAACTCGTGTGCCCGATTTGTAGCAGATGTTTTCGTGCCCGCATTGGCCTGTTCAGCCACAACAGGGAAATCTATGACAAGGATGATGTCGGCGGTCCTCATCGACAACGATGGACATCTATTATTGTGGTAGGAGCATAAACTGATTGTGCGATTTAGATGTTAATGGAGTTATTATCAATGTCATTAAACATTTGTGGTGACGCGTGGGCTAGTGGTTAAGTGACACGGCTCACAATCTGGGTTCGATACCCATCACAGCACCGACCGTTACCCCGAGGAAGCAAACCCTTAGAAAATACAGGAGGAAGCAGACCCTTACATCAAATGTATGCTGAAGTAGGATGCACTGGGTCGACAGGCACAAAATAAAAACCACAGTGCAATGCACACCACCGCCTTGGGGAATAGAAAAATAAGGCAAAAGCAAAAAAAATGAAACATTTGTAATAATTGTTCTGATAATAATAGTGGTAGCTTTTCTGGAAGGAGTTATTGTGAAAGACATTATTTATCGGTGAATATATATTGGGAAGGCACCTTTTAACACAAAATGGAGTAGATGCTGAAGAAACTATGGAAAGCAAGAATGGATGATCTAAGGAAATTGCACTCTGATAGTAGTATTCTGAAAAATCTGGACACAATTATGCAATTTCAGTAACACTAAGAAAGGTTATAGTATCCCATCAGCAACACTGCATACTCATATGCAAATACAAATGGTGAAATGAGCAATTGTATGAGTGCTTGAACACCATTTAGAATGAGCAATGTCACACTAGAGAAATATAGCAGGAATATCAATACAAAAATATTTTCAAAAATATCCAAATAGGCACTGTTTCCTACTGCCCACTTGTCATCAACCTTACTGGCTCTTTTCATTGCTGATTACTAACTACGAGGGTAAGTCTGTAAGTAGGTCACACACTGATAAGGGACAGCTGAAAAATGTAGTTGGTAATTTCTAAAATTAATTAATATTAAACACAATAGCAAGGACGTGATTGTGAAACTGTATAAAGCATTATGTGTACAGGTGCAGAGTTCTTGTTATAGAGAGGGTATAAACATGTTGGAAGGGATACAAAAAAGAGCGACAAAGCTGATAGTGGGATACCAGAATTACAATTATGAAGAAAGACTGAAAAACCGACTTACAGTGTCTAGAAATGATAAGAATTTGAGGTGACTTTACAGGTTTATAAGATAATAAAAGAAACGAATAAATTAGATTATAACAAGTTTTTCAAAATACAACCACCTGCAAGAACAAGAGGGCATAGTTACAAATTAACTACATAAAGTTCCAGATTAGATATTAGGAAATATATTTTTAGTTGTGGTGAATGCTTGGAATGCATTGCCACAGGAAGTAGTAGAGGCAGGGACAATTAATGCATTTAAGAATAGATTGGATGCACATAACTTATATAGCAAGAAAATGTAAATGAAACTGGTTGTAAACAGACTCTGCAGAGCCTTCTAAACAAGTATAAGTACGTTAAGTTAAGGCATCATTATATTGTAGTAACATTCAACTTTGGGATTAATGTAAGTTGTAGATGCTAGATGCACATACAAGTGCGCAATTCAAATTCAAAATGGAATCCATGCTTACAGAATGTAAAATCAAAGAACAGTTTGTTGTTGCCTGATTTGTTTGGGTTTTTTATTGGGGGAGGGTGGGGTGGGGGGGTGTTAACTTCTTGAACATCCACCTTACAGCCCTTATTTAGAGAGCCCAGAAAGGTTTCTATCTATTTGGATACATTGAAGGGAAACATTTTAAGAATAAAAAAGAGGTTGAATGTCGCTGACACAGCAGACCAAAGACTTCTATGCTACAGGTTTTGGTGCACTGATAAAGCAATGGGATAAGTGTATCAACATTGGCAGAAATTATGTTGAGAAATAAGGGACAATGTATGTACAATAATAAATGGTTTTCAAGTTTGAATTTTTTTTTAAAAATAGGCATTTGTGACATATTTACTGACTTGCCCTCATATGTGGTCTGTTATATGTTGCCTCTATCGTTCATCAAATAGTTCATTTAGTTATTATATCCACCGTTTTGGTATATCTGTATATAAACAAAATTTATGAGAGCTGTCGTGCCATCCTGAAATACAATCAAAGACATATTTGTACGTTAATGGGTCTCTTAATTAATGTTTCTCATTATATATTTATGTGTGTCTATGCATTATATCTAAGACTTTCTCTGTGAACTTTCTCATAATTTAAATGGTAGTGTTTGTGCCTTTATCTAAGACAAAACCAAACTTTTTACTGCCTACTTCTGATTTTATTTATATTTCTACTCTTGCAGTAAAATATCCTAACAGTATTTTAATCAATTTGGATATTTGTGTTAATGTTTACATTTGATCATTACAGGATTCCTTACAAGTGGTTTTAATATTTAAATGTCAGTGGATCGATCACCAGGGATGAATTTGTTATTTGTCTTTAAGGAGTTTTTGTTAATCACCACAGTCCCAAAATGTCCCACAGACTCATGGACTTCTGATGTTGAATTAATATCCTGAATTCTGGTTGTGCTATTTAGCATATTTGTCCTAAATATTATCATCATCATCATGTAGCATGTCCTATGTAGGAGGTCGCTCCCATCACAGTCTGTCTGAAAGAAACTCGTTCCCTTGCCAAAACACCAGCTTCCGCCACTGTCATACTCAGGCATTCCTGGGTATCTTGGTGCCATCGTCTTCTTGGTCTACCCCTTCCTCTTTTGCCTGGCACCATACCTTCCATCACCGTTCTCTCAAGACCGTTGTGTCTCTTGATGTGACCAAAGTATTTGCATTTTCTAGCCAAAATGGAATTGATAAACCAGTTCTCCGCTATGCTCAACTCTTGCCGAATGTCTACATTTGTTTTTTTCTCTGTCCAGGGTATTCTGAGAATCTTTCTGTAAAATTTTGACTCGAAGGATTCGATTCTTTGTCTAGAAGTTTTTGTAATCGTCCATGCTTCACAGCCATAAGCTATCGTTTTGTTGGTGCCCTGCCATAATTTCTTCAGGCTGTTCAGTCTCTGCATTACCATAGCTAGTCTTCTTCTGATTTCTTTCGAACAGTCACCATTTTTGTCAATTCTGGAGCCCAGATATTCAAAATGTGTGACCTGATCTATTTCCTCACCACCCACTGTAAATTTATGCTGACATTGTGTTTTATCGGTAGTCATTATCTTTGTTTTAACGGTGGTCATTATCTTTGTTTTGTTTATGTTTATGAACAGATTTTGATCTTTACTATGTCCATTAACGGCTGAAAGTAGCTGCTCTAGCCCTTCTGCACTTCTTGATAGTATCACTCTGTCATCTGTGTATCATAACTCTGGAATCTCGTACCCCCCAATCGTAAATAGGTCGAAACTTTCAATGTTCTCATCTTCTCGAATATTTCTCATTATACATCTATGTTGTACAGATAAGGTGAGAGGATACATCCCTGTCGGACTCCCTTTTGTACTGCAAACCAATCTGATTTTGCCCAGATACTCGGACAGCGGCTTGTTGATCTTGGTATAACGTTTCAATGAGATGGACTATATGCAAAGGAAACCCCATTTCCTTCATGATTCTCCACAGATTTTAATGTTTTACCGTGTGAAGGCATTAGTGTAATCAATGAAAAATATCAGCAGCAAAAAAACTGAACATGCTAAGCAGTTAAATTTGCTACTTAAATCTGAAATTCAGCTTGAAGAATACATTGATCATAAAAGATATGTCTTGAAAATTAAGACGTGATACATCATGCTGAAAAGACAGTGAACAGACAAGATATCTATGCAAGAGACATTTAACTGCTTACAATTTTTAAAAAAAGGATAAGACAACTTGAAACAGAACAAAAGGGATGATCTAGGCAGTAAAGAAAATATGAATGACAGAACAAATATTTGAAAACGCTCAGACTTAAAAGCCATTGTTGAAAAATGAGAGTCTATCTCTCACTCACATGTACAAAAATGACAAAACATGAACAAGTTTCATGACAAGTAAATATTCACTTGAACAAGCAGTTATCATTAGCATGTATGTTATTCTATGCAGAATCAATAGCACTGCGCTCCAGACAAACATATAGATGTTTGGTCACATTCATCAGCTCAGACAGAAAGTGAAGGGCCTTCTCACACTTGAGCATCCCAGTTAGCTATGTTCCTAATATAGCTACCCAAGCTGTGGGGGGGGGGCACTGGAAAGGGGCTAGACTAAGAATGGTAGCAGCTGGGCTGGTGGTCCTCAAGAGTGCAAAAAAACAGACTACCTAACTCAACGTCTTTATACTAGTTTAGAAGACTCTGTAGAGTCTATACACAACTAGTTTCATTTACATTTTCTTGCTCTAAAAGCTATGCATATCCAATTACTTCATAAATGCATTAATTGTTCCTGCCTCCACTACTTCCTGTGGCAATGCATTCCAAGCATTCACCACTCTCTGACTGAAAAATTATTTCCTAATATCTGATCTGGACCTTTCTTTAGTTAGTTTGTAGTTATGCCCTCTTGTTCTTGTAGGTGATTGTATTTTGAAAAACTTGTTATAATCTAATTTATCCATTCCTTTGATTCTTATAAACTTGTATTTAGTCACCTCGAATTCTACTCATGTCTAGACACTGTAGGCCGGTTTTCTGAGTCTTTTCTCATATCCAATGAGAGAAAAACTCTTCACAATGTCTGAACAGATGGAGATCAAGAACACAGAAGTATAGGACATGCAAGGACAATACCGCGAACAGAAAAGACAACCTGCAGCATTGCAGGAAGATTGGGGGCAGCCAAAGGCTAGAGAAGGCAAACCCCAAAAAATCAAAAGCTGATGCATGATGCCAGAGAGTGCAAAATAAGGTGCAATGTACCTCATGATAGCATGCAGAGTTACACAACGGATTATAGATATGGTGATCTGCCTTTGAATAGTGCCAAGCTCTATGCCTCCCAGGGACCTACCTCAAGCTACTGGTGGTCACTCTGACCCTGACTGAGAGCCATAAAGGAAAACAGAAGGAAAATAGTACAGAACTCACTAGAACCAAGAAGACTAAATATCCTGTAGCACTCCAATGTCCAAAGAGAACCAACCAACTCGGCCTACAAAAACGGTGTGCGGAAAAAAAATTTTTTTGAACGGAGTTTATTTTGTTTTTTGTTTTTTTTTGCTTAGATGTTTGCCTCACTAGTTTCTACTGGCGGAGGCGTGCCATTTTCCACCATAGACCGTCAATAGGAGATATATGGCATCCGAAAGAAAAACTAGTAATAGAACAGCAACGTGGATTCAGACAACATAGATCAACAAAAGACCAGGTGGCCTATATTGCACAAGAGATCAAGGATACCTTTTAGGAAAATAATCACACATTACCGGTCCGGTGTGGATAGACATGGAAAAGACATTTGACAGGGTCTGGAAAAAGGGACATGATAAGCTCTTCATAATGGGAATAAAAAGGCATCTATATAACTGGATATGACATAGCCTGCAGAATAGAGTAGCAAGAGTCTAGGTACAGGAGAAATGCAGCAGGAAGATTACACTAGAACAAGGTGCTTCACAAGAAGGAGTATTGTCATCTATGCTCTTTCTGATCTTTATATGGAAGATATCTATACTAAAGTACATGCTGCAATGTGTGCGCATACCTTGACACAGTTGCGCATACCTTGACACAGTTGGCAAGAGAAGTGCCAGTGGCAGTTGCAATTAATAGAATGCAATAGAATAACTGTGGAAACTAGAGAACTGGACAACGCTAGGATTGCTAACAATTAACGAGAAGAAAATAATATATACAAGTCTTAAGTTTATCAAACAAGAAAGAGACCATGTCATCCCAAATACATGATCACATATTTCCATCAAAACAAAACTCAACGTGTCTGGGAATTACCCTGGATAGCAGAATTACATGGACCATACAAATAAAACGTTTAAAAAAAGAACGAGCTGCTGAATGGGTATAAAGAAAAAGCTAGCAGGAACAAATAGAGGTGCAGATAACAAAATCCTGAAAAGACTATACACAGGAAGAATCAGCCCAGTACTAGTGTGGCATCATGGCTCGGGCTACTGCAATGAGAATACACTTTGGTAGGATAAGTAAGTTCAGAACCAAGTCACAAGCTTCACTGGAACCATGAAATCCACGCCGTAGAGGCAGTTCAAACAATGACAGATCTCCAGTTGATAGAGGATAGACAGGACATAAACGTAATGCAGCAGGCAGAGAAATACAAGTGACTCCTGAACCACACAATGCACCAAAGAATGAACAGTCAGAGAAAGTGCAGACTTAAGAAACTTTGAGACAAACTCAAAGGGACTAGCACTCAGGGACACAGTGATGTCACAAACAAAACTCAAGCTCATGCAGCTAGTTAGCACTATCCTTCCCAGGGTATGCACACCTCCAGAACTGAAAGAAAAAAAAAAAGGGGGTCAAATAAAAATGAGTGCAGATACACCTGGGGAAAAAATACATTACAGCAGAATACACATACACATGCATATATAGATGGCTCAGCAACAAATTCCAGGTCACCCGGGGCAGAAGAGGAGTGGTGATCAGATAAATTAACTACCAAAAGGTAAACCCGGTCCTAGCCACAAACAAGTTCTCAAGCAACTTCAGAGCCAAAATAGCAGTAAAAATGACCATATAACACTAAAACCCTACATGGGTCAAATCATCGTACTAGAGAGCTAATAATAATGTAGACGAGTTGAACGAGAAGAAGGAGGTAAAACGGAAAGCTACAAATTCCTTTTAAGCGTTAGCTAGGGAGTCCTAAGCGAGCGATGGGAGGAATTCATTACAGGCGTGAGTAATGATAATACCCCCCAGAAGTTCTGGCACATGCATCGGATGATGAAAGGGAAAGACTACAAGCCAGCTTATCACCAACATTCAAGACACCACAGAAAGTTTCATGAAGACTGACGAAGAGAAGGGTCTGAGTTTTTTCAGTCAATATGTTGCCGAGACTGACAAATGCGACAGAGGTGCCCGTCAGGAAACTCGGAATAGCATTTTAGACGCAGCCATGGCGAAGGTAGAAGAGGTTTCACCCTGGGGGCAACTCTTCTCTCTCTTCTCTTACCTCACTCTGTTTCATTTGACTCTGTCCTACAGTCACACTCTTGCACAACTTTCACACGCGCCCTCACGGTGAGGCCCTTCCATTGCACTTTGGTTGGGCTAGCTTCTGAGGGCGCACAAACCTAGCAAAGGTACATACAGACGCATACATTCATCCAAGCACTGGTTTATGCGTCCTGATATCGCCCAATGGACTACGGTCTGGGGTGGAAAATGGCGCGCCTCCGCCAGTAGAAACTAGTGAGGCAAACATCTAAGCAACAACAAAAACGCAGCCATCAGGGAAGAGCCTTATGTAGACCTTATCACCGAGGCGGAGGTCGTAAATAGCCTACGTACCAGCAAAAACACTGCCCCAGGACCTGATGGAGTACAGTATTGCCACATAAGCAGTTGGATGAGACAGAGATAAGAAATATGGTGAAGGAGTTAAACTACACTATAAAGAAGTCATATGTGCCTGAGGACTGGCTTCATAGCTATCTGTGCCTACTGCCTAAACCTGATAAGTACTCCACGCTTCTCATCACCAATCGAATAATCACCATACAGAATGAATATGGCAAATTTGCTCGAGAAGATAGTCGCCAGGAATATAATGGCCTACCTCGAACGGGAGCAGATTCTACCCGATACACTGGTCAGCTATGGAACAGCGAAGGAGACATGAGGTAACCCTGCAACTTTCGCGTATGATGTGTATGAGGGTTTTCAGTCAAAGCAAGAAACAGTCACGGCAGCACTCGACCTGGAAAATGCATACAACCGTGTCGATTTTGGGACTTTAATTACATGTCTGAAGCAGTGTGGTTTAAGCCCGTGGCTGGTTAGTTGGATATCAGCTGCCCTGATGGAAAGAACAGTTGCACTATGCGTAGGATCGTGGACATCAGAACCGAGGCGAATATTTCCAGGACTGCCTCAAGGGTCTTTGCTTTCACCGGTGCTGTTCAACATCTACACGGTAAAAGTAGCCAATATTTGACCCACAGGGACAGGGCGAACGTTGACATTTGCCGATGACATCGTAACGTACAGGACTGGCACAGACAGGCAAGAGTTGGTCAAAGACATCTAGGAAACTTGCAAGCAATCTCACAGTGGTCAGCCGACTCAAGCTCTAAGATCAATCCGAACAAGGCCTGCATGATGTGGTGTTCTTTGAATAATTCCATAGTAAATGCTAAACTTCCGGGCATCACTTTTGATGGTTGCACCATTGACAGGTGTGACAGGTTGAAATAACTCGGAGTGACATTTGATCGTAATCTATCCTATAATTGCCATGTTGACCACATCGTACAACGATATAAGAGCGGGTTAGGAGCACTCAAGACCATGGCTGCAGCCGACTTGGAACAACTCCTCATGTTCATCCTATTTCGTCAGATCGTGTTGTCTGTCATCGATTACGGACTAGGCATCCTCACACTATCAAGAACAGAGTGTGAAAGGCTGGAACGCATCCAGAATGAAGGTATGCGACTGGTTCTAGACTGCACTAGAGATTGTGATGATGCGGTACATGTTGGGATTGTTATCGGTGACATCCAAACATAAACTGGCACAAGTCAAAGCCTATATGCGTGTCACCACAGACACGTGGCACCCTCTGTACAGTAGTATCTCAAACATCAAGGGATCAAGAATGGGTTGTCATGGATAGCACAGGCAGAGACAACAATCGGACACGTCACTCCAGCTGAGAAAATAGCCAAAGGGGAAGAATGGGTCTACAATGGTGACAGAATGATAGAGTTCCAGAGAGTCATCATAACCTTAGGCAAGGAATGCAGAGAATGGAGCAACGAGAGTGCAGAGCACGAGGTGAATCAGCTGATAACTGAGAACACGCAGAAGAGTAGTGCCGTCATTAAAATCGACGAATCAATGCTACACAGTGGGACATCAGGCTAGGGTTTCTCGGCTAGCGTGAGAGGACAGGTCGTTGCTGAGTGCAGTAGGACATACATGTCAACAACCTCCAGCATGAGAATTGAGACGGAAGCAGTGACCCCAGCACTGAGATAGGTATCTGAGACTTCTATAACAAGGGCAGTCCTCATGACAGACGCGCAATCCGTACTTCAGAAGGTAAAAAAGGGATGACTTAGGTACGAGTGGATAGCAGCTGTTAAGGCCTGAAACCTCTAGGGGTTGACATGGATCTACTGTCCTGCTAATGCTGGAGTTCAGGGTAATGAAAGAGCTGACATCATGGCTTCAAAAGCTACCACCATGGGCATATTAGTGATGGAGAGAAGTGACATTTTGAAATCAATCAATGATCGGCTGCTAGATGAGGACACCACAATAGACGAAGTATCAATCCACAAACTGCAAAGTTTCTACATTAAACGAAGTTCGAGCGGAGTATGGCGCATGTGAGGACGGAGCAGGAGAGTGTACAACCAGCGAGCTACAGAGACCATCAGCATCCATGACTTACGCCATTTGATGAGAGACTGAGCGCCTAAGCGTATGCCCGGAGTGCAGTGACGTCTATTCTTAAAAACAGAAATATGGTACTAGCTGATGCACAGTCTGTCAGTCTCACTTATTATTTTCCTTGTGCTGTTTATGAGAGGACCAACTAAGTCTTTCGTTTTTTGTTTGTTTCTAACATAAGAAGAGAAGCTTTTACTTCCAGTCCTGATCCTCGGAGTAAGTTTTATTTCGAAGTCTATTTTTGCCATTTTATTCACTTTCTGAGCTATGTTCTGCTTGTCCAAATATTTGTAATATGTTTTTTTTTATTTACCTGCCTCAATATATTTTTTTTCCATGCTTTATTTTTAGCTCTTCTACATTTAACTACAAATCTAGTTATCCACTTTTTTTACGCTTGGGGTTTACTATATGGAACACATTCCTCTTTTAGCGTTTCGAGAACTGTTTTAAAACTCTCCCACTCCTGTTCAACATCTGTTCCTCCGACAATATCTTTCCAGATTATGTGGTTCTCGGCCTCTTTCGTCCTTTTAACACCAGCCTTTTAGTAGTCGTATGTTCGTGTGTTTATGTTTACTTCTCTCCCTACAGTAAGATCCCAACGGATGATTTGATGGTCACTTGAGCGAAACAGTTCCCCCAACGGTAACATTTTCAATCATATTTTCCTCTGTAGTAAAAACTAAGTCGAGTGAGTTTTTGCCTCTGGTGGCTGCTTCTACATGTTGAATTAAAAAAATGGTCAGTTATGCACTTCACAAAATGTTTTTTCTCTACAAGTGCTTCTGCCATTCAGTTCAGTTCAGTTCATCCCGTAACCCATCAGGTCGTTGGGGCACACATCAAGATATGAAATCCCACGCAACCCTCTCTGCCTGTCGCCGCCTGACGTATCTCACCGGGACGAAGGGCTGACCACTCAGTGATGTTGTCCACCCATCTCTTCCTTGGACGTCCTCGCCCTCTCTGTCCCAGTACGGACCCAAAGAGTATCGAGTTGGTAATTCCGTTGGACCTCGCGACATGCCCGCACCAGGCCATCATTCGTCTTTTGAAAGCTGTGAACAGATCTTCAAAAGGACCAATAGCGTCTTCAACTCTCTGACAGATTTCCACGTTCGTGACACGATCTTTATATGTAACATTTAGGAGTTTTCTATAGCACCGCATTTTCATTGCATGTATCCTGCCCTGGATATCTGCTGTAATGGTCCAGGTCTCGCAGGCATACAGAAATATTGATAGCACCAAAGTGCGCATTAGTCTGACTTTTATGCTGAGGGCGAGCCGCTTGTCTTGCCATATAGGTTTCAGCCTAGTCAGCGCCGCTGTTGTTTGTGCTATTCTTGCAATTACCTCTGGCTTCGAATCCTCTTCGCTGATCAATGATCCCAGATATTTGAAACGTTTTACCACCTCAAGTTCCTGCCCATTTGCCTCTATAACAGATTGAAACCTTGCTATGTTATTGGTCATGAGCTTTGTTTTATCTGCATTTATTTCCATACCAAAACTCAGAGCCGTTCTATCCAATCTACTAATCAACTCCTGGAGTTCCCTTTCTGTGCCTGCCAATACATAAATTTCATCAGCAAATCGGAAGTTTGTGATAAGCCTGTCACCTATTTTAATCTTGCCATGGTCTTTTAAGGTCGTCTCCATAATTCTCTCCAAGAAGATATTGAAGAGTGTGGGGGAGAGTATACATCCCTGTCTCACACCCACCGTCGTACGGAACCAATCCCTCTACTGAGACTGCGATGGTCGCCTGTTTATAAAGGTTTGCAATTACCCTCACAATGAACTTATAATACCTCATTGTTGACCATAGCGCCGCATGCCGCACTCTGTCAAACGCCTTTCTAAAGTCAATGAAGGCATGGTAGAGTTGATGATGATACTCTGAGTACTTCTCATTCAGTAGCCGACGATTAAATATCTGCTCGATGGTACTCTTTCCCGCACGAATGCCCGCTTGTTCTTCGGCAATGACATTCTCCGCCTGGGGATTCAGTCAGTTAAGTATTATTCTCAAGGAAACTTTACTTGGATGACTTATCAGACTGATTGTTCGATAGTTCTGACACATATTTAGGTTTCCTGATTTAGGCAGTGGTAGAATGACTGATTTAGTCCAGCAGGTGGGCCACTCACCTGTGTGCCAAAGTCTATTGCAGATGTATGTCAGGGTATTAATTGTTGCCTCACCTCCTACTTGTAGGAGTTCAGCTGGAATATTATCCACACATACAGCCTTCCCTCTCCTTAGCATTTTCACGGCTTCGTATACTTCTTCCCTTGTTATCGATTGATTTTTCTCTATCAGACTCACTTCAGGAGACATTGCATTTCTTGGGTCACCTCGACCTTCATGTTTATATAGTTCCGAACAGTACTCTGTCCAGCGCTCACGAATGTCTTGAGCTTCTGTAAGACATTTCCCACTCTTGTCTTGAATCGTTGTATTTCGACTTTGTGCAGGTCTTACTAAGTCCTTGAGAGAACAATCCATGGAGGCAAATATCGCCCTCAAAGCCATCACGGCGAAATACAAATATACTCTAAACCAAATAACAAGAGAAAGCTGGAAAAGAAAAACAGAGAGCCTCAATTTAGACAAAGAAGGGAACAAACTATGGAAGTTAGTCAGAGCCATGAATGACGAAACTCCATCAAACAAACTAATTACTATCAAGCAGGGTGCCAACATGCTAACTGGAAAAAAAGCTGCAAACGCTTTGATAGAGCATTATGCCAGAGCAAACTACATTGATGTTCTTACAGATAGGCATACAGACATTAATGAAGAACAGAAGAGGCACGACGACATCAATATGGCACCAGAGGAACACATGATGGCAAAACTAACAATGAATGAAATGGAAGAGGCCATGAGAACTCTAAAGAAAAATAAATCGCCCGGAAAAGATGGCGTAACAAACGAAATGCTGATGGGGTTGGGCCAAACAGCAAAGAGAAAGTTACTATCAGTCCTGAACCAAAGCTGGAAAAGGGGAATTGTACCCCAGGCATGGAAAGATGCTGTACTTATACCAGTACCAACGAAAGAAAAAGATAGAACAGATCCAAATGGATACATGCCTGTCAGTCTGCTGAGCTGTATTGGAAAACTGATGGAGCTTATGATAAACACCAGACTGATGTGGCATCTAAAAGAAAAACACATACTAATTCCACAGCAAGCAGGCTTTAGACAGCATACTGGGATCAGATCACTCTCATAGCCCAGGAAATAGAGGATGCTTACCAGGAGAAAAAACACACAGTAGCGGGTTGGGTGGATTTAGAAAAGGCATTTGACAAGGTCTGGAAAGAGGGATTTGAAGTCAAGCTACGAAGAAGTGAAGTATGTGGGAAAATGTACAGATGTACAGCCACTATCTCAAAAACAGAACAGCCAGAGTTCAAGTACAAGGGCAGATGAGCAAAAAAGGTGACACTTGAGCAGGGAGTACCCCAAGGAGAAATACTGTCACCCACACTCTTCCTGGTGTATATAAATAATATCGCAGAGAATATACCAAGAAGAGTCCACAGCTCCATGTTTTCAGACGATCTGGCTATGTGGACCTCTTAAAAGAATCTCACCATAGCAAACAATCGGATGCAGCAGGCCCTAACGTCGTTGGAGGAGTGGGCGAACTCATGGATGGTCAAAATAAATGAGGAAAAAAAAACATGTACGATATTCTCGCTTTCAAATAAACCCTAAAACACCAAAATAAGTCTAAACGGCAAATATCTGAGGGCCAAACGACAATCCAAACTACCTGGGAGTCACATTTGATGGGCGCATGACATGGAAAAGTCAGATCGAGAGAAACCGAATGAGAGTCAGAGAAAGAATGGCAATCATGAGGAAACTTGCTGGTACAAGCTGGGGAGCAGACGAAAGTATACTAAAGAAACTGTACACTGGAAGAGTGAGACCAGTTCTCGAGTATGGCATTGTGGCATGGACAACAGCAGCAAAGGCGAACTTCGATAAAGTTAGCAAACTTCAAAACCAAGCCATGAGAGTTATAACAGGAGGCATGAAGTCAACGCCAATTGTAGAACTTGAAAAGATTACAAAACTGCAATCCCTGACCGATAGAAGAGACTGCAGAGCCCAGCTGCAGTCAGAGAAACTCCAAAGACTGACTGACCATCCAATGCACCAGAGACTAAACAATTTGGTAAATGGGAAACTAAAGCGGAGAAACTTTGCAGAAATAACCAAAGCAAAGATGCACGAAGATCCCATAAACGCACTAACAACACCAAAGCCCATCACTACTGTACGAAAACCTACCTGGAGGCAGGATATATTTCCAGAGGTGGTAGAAAATATACCAGGTATTGGAAACAAAAACTGCCAGACTGAAAAAGAAAGGAGAGATACTACCCTAAGCTTTATATCGAAAAACTACCCAAGCATGGACTGAACCCATGCATACACCGACGGTTCTGTAACAAACACTACACAGAACGGAGGGGCAGGAGCATTTGTGAACCTACCAAATGGCAAACAAATAACACTGTCATTCGCTACTGGTAAGTACACAAGCAATTTCAGAGCGGAGGCAGAGGCACTGAGGGCGGCAGTGGAAGAAATGGTGACACATAAAGAAAGTGAAAGCCATACAGTCCTGCTTACAGATGCTCTGGCCGTAGTCACAGCGCTAAAAAGCCAGAAAAACACTGAGCTTAATGACTTAAGAACAGTACTCTGTCAACTATGCCAGCAGTCCGCACCAAGAAGGGTAGTGGTACAGTGGGTCCCATCACACTGCAACATCCAAGGCAACGAGGAGGCAGACAGACTGGCAAAAGAAGGTGCAAGACTACAACAAACAGATACTAGTATGACGTACGAAGAGTCAAAACGGCTTATTAAAGCCAGATACATGACCAAATGGGAAACTGAACATACCGGCTACACCAAAAACGATGCCTATTACCAGTTGAACAGAAGAGAGCAGGTCGTTGTCTTCAGACTTCGCACTGGCCACAATAGACTGAGGTACCACCTATTCAACAAATTGAAGATAGGTGGTACCGACGAATGCCCGTGTGGTACCGGGAAAATGACCGTGGGCATCTGCTGCAGAACTGCCCGACATACGAGGATCAGAGAGAGCAAATGTGGCCATCACCAATGGCAACACCAGACAAGTTATATGGCAGTGTCGACAGCCTCAGGATGACCGCCGCTTTTTTCGAAAAAATAATGGTTACTGTCTGACTGCGTACGATGAAGAAGAAGAAGAAGAAGAAGAAGAAGAAACTCAAATGTAAAGTCGATACTGTCCCATGGCTCTGAAACTTGGAGACAATAAAGTTATTAGCAAAGCAGGTACAAACATTCACAAACAGAATACATGGCTTGCACAAAATACATGGTTTTAAATGATACGATAAAGTCAACAATGTCGACCTGTCGGAAAGTTCTAGTCATATCTCAGTTGGACGTGGCATAAAGAGAATATGCTGGTGTTGGATAAAATGCCAGATAAACACTGTTCTGTAAACCAAAGTAAGAGCAGGGGATGACGAAAACACACTTTGAGATGAGAACTGGAGTCAGGGAGCTTCAGGGAAGCAAGACAAAAGTGGTCTATGTTTATGAAGAGGGTAAGGGACAGACAGACTTGGAATTGTTGGTTGAGGATCCATTCTCCACAGTAAGCTGAATGGTTTTAAAATCTCTTGACTGATATGATAATCAATGCAAAGTAAACCTATGTATAATTTCACAAAATATTAACCCATTCACCAAGTGGGTTTTTTCTTCTTCAGAAAACCGACGAGCTGATATGTCGGCTTTGATGACTACAAAATTTCACCCTTTTCCATTTCATGTTTTCCTAAATTATCAATGTGTTTCCTGACAGAAATTTGTACTTTTCATTTCAAGAACAGCTTCCACAAATGTGAGTTCTTTACAAAAATGGGTGCTATTTTCCTACTTGGATAATATTTTTGGACACTTTATGTGCCTTCAGTACTGACTTACTGTCAGTATCCTGGTTATCAGTTCAGACATCATGTTTCCAATGTTTGGCCATGGGTTGTTTACCTGTTTCTAGATTTCAATTTCTGAGGCTACACTTCTTCGTGTCTCAGGGTGATAATGGGTTATATATTTTTTCTCTGTTGCAGTACGTTTGCACCCTGTAACTATTCGGCCAGTTTCATTTATTGCTGTATCAATAAGTTTCACATTTGCAGTTTTTCAAAACTGGTACACAGATATGAAGAAACAAGGCAAGTCCTGATGTTCTGAAGACATCTGGCTGTGCTCCCCATGTTGTGCCAGTCAATTTTCAGATGATATTATTTATTGCATATGGTATACATCTAAAAATGATATTTGAAATTAGAGACCAAATAACAAAACCATTGGCTATATTATTTTCTCAATCACTTGCAAAAGGTATTGTTCCAAGAGATTGGACATATGTGTGTAGCGTGGAATGTTGGATTGACCGCAGTCTTGTGATAATCAAGTTGATTCCAAAAGTCCAATCCAAGAGTCATCCTCAGTGGACAATGGCACTGGGGAGACTAAATGTTGAGAAGTTGAAGTGGGAGTCTACCGGAAACAGCGACATGATATGCAAACTCTTGTTTGCAGATGACTGTGCTCTGAATAGTAGCTCAGATCAGAATATGCAGGAGGGTATGCCTATTCACTAATGCTTGTGACAACTTTGGCTTGACAAATAGCACAAAGAAAACCGAGGTAATGTAACAATCGGCACCAGGCACAAACAGCCAGTAGTTACAGTGATGGGACAGAAATTACAAGCTGTTGAAAAATGTGTCTACCTCGGAAGCACGCCGTCAACATCAGTAACTATTGCTGAAGAACTGGCTAATAAAATAGTAAAGGCCAGCACAGCTTTTTTTGACAGCTGGACTGTCTACGCTGGTGGTGCCAGGAGGCTAAACCATTTTCACATGATCCTTTTGAGACACATACTGCATATGCGCTGGCAGGACCATATCACAGATACTAAAGTGCTGTCAAGAGCCAACATGCAAAGTATTTATGCACTTTTACAAAAATCCCAATCGAAATGGGCTTACCGCCTTGCCTGAATGTCAAACGAAAGGCTTTTAAAGAGGCTCCTGTATAGCAAACTGAGTTGAAGGAGAGCAATTCCAAGGATGTCCAAAAAAGTGTTTCTACAGGAGTCTGAAGGAGTCCTTTAAGTGCTCTCAAATAGACATTAACACCTGGGAAAACATGGCTCAAAATCGCTCAACATGAAAGAGCACAGTCACAGATGGCGATGAACTCAGCGAGGGTCTCTGTATCCAGGCAGCCCAAGATAGACGTGAAATCAAAAAGTCAAGAGCAGAGAAAATAGTAGAGACAACTGCTGACTACGTTTGCCAGTCGTGTCACAGACTTTTTCAGATTACAATTGGCTTGATCGGTCATGAGCGCATACACACACTCAAGGTTGCATTATGACATGTGATGATGTTGGTAGTCCTCATCGATGGCAATGGACGAAATATTATTACTATTATTATATATGTTATAGAACATAGATGCTAGGATGGTTCCTTGTGCCAGTCCATTTTTATTTAATTTTGCCATCAACTTACTCATCCCTCCCAAAGTGACATAAAACCCCCTATTCTGCAAGTGACATTTGATGAGGTTGGTGAGGCATACATTATTTGTTATAGAATTTTGCTTTGTTAGTAGCTTCTGGTGGTTTATAGTGTCATATGTTGCACTTAGAGTGATAAAATCCCTTTTGTGATTTATTTGCTTTCATACCCATTCTCAATTAGTTGTATCAGTTTAAAGATTTGGCTGCAACATGATCTTCTAGGTCTGAATCCTGTTTATTTAAAAAAAATATTTGGTCTATTTAGGGGCCGATATGGTTCAGGATTATTCTTTAAAAAAACATTGTACCGATGACATAGTAACAACACCAATCAAAAATTCTTGGCTTCAGTTGGAGGTTTTCTTGATTTGATTAATTCAACCTCACGGAATTTTTTTCCAGCTATTGTGAATTTGCATAAATTCAATTCATGTGTTAAAAAGCTATAACAACCATTTGATTGTTTTTGGTCGATTTTAATTTGCTCTGTCCTTAAATCATCAGGGCTAGCTGCTTTGTTGTTTTTCATTTGATGTATGTATCCCTCTCTTTTTTACAATCCTGCTAGATCTTAGTCTGCTCTGTATTTTAAGTGGTTTCCTCGTTCAGCTGTACTTGCATTTTAAATATGAAAAAAAGTGTTTCACAGTAGAGAAAAATATTATAGAGCGAACTGCAAAAATCAAGCATAGTGACCCTAAAAATCGCTCTCATGATATGTAAGTTCAACATTGTATGGTAGTATGATGCTATTTAAACAGCAAATGATACCAAAAGGCATGACATTAGTAGTCGTAACTATTCAAAACAATTATTGAAACATTTTCTGTTCTATGTGTAACAGAATTATCTATAGGATATACCTGCTATATTCATGATACTTTAGGGACAACAGAATAGAGGGCTGCTGAGAGAGATTAATAGCTTCACTACAGAAAGCAAATGTTTATCAATAGATGTGCCTACAAAGGAAAGTGATTGGTTGATGTAGAGACAGTATTATGGTTTTGACAATGGTGATTTTTTAAAATCATTAGATTTGTGACCTCTCTAATACTATACTTATTTCTGTAAACTTTTTTAACTGATGGTGAAGGAGATCTTGAAATTGATGATTGTGCAAAGATAATAATGTAAATCTTACCTGATATTCCAAGTCACGAGACCTATGTAAATCACATGAAACGTTATAATAAATATTGATCCACGATTTACAGCAGTAAATACTCCTGATAAGACACATTTAAAAACAAATTAATAACCATCTTAGAAATGTGCACCATGGAAATGGCTGACAGTCATGATTGCTATTCAATACAGTATGATATTACATTAAATGAGAAACTCAAGAAAAATGAACACATAGTAACAGGTTTTTAAAACAAATAGCAAAGGGAAAATTTTCATTTCAGAAAAGTCAGTAGGTTCCAATGTACAACATCATTTTTTCACTCGATTTGGCATAACTAAAACAGAGGACTAAAAATCATCTTCATCTACATGTATATAAAAAATTAACACCACAAAAAAACCTATTATATCTTGAGCAATCGAAATAAAGTTTCCAAAGTTACACATACACAGCTGTAAGTTTGAAGTATCAATAATATTGAGCCATTGTTGTTGTTATGGTAATGGATCCAGCAGTATCTGGTTCTTATCCTTTGGCCCAATGTCATGTAATGATATCTGCATTGGTTTGTTAGTAGTTGTTAGTGCCATTTAAAGTGGTTTTTTTTTATCTGGTATAAAATGAGCAGAAAAAGGCTACTAATTACAGACCAAAAGCTTAACCAGCTGTGTCTGTAAGACAATGGAGAGGATGGTCAACAGAAGACTAAAATGGTACCTAGAAACAGAGAAAATACTAATACCAAAACAAGCAGGATTTAGACAGTGTAGCAGCACAGAAGACCAAATCATATTCTTGTCCCAAATTGTTGAAGACTCCTTCTAAGAAAATAAAAAGATCGTAATACTATGGATAGATTTCCAGAAGATATTTCATAAGATGTGGAAAGATGGACTAACTACAAAGGAATTTCATCAAGGATAACAGGAGGAAATGAATCAAGGCATTCCTATACAACCGGACAGCTAGAGTTACCATGGATGGTTATGACAGCAAAAAAAAATCCTCCTAAAACACAGAGTTCTTCAAGGCTCAGCGCAGTCTCTCACATTGTTTCTCGTGTTTATCAATGATCTCACCCACGATCTGCCACAAGGGGTTGAGAGCCGCTCTATACACAGATGACTTGGTGGTGTGGTGTGTAGAAGAACACCTAACCATTGCAAATAAGCGAATACAAGAAGAAGCAGACAATATAGCAGCATGGGCTGAGAAAAGAATGGTACAGATCAAAGCCGATAAATCTGCAACAACACTCTTCTCACCCTCAAACAAAGAAACGGCAGAACAAATACGACTTGGAAATATACAGGTCCGAATAGATGATGAACCAGTACATATGGGCATCACATTTGATAAGATAATTGAAAAAACAGGAGAAGGCAAGGAAAAAAATCACAGTATTGAGGAAAATAGTTGGGTCAAAGTGAGGAGCGAATGAAACAACTTTTAAGAAGGTCTCATCATCTTGTAGCATGTCCTTTAAAGAACGTCACTCCCATCACAGTCTGTCTGAAAGAAACTCGTTTCCTTGCCAAAACTAAGTCTCCGCCACAGTCATACCCAGGCATTCCTGGATATCTTGGTGCCATCGTCTTCTTGGTCTACCCCTTTCTCTTTTGCTTGGCACCATGCCTTCCATCACTGTTTTCTTAAGACCGTTGTGTCTATTGATGTGGCCAATGTATTTGCATTTTCTAGCTAAAATGGAATTGATAAACCAGTTCTCCTCTATGCTCAACTCTTGCAGAATGTCTACATTTGTCTTTTTCTCTGTCTAGGTTATTCTGAGGTTTTTTTTCTGTAACATTTTGACTCGAAGGATTCGATTCTTTGTCTGGAAGATTTGGTAATCGTCCATGATTTACAGCCATAAGCTGCCACAGGAAAAACACAGGCTCTCAAGACTTTTACTTTTATCATTTTGTTGGTGCTCTGCGATAATTTCTCCAGGCTGTTTAGTCTCTGCATTGCCATGGCTAGTTTTCTTCTGATTTCTTTCGAGCAGTCGCCATTTTTGTAAATTCTGGAGCCCACATATTCAAATTGTGTGACCTGATCTATTTCTTCACCACCCACTGTAAATTTATGCTGACATTGTGTTTTGTTGGTGGTCATTATCTTTGTTTTATTTATGTTTTTAACATGTTTTGATCTTTACTCGGTCCATTTGCGGCTGAAATTAGCTGCTCTAGCCCTTCTTGATAGAATCACTGTGTCATTTGCGTATCGTAACTCTGGAACCTCGTACCCGCCAATCGTAAATGGGTCGAAACTTTCAATGTTCTCCTCTTCTCGAACATTTCTCATAATACATTCCGCATATATGTTGTACAGATAAGGTGAGAGGATGTATCCCTGTCTTACTCCCTTTTGTACTGCAAACCCATCTGATGTTTGCCCAGATACTCGGATAGCGGCTTGTTGATCTTGGTATAATGTTTCAATGAGATGAATAATATGCACAGGAAACCCTATTTCCTTCATGATTTTCCATAGATTATGATGTTTTACCGTATCGAAGGCCTTGGTGTAATCAATGAAACGCGTGTACAGGTCTATTTTAAACTCTCTACATTTTTCATAGATATTTCTCATATTCTCCCTGGTCCCTCAGTCTTTCCTAAAACCTTCCTGGACTACGTGAATTTCAGATTCAAAGAAGGTCTATAATGGGGTAATAAGACCAACAATGGACTATGGATCAGCAGCATGGTCCTCAGCAGCAAAATCACACCTACAGACCTTAGAAAATGTACAAAACCAACGGCTTAGGGTGATCACGGGTGCCATGAAATCAACTGTAATAAATGAAATGGAAAAAATCACAGGCATCACACCTCTATCTTATAGATGGGACACCAAGACCATGATACAAGCAAAATAAATACAAAAACATGACAGCACACCCAATGAAGATCAGATTTGAAGATCTTGCCAGTGCAAGATTGAAAAGAAGTATCTTTGTACATTGGTCTAAAAAATGTATGAGAACATATAAGGATAAATTACCAGATACCACTAAGGAGGTAAATCCAATACTCCTTCCAATCCCATGGGAACAACACCAAAACCTCAGCATAAAAACATTCATAACTGACATCTAGCCCATGGGAGGCCAAGATGCTCTCCAAAAGAAAGCAGCAGCGCGTGACATGATCGGTAAACTGTACCCTAGAGAAGCATGGATCCAGGTATATACTGATGGATCAGCATTAAG
Organism: Ariolimax columbianus; assembly: GCA_036924085.1. Taxonomy (NCBI): domain Eukaryota; kingdom Metazoa; phylum Mollusca; class Gastropoda; order Stylommatophora; family Arionidae; genus Ariolimax; species Ariolimax columbianus. The sequence goes on along the minus strand of JAVGWX010000001.1, from coordinate 33,239,602 downwards.
AAAAGTAAAAAATGTATGCGCAGGAATCTACGTTGTCTATCTAGATAAAGAAAATGAAACCACCAGTTCATCCACTGGAAAATTTTGTTCAAACTACTCGGCTGAAGTACGGGCACTAATTATTGCTGTAGAAATTATTTGCAACACAATAAGTCAATGTCAGCAGATTGTATTCCTTACAGATGCAATGTCAGTTCTGTAAGCCCTCAAAAATGATAAACTGCCAGAGCTTAAGAAAGCCTTGGGCGAACTAAAAGCCAAAAGAAGGGTAGTGCTACAGGGGATTCCATCACACCGTGGCATACCAGGAAATGAGACAGCAGACAGTTTGGTAAAGGAGGGAGCAACACAAGAACAAAACAATCACTTACCAAGAAAAGAAGACACTTATCCAGGCAATAAGGAAAGTTGACCAAATGGAAGACATCTATCACTGTCTTGATTGAGCAGAACAAGTGATCCTGTTTCGCTTGAGAATGGGACATAACAGATTGCACAGACCAAAATTGGCTCCATCGCCAATGTGTATGTGTGGGCAGGCAGCACAGACATCCGAACATATCTTGCTAGACTGTTGTATGCTTAGCCAATTGCATTACTGAGCACTGACCCACAGAGACAGATATCCACACAAGAGCTCTCCACTACGGCAGCCTTTATCCAGAGAAGTGGACTTCACATGTAGATGTTAACAGGAAAAAGCATTGTGAACGAGAAGAAGAAGAAGAAGAAGGAGAGAAAGAACCATTTTCTTAACATCGTTGAATGCCGAGCACTCAAAAATATGATGATCAACTGTTTCATATGTGTTATTTCCCAGCTGGCACTCTGAAGAATGTTGTAGTTGGATTTTGTTCAGGTGCTTGTTAAGTCAGATGTGTTGGGTTATCAGCCAGAAATTGGTGCTCTCATATATCTTGTGAATTGACTGATACTGTTATTTGGATTGGGATTTGCCACATGTCTGTAGACCTCCTTCCATGTGTTTGCCATAGCCATATATTTTCAGCCAGATTTCTTTATTTACTGTTCTTATGAGCTGTCTGAGTGTTGTAGAGCTGTTGCAGTGTGTGGCTGTTCTTGTGACAGGGTCAAAGAAGTCTCAAGAACCAGTCAAGGGATCCCTCTAAATACAGCACATATTATCCAAGCATATAACTTTAGAACCCTGCTTGAGAGTTACAGCTAAAAATAAGGGTCATTGTTCAGGGCACTAAGGTTTAAACGTTTACTCAGTATATTTGACGTTCCATGACCCCAGGACCAGCCTGAACAAAACAGGCCTTGTTAGAAAAAGTTTATCTGTCTTTGTTCAGAATTCATAGGCCATGGAAATTTAACTACCTAAACTAGGCAGAAAGCCAGAAGCCATTAATCCAAAAATGAGTAGAGTAGATGATAGACTGGTAGTATATACGCTGAAGTATGGGAAGATTGTTGGGTTACAGAGAGAAATGCAGACACAGAAGCAGATGAAGAGCAGAACAGATATTGACAAACAGAAAAGTTGAAGACTCAACTGAATGACAAAGACTGGGCAAACCCAACCCAGTATTAGATTTTCAATGTAAGCATTTGACTGTGTGTAATGTTGAGCAAAGATCTGTCTGAAATAAAGCAGGAGTGTTCACCAAGACTTGAAGACCGAGGGTGACATTGTTGCAGAAACATTGCTATTCCCTGAGTGAAAATACCTAGGGTGACACTGTCGCAGAGACATTGCTATTTTCTGAGAGAAAAGACATGTTGTTTGTCTATCATTTCCGAACAGGACCAAATGGTCATCTCTCAATTCTGGAGTGGGTTTGGAGGTCGCTGATCAAGCTAATCCAAGCCCGAAAACGTTTGTCACACTGATGGCAGAGAAACACTGTCTGTCCGTCAGAAGGAGACAATTCGTCTCTTGACTTTTATGTGGCACGTCTCCTATATTCTTATTCTTATTTGCTCCATATTTGCCATGCCGGCAGAGATTTTACTACCCTAGGCTAAGCGATCAGCAGCAATGTTCTCCTAATTTTCAAGGTCCATGCCGCAGTTGTTCATTGAGGCTTTCAGAGCGTCTCTGTTTTATTTGACCACCGCGAGTTCGCTTGTCTCACTCAAGCTCACCATAGAATATTTTCTTTGGAAGCCGCTCATTTGACATGAGAACAGTCCACCTAAGATGCAATTTGCTCAGAGTTATGTGGATGCTTGTCATGCCAGACCGCGGAAGAACTTCTACAGCCGTGATCCTATCTTGCCATTTTATGTTCAGCAGTTTTCTTAGGCATACCAGATGGAAGTGGTCAAGGTTTCACAGATGTATAGAAGAGTTGGTAAAACAACTGCAGCATAAACCTTCAATTTGGTTGTAAGCTTGATTCCTCTCATTTTCCAAACTGATGATCTTAGTTTCTCAAAGGCTAAATCAGCTTTGGCAATTCTCAAGTTCACTTCATAGTCAATATGGACTGTTCTTGAGAGTGAGCTGCTAAGGTATACAAAGCGCTCCACTAACTTTAACTTCTAGCCATTGATAGTGTTAGGTTGCTCATTGTGCTCAGTTCTTGAAGTTGCTTGTTGTAGCACTTCAGTCTTACTGGTAGAAAAGGTGAGGCCATAGTTATTGTAAGCTGCTGCAAAATGGTGAACAGTACATTGCATTTCAGTCTTTGAATTGGTATTGAAAGCAGATTCATCATCACAGAGAAGTTCACATACGTCTCAATTTGCACTTTTCTTCCTGCCCATAGCCTCCTCAGATTAAAGAACTCACCGTCTACGCAATTGAGCACTTTGACTCCAACATCACTGCCTTTGAATGAATTTGTCAACATGACAGTAAACATCAAGCTAAACAAAGGATTGGGGTTAGGATGCATTCACTCCATTTGTAACAATGAAGGGCTCAGAGTATTCATCATGATCTTGAACTTGAGCAAACAAGCCATCATGGAACTGCTGAACCATTGAGATAAAACCTCAGAGTTATTCGCACAGTGTTTAATAAAGATAACCTAGACTTGTATTTGTGTAATCATATTAAGTTGTTAAATAATAAGAATAACTCCTTGTTTGATGCTCTGAAGTTATTGTTCATATTGAATATTTAGATTGTCAGTTCTAGGAAACAAGCATGAAAAGAAGTAACTCAATAGTAACTGTAGAGTATAAAGGAGACAACGTGCTTATATTCTTATCTTGATCCCTTGTCTGTTAGTCTGTTTGATTTGTCATTGCAGGTGTGTTTGAGTGTTTTGGGATCCAGTGCAAAACTATTTTATGACATGGGAGGTGATAATATGGTCAACCTTTAGAGATATTTGGATAAGACATATCAAATATTGAAACTAAAAATCAAAATCGGGCCATTTAAAAACAATATTCTTAACCTTTTTGTGACATGTTGCCTATTTACCTTGCTTGAACTATTTATAATATTAATAATATCATATAAACATCTCACCGACCAGACAACAAGAGGAGGGCTTCCTCTCTCTTCTTACCTCACACTGTTTCTTTTTACTCTGTCCAACAATCACACTTTTACACAACTTTCATACGTGCCCTCAGGGTGAGGCCCTTCCATGCACTTTGGTTGGGTTGACCTCTGAAAGCGCCCTAACTAGCATACGAACATACAGACACACACATGTATCCAATGACTGGTTAATACTTTTCCCGGAGTGGAAAAGAGCGTGCCTTCGACAATAGAATACAGAGAGGCAAACACTTACAAAAAATAAATAAATAAACACCTCACACCACACAAGGATTTGTTTGAAATTGTGCAATAACAATTTTTTAACAACAAATAATTACAAATACTGCTTGTGTTTATATTTTGAGCGCAATGAAGGCTAACATTCACTGGCTTCCTCCTTCAAAGCCCAAGCAGTGTGGAAGATTAAAGTGGCTCTCAGTGACAATTCAAAGGCTGAAGCACACAAAGTGCAAAATTGCCCCGACGGGGTGGTCTTTCTGTGTAGACTGAAGGCACCACTTCCTCACTACACAGCGGTAACAGCACTGTCCCTATTGGTGACTGTGCCAGGGAGACGGACAGAGTGTACTTTCTGCAAAAGTACAGCGCATTGGCCGAGCAACTGCTCGAACAGACAGAAACCAATGAAAAAAGTACCCGCAGAAAAAGCACCTTTACAGCAACCTCCACAAAAGGATGAGACTGCCTTCTAGACAGTCACCAAGAAGCAGCGACGACACCAGTCGGAACCAGCCAGCCCTGCAATCCCTGTATACCAAAATAACACTGAGGAAGACCCTACCCCAGTGCAGACGCACAGACGGAAGAACAGCTTGTGTAACACAAGAACTGATGCAACAACCCGGACACCTTTGCTGCGAGCCCCTCTTCTTCTGGAGCCCAACGTGCCCACAACAGTTTGGGAGACTCCTCTTGAGGCGAAGACCCCCACCCAGACTGCATCAGAGCTGAGGACCCCCACAACAGAAAAGACCACGATATGGGGGACGCCTTTGGATTTGAAGAACCGAAACCACCCCCCCCCCCCCCCCCCCCCGCACGGAAGCTAATCATTGCACTGGACAATGCTGGTGAGATTTAATGTTTTATTATGTCATTTTAAAACACACAATTCAACATTAAACTAATTAAACAAATGTAAAATAAATATAAATACAAACAATAATGGCAGAATTAATAATAATTAGCATTAATATCCGTAGCCTCAGAGCTAAACTTAACAAGTTCATATCTCTTGCACGTTCAACAATAATCATAAATTCTCAATCAGAGGATACCAGACCTTCCGTCTCGATAGAGAAGGCCACAAAGGAGGGGTCCTGATACTGACCAGAAACTGCATACCAAGTAGCGCGGTACCTGTCAGTCACACCGGACAAGCAGAAATTGTAGGAGTTGACATAATGGCTCAAGAGACGAAGCTCCGCATTTTCAATCTGTACGGACCACCAAATAGAGACCTATCGCACTCGAGTATGGAGGTCAGAGACTCCAACTGCATAGTAGTTGGAGATTTCAGCCACTCGGAGAGATGGGGATACTCTGACACAGACAGCAGAGGTGACGAAGTGGAAGATTGGGAGATAGATACAAATCTCTCCCTAATCAATAGGCCGGAGGATAGCCCTAGCTTCTACTCAAGAACATGGCATACCACCAGGACTCCAGATTTGGCCTTCTCCACACAGGACATACACCATAAAATAGACCGCCAGGTGCTAAACAAACTGGCAGGTAGCGACCACAGGCCAATCAGGCTAGACATCGATATGGAAGTAGGCCCACAGGAAACAAAACCGCTCCCACGTTGGAATTACAAACGAGCCGACTGGGACAGATTTACAATCCTGACAGATGGGCTGTGTGAAACCATCAACACACGAAACAACAAAATGAAGCCCATGGTGGAAAGCCTAAGCAAGGCAATAATGCAAGCCGCCACTGAAACCATCCCAAGAGGAGCTAGGAAAAACTATAAGCCCTACTGGAATGATGAGTTGCAGAAAGCGGAAGATGCAGTAACAAATGCTAGGAACATGGCAGAGCGAGAACAATCCATGGAGGCAAACATCGCCCTCAAAGCCGCCACGGCGAAATACAAATACACTCTCAAGCAAACAGCAAGAGAAAGCTGGAAAAATAAAACGGAAAGCCTAAACCTGGACAAAGACGGGAACAAGCTATGGAAGCTAGTCAGAGCCATGAACGACGAAACCCCGTCAAACAAACAAATTACCATCAAGCTGGGCGAAAACTTGCTCACAGGTAAGAAAGCCGCAAACGCTTTTGTCGATCACTATGCCAGAGCAAACCACATCGAGGTCCATGCAGATAAGCATACAGACATTAGCGAAGAGCTAAGGGGGCACGACAACATGAATACGGCACCTGAAGAACACATGATGGCCAAATTAACAATGAGCGAAATGGAAGAGGCTATGAGAACATTAAAGAAAAGGAAATCTCCCGGAAAAGACGGGATAACAAACGAAATGCTGATGGGGCTGGGCCAAACAGCGAAAAGGAAACTGCTATCGATCCTGAACCAAAGCTGGAAAAGGGGAATTGTACCCCAGGCATGGAAAGACGCAATACTGGTACCAGTACCAAAAACAGGAAAGGACAAAACAGATCCAAATGGATACAGGCCCATCAGCCTACTGAGCTGTGTCGGCAAGCTGATGGAACATATGATAAACACCAGACTGATGTGGCATCTGGAAGAAAAACGAATACTAATTCCACAGCAAGCCGGCTTTAGACAGCACAGATCAACTGAGGACCAGGTCATCCTCATAGCCCAGGAAATAGAAGATGCCTACCAGGCACAGAAACACACAGTAGCTGTTTGGGTGGATCTGGAAAATGCATTTGACAAAGTCTGGAAAGACGGACTTAGAGTCAAGCTAAGAAGAAGTGATGTTTGTGGGAAAATGTACAAGTGGATCAACCACTACCTCAAACAAAGAACGGCCAGAGTCCAAGTAGAAGGGCAGATAAGCAAAAAGGTGACACTCGAGCAGGGAGTACCCCAAGGGGGAGTACTGTCACCCACACTCTTCCTGGTATATATAAACGACATTACAGAGAACATACCAAGGAGAGTCCATAGCTCAATGTTTGCAGACGATCTGGCTATGTGGACCTCTGAAAAGAATCTCACCATAGCAAGAAATCGGATGCAGACGGCCCTAACATCGCTGGAAGAGTGGGCGAACTCATGGCTGGTCAAAATAAACAAGGAGAAAACCACATGCACAATATTATCGCTTTCATTAAAACCCTAAAATACCAAATTAAGTCTAAATGGCAAATTCCTGCAGCCAAACGACAACCAAACCTATCTGGGAGTCACATTTGATCGGCGCATGACATGGAAAAGTCAGATTGAGAGAAACCGAATGAGAGCCAGAGAAAGAATGGCAATCATGAAGAAACTTGCTGGCACAAGCTGGGGAGCAGACGAAGGCATACTAAAGAAACTGTACACTGGAAGAGTGAGACCAGTTCTCGAGTATGGCATTGCGGCATGGACAACAGCGGCAAAGGCGAACTTCGATAAAGTTAGCAAACTTCAAAACCAAGCCATGAGAGTTATAACTGGAGGCATGAAGTCAACGCCAATTGTAGAACTTGAAAAGATTACAAAACTGCAATCCATGACCGATAGACAAGACTGCAGAGCCCAGCTGCAGTCAGAGAAACTCCGAAGACTGACTGACCATCCAATGCACCAGAGACTAAACAATTTGGGAAATGGGAAACTAAAGCGGAGAAACTTTGCAGAAATAGCCAAAGCAAAGATGCACGAAGATCCCATAAACGCACTAACAACACCAAAACCCATCACTACTGTACGAAAACCTACCTGGAGGCAGGATATATTTCCAGAGGTGGTAGAAAATATACCAGGTATTGCAAACAAAAACTGCCAGACTGAAAAAGAAAGGAGAGATACTACCTTAAGCTTTATATCGAAAAGCTACCCAAGCATGGACTGGACCCATGCATACACCGACGGCTCTGTAACAAACAATACACAGAACCGAGGGGCAGGAGCATTCCTGAACTTACCAAATGGCAAACAAATAACACTGTCATTCGCTACTGGTAAGTACACAAGCAATTTCAGAGCGGAGGCAGAGGCACTGAGGGCGGCAGTGGAAGAAATGGTGACACACAATGAAAATGAAAGCCATATAGTCCTGCTTACAGATGCTCTCGCCGTAGTCACAGCGCTAAAAAGCCAGAAAAACACTGAGCTTAATGACTTAAGAGCAGCACTCTGCAAACTGTGCCAGCAGACCGCACCAAAAAGGGTAGTGGTACAGTGGGTCCCATCACACTGCAACATCCAAGGCAACGAGGAGGCAGACAGACTGGCAAAAGAAGGTGCAAGACTACCACAAACAGATACTAGTATGACGTACGAAGAGTCAAAACGGCTTATCAAAGCCAGATACATGACCAAATGGGAAACCGAACATACTGGTTACACCAAAAACGATGCCTATTACCAGTTGAACCGAAGAGAGCAGGTCGTTGTCTTCAGACTTCGCACTGGCCACAATAGACTGAGGTACCACCTATTCAACAAACTGAAGATAGGTGGTACCGACGAATGCCCGTGCGGTACTGGTAAAATGACCGCTGAACATCTGCTGCAGAACTGCCCGACATACGAGGATCAGAGAGAGCAGATGTGGCCATCACCAGTGGAACTGCAAGACAAGCTCTGTGGCAGTGGCGACAGCCTCAGGATGACCGCCGCTTTTTTCGAAAAAATAATGGTTACTGTCTGACTGCGTACGAAGAAGAATAAGATATCTCTTGCACGTAAATATATACCAGACTTCATACTGGTACAAGAAACAAACATACACACAGACCACCAAGCATCCAAAATTACAACACACATAGAGATGAAACATGTATGTTTTTGCCTTGGCAAATTTAAGATTGTGTCAGGGGTAGCAATCGTGCAGACATCAGTCACGGGGGTAGGCGGAATGCGAGAATGGCATCAATGGTGGAACGAGAAGGTGTGAACCCTGACTGTTGGGGGCGATGATGCATCATTAAAATGGGATGCAGTCTGGAGAGAAGCACATGTGCGAAGACCTTGCCGGAGATTGACAGTTGTGTTAAAGGCCTGTAATTGTCGCACTCCAGGCGGGAGCCCTTTCCCTTGTACAAGGAAATTATTATTCCGTCGCACCATGCCACGGACACTTGGTCAGTGTTCCCCACCGTTGCGGAGAGTTGGTGCAGGGTGGTGGTTATCGGGTCCAGGGGTGGTGGTTATCGGGTTCAAGGCGTACTTTAAAAGCTCAGAGGTAATATTGTCGGGGCCCGTGACTCTGCCGTCTTTTAGTTTTTCTATTTCAGCCTTAACCTCAGCAATGGTAGGGGTGTCAGGGCTGGTATCAGAGTCAGGAGTTGCTGTAAGAGACTCACGGAGTAGATCTGGCGAGGGAGTGGTGGGAGAAGTGGTTCAAGGCTGCGTTGTAATGTTCGACCCACCTGCTAGCTATTTCCTCTCTTGGGGTGCATGAGGATCCATCGGACTTATTTAGGCATTGGGGGGGGGGGGGGGTGCCGGAGGGACGTTGGGAGGGATCGGAGCTAATCATGTCCTTGTGCACTTGACCTTCCTCGGCGCTGTCGGCTATGGAGTTGTAATGGTATTCAAGGTCCTTCTTTGCGGCAGCCCAGAATTTGTTTTGTAGGCGTTGCCATTCCGAGTGGTAGCCCCTGGCCCGCGCTGAACTCTTTTCCTCTAGGATTGGTACGGTGGACACTGTCAGACGACTGGCATAATAGATCTCAGAAGTCAAAATGAGATGTCCATTGGGAAGGGAATGGCCCATCCTGTAGGCCAACTTTTATCCATCACTTGACCTGGTCAATATTTGACAAAACCGTATGCCTTTAAAGGACAAAATATTCACCTCTCTAAATTAGAACATAAACTGAGATCACATTGCTTCCTGTTACAATAGCCTTCATCTCCTTTTTTTTTCTCCATCTGACTTTATACCTTTGCTTTTGAAACTTGTTATCATAACTATATGTAGGTATGTGCAAAAGTATGTATGCTGGGTGTGTGTTTATTCATATGAGTGTGGAGGTACGTAAATGTACATACATGTACGTGTGTATTTATATATATATATATATATATATATATATATATATATATATATATATATATACTCTGGACATAGAAGGAGGTTAAACCACTTCCACACAGGTTGTCTGAGGCAAATATTCCACATCCGATGGCAAGATTGACGCCATTGACATCGAGGTTCTCTCGAGGGCTAACATGCCCAGCACCCATGCACTGCTAGGAAAAGCACGACTAGGATGTTGGACACCTTGTTCATATATCAGATGAACGGCTCGCAAAGAAGCTCCTCTACGGCGAGCTGAGGGAGCAATGGCGTGAGAGAGGCGCACAAAGAAACGTTTTAAAGACAGTCTGGGGGACTCACTGAAACGTTGTCAGATAGATGTCAACACCTGGCAATGTCTTGCGCAAAACAGTTCGGACTGGAGAAGTGCAGTCAAAGTGGGTGTCTCTACCAGCGAAGACCACCGTGTTGTGAATGCCCAGAGCAGATGCGAGACCTGGAAAACACAAACAACGCGAACACCATCACCTTCTACAGACCTTGTGTGCCCGTTATGCAACAGATGTTTTCGTGCCCGCATAGGCCTGTTCAGCCACATGCACACCTACAACGATCAGGGAAAGCTGTGACAAGGATGATGTTGGCGGTCCTCATCGACAACAATGGACATCTATTATATATGTATCAGCATGTGCGCATGTGTATAAATGAACATGTGCGCATGTGTATAAATGAACATGTGCGCATGTGTATAAATGAACATGTGCGCATGTGTATAAATGAACATGTGCGCATGTGTATAAATGAACATGTGCGCATGTGTATAAATGAACATGTGCGCATGTGTATAAATGAACATGTATGTGTGTGTATAAATGAACATGTGCGCATGTGTATAAATGAATATGTATGTGTGTGTATAAATGAATATGTATGCATGTGTATAAATGAATATGTAAGTATGGGTATGTTTGTATGCATATTGCCTTCACAAATATTTCAACAACAAAAACAAAAAAAGTACATTACTAATTTTTTAGTTACACCATTTTAAATGTATGTCGCAATTCATTTCAGAAAATGTAACTCCCATGTTTCATCCCATGGGAAATTTTCACTTCATTTCACTTTCACATCCCACATAAATTTGTTTGAAATATGTTACCATTACTATGTACAAATTTGAAAATGTTAATAATTATTATATGTAATAAATAATTTTCAAAACAAACACAAATATATATTGAGATGACTCCCACAATTGAATGATAGAGTGCTTCAATTTAAGACCAGAGTTAACTTGTAACAGCTAGTTTAATTAAATATTAAATGAATTCAGATGTGCATGACAATGTTAAATCTCATGAAAACTAATGATGAAGTATATTTTATGAGAAAAAGTATTAAAAGATCAGGAGCAATATTCAACACAGCTTTCTTAACACATACAAACTTACTATCCTTGGACCATTGATAACAATCCAACACGGAATCCCAATTTTCGTCTATTACTTTAGTGTGAACATTATGACAATATTTGCATTTGATTGCTCCTTGTGTATCACTGTAGTGGTACATCTTACAAGGTAAACAAATACCTTTGTTTACATTCAAGTAATAGCCTCTCTGACATTTTCCTGGAGAGTTTTAGAAAAATCTCTTTAGCCCATATGTTTCACACACATATCTGCTCAACTAATTTATATTTTACAGCCATTACTCTTGAATAACATTTTTAAAATATTTCAAATAGTAGCAAAGCTGTATAAGATTTCAATTTCGTTTTAGGTTGCTGTGCCAAGATTTATAAGTCGTTAAGTGAATACATTTAAACTATGCAAAGTAAATATTATCAGTACAAGGGAATAGCTAAGACTATTTTATAGGTGTTGAATACAAATCTGCAAAAAGAAGCCAAAAAGTTCTAAATGGCAGAAATTACGTTGACACAATAAATGTATTACATTCCAGAGATTAGTTTAAAATCAATGTTTTTCTTCCAGTAATCTTTGAATTGCAACTAAACTTGCAGAAAAAAGGGACTGTTTATTTAGAAATTTAGGATAAATGCTCATTTCTACTAAACCAGTGCTCTTCAACCTTGTTATACCTGGCACCCGCTTTTATAACTTTTGTGAGTGTAAATTTTCCTTACCACCCACTAAAATATAAATTGAAGAACATTATGCGGAGTCTGTGTAATTTTGATGTTTTTATCATCAAATAGCATGTTCATTACAGAACGTCGTTACCGTCACAACCTGTCTGAAAGAAACTTGATCTCAAGCCAAATCTCCAGTCTGCTCCAGAATCATGCCCAAGCATTTCTTGACATTTTGGTGCCATCGCCTTCTTGGTCTGCCTATGTCTCTCTTGTCCGATACCATACCTTTCATTACCGTTTTCTCAAGACCATTGTGTCTTTTGACGTGGCCAAATTATTTCAATTTTCTGTTCATGATTAAATTTATTAACCATTTCTCCTCTGCGCCCAACTGCTGCTGAATATCTGCACTCTTCTTTATTTTGGTCCACAGTATTCTGAAGACCTTTCTATAGCATTTCGACTTGGAAGACTTGAAGTTTTGACAACTATCCATACTTCACAGATATATACTGTCATGGGAAAAACACAGGTTTTCAACATTTGCACTTTTGTTTGTTTGCTGAGTTCTGCCGTAGTTTCCTCAGGTTGTGTTTTTAATACAGCATATAATTATTCTGCTACCGCCCACCTGAACGCTAAAATCGCCCACTAGTGGGCAGTAGCGTCCACGTTAAAGAGCACTGTACTAAACTTTAATATCACAAATGGTGACCTCAGTGAAAGAGAAGATGTTTAGTTGAAAAAATACCCAGAGGATATAGATAAAGGACTTTATAAAGTACTGAAATAAACAAGCAAACAAACACACAAAATAAACAAAAATACACACACGCATGCAGACAGACACAGACACACACACACACACATACATACATACATACATACAAGCATGCACACACACGCGCACGCGTACACGCATCCATACACGCATGCGCATATATATATATATATATATATATATATATATATATATTCTAAGTCAATTATAATTATCTTGAAACTATGACTAAAAAAATTATAGAATTAAAAAAAAAAAAAAATATTTTATACACTAATAGTCACAAACTGATCAGGAGAGAGATATTTTTCCAGATTTCATTGATTAAAAACTAATTTCTGGTCAACTGTCTTGCAAATAAATACTGACATCATTGACAATTTTGTGTTGTAGGAGTGATGAGAAGTTAAGGAAAAAATTATCATTTGATTACCTCATTGAAAACTTTTTGAGGGAGCAGAGACACAAAAAAATATTTTAATTTTGTTTATCATTTATTTGTTAAATAAAATTATTATATTAATTAAAGCATATTATCCTTTTTATACTGGATCACCCATGCTTCAGAGGCAGTTATGCCACTGCTGGTACCAACTTCGCTTTTATTCTCTTCTGTCTTGGGTTATAGTGGATTAGTGTCCAGTCTGTAGAATTGTGGATGTTGTTTCTGAGTTGGGCAGACAACGATCTTCAGACTCAGAACGAGACATTGCAGACTCAAGGCTCACCTCCACAAAATGGGCCTTAGAGACACCACCACGTACTCTATCTGCTCTACAATAGAGTTTTATATTCAGTAGAACTACATTTTGTCTGACGTTCACTGTGGAACAAGGTGTCTATCCTGTTTACATCAGAATTCTTGCCAACAGTTATATGACTGCACTATAACATTCCATCTTTTCCAACATCGGACTGTGGTACCAGTACAGAAGATGGTTTACCAGAGAGATCCTCTCTCACTGAATCTCTTCTCCACATGTTTGGAAACAGTCATCAGCTGATGCAACTGGGAAACCTTTAGCATTCATATTGATGGCAGATGCCTCAATCACCTTCGATTTGCCAACGACATTGTGCTCATCACAGAGTCAGAAGCAGAAGACAATCAAATAATGCAGTTGATTGATGATGATTAAGAAAACAAAGCTAGAAATGAATGTCTCAAAAACCAAATTGTTATGCAACCATTTCACCAATTGTGCTCCAATCTTCCTTGGTGGAGTAAGATTAGAGGATGTCGATAGTACATCTCTTGGGTGCCTCCTCAATATGGAGAACAATGTAGAACCTGAACTTACAAGACGTCGCCGCCCAGGCTCGGCAGCCTTCTCGTCCATTAACACGGTCCTGGACGATTGGCAAGACCAGAACCTACATACCTCTCTTTTCAATTCCACTGTGCTCCCTGTGATGTGCTATGTAGCACAGACACGGGCACTCAAAAAATCACTGGAGGACAAATTGAGAGTGACTCAGGCCATCCTTGAAAGACGCTTGGTCAGAATTACTCAACATATGGAAAATCTCCACAATTCTGACGTACGATGATTGTTCTTTGTAAATGATGCTGTAATCTATGCAGACAAGCCAAAACATAAATGGGCAGGTCACATGTTGCGACGATACGATGGTTGAAGGAGCACGGTGACAGAAATCTGGTACCAAAAAGAGACCACAGGGAAGACCTCCAATACATTGGTCAGACTCCCTTGTTGTCTGCAACAACATGTTAGACGCCGCTAGAGAAGTGCTTACTACCCACTGGACTTCCATGGCCCAAGACAGGGTCCACTGGAGACAAAGTTGGGACATAAAGCTATGATGAGGAATGGATCATCAAGATAAAGAAAATTAAGATCAAGATATAATAATTAGAATGATTTTATTTAATAATATTATGTTTTAATACTTGAACCTTACCCAAAAATACTACTCTTACTCTTACGAAAAGGACCTCATTTTTACTTGCGGTCTAAGTTCACACGAAGTGTAAATTCGACAGTTCAACCCAGTAATTTCTGCTTGTTGTCTTCTTTCCATAGACCACCAAGACTGCAGTGTGTATTGACCCTCTGATGTGTTCTCACATTTCTGTAGCACTTCCTACAGTGCACTGCTTTGCCAGTAATTGAGAGATGGATCTTGTGAATTCTTTCGCCCTTTCAGAGATATCAGTTTTTGCTATGTCTATGTGGCATCTTGCATCAAAGTTCCTCAGTAGAATCAGGTGTTTGTCACTAGTGATCCTTGTGATGAGTGAATTTAGCTGGTGATTGAACTCATCCCTGGATTTACTAGTGGCGTCAAGTGTAGGAGCATACACGTTGATCAGATTAACGTGTAGCATTGTATAATATATATAATATGTATAATATAATATGTATAATATAATATGTATAATATATATATAATATATAACATTGTATGTAACATTGTAGAAAGATGGTAAGATGGCGACCAAGCACCAGCTGCTCTCATGGTCTGCGATATTCATGTGGTGTGTTCATTCCACTTAATGAATGGGGCGCAGTGTTGTGTGACGATCATTTTCTAGCACGTCCTACGCTATTCACAGGAAGTCTATGTGTGTAAATTTCATCGGAATTCGGAGATACACGATCTGTTCTTCATGTGTAATAGAATACACGTTGTTGGATAGGACGTCACTATGGATTGCGCACCGTCCTTGGTTGGTGTGCATGATCTGCTTGGAAATTGCGTGCCATGACCGGAAGGTGTAAGGTGTGCTCATGCTTGGCACCACATTCCAGTGGCGCTGAGGTCGGCTAGCTCTTCCCTGGAAGAGTGAAAAGTGAAATTAGTAGCCTGCTCACAAGCCAACCTCACCTCCTCGGGGTACACACTGGGCAACTAGAACCGTGAGGCTCTAGGCTAACGAGGCAATGGCTCGCCTGGAGGGAGGGGGGGGGACGGGCTCCTTCAGGTTAATTGCAGATGTTGGCCCACCGCAGCTTGGAGAGGAGATGGGCGCCGCCAGGTGATTTCAAGCCTAAGAATCACACATGAGGACAAAATCGAAATCTATTATACCGGATCGGTCGCAGCCCGGGTCAACAATGATCGCGCCTACCGTCCCACACCAGGGCAGAGGTGTTAAGTGTGCAATTGGTGATACCATAAGACTCAGAAGAGAGTATTTCATTCTGGGCACTTGAAATGTTAGAACTCTAAGTGCAAGTGGGAAAATAAAAGAACTGACTCATGAGATGGATAGATACCACTAGAATGTGCTTGGCATATGTAAAGCACGATGGAAAAATTTCGGAGAACATATAACAGAAGAAGGTCACAAGTTTTATAACAGTGGAAGACCTGACAAACATCTTCATTGTGTCGGATTGCTGGTGCACAAAGACACAGCATGTTGTATATTGGGTTGCCGACCAGTATCAAGCCGATTGCTCAGTTTACGACTAAATCCTAAGCCCTTCAATGTCACGGTAATACAATGCTATGCGCCTACCTCAGATTACGAGGACAGCGAGGTTGAGAGCTTCTTCGAAGAATTGCAGGCTTTGGTGAACGAGGTACTGAAGAAGGATATACTGGTGGTACAGGGAGATTGGAATGCCAAAATTGGCGAAGACATGGTACGTGACTGGAAAGGCACATGTGGAGCAAATGGAAATGTGACCACGAACGATAGAGGACTGAGAATCTTGGAATTTGCGTATTACAATAAGCTGATAGTAGCAAATACGCTAAGACCACATAAAATGTCGAGACGGTGGACGTGGCACAGCCCAAACAGTACGCTTCATTGTCAAATAGACTATTTTTTGGTCCAAAAGAGATTCAGATCTAGCGTCAATAGCGCCCAGACAAGAAGTTTCCCAGGGGCCTATATAGGGAGCGACCACGACTTAGTGCTGATGACCATGCATCTCAGACTAAAGAAAGTTCTGAAAAGAGAGATATCTAGACTGAGATTTGACTTGGAGAAGTTGAAGTGCCCGGATGTAGTGAAGACCTTTGGAGCGGTGATGATGGGAAGATTCACACCTCTCTTGGTTCTAAACGAGGAGGCAGATGTTGAGACGATAAATGAAGCCCTGAATTCGGCATTAATCTCCACGGCATCTGAGGTTCTAGGTAGGTGCAGGATTAAGAAGAAAGCATGGATCACGAGTGAAATACTGGATTTATGTGACAAGAGACGGAAAATGAAGAGAGCGAAGAAAACACTAGATGGGATTCAGCAATATAGAGAGATAAATGGAAACATTAAGGCCAAGATGAAACAGGCCAAGGTGGAATGGATAACGGCTCAGTGCGCAGATATCGAACAAAATCTGGGAAGAAATAATGTCAAGGGGGCATATCAATTAGTCAAGGACTTAGTAAGACCTGTACAAAGTCGAAATACAACGATTCAGGACGAGAGTGGGAAATGTCTCACAGAAGCTCAAGACATTAGTGAGCGCTGGACAGAGTACTGTTCGGAGCTATATAAGCATGAAGGTCGAGGTGACCCAAGAAATGCAATGCCTCCTGAAGTGAGTCTGATATAGGAAAATCAAACGATAACAAGGGAAGAAGTATATGAAGCCGTGCAAATGCTGAAGAGAGGATTTAGGTGTGGATAATATTCCAGCAGAGGTCCTACAAGTGGGAGGTGAGGCAACACTTAATACCCTGACATACATCTGCAATATAATTTGGCAGACAGGAGAGTGGCCCACCAGCTGGACAAAATCAGTCATTATACCACTGCCTAAATCAGGAAACCTAAATATGTGTCAGAACTATCGAACAATCAGTCTGATAAGTCATCCAAGTAAAGTTCTCTTGAGAATAATACTTAACAGACTGAATCCACAGGCGAAGAATATCATTGCCGAAGAACAAGCGGGAAGGAGTACCATCGAGCAGATATTTAATCGTCGGCTACTGAATGAGAAGTACTCAGAGTATCAACAACAACTCTACCATGCCTTCATTGACTTTAGAAAGGCGTTTGACAGAGTGTGGCATGCGGCGCTATGGTCAACAATGAAGCATTATAAGTTCAACAGTTATATTGTGAGGGTAATTGCAAACCTTTATGAGCAGGCGATAAGCGCAGTCTCAGTAGGGGGAACGCTAGGCGATTGGTTCCGTACGACGGTGGGTGCGAGACAGGGATGTATACTCTCCCCAACACTCTTCAATATATTCTTGGAGACAATAATGGAGACGACCTTAAAAGGACATGTTGGCACGGTTAAAATAGGTGACAGGCTTATCACAAACTTCCGATTTGCTGATGATATTGATGTATTGGCAGACACAGAAAGGGAACTCCAGGAGTTGATTGGTAGATTGGATAGAACGGCCTTGAGTTTTGGTATGGAAATAAATGCAGATAAAACAAAGCTCATGACCAATAACGTAGCTGGGTTTCAATCTGTAATAGAGGCAAATGGGCAGGGACTTGAGGTGGTAAAACGTTTCAAATATCTGGGATCATTGATCAGTGAAGAGGGATCACAGCCAGAGGTAATTGCAAGAATAACACAAACAACATCGGCGCTGACTAGGTTGAAACCTTTATGGCAAGACAAGCGACTCGCCCTCGGCATAAAAGTTAGACTAATGCGCTCTTTGGTGCTATCAATATTTCTGTATGCGTGCGAGACCTGGACCATTACAGCAGATATCCAGGGCAGGATACATGCAATGAAAATGAGGTGCCATAGAAAACTCCTAAATGTTACAAATAAAGATCATGTCACGAACGTAGAAATCCGTCAGAGAGTTGAAGACGCTAATGGTCCTTTTGAAGATCTGTTCACAGCTATCAAAAGACGAAAGATGGCCTGGTGCGGGCACGTCGCGAGGTCCAACGGAATTACCAACTCGATACTCTTTGGGTCCGTACCGGGACAGAGAGGGCGAGGACGTCCAAGGAAGAGATGGGTGGACAACATCACTGAGCGGTCAGGCCTTCGTCCCGGTGAGATACGTCAGGCGGCGACAGACAGAGAGGGATGGCGTGGGATTTTCATGTCTTGATGTGTGCCCCAACGACCTGATGGGTTACGGGATGAACTGAACTGAACATTGTAGTAGCATTGGATGTTTGGAGACAAAGTGATACTAATATCTGTGTCCCATTGACATGTCTGCAGTTCCTAGAAGGGAGTTCTCAATGGCAAAACTGATGCTATGTTCTCTGACGTTATTTACTCCTTTCCATTGCCAGAAGAACGTCTAATCCTTTTCCCTGAGGGACCCAGATTCGATCAGATGCCTTTTCTGGAGGGTGGCGATGTCGACCTGAAGCCTTTTGAGCTTCTCGTTAATGATAGAGGTCTTGCGAACATCACTTATTGCCTTGAGGTTTTCTTGTTACATCTGTGGTCATGGTGCATACGTTCCAGCAGTCAAGCTTCACTGTACGCTAAGTATTGAAACATAGACTCTTGAGAATATAATTAATCACATAATTAATCTATTTATATAATTGAAAGTGGGATAGATCAATTGTAAAACAAAAATAGATATTTATAGATTCATGTTATACTGTTAATTAAAAGCTAATCATAGAGCTGCATATATATTTTCGTGTGTGTGTAATTACTTTTAAAATGTCATATTTTCACAATAGATTACACTATAGTTCTTAATATCATTCTAAATTCTTGATGGTGATTAATATAGTTCAGTAACTTCATTTCAATATATTTTCACAAAAGAGCATATACTTTATACTAAAGTGATCAAGATCAATTTTCATGGCTGACTCATGGTGGTTAGAACCATCAGTGTATCGCTGTCCACAAGGCATATGCATTGGATATTTTGCAGCACAAAGTACAGAATATATAAATCGGTGCAAAATGGAAATGTAACAGTACAAAATATATTAAGCAGGACCATAGGAAAGACCGTAAAGATATACCATTAAAATAACAGCACAAACAGTAATTAAAGTCGAAACAAATGGAAACACTGACTGTAGTATTTGCATTGGTAATAGTTATGGTTGTAATGACAATGGTAATAGTAGTTGTGGTATGGTTGGCAGTATTTATGTACTAGTGACAGCAGCAACAACATCATCAGCAAAACAGTAGCAAATGTATCACTCACGGCAGAAAGGTATGTTCTGTTGAAATCCAGCCCGAAACTCCTGCTCAATCATACTTCCTTCATGAAGACAATTGCCAGGATGGAACTTATCATCATCTTTCTCAATATTATAGACCAATTTGGCTGCAGAAATAAGGGTAGACAAGTTTTCTACTGTCAACAGGAAGATGGCAGAGAGAAGACAATTGTCTTATTAAATGAATGAATTTCTAGCACAACATTAATAACTTTATAGGTGGCTTTAAACTATGAAGAAGTAATTTTCTTTAGATTTGTTCATGCAACAAATTCAGTAATTGTATCATGTTATGTTCCACTTCTAAATTTTACCCAAAAAAATTCCACTCAATGCTCATGACAAACAAATATAGCTTTAGGCTAATGATTTTCACTATCAATACCACAAAATTTACAAGTTATATTGTCACAAATAGTCTCTACTATAACCAGATCACTTACAAAACTGATTTAGTTGCATTCACTTCAAAATTGGGAAGGGGATCAAGATGCGGAGCAGCGCATTAGCTGCAGCGGTCAGCGACTCATAGTTGACTGCTAGTGTCAGGGCCTGCGAACCAGAGCTGCTAAAACCCTTCTACACCTCACAATGCGGTGATCCTGGATAACAGGCTGCAATAGAGCAGACTGGCTAAGTAGAAGAGATCAAAGAGAGAAGACAACCTGGTACTCAAAAATGCCTGCTGAAGTCAGATGTGTCCGACCGAAAGGTGCAAATATTGCAGTCAAGCTGTAAACCCTGACACAACACATTCTGGACTACATTCTGCTACTTGCAAAGCCCTTTTCAGGGCTTGGTAGTGGGAGATTGAGATCAACTGAAGAAGAAGAAAGAAATTAGGAAGTATATACTTCTTCACCATTTGCTTTGAGGCCACATGTTTTTTATTCATGATCTTACACTTTTCTTGTTCTGTTTTAAGACTAACATGCAAATCATTGTCTCTTTCTGTCTACTATCCTTATGCTAAAGATTTGTTTTGGTGCAGAAAAAAATGATTTAGCTTTCAATTTAGGACAAGTTCTCCAGTATATATATTTATCATTGCCCATTTTTCTACTCATGTGGCTATTTGTTTTTCTCTTTTCAGATCGTGTGACATTAATTGAGCTTGACATCTGTTACCGTTCCTATATCTGCTCCAAGTACTTCTACAATGTTGTAATGTAGCTATTGTACTTTTCTAAGTTTATTGTATAAATTGTCTAATAAATTTTATGCTAGTGCTTTTGATATTTTGAAGATCTCTTTAATGTGCTCTATACATAATTGTTGTTGTCTCTAAACATAACAAAAATACTGTTATTTGAAACTGATTTTAATGGTCACTAAAAATGTGCTTAGAAGCTATAATAATTATGATTTAATGACTAAATAACTAACAAGGCTGAAAAAGCAAGTTATAATTAGTGGAAATAGTATATGTTTTAACTAAATTTAGTTAATTCAGTTCAACTTACGTTCATTAACTATAGTGCGACTCAAAATCTTTGTAATATTTGACCGAAGTTCCCTGTTCGCTAAAGTCAGCAAAGTGGGAGAAATCTTTTGATAAATTGGTTTATGGACGAGGCGAAATGTAAGATTGCAAGCCCACTGAAAATGGAGAGATATATCATTTTAGATACTTAATCCACTGAAAATGGTAGGTAGAAATAATTTCAGCTGCGGTACATGATATACTAAAGATGTGATTTACGAAAAACAGACAGGTATGTACCACAAAACGAAGAGATATAAAGACTAAATAAGTTATCAATAGTCTTTATTTTATCAAATTGAGGAAATATGTATTCTTTTTTAAAGCAGTTTAAGAAATAATCATTATCATGAAGTACCTGACCAACTGGCATAAATGAGCACAGACCTCCATAACATCCTGTCTCTAGGGCTGTCTATAAATTCTTGTGTTTCATTTTTGTCATACCATGATATTCAACTGCACAGAAGCTTCTCCCTTTGTCTCTTTTTTCAAAAAAATGTACTTGTTGTCATAGTGTGCTCTCACCAGAGTGGTACATAGGATGAAAAGAATAGCAGTACTACTACATTTTGAGATTGCCATAAAAGATGACTAAAGAGGGTGTTGCATGGTTCTAGCAAAATCATCACGTAAAACCATTGCAATGGAGTCGCTACTGTAAATGCTTGGATACAGGTTTCCTGAAAAAGGACCAGTTGTAGTGATACACTGTGTTTCACTCTAAGAGAAAAGGCAAATCAGTCAGTAGTGAACTATAATCCTCCTCTTTTTTGTAACTATTTTCTTTAAAGCTAGTGTGACTGTGTTTATTTTTATTGCTGTGGTTCACTAGGATTTGTAAGGCTGAGAAATTCCATGAGCCCCTGTAGTTGCAATACAATGTATAGGCTAGCTTCTTATTTTAAAAACATATGCTTTACTAAGGTTTTGAACCCACATTCCAATGATCAGAAGACTGGGGTCCAAACCATGAAGCCACTTGCTCCTCCCTCCTCTTGTAACTTATAATAAAGAAAATAATCATCATTTTATTTCTAAAAATAATTTTTTTTTAAAAGTGTAATTAGCTGCTTTTGTATATTAACCCCTTTGGGCACATCCTCATCAATACTCTTGACTGTTCACATGATTATTCCCATTCTTCTGTGAAATCAGTCTTCCATTATCTTTTTTGTAAATCATGCTACAGCTGTGAGTTGAGCGGAAGAAAAGCTTTCAACGCGAATTTAATGCTCCAAAAACGTCTTAACCCTTGTCATCTTGAATTGCATATGCCATCAACTAATCCTCTTCAAGTGTACCTGTTCTATGCTATGTTCTCCATTTCTCTCCAGCATCTTTCCATTTTTCTTGTATTAAACATCTTGATCTCTTCTCCGTGTGTTCCTTGGTCTTCCTTCGTCCTTCACATTCTTATTCCTGAAGGGGTTCCATGACAGAGATTACCTGATGATATTAGCTTGGGTTATCACTGTGTGTGGCCTATGCAATGCCGCTTTCTTACAAAGATTTCCTAGTCCAACTGTCTGTGTCCTGTTCTCTCCCATAAGCATTTATTTCTAGCCTTGTCAAACCATTGAAGGCCAGGAATATTTTTTAGGTATTTGTTAATAAAGCTCTGAAATCTCTAAATATTTTTATTTTATTTGGTCATTCACCATGTTTCTGTTCCATAGAGAAAGTTCAATTTCACATTGGAGTTGAAGATCCGTAGCTTGGTATACATTTTGATCATTTTGAAGTTCCATTTGTTTCAATATAATAAAGCCACTCTTGCCTTTTGTGATCCTGTTTTTGACATCCTCATCTGCCCTTTTCATTTTGTTTATGATGCTCCCTATGTATATGAAGTTCACAACTGCTGAGGACGGATGTGTTGAAATGAAAGGTGCAAATATCATAGTCAAGCTGTAAACTAGTGAGATGCATTCCGTTCTCTGTTACTTGCAAAATCCTGTTCAGGGCTTCGTAGCAAGAGATTGAGAACAAATGCAGAAGAGGGATCAAGATGCTGAGCAGCGCATGAGTTGCAGTGGTCAGTGACCCATAGCTGATTGCTAGCGTCAGGGCCAGCGAACTAGAGCTGCCAAGACCCTTCTACACCTCCACACGGTGATCCTGGATAACAGGCTGCAGCAGAGCAGACTGGCTAAGGAGAAGGGATCGAAGAGGGAATGCGAACCCGGTACTAAAAAAATGCTTGCTGATATCGGATGTGTTGGACCGAAAGGTGCAAATATCGCAGTCAAGCTGTAAACTATGACACAACGCATTCCATTCTCTGAACTACATTCTGCTACTTAAGCCCTTTCAGGGTATGGTAGCGAGAGATTGAGAACTAACGAAGCCAAGCCAAGCCAAGCCAAATGCAGAAATAGAAGATGTTCACAAATCTTGAGGAGGATCATATGGCCTCTAACAGTAACATTTAAAATTCTAACTGCCTGACAGATTAGTAAATGCTATAACAAGAGAGTTGGGTTCAGGCAAATCTACTGCATACTATAATAAATAGAAAGATTGACTTGTCAGCTCTAGACGGGAGATTTAAAACCACCAGATGGCCTACAGGTGTAATACAAGTGCATAAAATGTGGAAGACAAGGTAAAACAATCCCCTAATCATACATACATCTCTGGTACAATCATGGGTTAACATAAAATTTTAAAAACATGGAAAATGTGAACAATACACTCAGCAATAATTATTGCCACTACTCAAGAGTGTTTCAAATATGGGAATACAGGAGCAGATAAACAATACAAATGAACCAATAAATGTTCTGGATAATGGTTAGAAAGAAAACTGATCAATAATCATCAGATTTTAGATATAAGTTAAACAAGAAAGAAAAGAAAATGATGGATTAAGGATATAGCTAAATCGTTCAGAAGAGATATGCCTCAGTACACAAATTGGTCAATAAGCCAATTGAAATGTTCTGTGACACATAGTAGAGTAGCAGAAATAGTAAAATCCATTAGGCTTACTAGGCTGAAGCTTAGTGGCTAGAGCTGTTTGGGGCACGTGCATAAGGTAAAAACTAATTATTATATTCTATTTTCATTATGTGCAAAAAGAAAATGTTTGTAACTGCATTCATACAATTCTGAAAGGATGACTTAAAAAAAACAATAATGCCGCTAGTCACACACAAAAAATGGTTACAATTTTTGTTTTCCATAACTTTAATGCTCACGCCCACTGCACAAATATTTAGTATTGATTACTGTTTTTATTTTTTGCAGTTCGTCATGAGATTATCATAACTATAGACCTACAAATAAATACAAAATATAATAATGTGTAAGCACAAATCTGAGTTCCAAGAATGTTAAAAAGAGCAACATGTTCAAAGTACTATTGTGGCTGGATGTTTATGTTACAGCAATAAACCAGTCACATTTCCAATATGGGTGAAGTTGAAGTTGGTGAACCTGATGGTTGTGAGTCTTTTGAAGCCAATAATAATCACAATAATGACACAGGGTACAGTACTGCTTCAGAAATGACAGAAATTACAAACAACAATTCTGAACATAAATAAATAAATTACAATTCTAAAGGAACAGTTCTATACCACTTATTAATTCCATTCCTACATAACCAGTAGGTGCAGAAGCAACAGTTGGCTATTGTATTTGAAAAAATATAGTTCAATGTATCCTTCGGCTCACAAAGAATCAGATCTCAAAGAAGCTACCATCACCTGTGCCAATGGGCAAATGCTACTGGTTGTATGAATAAATTTGTTATTAGAGGACAACAAGCTCAATGGGCTTGTGCAAATTCTGTTCTAACTCGCATTTTTGCTACTATAAAATTCCTAGCTCAGTGTGGATTAGTTTTTAGAAGCAATTACAAGGTATTTGGGTCACCAACAGATGGCAACTTTTTAGGTACTTGAGAATTATTGACCCAATTGAATCCCTTCTTAGTTGCGCATTTGGAAAAATATGGCAAAAAAAAGGAAAAAAATTATGTTGTTCACTATTTGTGATCAGCCCATATATTATAAGGTAAAATGTACTTGAAGGATATCATTTAAAAAAATATACATTAGATGTTATTCTCTTTCTATGGACTGTATACCAGATGTTTGTCATGTACAATAATTTGAACTGCATATTTCTTTCTGTTCTATGTAGTGATCCAGTTGTAAGATTTGCACAGTTCATTGAGATGAAGGGTCACAGTGCCACAAAGCTTGCACA
Organism: Ariolimax columbianus; assembly: GCA_036924085.1. Taxonomy (NCBI): domain Eukaryota; kingdom Metazoa; phylum Mollusca; class Gastropoda; order Stylommatophora; family Arionidae; genus Ariolimax; species Ariolimax columbianus. The sequence continues at coordinate 33,214,275 of JAVGWX010000001.1, read as the reverse complement.
AAGTCTTTTTGGAAATGCATGGCATGATTATGGATAATTGTAGAGGACAGCCATGTGATCTCTCAAATATAAGCATGAAATAAAAAGGTTTAAAACTATAATTTATATGAAAAATTCCCTTGCTAAATACAACCATGCTTTTCACTCATTAAATGTGGTTGGCTATTCTGTTATGCACAAAATCTCTGCAGCTAATGAATTCTCTGAGCTAGTTGAAAACATCTAGTGCATCACTGCCCAGATGGGCACTTCTACTTGATGCTCATGGTAGTTTACCTGCTGTAAAGAAACTCAGTGAAACACACTGGTCTGCTCATACTGATGCTGCAAAGACACTTGATTCTGGCTATGAAAGATATAAAGGAAGTGGACAAATTTACTGAAGATCCTAAACAGAAGGTCACAGAATGATGGGAAGTGAAAGGTCTGCTGTTAAGTAGTTTGAAAAATGGGATATTCTTGCTGGTTCAGTCGTCAATAATAGAGAGATTTCACTAAACATAGTTAAAGCTTGTAAGCACCAGAATTGATTTCAGTGGTGCAGTGAAGTTGTTGAAGTCATTTAGTAATTATATTTCTAACTTAAGGGAAAACTACTTTAAGCAGTTTGAAGGAAAATTAAAGGTCATTCACATCACATGAAGTAACATCAAAGACATAGAAAGACAAGTTTTAAACTTCTTATGATTGATGTACCATCAGAATTAATATAATTTTTTCAACAAGGAATATTTTAGAATAAAAATTTGCATGCCCATAATTGACCCCCTGTCAACTACCTTACAAAATAGGCTGGAATATACTTCAATGTCTACAAAGCTTGGACTCCTTTAACATATTTTTACATTTGTAATGATGATCTTAAACATGTAGTTCAGCATCTTGTATCTATTTACAAATATGATCTTGGTAACGGTTTTGATCAGGAACATTCATATTAGCCTCAGCATAGTCCGGCTCTGAGTGGAAACGGTATCATAACAAAAGAGAGCTCATTTATATTTTTAAAAGTAGCGTGCTTCAACATTGTATATACAGGCTAATCAGAAACTCTGTGCACCTGATGATTACAGTGCAGAAAACACACAAAAATAGTTTTAATTCCTTAAATCACATGTCATCATAGTTACAGGCAATGTTTAAAGTGTCCCTGGCCATCTCCAGGCCTTTCTTGATTGGCCAAACTTTGTTATCGAAGACTATTCTTCTTCTTCTTCTTCTTCGTTCGTTCTCAATCTCTCACTACCAAACCCTGAAAGGGCTTAAGTAGCAGAATGTAGTCCAGAGAACGGACTGCGTTGTGTTGTAGTTTACAGCTTGGCTGTGATATTTGCACCTTTCGGTCCAACACATCCGACTTCAGCAAGCATTTTTTTAGTACCGGGTTCGCATTCCCTCTTCGATCCCTTCTCCTTAGCCAGTCTGCCCTGCTGCAGCCTGTTATCCGGGATCACCGCGAGGAGGTGTAGAAGGGTCTTGACAGCTATGGTTCTCTGGCCCTGACGCTAGCAGTCAGCTATGGGTCGCTGACCACTGTAGCTCATGTGCTGCTCAGCATCTTGATCCCGAAGACTATTCAATATTACATGGCCCACATTCTGAATGTATTCTGTAAGGATGTAGGCCTAGGCGTTTTTTTTTAAAAGCTCTATGGGCCATGTCATATGAGACACTAATCTCCTGGGATAACTTCCTGATGGACTGCTTCAGTCTTTGGAGCATGCGGTCTGAAATATCCAAGACTTTCTCCTCTATCAGGATTAATGGCTCTAAAAACCTGCTATCATTACACACGGAACCGATTTCTCTGAATTTCATGATCAACTGCTGCACAGCATTATGCTATTGTACTATGGTCTCTGGAAACTGTGTCCGTAATAATCGTTGAACATCTTGTGTGTATTCTCCCTCACACAGAAACACATGTTCCCCTAAGAACGTTCACTTCTTAAAGATAACATCATTATCACAATGGCTGTCTTGGCAGCTGATTTTCAGGAGCAAAGTACTCTGGGGAACATTAGGTGCACAAAGACCTTTTGATCACCCTGTATTTTTATTATTGTGCTATTGTGTGTGTCAGGAAAATAAAGAAATTGGCACAAAGATTTTTCACTTTGTCCATATCATTTTTCCATTCTTCCTCATTCATGCAATTGAACTAGGCATCTTAACCAATTGCCTAAATCTTCCTGCAAATAAATAAACAAATGCTGATGTACATTTGTTTTGTTAAATATATTCTTTACCTTCATGAAATGATGATTGCTTGAGTTAAAGGATGGATAGCAATTAGTTTTAATTGCAATGAATTTCATAGTAAATTCTAATGTAAATATAACAGACTTCTCTGTTTCAGACACAGATTTTGTCATCCTTTTGTTTAGGTCATTCTTATCATGTCTATAATCACTGGAGTAGAAGACAGTCACTTGTTGCTCTATGTAGATTGTTTCAGGCCACAGTTTTTCTGCCGGTCATGTGAGACAAAAAAGTAGCAAGTACAAGATTAAGATATGTACAATGTATTTGTTCAGCACATACTTAAATGAGAGCACAGTTGTTGCTAAAAAAACTTTATCACATCACCTAGCATCAGAAGAAGTTTACGCAATGGTTTCAATTACTCCCATTAGTAAACATTTATATGGTAATTAAAAGAAGCTATCTTCAGCTCAAAATACTAAGAAAAGTAGTAATTAAAATTGTTTTTAATGTACTATAGAAGTTTTAGTTGGTGAAGCTGTTCATTTACACTAAAGTTGCATGTATTGTCATCTAAAGCTACTCGCACTGAATTGTTTACTCTTGGCAAATTTTTTCTGGATGCAGTAAATAGATTGATTTTTACAAAATTGGAGGGGTTGAAAGTGGATTAATGTTCAGGTCAAGATGGTATTTATCCAAAATTGCTGTTTGAAATTAGAGACCAACTAGCAAAACCATTGGCTATATTATGTTCTCAATCACTTGCAAAAGAGATTGTTCCAGGGAATTGGAAAGATGCAGGAGTGATTTCCTTATTAAAAATGGGCAAAAAATCTGATCCAGCAAATTATAGACCGGTTAGTTTAACGAGCTTAGACTGTAAATTGTTAGAGTCAATAATCAAAGAAAACATTGTAATGCATTTAGACAAATTTAATCTAATCTTGCACGGCGTAACAAAATCTGGCGAGATAAATGGTTAGCACTATGCACGAAAACCAGATTAATGCATACTCTGGTCCTGTCAATATTCCTCTATGCTTGTGAGACATGGACAGTTACAGCTGACCATCAACAAAGGATACAGGCCTTGGAGATGATATGTTTCCGAACACTTTTAAATGTCACGTACAAAGATCAAGTTACAAATGAGGAAATATGAGATAGAATTACAATAGCAATAGGGCCTTTTGAAGACCTCTTGGCAACTGTCAAAAGAAGGAAACCTGCTTGGCACGGTCACATATCGAGATCAAATGGTCTTGCAAATACAATCCTCCACGGAAAGGTGCATGGCAGACGACGAAGAGGCCGTCCCAATAAGAGATGGGAGGACAACATAAAAGAATGGACCAATCTCCGACCAGAAGAGGTAAAGACAGCGGCCACTGACAGAGAAGGGTGGCGTGGTGTTGTGAGGATGTCTTCATGTGTGTCCCAACGACCTCACCGATTACGGGATGACCTGACCTGAATGTAATCATAAATAGTCAGCATAGGTTTACTAGAGGGAGATCGTGCTTAACAAATCTATTACAATTCATGGAGGATATTACTAAAAAGATAGATAAAGGAGAGCCAGTGGATGTTATTTAGATTTTGCAAAGGCCTTTGATAGAGTACCTCATCAAAGATTATTTCGAAAATTAAAATCACATGGAAAAGGTAGGGTAGTTGCCAAATGGATTGAAAATTGGTTAACCGGAAAAAGGCAGAAGGTTGGAATAAATAAAGAGTACTCTGAGTGATGTGAAGTAAAGAGTGGAGTGCCACAGGGCTCATTTTTGGGACCAATTTTGTTCTTGATATGTATAAATGATTTGAATATTGATATCGGATCCATGTTTGCAAAATTCGCTGATGACACAAATCTATGAAGTAGTGTCTCATCTAAAGCAGAAGTGAATATATTGAGCTCGGATTTAGATACAAATTTGAGATTGATCTGTAAGCTGGCAAATGGAATTTAATGTAGATAAATGTGCAGTCATCCACATGGGTAGATCAAATATGGAACATAATTGCAGAATAGGCGAGAACAATATTGGAATGATTGAAAAGGAAAGAGACCTAGGGGTCATAAAAGATCATACAGGTAAAATGAGTGAGCAAGTCCAGGTAGCAATAAAAACGCGAATGCAATGTTAGGTATGATAAAAAGAAATATTAAACATGGGAGCGAGGAAGTGATAGTCAAACTGTATAAAGCATTAGTTAGACCTAGATTGGGGTATTGTGTACAGGTGTGGAGCCCTTAAATATGCTGGAAAGGATACAAAAAAGAGCAACAAAGCTGATCCAGAATTACAGATATAAGGAAAGACTCAGAAAAACCGGCCTACGGTATCTAGGAAAGAGAAGAATTCTAGGTGACTTAATACAGATAATCAAAGGAACGATAATGAAATTAGACTATAACAAGTCTACAAATACCTACAAGAACAAGAGGGCATAGATACAAATTAACTAAAGAAAGATCCAGATTAGATGTTGGGAAATATTTTTTTAGTCAGAGAGTGGTGAATGCTTGGAATGCATTGCCACAGGAATTAGTGGAGGCAGGGACAATTAATGCATTTAAGAATAGATTGGATTCACATAGCTTTTAGAGCAAGGAAATGTAAATGAAACTGGTTGTTTATAGACTCTGCAGTGTCTTCTAAATCAGTATAAAAACGTGAAGTTAAGTTAAGATAGGTAGATAGGTAGCCCATTTAGGTGACAAGGAATTATCATGCCAACTGTCCATGAGCACAATGAATGGCTGAGTTTCAGGCAGTATGTTGTGGATGTATTGGGACAGATGGCAACAGCTTAGCATGGCAAAAATCTTTTCAATGTCTGTCTATCGAATAACTTTGTTGCTTAGTGTCCAATCATACCAGTGGATTATAAGAATGCACTTCTGTGTGTTCATATAGAAGGACACACAATGCGCTTTTGATCATTGTGTGAAATAGTCAAATTTTGGAACCGTACAGTAGGATGGGGGCGACACAGATTTGGTAAATCCATAGCTTGGTTCACAATGAAAGCCTCTGCTGAGGGTGTTCATAGAAGTGACAGCCAAGTTGATTTTTCAAATGATGTCTGGATGGCTACATACATCAGAGTTTTGTTGGCTACCAGCATAAATGAAATTCTCTGTGCAGTTGACATAGTTGCCATCAACAATAATTCCTGTAATTGTGAGATTGCAACCAAGGTTTTGGGTCTTGTTTTGTCCATGAGACTCATTTGTATAGTTAAGGTTAGTCAAACAAGTTACTCCTGGGTTATGCGTCTCCAGCTGACTGAGTATCCAGTCTACTGTGTGGCAGAACAATATTGGAGGACGCAAGATGCTGTGGAACACCTGTTGGAGAGGTTATGACCAAAGCGGTCTCTTGCTTCAGTGTTGCAGAGTAGCTGTAAAATTAGCCATTGCAGTGTGTTCCCAGGTTTAATTCCTGCTACTGACATCCTCCAGTTAACTCAGCTATAAATGGGTACCGTACTTACTGTTATGGAAGGAAAAGTAACAAGGAAAGAATCTGGCCACCCTACCTCACAAACAATCAGTGACCTTGTACAATGAAGTCTTTAACACTTTATCCCTAACATCATTTTCTGTTATGAAAGTACATTTACATTACTTATCTATTTTGTAGGATCTAATTTCTTAGTATCTATTTTTCTATGTGGTTCAAAAAGGAGATGTCCCTATAGGTTTAATAACCTCTGTCATTTCCTTTTTTTTCTTCCATTTGAAAATAACTATCACATTTTACCTTCTTTCAGAGACTTTTCTTTCTCTCCAAGCCACAATGAATATTTCTGCCAACCATTTTGCTTCTAAATTGCTACAATCTTGCACAGTTTCTGGTTATGTCATTAACTTAAAATTAATAAAAATGTAAGGATTATGAAAAATATGTGCTTATTATTTGTATTTGTATTCAAACAAATAACTATATGTCTTTATATCTATTCAGCTAGACATTAAAAACCATTATTTAGTACATCTCTAATGCAATGCAGGGAGCAGTTTAAATGTTCAATCAATGAGGAACACCAGGATCCATAACGAGAGCTGAATAAGAATAGTAGACTTGAGTTACTACTGTAAAACTATACTGTGATCCTGGTATTCATTCAGGCATCGCATGTGACCTATGTCAGATAGCCAAATGTAACTTAAATGATTAAATACTATTGCAAACACAACACTCGCCATTATTTAACATGCCTGTTATTATTTGTGGAAAGCTTAAAATATAAAGTTTAAATTTCATATTTACGCATACCATTGTTTCTGCATGGAAGAGGAGTAAAAATATACAGTTTATAAAAACCTCAATGAAGGCAATGGCAATGATGATGATTGTAACTCATTACTAATAATGGTAATTGTGACGATCTTGCTTACCTACACACTCATATGCACCGTACTTAGAATAATTATTTTGCTGATTGTTCAATTGTGGCGTTTCCAATATTGTATTGCTTATACATTTCCATTTATCCAGACTCCCCAAAGGTATGGTGTGGTCTTCATCACATGTCTGATGATAGAGATCAAGCATAACTTGCAATAAATTTTCACATTCTTAATTATCTGTGCATCTTAGCCACACATTACTGCTCAATCACATACTGTCAACTGTGCTGCAATAAATCTATTTTCATTATAATGCTGTTTGTGTTATCCTTGTTTTCCCTTCTCATTTTGCCTCATCTAATTTTTTTTTAATAATTATTTTTTTCCTCAATTAAATTTTTCTCATTTGTATATAATCATATATCAAAGATGGGGACGGCGTGGGCTAGTGGTTAAGTGACACGGCTCACAACTGAAGGGGCAGGGTTCGATCCCCATCACAGCACAGACCGTTACCCCGGGGAAGCAAACCCTTAGAAAATGCAGGAGGAAGCAGACCCTTACATAAAATGCATGCTAAAGTCGGATGCATTGGGCCGACAGGCACAAAATAAAAACCACAGTGCAATGCACACCGCCTCTGGGAATAGATAAATAAGGTGAACGCAAAAAAAAAAAAATATCAAAGACAAATGGTGGTTGAAAACTTTCACATACTGCATGAGCACTACCATTTTTAAGTCAAAAACTAGAAAAGCAATAATTGAAAGGATCATCAAATTCAAAGTATAAGGGGCTTGTACGCTGACTATGAAGGAGTAGGAGGAGAAAGTTGAAATTTGGCACATATGTAGCTCATTCAATTTGTACTGGACCTGAGAAGTATGAATTTCCTTCCTCGACAGGTTTACCATGTATAGTGCTATTGACCGGATCTGTTACTCTAACGGTTTCTCAGAACAATGTAGAAATCAGAGGCCAAAACTGTGAAAAAATTCTTGATGTTTCAGCAAAAAACACAAACAGAAATACACAGGGAGATGGAACCAATGTTTAAGGAATTCTGTCCTTCATATGCTTCTGTAAAAAGTGTGGCCGGTCTCATGTTGCTGATCTTCCAAGATCAGGAAGACCATCCTCAGACTGCAGTGATGAAAATGCTGCAAGAGTTAAAATCAGTGACCAGGATCGAAAAATGACAATTGCAGAGATATCTAGGTAAGAAAAACGGAATGAAAGTACAGTTTTTAGAATTTTACACAACAGACTGAACATAAGAAAAGCGTGTGCCTGATGGGTCCCGCGTCTGCTGACATGTGAACAGAAAGAAACTAGGGTTGATTGCAGTTGTTCAAAATGTGTCGGTTGAAAAACATGTTGCTGACCATGGTGACAGTAGATGAGACTTGGGTTCACCATTGTGACCCAGAATAAAAAATCTCCAGCATGCAGTGGAAAACCCCGGGTTCACCAGCACATGCCAAGCCAAGAGCACAAAAATCTGAAAGAAAAGTGATGGTGACTGTTTTTTAGGAAGTCAAAGGTGTCATATTGAAAGATTACCTGCCTCATGGCAATACGGTTAATGGGCAATATTATACAGATCTACTTACCAAACTAAGAAAGACTGTGACCAGAAAGGATAGCGCGCACTCAAATTATGCCTTTGCTTCATGACAACGCGCCCTCCCACAAAGCAAGGCTTGTGCTGCAAACAGCAAACGATTTGAATATTGAAATTCTTCCACACCCACCATATTCTCCAGATTTAGCTCCATCAGAATTTTTTATTTTCCCAAAACTTAAAAAATAGCTGAAAGGAAATCATTTTAACAGTGACGAAGATGTCATACTGGCTTGTGATAACTGGTTTAATTAGAAAAATAGGTCACTTTATTCTGAAGGTCTTTTCAAGGTCATGCAGAGATGGCAGAAATGTATAAATTCAGGTGGTGACTACATTGAAAAGGAATAAGCGCTGTGCCAAATTTAAACTTTCTCCTCCTACTCCTTCATAGTCAGAGTAAAGACTTATGAGAAGTCACTTGTGTGCTGCCTATAATGTATTAAACTGTGTTGTGCACTTCCATTATGAATGCATTATTCTTGTGAAAAGTCCTTTTTTGCACACTGTAATGTGTAGATTTTATGTTGTCTAATTTTTTTATTATCAACATCTATGATACATGGTGGTCCCAAATGTAATTTCACAAATGACACCCAAAATCTTGTCCACCAAAATATCTAGCAGAATTGTTGCACATTTTACAATTTATCTAACAAGACTTGCACAGCTGTTCTGATGAATTCACATGTCTTCTGCTCATCTACTGTGAAGTGTACAAATAAGACATCCGCTGGCAAAAACCTGCAGTTTGTTTGTGATATTCTTGTTTCAGAACTGATTGTACGACATATATTTTATTTGTCTTGTAGAACAGAATAATCTTTCTTATACAGAAAAAAGCTGCCATGTTCTATATTAGACAGTGGAGTTCAAAGCAGATCTGGATGTGGTAATCCTGGCATTGACTTCTTGGTTTGTTCATCAATCTTTGTCAATGTTACTAGACAAAGAAACAAAACTATGCCCTTCTTCAATTATCTAGCCATTAATCTTCATTCCTTATTTTTTCATATTTATATATAGTACTGTTTTAATGCTGGCTGTAACTGTTATCCTATTTATCTTTTCTTGCATATCTTGGTTGGATGTCAACACGGGGCAAATCCCTCTACAAAATAAAGATCTTCCAGCTATTTATCAAATGTCCATTGCTTTTCTAGTAGCTTCTTCAGTGAGAGGAATAAACAAATGTCATAATTTCTAAGTATTAAAGTAATATGTATCTTTGAAAAAAACATTGTTCTGTGGGTGCAGACTCTAACACTACATAGCTGTGCACACCTTGTTTCTGCTTCCTTAAAGAGCTTTTGTTTGATTTTCTCACCATTTAGGGTATGCACTTTTTATGAACCATATCCATGTTGCCACTAACTAATATTCCATTTGTTTGTTTAGTGTTCAGAAGCATATTGCATGCATTAAACATTGTTGCAAAATTAAGTAATATAAAATTATAGTAGAGTTTATGCTTACTATTGTATAAGTAAAGTCCAAGGATGCAAGAATTTTCCCATTTGCAATCAATGGGGGATTCCCTTTGCAAGTGATGATATGGTATGGTGGATGATAGTATACCTCTGAAACAAATGAAAACTCATTAATGACGAGTCTTCTGAGGCTTTGTGAGTGTGAAGAGTAACATCTGTGTCTTGTGAAAAATACTGACTAAGACTTCACTGTGCTTCCTCGCAATACTCTTGAATAAAGGCTACCTCACAGCAGTGAAGTCAATAAAGTGGGGATCAACACTGTAGTTTCCTTAGCAGTAAGCCTACTGAGAAATCTTGTATTGCACTACAGCCAGGAGGATCCAGGTCAATCTTTACCTTGACGTTTCAGAATTTAAGAGGAGGCATTATAAAGTGCTTTGAAAGAAACATTGTCAAGAGTGAAAATAACTCGGTAGCAGTAGTTTTGAACAACAAAAACAGAGGCTTTGTTGTTGATGTTCTCAATGAGATAACAGTATTTAGTAGAAGAAATAGGGTGATACTTAGAGATGGAAAGAAAGGTAGATTTGCACACAAAAAAGTATTCCTCTCATGCCCAGTGGGGAAGAAGTGGAGCAAGGCATGTATCTTTCTGGTTGCTATACTCTTTGACAATCTTGTTGAGCTAGATTTATCAGTTATAAAATATTTGTTGGTACTGTAAAAATAAACCATTAATGTAATCAGCACACAACTATTCATTGATAATCCTGTATTGAATAGGCAGATAGACAAGATCTATGAAAAATATTAACTTAACTTAACGTCTTTATACTGGTTTAGAAGACACTGCAGAGTCTGTATACAACCAGTTTCATTTACATCACCTTGCTCTAAAGGATATGGTCATTCAATTTATTTTTAAATGCATTAACTGTCCCTGCCTCCACTACCTCCTGTGGCAATGCATTGCAAGCATTCACCACTCTCTGACTAAAAAAATATTTCCTAATATCTAATCTGGACCTCTCTTTAGTCAACTTGTAGCTATGCTTTTTGTTATTGTGGGTGGCCGTATTTTAAAAAAACTGTTATAGTCTAATTTATCTATTCCTCTGATCATCTTATAAATCTGTATTAAGTCACCACGAATTCTTCTCTCTTCTAGACACTGTAGGCCGGTTTTTCTGAGTCTTTCCTTATAACTGTAATTCTGGAATCCCACTATCAGCTTTGTCGCTCTTTTTTATATTCTTTCCAGCATGTTTATATCCTCTCTATGTTAAGGACTCCACACCTGTACACAATACTCCAATCTAGGTCTAACTAATGCTTTATACAGTTTGACTATCACTTCTTTGCTCCTATGTTTAACATTTCTTGTTATCATACCTAACAATGCATTTGCCTTTTTCACTGCTACCTTAACTTGCTCACTCACCTTACCTGTATGATCTATTATAACCAGTTGGTCCCTTTCCTTTTCTATGTTTCTAATATTGTTCTCTCCCATTCTGTAATTATGTTCCATATTGGATCTACCCATGCGGATGACTGTATATTTATCTACATTAAACTCCATTTGCCATCTTACAAACCATTCTCTAATTTTATCTATATCCGACCTCAATATATCCACTTCTGCTTTAGATGAGACACTACTGCATAGTTTTATGTCATCAGCAAATTTTGCAATCATGGATCCCATATCAATGTCCAAATCATTTATATATATCAAGAATAAAATTGGTCCAAAAACCGAGCCCTGTGGCACTCCACTTTTTACTTCACACCACTCAGAGTACTCCTTATTTATGCACACCCTCAATCTATTTGGCAACTTCCCCACCTATTCCATGTGATTTTAACTTTCGAAATAATCTTTGATGAGGTACTCTATCAAAGGCCTTTGCAAAATCTAGATAAATAACGTCCACTGGCTCCCCTAATCTATCATTTTGGTAACCTCCTCCACGAATTCTAATAGATTTGTTAAGCATGATCTCCCTCTAGTAAACCCATGCTGACTATTTCTAATTAGATTAAATTTGTCTAAATGCATTACAATGTTTTCTTTGATTATTGACTCTAACAATTTATAGACTATGCTCGTTTAATCACCGGTCTATAATTCGCTGGATCTGATTTTTTGCCCTTTTTGAATAATGGAATCACTCCTGCATCTTTCCAATCCCGTGGAACAATCCCTTTTGCAAGTGATTGAGAACATAATATAGCCAATGGTTTTGCTAGTTGGTCTCTAATTTTAAACAGCAATTTTGGATGAATACCATCTTGACTGGACATTAATCCACTTTCAACCCCTCCAATTTTTTTAAAAACATTTACTCATTATGGAGTAAACGATCATCTAATCAACCTATGCAAAAGTCTTTACATTGATAGACAGTGCTTTGTTAGAACAATAACCAGATAGCCAGTGCTCCATTAAAACAATTACCGGACTCTCCGAAAAATTTCATATCAAATCTGGAGTACGACAAGGATGTGTACTATCCCCTTTGTTGATCATCACATAACCATATGTAGACCGCACATGTACTACTGCAAGAAGCCAACCCAAGTGAAGGAAACAACATTGGTGAACTCTTAAACGAACTTATTTTCGCAGACGATCAAGCTGTCAAAGCAACTTCGAAATACAATTGCAACAAAATATTGGGAAACTAAATACCACATGTAAAATATACAGCACGAAAATTAATGCAGAAAAAAGTTGAGGTCATGGAAATATCTAGACGATCAGGACATATCAATAGTTTCCTTGCAAAGCACTTAATCAAACAGTTGAAAGATTTCACATACTCCGGTAGTGCGTCATCAGCATATGGAAGAATTATGGGAAATCCAACAAATATGCAATAAGTTTGAATAAGACAAATGAGATCATTAGGCAATTAACTCCAATACTCAATTGCAAGCATAAAACGATAGCTACCAAAAGAGCTTTTATTAGTGCAGACGACACAATTATCGTTCCGAAACTATTTGCTATCAATGTCAAAACTGGACACTAACATCAAATGAAAAAAAATGAAAAACGACAAATCGTAACAACAGATATTGTGTGTAACAAGGAGAGACAGGATCAGAAACTACAACATCAGGACACACTGGTGGAAACAACACCAGTATTAGTACTATTAGACTACATTAAAAAACAGCAAATTAAAATGGTTTGGCCACGTAGCAACACTACTACCTCACGGCGCCCCCCCCCCCTTCCCCCACAAGCAATCTGCAATGCTATTTCTTCTTCTTCTTCTTCTTCTTCGTTCTCAATCTCCCACTACCAAACCCTGAAAGGGCTTAAGTAGCAGAATATATTCCAGAGAACGGAATGCGTTGTGTCGTAGTTTACAGCTTGGCTGCGATATTTGCACCTTACGGTCCAACACATCCGACTTCAGCAAGCATTTTTTGAGTACCGGGTTAGCATTCCCTCTTCGATCCCTTCTCCTTAGCCAGTCTGCCCTGCTGCAGCCTGTTATAATGCTATTTAAATACAACAGATTCAAGTCCAAAGGCCGGTCACGAAAAAGGTGGCTTACGCAACTTACGGAAATATCTGAGGCGGTGAATGCCACTATGCGTGAGGTACACCGTAGGGCTCGTAAAGATCTCTTCGTAACCTTGCGTCGAAACGCAAAACAGGATAAGAAAGGAAGAAGAAGACTGTACTGCATATGTTATGTTGCTGTCATGTTCACTTCTACTTCTTGTAGTACAAGCCTGTGTTTGATATTATATCTGCACATCTAATATAGTTAGTAGTTATGCTGTAGTATATCTTGTAGTGAAGTTCTGTAACTTGTTTGAACATGATGGCTTGGAGACATGGCATGTTATTTTTATGGAAGCAGCTGTGAACGAAGAATGTTGTATGTACATTTTTAAATGTAAAGAAAAACATGTGAGAATATTTGCGATTTCAAATTAAGACCAAATTACCACCTTTTGATGAGGCAATATTAATTACATTTTGTCCAAAAACTTGGTCGCCGTTTCTGTTAGAACTCAAACTGTCTCTATCTTCATTACTGCCGATTGGTAGTATAAATACGAAGGCTGCGATAGGAAACTTAAAATTGTGCATTGCAGCAAATGTTGTCTATTCAACTACCCCTTTTATTGTTATATCTTTGATTGGAAAGGAAATTAACGCAGGCGTGTTTTAACCAGACACGCAAAACGGACTGTTAGTCGAATTGAAAGAACTTTCTGAAAACAATAGGTTGGTAAAAGAGTGCATGTTAGTGCAATATGTTGAACAGCGGTCTATTACACTCAGTGTGATGTATTGGTGCGCAAGAGCATATGCCGGGTGCGTTGTTAAGAAGAAAATATAAATCTTCGTTGCTCATCCTCAGATTAAGGGCCAGTTTCTCTGACAAAGAACACCGTTGTTTAAATGAATATGTTATCTCTACATCTTTTGTCTCTTATCTATCTCACATTGTTCTTTCTCTCTTTCTGGTTTGAGCGTGTATATTTCTGTGGTCTGTTTCTACGGTCATGGTATGCTCCCCACATGGCCATCTGTCATATGTCTCAATTCTCAATTTGTTGTAAAATTACCATTGCGTCTGTTATTTACAGATATATATTGTATTGCTGTCGAGGTGCAATCACTTTCGGAGATAGAAACTTAATGCATGGGGAAATTGAGATATTGATACACAATCAGCCTATAGTGGCATTCAAATCTCAAAAGAACACTGACCTGAACGGTGAAAATGTCTCAAAGGCTCTAGAAAGTTGTGATTCGGTGAATAATAATAATAATAGTTGCCCATTGCAAGCGAAGATGGCGATGACATCAGACTATTACTGCGAAATGTGTGTTCTTTGATGGCTGTAAAGACCAATCCTGGAACGGCACACCCTGTCACATTCAGTGCACACATGCTGGGAATAGTGGCAGGAGGAAGAATGCCTGATCAACTACTAAGAAACAGAAGCCATAATAAAGGTGCAATACAATGTAAAATGGCAGGAAGAACAACCCAAACACCATGCAGTTGTTGGATACTGTCAATAGTGCAGAATAGACCAGGCTATCATACTTCTACAACGAACTGGCCGCAACAGAATGAGACAGCGTATGCTACCGCGGACTGGTAAACATACCAGCAACACATGTATTTAAGGACCACCCCAAGCACACAAATCTAAGGAGAAGGGTGTTGCCCACTCCCCTTCGACCAGGAACTGTACGGCAGTACTGAGACCATAAGAACAACTTTATTAAAGAATCCGAAATCCCAGTATGAAAAAGCAATGATCGCAGAAGAAGAGGAAACTTTCGGAGAATTAAGAAAACTATTGGTGATGACTGTTCTTGTAGCTCGTTAGTTCTACACAAGTTTAAACCGCACCTTCGGGCGTCCCTCTCGCTTGACCTACGTTTATTTAATCGGTATTGGGACCCATTTTGTTCTTGATATAAATGATTTATACATTGACATCAGATTAATGATTGCACAGTTCGCGGATGCTACAAAATTATGCGACTGGGTCTCTTCTCCGAAAGAGGTGGATCTATTGAGATCGGATTTAGATACGATTGAAAAATGGTCTGATAGCTGACAGATGGAGTTTAGTGAAGACAAATGTAGAATCATCTTGGAAGATCTTTAATAAATATAATTACATGATGGGAGAGAATAATATTAGGACAATAAAAAAGGAAAGAGATCTAGGAGTTAAAATAGATAATACAGGAAAGGTGCAGGAGCAAGTCCAGGTGACAGCGAAAACGGCTAATGCCATTTTTGGCATGATAAAAAGAAACATTTCACATAAGAGCAAAGAAATAATAGTCTATCTCTAGTAAGAGTCAAACTATGTAAATCATTGGTGAGACCTAAATTGGAGTGCTGTGTTCAGGTGTGGAGTCCATATCATAGAGTGGATATAAACATGCTGGAAAGGATATAAAGAAGAGCTACACAAATTATCGCGGGATTTCAGAATTACAGTTATGAGGAAAGACTACAAAAAGTAGCCTTCAAGTGTTTCGAACAGAGAAGAATTAGAGGTGACTTAATACAAGTTTATAAATTAATCAATGAAAATGGTAAATTAGACTATTCACTGGGGACGGTGTGGGCTAGTGGTTAAGTGACACGTCTCACAACCAGGAAGTGCTGGGTTCGATCCCCATCACAGCACCGGCCGTTACCCCGGGAAAACAAACCCTTAGAAAATGCAGGAGGAAGCAGACCATTACATAAAAGGCATGCTGAAGTCGGATGCACTGGGCCGACATGGGCAAAATAAAAACCACAGTGTAACGCACACCGCCTTGGGGAATAGAGAAATAGGGCGACGAAAAAAAAAAAAGACTATACACAGTTTTTCAAAGTCGACCAGCTACAAGAACAAGAGGGCACAGCGACAACTTGTTTAAAGACAGGTCCAGATTAGATATTAGGAAATATTTTTTGGTCAGATATTGGTAAATTCTTAGAATGCATTGCCGCAGAATGTAGTGGATGGATAGTCGGTTAATGCATTCAAAAATAGATTGAATGCTCACAGTATTTTTAGTATCGGAGGAGTGGAATAAACTGGTTGTATACAGACTATGAAGCCTTCTAAACCAGTATAATGAAGTTTAGTTAAATTAAGCTAAAAATACCTGCAATCTGGGGATAGCAGATTCACCGATTATTATGTCCTGTTAATAATCGATGCCAGTACACTTTGGACAGACTCGTAGGTGCTCAGTTCCACTTAGTAAATGGTGAAGAGTGTAGATAGTGATGACTCCAGTAGCTCGCTGTTTGCACACACTCATGAGCCATCCTCCTAGACGCCCTTCTCTGCAGGAACCACGTACGATTTAAAACAATGCATTCTGTGGTTCAGCGATTGCGGGACCATTATCCAAATGGCGGCCGGTGATCAACTTCTAATTGTTACCCCTATCTATTTCCAGTATTCCCAATGCGGGCGACATTGAGGCTAGAATGCCAGATCTTTCATTGATATACATCCCAGCATGCAGGGCTTATGAGAGGGGGTGGGGGTGGGGGGGGGGGTATACGAGATACATTCTGCGCAGGGTCCAAATGGGGATTCTGGAGCTAAAGTATTAACTGTAATCTACTTTACACGTTATTACAATACTATTACTGCTGATGCTGCAAATATTACTGCTAATGCTACTGCCACAACCCTTACTGCTGCTGTTAGAACTTCTACTACTGGTGATGCTGTTACTATTACTACTACTACCCTTACTACTACTGCTGCTGATGCTGTTACTATTACTACTACTACTCTTTCTACTACGACTACAACGGTTGCTGATTTAAAAAAAAATTTAACTATATTATCGGTATCACAAATCAGGAACCCAAATACGAATTAATGAGAAAGAACAACAGGAAAATGAATAAAAGCAAAATAAATACACTTTAAATTTGAATGAAAAACAGAAGGAAAAGGAGATAGCAGCACAAAATGGCAGAAAGTCCGAAAGAGACGACTTACAAATGTTGACGAGTTTAAAGAGATAAAATTATGTCACCAAATGTTATTAAGCCTTAGCGAGGAAATAGAACAAAAACGGGAAGAATAATGAATTTATAACAGGCGTTGGTAATGATAATGCCCTCCATTAGTTCTGGCACAATCGAAAAATGAATGGCAAGAACATAATTGAACAGGTGACCAAGGTTGAAACGATAGTTTAGGTAAAAGAATGGGTCCACGCTTGTGATAGAATGACAGATTACCACATAGTCATCATAACCCTACGCAGGGGTTGTAGTGAGTAGTGCAAAAGGAGGGCAGGGATCTAGGTTAACCAGCTAATAAATGATAACACTTAGAATAATGATGACGGCATATATATCGACGGATTGGTGTTACGAAGTGAGATATCTAGTTGGGACTTCTCTGCTAGAGTGAGAGGTCAGATTGTTGCTGAGTAAAGTTGGGCATACAGAACAACAACTTCCAGTATGAGAATGGATATGGGAGCAGTGAACTCAGCTCTGAGATGAACATCTGAGACCTCTTTAACGATGGCAGTAATTATATCACAGTCCTTCCCAATCCTGGAGGTACAGAAGGGCTGGTTACGGCATCAGGGGATGGCAGCTGTAAAGGCCTCAAACCTGCAGCAGCAGCTGGTGTGAATTTACTATCCGGGTCATTCTGGAGTTCAGGACAACGAACGAAAGAGCGGAAATCCTGGTTTCACAAGAATTAATTTTAATTACACTAGAAATGGATGGCAGTGACATTTCTGTGTCTACCGATTACCGCCTGTTGGTTGATGACACGGCAATATATGAACCAGCAAGTCGGAGACGGCAAAACTTTGAAATCGAACGAAGTTTTGAGAGGGCTGGAGTGCATGAGAGTACGGAGTAGAAGTGTGTATAACCAACGAGCTGCAAGAATCATCAATATCCATGCCCTTCACTACTTACTGAGAGACTGAACACCTATGGGTATGCCCGAAGTGCAGAGAAGTCGATTCTTAGGAACAAAACAAACTTTGGAAGCGAGTTACAATGGCTCTTCTTGTTTTCCGAAGCGTATTAAAGAATGTCAACCATGTCCATCCTGACTGTAGTGCAATGCGTTATTTCCGAGTATGTACGTCACTATTAGGATCACAGTGTTAATCCTTACCTCGTTGGCCAGAAGGCTGTAACACAGCCTGTTTCCACAAACACGGCGAGGATCCAGGGTCAGTGCTAGTTTCACATGCCCCTGGACATTAATCTTGGATCCCACCAACCGAAGCGAATTTAGACCAAAATAGTGTGACTCAACTTAAAATAACCAAGGGGTTGTTTAACACAGGCCGCTTTCCCAAATGGCGGACCGGCCGCCTTACTTCAAGATACCGATGGTGTCATTGACTCCGCGTTTATTTCAGTGTTGTTCTTACTTTTGGCTCTGTACCGTTGGTTGTGAGGAGGGCAGCTTAAGTTTAACGAGATCCGGAGTGGTCTGTGGTCGCTGATCACGTCAAAGTGATATAGTACATCCACGTTGGTGACTAATTGGATGTTATCACACATAACATAATCTATTTCTGCTTTTGTTTTCCAATCTGGGGAGTGCCACGTCCATCTTTTTCCTTCTGGTTTCTTAAAAGAACGTATTTGCTAGAAATAATGTCTGCGTTTCCGCAAAGATAACCAACCAACCAGTCGATCTCCCCGGTCGTTACGCTGGTCTTTGGAGAACGCGCCTATAAATTGTTCCTTTCTCCGTCTGGAGCCTACCCTGTCATTCAGATCGCCTAGGACGACCATCTTGTAGGCAAGGACGTGTAATTTGTGCTCGAGGTTCTCATAGTAGAACAGTTCCAAGACGTATCGTCGTAGCCGCTATGGGGTGCGTAGCATCGTATGATGAGGAGGGGTTTCTTCTGTCTAGGGACTTGTAATCCTACGTGGCAAGTCGGGAGGACATAATTTGCACAGAGATTAAGTTTTTTACATGGCTGCTTGAGATAATGAAACCAACTCCACCTCTTTGTGGTATTAAGACTCTCCTGTCCCGATATGGATCTCGTTGCCATGTTCGCACCAAGTATGATGTGTGTCGGAGTGGGCACGCGTTTCCGATAGTCCAATGACGTCATATCTAATATTTTTCAAGCTATGCATGAGATGGTTCTTTTTGTGTGAATCGAATCAGCTTTGTAAGTTGCAAGAAGTGATACAGAACATGTTTTTTGGGAGAATGGTCGTGGGTGGACCGGCGTACTTATCGGTCCGGGTCGTGGGCATGTTCAGTTGGTTCATGGTCCACGGAAGTGTCGTTCGTCGTGGCTGGTCTGCCGAGTGGACTAGTTCGGCTTGTTGACTATTCATAGCGGAGGTGACCGATTCCATATGTGCGGCTCGTTAGGCCTGGGGGAGGTGCGCGTTGGAGCACGGTAAAATCGGTCTTAACCTTAACTTAACGTTGTTTATACTGGTTTAGAAGACTCATCAGAGTCTGTAGACAGCCATTTACATTTGCATTATCCTGCTTTAAAAGCTATGCGCATCCAATCTATTCTTAAATGCATTAACTATCTCTGCCACCACTACCTCCCGGGGCAATGCATTCCAAGCATTCACCACTCTCTGACTAACAAAATTATTTCCCAGTATCCAATCTGGACCTTTCTTTAGCTTGTTTGTATCTGTGCCCTCTTGTTCTCGTTGGTGGCTGCATTTGAAAAAAACTTGTTATAGTCTAATTTAACATTCCCTGTGATTATCTTATAAACCTGTATTAAGTTACCTCGAATTCTTCTCTTGTCTAGACTGTAGGCCAGTTTTTCTGAGTCTTTCCTCATAATTGTAACTCTGGAATCCCACTATCAGTTTTGTCGCTCTTCTTTGTATTCTTTCCAGCATGTTTATATATCCTCTACTATCAGGACTCCACACCTGCACATAGTACTCCAATCTAGCTCTAACTAATGCTTTATACAGTTTGACTATCACCTCCCAACTCCTATGTTTAATATTTCGTTTTATCATACGTAACATTGCATTTACCTAATTCGCTACTCCCTGGACTTGCTCATTCACTTTACCTGTATGCTTTATTATAACCTATGTCCCTTTCCTTATCTATCATTCTAATATTGTTCTTGCCCATTCTGTAATTATGTTCCATATTGGAACATCTATATAAAACGCCATTTGCCATCTCGCAGACCAGTCTCGAATTTTATTTTAATCCGACCACAATTTGTCTACCTCTGCTATAGATGAGACACTCCTACATAGTTTTATATCGTCCGCAAATTTTTCAATCATGGCTATATCAATGTCCAAATCGTTTATATATATTAAGAACAATATTGGTCCCAAAACCGAGCCCTGTGGCACTCCACTTTTTACTTCACACCACCCAGAGTACTTCTTATTTATATCCACTCTCTGCCTTCTTCTCGTTAATCAACTTTCAATCCATTCGGAAACCTCCCCACCTATTCCATTTGTTTTCAACTTTTAAAATAATCTTTGATGATGTACTCTATCAAAAGCCTTTGTAAAATTATAGATAAATAACATCCACTGGTTTCCCCTTACCTATCATTTTAGTAACGTCGGTCGTTTTGTGTTTGTCTATGATCGCTCTTGTTGTCCCGGACTGACGTGACTATTGTCGTCTGGTTTCTCTTTGGTTTCTTTTTTCGCATCTGGTACCTCTTTGGTTTGATTTGTCCTGTGATTATTACATATGGTTTGTTTATGGGAATGTTTTATTCACGTAGTTTATTTAGGTAATTGCTTGTCTGTGTTGATGTTGAAAGTTGGTTAACGGGAAAAAAAGCAGAGAGTGGGCATAAATAGGGATATATATATATAAACGATTTGGACATTGATTTAGGATCCACGATTGCAAAATTTGCGAACGACACAAAACTATGTAGGAGTGTCTCAGCTATAGCAGAAGTGGATATATTGAGGTCGGGTGGAGATAAAATTCAAGACTGGTCTGTGAGATGGCAAATGGAGTTTAAAGTAGATACATGGGTACATCAAATATGGTACATAATTACAGAATGGGTGAGAACAATATTACAATGATAGATAAGGAAAGGGACCTAGAGGTCATAAAAGATCATACAGGTAAAGTGAGTGAGCAAGTCCAGGTAGCAGTGAATAAAGCAAATGCAGTGTTAGGCATGATAAAAAGAAATATTAAACATAGGAGTAAGGAGGTGATTGTCAAACTGTATAAAGCATTGGTTCGACCTAGATTGGAGTACTGTGTACAGGTGTGGAGTGCTTATCGTAGAGGAGATATAAACATTCAGGAAAGGATACAGCGACAAAGCTGATAGTGGGATTCCAGAATTTGGAGGAAAAACTCAGAAAAAGCGGCCTAGTGTCTAGAAAAGAGAAGAATTCGAGGTGACTTAATACAGGTTTATAAGATAATCACAGGAAAGGTTAAATTAGACTATAACAAGTTTTTCAAAAAACACAAACTAGAACAAGAAGGCACAGATACAAATGAACTAAAGAAAGGTCCAGGAAATATTTTTGTTAGTCAGAGAGTGGTGAATGCTTGGAATGCATTGCCACGGGAGGTAGTGGAGGCAGGGACTGTTATTGCATTTAAGAATAGATTGGATGCGCATATCTTTTAGAGCAGGGTAATGCAAATGTAACTGGTTGTATACAGACTCTGATGAGTCTTATAAACCAGTATAAAGACGTTAAGTTAACGTTAAGTTAAGTTGAAGAACGCACATTCAGGAGGACAATTTTGGAATATATAAATACTATTACCGTAGCTCTTGCTTGTGGGCCTATGTCTGTTCGGTGAGACATATTATTCGACGGAGTCTCTCAGTTTCAGTTTTGTTGTGGGACATAGAGAGGTACTCCTGACCTATGACCCCGGCTTGCTTGAATAACGAAGGGTATTTTGGCGGCTTTAAACTCACCGCGTTTCACGAACTCTGGTAACTCCAGAGCGTAGGTTTTTGTTCATTGTTACTTTAATATTTTCACAAACCCATTAGATGTCCGGTCATCCCGTAACCGGTGAGGTCGTTGGGGCACACATGAAGACATCCTCACAACACCACGCCACCCTTCTCTGTCAGATGCCGCTGCCTGTGACTCTTCCGGTCGGAGATTGGTCCATTCTTTTATGTTGTCTTCCCTCTCTTTTTGGGACGGCCTCTTCGTCGTCTGCCATTTAGCTTTCTGTGGAGGATTGTATTTGCAAGACCATTTGATCTCGATATGTGACCGTACCAAGCGAGTTTCCTTCTTTTGAGTTTCCAAGAGGTCTTCAAAAGGCCCTATTGCTGTTGTAATTCTATCTCGTATTTCCTCATTTGTAACTCGATCTTTGTACGTGACAAAGATTAGATGTAGTGTAATCCAAAAAGAAATGAACGGCAATTTAGAATTAATTCTGGAAATCACAGATATAACACAAGATTCGGAAGCGAATATGGTCAGCGGCTGGTCAAGTGCTCGACCGGAGGATACTTAGTGAAGATAATTTTCTGTTTCAGATTTATTTCTATTTCAAGTAAATAGCACCAAGCTAGCAGATCAAATTTTAAGACAGAAATGGCCCATTTCTGGATCTCCAACAAGTCTTTTTGGCCAACTGGTGACAAGAATAAAGGATTGCGTCACTGCTGCCACAATTAGTACCACTACTAAAAGATGCTCTCAGATTGGAGAAGAAACTAGATGTTTACTCGAGATGTGGAGAAGGCCTAAAGTCAATGGCACACTCAAAAAGATAGTGGCATGCGAATTGAATAAAAGAAAACGTCATCTGATCAGAACTGACTACGAGTAGCAAATACCACTATGCTGGCCACGTTGTGCGCATGCCAGCTAACAGATAGACACTCAGAACGACCGTTCTGTTGGGCATATGATATTACACGACCACGCGGCCGCCCACCCAGACGATGGCGAGATGATCTACTGAGAGACCTGAATCCGAAACGGCGAAAGATCGGACTGCATACAGGACATTGTTGGCTACCTTGCATACGGCGCACCCGTCAGACTGAAGTCGAGGATATTGTATTGTATTGTTACTTTTACACACCGGAATGTATTTGGAGCACATAAAGATGAATCTGCTTTATGTTGTGTCGTCGCCATTCTGAAAGGAAAAACCGTGAAGCAAGCGTACAAACAAGACCAAGATAACACATTGCAGACGGAAGACCAACAAATACCATTCGTTCAGCTACCACAGGGAAATAGCGGATTAGAAAAATTTTAACGAATAAAGGAGTTCCGGATAGCAAGAAAGAGACGACTTCTAGGATTGATAGTATTCAGTGTCGTGCTATGACTTTTCTCAAATGGGACTAGATTCGTGGACATCTTTCATTATTGGGCTAAAGAGGAATACTCTCCATATAATGTACACTATGTAGTTTACCAATGACACTTATATCGATGACACAGTTCACGCAGTCTAGCTCACTTCAACTGATGCACAATATTTAGAAATGGAATAAACAAACAAGTCTATCCTGGTTTTACCGAAAGATTTAAATTTAGTTATTGCCGATAGATGCGAGTAAGTCTTTCCGTTGGCTTTGTGACGGATATCACAAAATACATTATTATTCCATCTTCTGATCTGTTTCAACCAGCACACAGGGACAATAATTTAGTCTGTTTCTCGATTTGTATGCAGTTAACGATTTCGAAGAAATATAATACTCTGTTTTGAAATGACGTGTTTAGTCTTTCATTTTTGTTTTAATAGAAAAGTCTGGAGTTGGCCTTACCTTTCTGCTGTTTTTCTTCAAAACTGAGGGTTCCAAACGAAACTGAATCGAGAAGACAGCATTGCGGCGTGATCCTGCTACGTATCTTTGACATACTTAAACTAACTTGTATTTGGCAAGCTTTGTTGTTAGATAACAATTTTCAGATCCGAGTCCCCTTCCATATTTAACCCTTTGAAACACTGTCAAACTATATTGACAATCAAACACTTTAACACTTCACAAGATCTTATCTTCTATTAATGGGAACAATTACATAAGCTTAATAACCATAACATAACCACTCATAAGAAGCAAATGACAATTATATTAATTATGACAACCCCCAAGTGATTAGCATGTATCTCATTGCTTAGAGGGATTAGTTTGGTGTTGGCTGTTTCTCTACAGAACCGATACTTCTTCTTCTTCGTACGCTGTCAGACGTCAACTTGTATTTGTTCGAAGAAAGCAGCGGTCATCCTGAGGTTGTCGACACTGCCATAGAGCTTGTCTAGTGTTGCCACTGGTGATGGCCACATGTGCTTTCTCTGGTCCTCGTATGTAGGGCAGTTTTGCAGCAGATGTTCAGCGGTCATTTTCCCTGTACCACACGTGCATTCGTCAGTGCCACCTATCTTCAGTTTATTGAATAGGTGATACCTCAGTCTGTTGTGGCCTGTGCGGAGTCTGAAGACCACGACCTGCTCTCTTCTGTTCCACTGGTAATAGGCATCATTTTTTGTGTAGCCAGTATGTTCTGTTTCCCATTTGGCCATGTATCTGGCCATAATAAGCCTTTTGGACTCTTCGTAGGTCACACTAGAATCTGGTTGTGGTAGTCTTGCACCTTCTTTTGCCCAGAACGGATACGACTCGAGCCATTCCTATGCCATAGCGTCATCATTTGAGGGCCAAATAGCGGGAATATCGTTGAGTATTGTGACGCAAATTGAGACCCAGATAGTGAAGAATACTAATTCTGTTTATTCAATATTTGTATTGTATGTTTTTATGTCCAGTGGAAATTCAACTAAAAGTAAAAATAGCTTAACTAAAATGTCTGGGGACTAGCCTAGTCCACTAACGACACGCCACGAATAGTATCGTAAGAGGTGTCGTTATAACATATAGTGTCGGCAGTGAGAGGGCTGATAGTGTGATCGGGGTAGAGAAAGGAAGCACCAGAAATGTCATTTTATAAGGTCTCAGCTGTTTTAGGTGGGGTGGCCAGATCCCTTCCCTAGCTGTAAAACCAGTTTCCCATTAATAGTGGGGTAGACTGGAGTCCGAGAATTGAACCCAGTACTTTTGCCACGAAAAGCAAGCACGTCGATAATGAAGTAGAAGAAAAGAATGAAGTAAGACAGAAAGACGTATCCAGCATTTCTTGTTTACATCAATAATGATTTGTTGTATGACATGGTTTTTCTCTCTCTGAAATCCAATTTTAATTAGCGAGTTTCATCGTAATTCACATTAATTGATTGGTATGTTTAAAACTAATTAGTAGCCTATCGGGGAGGAAGACTAACGTCTGGTCAGGCAAAACATACTGATCAGACATGTTAGTCAGGGTCAGGCAAAATATACTGGCCAAGACCCTCGCCTCGGCTTACACTTAGCCCTCTCTGGAAACAGGCTGTTTTCATGGCAGTCTGATTAACAAGGTCTGGGATCGACATGATCCCTGTAGTAGTGAGCGACACGCAGATGAAGCCAAGCATAGCACAACCGCCTGGAGGACCCGGGTCCACCTTCATCAGCATGCTCGAAATGTGATGAAAGCTGCAATGACTCGCCACTAACTGTCCTTCTCAGGGCACACAAAAGAGTAATCCTACGCATTGTGGGCATTCAACAACAATAACAGCAGCCTATCAAAAGCTGTCAGCTTTAATACAATGGTTCAACAAAAGGCATCTTGAGATAACTATCATATTCTTCATTCTTTGATAAATGTGACTACCTCAGGCTTTTCTTGTCACCAAACAGCGTATCCCTTAATTAGGTTGGGGATGGCCATGCTGTAACTCTGCCCCTTTCGTGGAGTCAACAGACTTGGAGAACATGTTCTACTTTTTGTCTGTTCTCCAAATCTGGGCACATGTCTATGTCTTTCTGTACATTATGTACTGTAAAAGGACTTGCATTATTGAGATGAACTACTACATTCATGAACTATCAGAGTGTGCTCACATGTTTTCTCTCAAGCAACAGATAACAAATATGCTAAAAACAACAGTGACAAAAATAACACTTGAACTGTTCTTGTCTTGTCTTATCCATTTGTGCTGTGAAGTGTTGTGGTGAACTGTAGTTTTTTGTTCAGGGCCAGTCGTGTCGCTGAAGTAGTAGTTATCCCATGGCAGTTTAGAATATCCGCAACATTTCCTAACCATTGTATCTCAATCGGCCATCGGTGCGAAAACCAAACTCCATGCGGCATGCGTTATAGACGTTTAACTAGTATGGCACAAAACTATTTGGAAATAACAAACAAATAAATGATATAAAACAATGTCTAAAAGGCTCTAATGAATGAATAAAGAAAAATGTAATTGAATGAACAAACAAAAGCCTTTAATAAAGGAGTAAACAAAAGCACAACTTAATCACATTTGAGTTCATGAACAAGAATAAAGTAATAACAAAATATCTAAATACATTGATGAACAAAATCACACATAAAAACGTGCACATACGTAAATATAAAATAATTCCTATTCTACAAATAAATTATTTGCTTTTTGTTTCGCAAAACATTCATTTTACTATCTTGATCTTGATGACCTGTTCTTCAGCGCAGCTGCGAGTTCCAACTTCATCTCCAGCAGACCGTGTGTTGTGTACAGCAAGGGAGTCTGACCAATGTATTGGAGGTCTTCCCCGCAGTCTCTTTTACTTTGGGGGAAGGGGTGGGGGTGGTGTGTGTGTGTGTTGGGTGTATGGTGTGTTTGTTGTTGCCGTGCTCCATCAACCATCGTTTCGTCTCAACATGTGGCATGCCCATCTATGATTTTGCTTTGCCTGCATAGATTACTGCATCATTCACGAAGGACAATCGTTGTTTGTCAGAATTGTGGAGACTGTTCATACTTTGATTCTGGAGAGTGATTCTGACCAAGCATCTCTCAAGAGAAGCCTAGGTCACTCTCAGTTTATTCTCCAGTGATTTTGTTAGTGTTGACGTCTCAGCACTTTTGCACATCACAGGGAGTACAGTGGAATTGAAGAGAGAGGCTCGTAGGTTCTAATCTTGACAACCGTCCAGGACTGTGTTAGTGGACGATAAGACTGCCCACTAGCCCTGCGGGGAGATGTCTTGTCAATTCAGGTTCCAGGTTATTCTACATATTGAGGCATTCAAGATAGATATATTCATTGACATCCCATAGTTGCACTCCACCAATGAAGAGACTGGATCACAATTGGCGAAACGATTGTGCAACACTTTGGTCTTCGAGACATTCATCTCCAGTCCCACTTTTCTGCCCTAACCATCCAGTAGCTGCATTATTTGGTTGGTTTCTGTTGCTGACTCTGTGAGGAGCCCTATGTCATCAGGTCGAAGGTGATTGAGGCGTCTGTCAATATGGATGCCAAAAGTGTCTCAGTTGTATTGGCTGATGACTGATCCTAAACATGCGGAGAAGAGGTTCCGTGAGATAGGTTCCCTCTGGAGGACCTCCTTCTGAGCTGGTACCACAATTGTACGTTGGAAGGGACGAAATGTGGTAGTGCAGTTCGTATAACTGTTGGTAAAAATTCAGATATAAAAGGACTGACACCTTGATCCAATTGTGAACATCAGACAAAATGTGGTTCTACCAAATCAAAAACTTTTTTATAGTCGAAGGTAAATATGAAGGGTATCTGGAACTCTTGGGTTACTTCAATGAGGTGGCAGCAAGTTGTAATGTGATTGATTGTTCTGTACGAACGCCGAAAGCCTGCTTGTTCGACTGGCTGTGATTCAAGAGTGGTGTGGACTCTTGGTACGGATGCATTTTGTAAATAGCTTGTAAGTGAGCGGGAGAAGAGTAATTGGACGATAATTTCTGAGATCCTCTTTGCCTCCCTACTTGTACAAGAGTGTTGTCTTTGAGTTGCATGAAGTGTAAGTATTCCTCCCGAATGAAGATAACGTAAAATGTTTGGCTATGGCGTGGTAAAAGGGTAGACCGCAAGTCTGGATGACCACTACAGTGATGCCATCTTCACCTGGTGATTTACCAGAAGGCATTGACTCGATGACATGATTTCTCAGGGCAGGAAGTCCAGAAGAGGGGGGAAAGTGGATGGAAGGGCAATTATAGGGGAGAAGGTTCTGACGATCTGGTTGTTGTTGTAAGTTTTCATTATTGACTTTATGCACAGCTTTGACATTGCACAAGACCCATTTGGAGCTTTCAGACAAGGAATGATTTGACGGTGCTAGGCAAGGCTCTGAGTAGCTAATTTGATGCTAAGTTGATATTCTGCAGCTTTCAGGAAACGTCCGTGGGCAAAGGTCTTATGATCTTCTTTATCATAACTATTTTTTAAAACTCCTTAGAGTATGTATAGCAATCCTCTTATAGTGATGCTCTGCCACCAAAAATCACATTCACTTCAACAAAGCACAAACAAAACTATTTCTTTAAAGAGATTTTGTTTTATTTGTCATTCATAAGTAACAGGTACTGTCCATAAAGGGGTGCACTGAATACAATACAAGCCTAATAAAGCTATAGAACATGTGAGATAAAAATGTGTTTAAATAAACAATTTAATGTGTAAACATCCTGTCCATTGCACAACTAAGATAAAAAATGAAAATTTATAACACTGACCCAAAAAATCAAAGTTTTCTGAAGATCAAGAGTACATTTCTGTAGTATCATGTCAAAATGAAGGATATATGGCTACACAGTTGCACAAAATTAATCTCTAAAGGCACTTGAAGCAAAATTGACAACATTTATAACAGTAAATTACATCCCGTGATTGAAAGATTACATAGTGTACCCACAGCAACAAGAGAATAATGAGTGAGAAAAAAATGAATGACATGATAATGTTTAGAAAATGTCTCATCAGCTTTGAAGATAACTTCAATAAATATTTTAACAAGTGGCACATTTCATATCAGAGTAGCAGCATCAATATCACAGTGAGGTGAATCCTAATAAATTCATCAAGTAAGCAAATACATGTATAGGTGGCTGGATGGTTCATGCAAGGTTATAGATACTTATGTTGTCAAGAAACGTGAACACATCACAGTATATTCAACTGTCTCTAGTCTCAGTTGCATGGGCAGTCTCGATTGTAATTGTAGTTCATACCATCTCAGTTGTTCAAGCCGTCCAAGCTGTCAGGGTAGTCCCACTTATCTTGTTCAGATGAAGTGGAATTTGTGTCATTTACCTACAGAAATAGCCTAGAGCCTGAATGCCACTATTAAGAAAAATAAATTTGCCCTTAAATGTCCATCACTCATTACTGCAGATGTCTACAAGAAAACAAGATTACATTTCTGAAGACATGTAAAATCTGTCCTACTCTCTAACTAAAAAATGTAGCATGTTTTAATCAACAGATAATTCTTCACACCCTTAGTACCAGATGGTAATAAATGCTTGTGAAAAAGGATAAAACAACAGGCAGTGCAGTTAGAGATTTCAGAGTTTATGTTCAGATGGATATGACAGACCCTCAAGCAATCTAGCAAATATTACATTTAGCACAATCTACAGAAGTTTACAAATGTTCTCCTAATATTGACCATGCATTTATATATTTAACTCTTCGGCTCGACAACGACTTATTCTCTGGACTGGAAATTGCAATGCTGAACTGATGTCAGAATTCGCCCATTTAACACTAGGATCTGTCATTGTTGCATAACAACAAACTTTTTTTTGCTAGGAAGACAATCGAACATCCAGGATACATGACACTACCATTTCCTCAATATGGCATGTGATTCAAATGTGTTTTTAATTTTAAGCACATTTTTCAAAAATGGCTTTAAAAGTTATGGATTTTTCAACATCAGAAATAATTTATTATTTGATCAGTCCAATGATCAAGAATCTGATTGAGACTTTGACCAGGGGGCATAGTGCAAAAGTAAGTCTAAAAGAATTGACTGATATATTGATGAAATACATGATGCAGTAGGCGCAAAACACATTTTTTTCTCTCCAATTTCCATCTGTGCATTAATGTCATTTATTGCTTCATACTAATACATAATCTTTATTATGAATACTTCATGCCATAGATAGTTTAAATCGTAATTTTAGATCAATTTGTTCAATATTTATTAATGCTATTTTGAATTATACTTTGACACATGGAATTTCGGCATTTTGGCCCGAATGGAAAGATACAAATCAACCAAATTTGCCTGGACTGAAAAGCATTTAGGGGAAACAAACATGTAAGCTCACATAATATAATTGAATCACCTTTTGTGCTTCGAAAGCTAAAAATATGCCCTGAAAACATCCTCTGTACATATGTCTATGAAATTAATTTTAAAAACATTATCTAGTGTAAGCAAATGTATACACCATTTAGCAAACTGACAATAAAAGGTGCAGATACCTTTTAAGACAATAATTCTTCTTCTGCGCTCGTTCTCAATCTACCGCTACCAAGCCCTGAACAGGAGTTTGCGAGTAGCAGAATTAGTCCGGAGAATGGATTGCATTGTGTCGCTAGTTTAATTTGACTGTAATATTTGCACCTTTTGGACCGACACATCCATCTTCGGCAGTTAAGACAATAAATTAAAGCTGTAATACTTATTTCTCTATGCAAGTTATAATTTTAATTTTTTTAAATTGTAGCATGGCGCAGTGAGCAAGCAGTAAATATATATATAGATATATGATTAATTGCCCTTTACAATTTACCATCAATAATAATTAAATTTGAATTTATTAAAAACAATGATAAATTTAAACAACTTTCTTACTGACTTTTCCACTCCCCTGTGCTGTTAATTGCCATGGAAAGTTTAAGCTGCCTTTCTTGGGCCAAGTGTGTTGCATCAGTTGTTATAAGCATTGTTGCAGGATTTTAGTTATGTCCTATATCACCTGTCACGTGGTCTTTATCGCGCCTTGTAACCAGACCTTCTGGCGATGTAAGCGTGCAGTAGTAGATGATTTGGTTACATTTTCATGACATGATGGAATCATGGTATTTTCAGTCTTGAAATGTATTCAGCACAGAGGGGTAGTTCTCACTATATTTCTATGTCTTCATTTCTCATTTAACCTCTACTGATGATACTAACAACTTTTCTTAGGCATTTCGTTTCATACAATGTATATTTCTTCTGTGCCTTAAATAAGGACTAAGTTTGGCATTGGTCAAAGTCGGTATAAATATACTGCTGATCAGTTGTTTTGTTGTGCAGGTGTTTAAGTAATGGTGACAGTTGATAAGTCACAGACTTTATGAAATCTAGTTTAGATTTTTCTATCAATCCCTCCATCTTCCATGAAATACTTCCTAGGTATTGGAACTCTTTAAGCAATAATGTAAATTAACTGATTAAGAAAGCATCTAATAGCACTGTTAATTTCCATACAAAAAGTATGTCTAGTGTATATCATAACCATTATGTTTTCTCTTTATAAAATCGTGATAATGCCCCAAACTATAAAAGGTTCACATGTGTTTTATAAAATCAAATACATTACACACCACAATAAATTATCAGCTGAATGCCATTGTTTTTAGGTACTAGAATATTTTTTATAACATTAAAAGTGTAAATTTTTGGTCTTTGCAATAGTTTAAAAAATGACTACAAATTGATAGTACAGTAAAAACATATTTACTATGTACATGTTCAAGAAAAATGGGTAGTTATTCATATAATATTTATCAAGGGTAAAGAAAACTATTTAAATCTCATCTGAAGTTTACTTGGAAAAAAAAACACAACAGGGTTGTTGCATCTGTGGATAAGATTAATATGTTTATACGTGTCATTGTTCTCCGCAGGAAATAAATGCAGCCCAACTGAGCTTTCAATTTCAACTTTATGAGCTTTACAAATATAATATGATATTTAATTGGAACGGTAATACCAGAGCATCTCATTATCATTGAGGTAGAGAACTTGCTTTCCTTGTTAAAGTTCTCCTCCTATTACTAGCTCGCTCCAGCTGTAAATGGGTGCCTGACACTGTTAGGGAATGAAAGATAGCAAGTAAGGGAACTAGTCACCCCACCTCATAAATGAGCTGTGGCCTCATACAATAAGTCTCCAAACACTTCATCCTCGACAACAGTGTCGGCTATGGAACTTCTTTTAAAGATCAGATTGAGATCCTTAGAAATTCCATGAAGAAAATCAATGTTTCACAAACATCAGGAAGCAGCTATAACCACACAAACACATTCTTGGTAACATTTTTAAAAACAAATTACATTTTTAAAATGGCTAAAAAAGAACAAAGATGAGCCACCAAAACAGAGTCCATGACAGCAATGAACATGAATTGAAAAAAGCACATCTGTGCTTGAAACATTAAGAACAAATATACAAAAATGTACCAGATAAGATAAGAGAAACTATACCCAAAACACTAAAAAATATAACCCCTAAGTGCAAACATAAATGCACACACTAGACAAGAAATCTCATAGGTATTACACTTATTTTGAGTATCAAGATTACAGAGCACATGGGTCTTGCAAAAGTCATCAAATTAACATATCACTTATTGTAATGTTATAACAGCTTCTTGAAAATCTGAAAACATGTCAGGAATGACAACCTGGTTATCTACAATAACATGTGAGGTGTAACACTTCTGGCAGTGGCTAGACAAAATTCTGCCCAAGGTGATGCTAAAGACTACAGTGAAATACCATTATATCCACTTAGAACTCTGCAGCCTTTTCCATAAAAAAAAATGTGTTCTATTCTGTGACTGGACAAATATGCCAGGTTACCAACAATATAATGTTTAAACTGCAAACCTTCTGCCACTTAATTTATCAAATAGTTCAGATGTAATGCCAAACGCAGACTTTAGAAAGGAAACCAGACAACAAGATAGTTAAAGTTGGAGGACAAAAGTAATTTGGAAAGTCAAAACAAATAGATCTTCATAGGGAAAATTGAAGGCAGCATAGAATGGAAATCATTGACAAGTAAAAGCTTTTCCCCACAATATGTTCAAGATGGTGTCACTTGTGTAAATAATATTTCCCAATCTCTAATGCATTGACTGAATGCTAATAAAGCAAACGGAATCTCACTAGCTCTACACAAAAGTTTAAAAGAATACCAATCACCATGAATAATGAGGCATCCACTTTCTCTATATGAGTGACCGCAAAGTCTGACTGCACTCAAACTGCTGCCCAGCCTCCAAAGTAATGGGGGTCCACACTTTTCCAGGTTCAACACAGATCATTTCTTTGTAGCCCTCATCATTAAAGTCAGCGATCTCTTTTGCCTTCTCCTCCCATGGATTCCACACAACTGTTATTGAATAAATAGGTTGTGGTATTTCAGTGCAAACATTTACTTTTGTAATGATAAATAAAAAATGGTAATAAATAAAATAATGCACACTTCAGATGTTAATTAAATTTGTTTAAAAACCATTTCACGCTGATGCTGCTGTTATGACTGATGCACTTCTCATAATTATTCTTGTTAGCTGTCTTGGCTTCGTTCATTCTCAATCTCCGCTAGCAAACCCTGAAAAGGGCTTAAAGTAGCAGAATGTAGTCCAGAGAACAGAATGCATTGTGTCATAGTTTACAGCTTGACTGTGATATTTGCACCTTTTGGTCCAACATCCGACTTCAGCAAGCATTCTTTGAGTACTGGGTAAACATTCCCTCTGCAATCCCTTCTCCTTAGCCAGTCTGCTCTGTTGCAGCCTGTTATCCAGGATCACTGCGTGGAGGTGTAGAAGGGTCTTGGCAGCTCTGGTCCTGACGCTAACAATCAACTATGGGTCGCTGAACGCTGCAGCTGATGCGCTGCCTGTTAGCTGTAATAATTTTGTTATGTTCTGATCAATTATGTCAATGATTTTGTGTATAACAGAATGAATATGTACAAATAATTAAAATACTTACATACATATGGACATCTTTCCAAATTTTTCTCTCTCTAATACTAACTTCACTTTGCTTTAAAAAAAAAAAAGAACATTTAGCCGTATCTTTGTTTTACCGTACAAGTTAATGTACTTAAATTTTTTTTAAAGTACTAATTCAATAATGCTTTATATACTTTATGTATAGCTTGTACAAATACACAACTCATTTAGGAAAGAAACAAGTTTTACTCACCAATATTTGGGAAGTTAAATGTAGTCAGTTCAATTTTTCTTGCTGGTTCTGGACCACTGGTAATATATAAGATCTTTGGAGTTTCCTTGTAAACTCTAGGAACAAAAAATTAAAAGAACATAAACAATGTTGGCAGATTTTGGCAACACATAGCAAAACATCCATCATCATCATTTTCCCATCTGGTGCCCCTTAGAACATAAGGATGCAACAGATGCTCTCTACTTGTTCCTATTCTGTGCTGTCTTTTTGAGTTCCGCCCGCGAGGCACGCCATGTGTTTCTTGGCCTTCCCACTCATCTCGTTCCACGTCAGTTCCAATCAAGTGCATGTCTGGTTAAGTTGTCCGGCTTCTTTCTGAGAATGTGTCCAATCCATTCCCACTTTCTCTCCCCAACTTCCCGCTGTATTGGTTGTTCCCATGTTCTTTCCCACAAATCTGCGATCGCCATCTAACACGCAGTATGCAACGGAGACACTAGTTAACTCATTCGCTATCACAAGCCGCAAGGAGTGATATAGATTTATTCATTATGGCCAGAAGCCGTTGTCAACACCAAGTATGGTATAGATAGAAACAAATCTAAAACAAAAAAAAAGACTAATTGCACCAAAATCCAATACCAGTTTGAGAAATACCACATGAAATTACCTTTCCAAACTAAAGCGGCGACAAAATGTGTTAAAATCGCTGTCATTGAAGCATATTTTTTAGTTTAAAATTTGTCACGAAGTTGTGTAAAATTTTTTACTGTGTCAACCAGCGAACGGTTTACAAACAGCACTTTCATGCCCAACCTAATTGCTGAACAGGCTAGGCAATTGATTCAAGAGATGTCTGATAGATAGATCTAGTGACATCAAAGATAGCAAAAACAGTGTGGACAGTGATTTAAATTATTCTAATATCATTGGTAGTAGTAATGAACAAAGTGATTTTAGTGAAGATGAACAACTAGTAAATCCTAATCCATTAAAGTGTCATAAAATTACCAAGACATCAGTTAGAAGTACAAATGGTACAGGAGATATGCAGCTCAATAAAGAGAACAGTGCTCAGAAATTACTGAAGGTATAACAACAAGAAATCTTTGCTTTGTTGCATCTTCATGCATCATCTGTGCTGGATTGCTGGCTTGCTTTATTAACACCATATGTGTTGCAATATATTGTCACAAAAATCAATGTCTATGCTGCAAATAAGATTGCAAAACACACCAATCATAACTGCATTTTCTGATTGGTACTCAATCAATCAATATGAACTTTCAAATCTCTTGCAGTAATCAGATAGATGGTCATCATGTAGCATGTCCTTTATTGAACGTTGCTCCCATCACTGTCTGTCTGAAAGAAACTCAAAACTGAGTCAAAACTTGCCAAAACTCCAGCTTTCGCCACAGTCATACCCAGGCATTCCTGGATATCTTGGTGCCATCGTCTTCTTGGTCTACCCCTTCCTCTTTTGCCTGGTACCATACCTTCCATCACTGTTCTCTCGAGACCGTTGTGTCTCTTGATGTGACCAAAGTATTTGCATTTTCTAGCCAAAATGGAATTAATAAACCAGTTCTCCTCTACGCTCAACTCTTGCCGAATATCTACATTTGTCTTTTTCTCTGTCCAGGTTATTCTCAGGATTTTTTCTGTAACATTTTGACTTGAAGGATTCGATTCTTTGTCTGGAAGTTTTGGTAATCGTCCATGATTCGCAGCCATAAGCTGCCACAGGAAAAACACAGGCTCTCAAGACTTTTACGTTTATCATTTTGTTGGTGCTCTGCCATAATTTCTTCAGGCTGTTCAGTCTCTGCATTGCCATGGCTAGGTCTTCTGATTTCTTTTGAGCAGTCACTATTTTTGTAAATTCTGGAGCCCAGATATTCAAAATGTGCAACCTGATCTATTTCCTCACCACCCACTGTAAATTTATGCTGACATTGTGTTTTGTCGGTGGTCATTATCTTTGTTTTATTTATGTTCATAAACAGGTTTTGATCTTTACTATGTCCATTTACGGCTGAAATTAGCTGCTCTAGCCCTTCTGCACTTCTTGATGGTATCACTGTGTCATCTGCGCATCGTAACTCTGGAATCTCGTACCCTCCAATCGTAAATGGGTCAAAACTTTCAATGTTATCTTCTCGAACATTTCTCATTATGCATTCCGCATCTATGTTGTATAAATAAGGTGAGAGGATACATCCCTGTCTTACTCCCTTTTTTACTGCAAACCAATCTGATGTTTGCCCAAATACTTGGACAGCAGCTTGTTGATCTTGGTATAATGTTTCAATGAGATGAATAATATGCACAGGAAACCCAATTTTCCTTCATGATTTTCACAGATTTTGATGTTTTACTGCATCGAAGGCCTTGGTGTATTCAATGAAACATATGCACAGGTCTACATTAAACTCTCTACACTTTTCGTAGATATTCCAATTATTGAATATGTGGTCCCTGGTCCAGAGAGATGGGTTTGGATAAAAAGCCATCAATAAAAGATTATTAAGCTCAGACATCACATTATTATACATCCTGTTAAAGCAAAATGTTTGTTAGAAACAGGTTTGAATCCATCTACCACACTATGATGTGCGTGTGGGGAAAGGGGTGTAGAATGTGAAGGAAAGAACAAAATAGAGCCATTTGTGAATTTACTGATATCCAAATTCAAGCACGCATTTTATCCTTTTTCAAAATTTAGCAATAGATGAGATGGTTATAGGCTACAATGCCCACTGGAAACACAAGAAGTACAATGCATCTAAGCCATCAAAATATAACATAAATACCTTTGGATTGTGTGATTTCTCAACAAGATATGTCTACTCTATATTGACATACTTTGAAAATGATACCTGCTATATACCTCCCAATGACTCGTTGAAAAGTCAGGCAGTACAAGTTTTTTATTTCCTGCTCCAAGGAATTGGAAAAGGTTACTATACAGTGGGCACACTGACATCCTATCTTTTGAATAGGGGTGTTCACTACATTGGCACAGTAAATACAAACAGAATAAATGCCTCTAGGCGGTTGTGTTATGCTTGGCTTCATCTGCGTGTCACTCACTACTACAGGGATTATGTCGACCCATCACCTCGTTAGCCAGACTGCCATAAAAACAGCCACTTTCCAGGGAGGGCTGCTAGTCAAGATGACAGTCTTGGCCATTATGTTTGGGCTGACCGTAACATGTCTGATCAGTATATTTTGCCTGACCAACCGTTAGTCTTCCTCCCCTCCCTTCTGAGATAATTTCCTCTACAATCAAGAAGCAGGGGATAAAGACCAACAAAGGAAATAAACTGGTAAGAATGAAGGGTGCTAAACATCTTGTCAACCACACTGACAAGGTTAAGGAACTGTGTTGTGTGTTCAATTCCTGAAAAAGAGCACAGACAAACTTTTACTGCATTGGTTGTCCCAAGAGACCCCCACACGCATCCTAAAAATTGTTTTAGACTATATCACACATAGAACTCTTAAAATAATATTCCTTATTAACTGGTGTATATCAGTATGTTGTAAATAAGATGAATACGTTTTGATTTTTATATGTGAATTTCTTCGGAATGTTATTTTTTTTTTGGTACCGTTAGTCGTTCTCTATGTCTTTGCTCCATACAGCAGCACCGACATGACACCGGCGCTGAATATTCTAAATTTGGTGTGAATCTTGATTCAGAAATGTCCCTCTTTCCCTTCCAATTCTGATCCTTACATCTGTACCTCCTGATGTGTCAATTGTGCTGCCCAAATAGGTCAAGGTATCCACTTCCTCCAACTGATCTCCCTCCAGCATGATTGCTTCTTTGCTGATAGTGTTGAGTTTAAGGAGCTTGGTTTTCTTCATGTTGATATTCAGTACCAATTTAGCAGATTGTTCTTTGACCTTATCAAGTTTCTCTTAAATTTTGCTAGGACTGTGTGACAAAAGTACCAGATCATCTGAATAGTCTAGGTCCTCCATTTGTGATAATAGTGTCCAATGAATGCCCGTTCTATTTCCCTGGATTGATGCCTTCATTATTCAATCTATTGCCAACAAAAACAGGAAAGGTGAGAGCAGGCATCATTGAAGCTGTCAGTCAGTGCTCCTTCATGTACCACTTTACTAACTGTATCTTTGTACATATTCTGTATGAGGGTTATGAACTTCTCTAGTATCCCATAGTGTCTCAACAGTTGTATTCGCCACGGTATACACTGTCAAACGCCTTATCAGTCTATAAAATTTGAGTATAAGGATGATTTCCATTCAATATGTTGTTCTACTATGATGCGTAGAGTAGCTATATGATTGTCCCCAGTGAAATTGTGCCTGTTTCTCTCTGAGCTTTTTGTCTACTTTCTCTTTTCAAGATGATTCTGTTGAATATCTTTTCTGGCACTGACAGTAATGTAATCCCCCTATAACTGCTGCAATCTGCCAGGTCTCCCGTCTTAGGTAGTTTAATCAGATGTCCTTCTTTCCATTATGTGGACACTCTCTCCTCTTATTGAATAATCCTTACAATGTATCTGTGGCTTTATGTATATCTGCCATTATGGCTTCTGCTGCTATTCTATATGGTCCTGTCACTTTCCCTTTCTTGAGTTTAGATATGGCCCTTTGGGTGTCTATCTTATTTTGGGTTGCAGTCCAAGTTCAGGGTTTCCACTGCTGGGAGGATGTTTGATGTTTCTTGTGGTGGAGGTCTGTTTAGACTTTCTTTAAAATACTAAATCCATCGTCTCTGTTGTTCCTCTGATGACGTCAATATATTATCTCCATCTTTTATTGGTTTGTTTGTCTGTATATATCTATTTGTCATTTCATTGTTAATGAATGAGTAGAGATCTCCCATATTTCATCTCTCTTTTCTGCCACATGTGCCAACTTTCCAATATATTCCCTTTTATTTTTTTGTATACATATCTTGATCTCTTTGTCTATAACAGTATAATTTCTCCATGCTTCTGTTGTGGTGATTCAGGTTTGGCAATTGTTAAGTATAGCTTTCTTCTTTTCCTTTCTTCTATGTCATGTCTATGTTGTAATTCATTCCTTGTGTTGGGTTTTCTTGAATCCTACCGTTTCTTCACATGTCTTATTTAACATCTCTTTTAGCCTGGTCCCACATACTATCAATGTCCGTCTTCTCGTTCTCATATAGCTCTTATAGCACTTGGTATCTATTATTAAGTTTTATGCTAAATTCTGTCTTCTTTTTCTGGCCTTGTAAGAGGTGTACATATATCTCATTCGGGATCAAGGTGCTGACTGCTAGCATCAGGGTCAGTAAACCAGAGCTGCCAAAACCTTTCTACACCTCCACATGGTGATCCTGGATAACAGACTGCAAAAGAGCAGACTGGCTAAGGAGAAGAGATCAAAGAGGGAAGGCTAACCTGGTATGTAAAAAAATGTCTGCTGAAGTTGGATCAAAAGGTGCAAATATCACAGTCAAGCTGTAAACTACGACAACACATTCCGTTCTCTGGAATACATTCTGCTACTTAAGCCCTTTTCAGGGCTTGGTAGCCTAAGCCAAATCTCATTCTTCTTGAGCCCTGTACTGGGTTCGTTTCAGTTTGAGCTGCAAGATCCCCAGCAACATGTGGTGGTCTTAGGATACGTCTGCACCTAGCTTTACTCTAGCATCTTGTAGTGTACTTTTGAACGCTTGACTGACACAGATGTGGTCAATCTGAGTCTGTCACATGGTCTGGTGATCTCCATGTGGCCTTATGTACCTTCTTGTGTGAAAACATGCTTCTTCCAATTATCATTTTGTGCAGGGCACAAAGCTTTGCAAACATTTCTAATTTTCATTCATCTGTCCCATTACTTGTCTTTCAATAGTTTGTTCATAACCTAGTTTGTCTGGTCACACTTTAGCATTGAAGTCTCCCGTTAATATTAAGACCTCTTTCAGCTCGTTGTAAAACATTTGCTTCTTATCATCTTCAGCCTTGTTAGTTGGGGCATAGCACTGAATGATATTGATAGTTTTTATTCCAAGTTCTGAAGCTTATGTCTATGATTTTATTGACAATAGCCTCCCACATTATGAGCACCCTCTGTGCCTCTCTAGAAAGCACCAGTGCCCCTTTCTGTGTGTTGGGCATCAGTTCCCTTGTTTCCAGAATAAATTATCATGTCTCCAGTATTCAGTCTTATCTTTCCTGATTGTGTCCATCTTATTTCGCACAGTGCCAGAGGTTGTAATTCCTCATCTCTTTAGCTATCTGTGATGTTTTCCCTACCTAGTACATTATTCAAACATTCCAAGTTGCTATATTTGTTTTCTTTTTTGGTATTTAGAAGGACAGTCACCGGTCAAAGCTTCCTTGTGGTTTTTACTCCATGGAGTCATTCTTCTCATTTCTGAAGGCCTTTCCTTTCCCAAGGCCGTTTGCTTTTGCTTTGTTGTCAATGTTTTCATAACCACTTTTTGTTTTTATAGATTTGGGTGGTCAGCACTAACCTAACCTATTATACTCTAGATGCGTTGTCCTTGTTTAGTCTATTTCCTCTCTCATGACCTATCCAGCTTGGGTGACTCTTCTGGAAGCTTTTGCTTTCATTGGCTAAGCTTCTGGGATCATTGAAACATGGAAGCTCCCTCGCCATTTTAAGGCAATGGACTTGAAGGAGATGGCATACTAAACATCAGCTAATGTCTGATTTGATAGAAATCTACAACTAACATGTATGTTTCACTCCACTTAGAGAGTATTAAAATAATTGTGTTTGACAGAATATCCAGCATATGTGCAACTTCTACTTTAATGTAGAGTTTTTGACAAACTGTCACTATTTACATGTGTTAAGTTGTGCTTTTCAAGTAAAGGAAATTGGACATCAAGATCTGAGAAGTCATTTATTATTTGATCACGTTAATGATCCCACATTTGGATTACACATTGATATTCAATACAAGTCTGATTAGAATCTGATAGAAGAAAGTGACTGTGGTAATGTTATTGATTAAATAACGCAACAATACAAATACATATGATCAATAAAAAATTAATTATGTGTTATTTCCTGCACAATATTAATGACATTTAATGCTTCATACTAATATGTATTTTTAATATGAATACTTCATGTCATAGATAATTTTGTTGTTGTTTAATGCCCAAAATGAGTATGTTTACTCTTTTGTGTGCCCTGAAAAGGACGTTAAGTGGCGGGTTGTAGTAGTTTTCCTCACATCCCGAGCATGATGATGTAGATGGGCCGCAGTCCTCCAGGCAGTTGTGCTATGCTTGGCTTCATCTATGTGGCGCTCACTACTATGGGGATCATATCGATCCACATCTTGTCAGCCATGCTGCCTTAAAAACTGCCTGTTTCCATGGCACGCTATGTGGAAGAGATATTGTGGTCTTGGTCAGTGTATTGTGTCTAACCCTGACAAGGCGTCCTGGTCAGTATGCTGTGCCTGACTGGACTAGCATCTCAATTCCCCAGATAATTTAGTAAATTGTTTTTACATCTTTGAACCATAATTTTAGCTAATTTTTTTTTAAATTTAATGAAAATAAAACATAAAAAACAACTATTTAACAGAGTTACAACACTTGCATTGGACACACATTTGTCAAATTCAGCAGGACTGTAAACTCATGTCAGCATAACAAATTATCTTTGTAAAAATAAAACCCAAATGAAATGTCTGAACCCTTAAAAAAACTCAAAGGGTGGAAACATGTTCAAGTATTTGAAATAACATGTCAAATATATATAAAGCTGTCAGTATATTGAACATATGAAGAACTGCAGTAATGTTCAATACCAATAATTTTTGAAATATAAACAAGGTTCAAATGCAGTTTTACACCAGGTTAACTTCTGTAATTGATCAGACATGTTAGTCAAGGTCAGACAAAATATACTGGCCAAGACCCATACATTGGCTTCCTCGCAGCCCTTCCTGGAAATGGGCCGTTTTAATTTCAGTCTGGCTAACAAGATGAGGGATCGGTGTGATCCCTGTAGTAGTGAGCAACACGCAGATGAAGCCAAGCATAGCACAACTGCCTGTAGAGCTCCTGTTCACCTTCATCAGTATGCTCGGAAGGTGAGGAAAGCTACTACAATCCGTCACTTTAACGTCCTTTTCAGGGCACACAAAAGAGTAAACCTACTCATTGTGTGCATTCGAAACAACATCTTTGACCAACTTTATATCAATCATCTGATGGTGTACCCTTCATATAATAGCACTTTAATCCTGAAACTCTTAACAATTTTCAACACTAAAAACTTAGTTGAGAATTCAATTTCAGCATGAAACAATAATTTACCTGTCATAGCTCTCACATACTGTAACCTGCTCCCTGCTTTCTCTCTCTTCCTTTCCTAATTTCAGCTGAGGAAATAAGTCATGGATTGTTCTAATGTTAACTCGTTCAGTACCAAGCAGAAAAGCAGGTTTGACCCAAGCAAAAATGGCTATGCATAATGTATGCATAATGTAAACACAATTTCATTAAAAAATGTATAGTTATACAATGTAAAATGGAGGCAGAAAGAAGGTTTCTTTTTTTTTGTTTTGACTGCTTCCAATGTCAAAGTCCTGGTAAAAACTGCAAAAATGTCACAGACTATATTTTAATAACATATAATCAATTTGTTGTTATAAAATTACTGAATAATTAAAAACATTCACAGAATAAAAAAGGAGGTCATAAGGCTATAAAAAACATGAAATTTCATAACACATCAAGACAGTGGAATAAATATATATTTGAGATGTTTGTGTGTTAAAATTCCTATCTTGTTACATATTAAAATGATGACAAATGGGTTCAGATTGCTCCCATTCATAATGCATAAATGTTTTCAGTAAAAAATTATTTGCTATGCCATATAAAATTGATAATGTTTGCATGTGTGGTTATGTCTTATAAAAATTATACTCAAAGAAGATGATGATCAGAAAGTAGTACACAGTTTCTACCTTATTGAACTGCTATATACATATCCAGATAAGAATATCACAAAGCTGCATACAATAGTAATTTAAAGTCTACAAGTACATCAACTATCAACTCATGTTATTTCATTACAACTAACGAGATCCAACAAGCTGTTTTGCTTATGGAAAGCCAGAAAGCAATTTTTAGGGCAGAGGTGAGGTCTGCCTGTGCAGTCTGTACACACTTAGCTAGATCATCGACACCATTTACTACGGTCTTGGCTGCAATGAGTGCAATCTCTGTCCTTGCCAACAAATTCCACAAGATTTCTAGCGCCAGCTGTCCTTTCCCCCTCTGTTCCTTTCATGGAATGTTTCTTTTAACATTTTTTAAATTTACAATTTATGAGTCCATCAGGTGTCAGCTTTGCAGCTTCAATGACTAGATCATCAATTAGTCACTGTTTGAAATCTTGAAGTGTGCTTCTTTTTTCCATCACTTGCCTGGCACAAACTGTAAATAACTGTGGGAATTGATCTGGGTTATCTCAATAACCCAATGGTAAATTTTTTTCAACCACTTTTGGGTTTTATGGTTGTGCATGCCATAATAGCCAACCATTTAATTCATCCGATCAAAGCTGTTCATGCCATATTGTAATCATCAACTAACTACCTTTGGTTTTGTTGATTTATTTAGAACCATGTACTCTTCTCAACTGTTGAAACTGTGGCTTTTGTGGAAACAAGCATGCAGGGTTTCTTTGCCTTTTTATCTTTCCAGGCAACATATGTTTTGATCATCATCTAAAAACCACTTCATCACTTGGTGTCCAAGCTTCAATGTCTTTATTTCAGTGGGGGAAGTTGACGCGGTTGACATTTAGAGTTTCAGCATAATTGTAATTGTTTGAAAGTAGATAATCAATGACGGCCTTAGATGAATAAAATCTTTCTGCAAAAATATGATGTCCAGGTCTCAATTGCTTCAACAGAGTGCTCAAAACTTTCACAGCATACGCGGAGCTGGGATCAACATTCGGATTATACACAGCATTCTTATCATAAATTTTTCCATTGAATACATAACCAATGGCGGAATCACAAAGTCCAAATGTCTTGATGTGGTTCTCAAAAGGGTATAAAGTGCTCTGAAATCTTGGCTTATTCTTGTGATGCTGGTTCACAAACATGTAGATGTAGTAAAGGTAGAATACTTTCTTGGTGGGTTATTAGCTTCAACAACCTTTGCAGCATATGCATTTATGCTTGCTATTAAAATGCCTACAACAGCATCATCTAGAAATATTTTTTTTAAACTCAAGGGAAGTTTCAATTTGATAGAAAACTGGATTTATATTATTTCTAGTCTGGTGAAATGTAAATTTGAGTTGGTCTCTCCAGTTTCAACTGATCACCAAGCTGACATGTTAGTATTGCTGTCATGATGTTGGACTATCACTGTCTGTATTGTCGTCTCATTCGATTTCAGACTCTTCATAATGATAATCTGACAATTCTTCATACTCAGCTTCATTCAATACAGCTACTGTCGTCCATACCGGAATTAGATTCTTCACTTAAAATCACTTCAAACAACTGTCTAGCTTGATCTGAAGTAAATCTATCAGAGTCTATCACTTGAGATGGGCATTGCCATTTTAAATCCAGTAGAATACACACTCAAGATTTGGAAAAATAACAGTAAACTTAACCAAACTTTTAACAGCCATGTCAATTTCTTGCCTCTGTTTGTATTTAA
Organism: Ariolimax columbianus; assembly: GCA_036924085.1. Classification (NCBI taxonomy): domain Eukaryota; kingdom Metazoa; phylum Mollusca; class Gastropoda; order Stylommatophora; family Arionidae; genus Ariolimax; species Ariolimax columbianus. The sequence continues at coordinate 33,169,375 of JAVGWX010000001.1, read as the reverse complement.
TAAACAGAAGTCATAAGTCGATGTCTGGTGTGTAAAAGTTACAAAATAGCGATAGAAACAAATCAAAATGTACAAGACGATTAAGCAGCAGCTGGGTAAAACCTGCCAAGACGTCCGAATATTCGGTGCCCGGGACTTAAAGTGTTAAGAGTCATTGGTCATATTTTACATATTTGTATTCTTGTATACCATTACTTTTATATTGTCTGGATATATGTGGATATGGTCTATTTTTCTAGTAGAGTTCCAATTTTATGATGTTCAATTTAACGTTATAATTTAATTTTAGACATCATTAAATGCAGAAAATCAAAGTAACTAACATATAATCCAAAGAAGGTTAAACATCAATAGTGGCTTTGATGTAGTCATCTGACCACAAGGACATGCATTATAAACCTTGACACGGCATGCTTTTTTTCTGTTTGAGAGAAAAATTGTAAACCTTGCATGTACAGTACATGGTAATTGCCAGAGCAAGTAACCTTTACTCCCAAGCCCTATAAATCCTCATGGTGTAGTTTTTATTGACATTAAAAAAATTGAGTTAAGACACATGTTGTTAAATAGTGCAGTCCCTTGTATGCTGTCAAAACTAAAATGGCAAAAAAATAGTCCACATTCTTGACTACTTGCCTTGTCACTATAAATCAAGCCTTGCAGTCCTGTTACAGCAGTGCTTTTAATGTCAGCCACCCGAAGATAAGTGTGCAGGAGACATGTAAATCCCAAGGCTTTCTGATCTAGAAGAAATAAAGGACACGTTCTCATGGCTCGAGACATGATGAAATTGGTAATGCCTTAGTTTATGTTGGTGGTAATGTTGATTTTATTTTACAATTTGGGTAACTGGTTTTCAACATTAATGAACATGACCACAATGTTTTAATTAAATGGCTCTTTAACAATAAAGTGAAAGACAAATTTAATGCACATAAATTTACTTGACAGAAAATGACCACACTTGGGACTATGTATTAAATATTACAAAAAGGCGGTCTTACCAGAATTAATAGTATAAATAAAATTTGATTCCAATAAGAGGTACTCTATTGGACATAAAAAAACATGTCTCTATGCATGGACAGTGTTTCTGTCTCTTTTGGAGACTTAGATGCAAATGTAAAAACAGATTATTGGCACTCAGAACATACAGAGATAACAAATTCAGGAAATTGCTTAACCTTATTAACATATATGTTAATACTTTTTAGGTGAACGGTCTAAAAATGCGCAGAGCAATAAATAATATTCCAAAAAAATATTCAAATTCAGATGTTAAGTAAAGGATTCTGCTATCTGAAAACAAGAACATTGTGAAAAATAGATAACAGATCAAGAAAAGCTGAACAGTGCATTCAAGATATATTTTTTATTTTGTTTTTGCCTTATTTCTTCTTATTTCGCCTTACATATAAGGATCATGTCACAAACGTAGAAATACGACGAAGAGTGGAAAATGCAATTAGGTCTTTTGATGATCTGTTCACGGCTATCAAAATGCGAAAGATGCTTGGTATGGGCATGTTATGAGGTCAAGAGGAATTACAAATTTGATACTGCATGGTTCCGTACCAGGAAAGAGAAGGTGGGGACGTCCAAGGAAGAGATGGGCAGACAACATCACTGAGTGGTCAAACCTTCGTCCTGGTGAGGCACGACTGGCGGCAGCAGACAGAGAGAGATGGCATGGGAGTATCTTTAAGTGTGCCCCAATGACCTGATGGGTTATGGGATGAACTGAACTTATTTCTCTATTTCCCAAGGTGGTGTGCGTTGCACTATGTTTTTATTTTGCGCCTGTCAGCCTAGTGCATCCGACTTTGGCATCTATTTTATGTAAGGGTCTGCTTCCTCCTGCTTTTTCTAAGGGTTTGCTTCCCCGGGACAATGGCCAGTGTTGCGCTGGGGAGCGAACCCAGCACCTTCGGCTTGTGAGCTGTATCACTTAACCACTAGCTCACGCCATTCCCTTTACGAGATATATGAACTAGCATAATTCATGAGGTAATGGCACACAAGTCACAGGGAAAGAATATAGATATCATGCTGCCAATGAACTATTCACACAGGAATAATCTTGGACTTCAAAAAGGGCATTGAAAGAAGTTAATACTAATACTTAATGTGGCCATTGATGTACTAATATATTGCAGTTAATTTTCAACACCAACATGTTTAGTAATAAAAATCTCAAACAATAAAACATGATGTAAAATATGTATTAACAAGAAATTTAGATTCGTTTTAAAAAGTAAAAACACACCAATTTTGATGCACATACAAAGCACAGTTGTCGCTCAAAGATGGTGATGTTTATTTTGTAGCAGCTTACAGTGGCTCTTCTTTCACTCTGAGGCATACTTGAGTGAGAAGGTGGACTGCAGTCCCCCTGGCTGTAGTTGCAATACAAGACTATTCAGTCAAATCATCAGTATGGAGATTACAGTGTCCATTCCCACATCAAGGACACAGCCCCTGTTTCTGTTTCCAGGAGTGCTAACAGGAGTGTGAGATAGAGTCCTCATTAGTATGTTTCACCTGACCTCGACTACTCATCGCGTCCATACAAAGTATAGATAACTGCTAGCAATAGTATGGACAGGCAGAGACATGCTTCTAGATATAAAGTATTATGCCAGTATAATCTTACCTGTATTCTGAACAGCTAGGGTTCCAGAGAGTGATGTTGCTGTCAGTGTCAAAGTGTAGACCAACCTAAACCTTGAGAAAAATGTCAAGCAAATATTGATAGAAGAGTGTGGTTTTTTTTGTTACTCTATTAATTAATCGATGTCAGAGTCAAGATGTCATAACATAATCACCAAAAACATGTACAGAGCTCATCAACATTATGTGCAATTACTGAGCAATACTAAGTTAACGTTCATTGTCTAGAAGTACTGAGTAAAAGTGATTCTAAACAAATAAAAGTGAAAACAATACAAAAACTATGTACAAATGATTAGTCTGAGTTAAGCAAGTCAGCTAGACTGTTTATTCTTCTTTTGTTTAACAAACAACTGACTTAATGAGGTGAACAAATAACTAGCACAAATTGTTTTTTTTGTATTGTTTACCTGTAAATTTATTTACAACAACATCACATAATGACACCGATATTAATCTTCAATATTTGTCCTCCATAGTGTAGGTGATGGTCAATTCTGTTCACAAGTGGTTTGTCTTTTCTATACTGTTAGTGATTTAACAGCGCTATCCTATACTTTTCAACCAGTTATTCTTTTCACACAATATTAAACATAGAAAACACTAAAAACTGATTCCAATGTAAAAATAACAAGCTAATTAGAAAACTAGTAATTTACAACATTATTACTTTTCTATATATTACCACAGTCAGCCCAGCTGTAAATGGGTACCTGACTTACAGTTAGGGAAGGAAAAGGCAGTGAGGAAGGGAACAGGTGACACCACTTCATAAGATGAGGCTTACTATACTGAAGTCTCTAGCACTTCATTCCTGACCAGTGACTAAGTCTGCTGAAGGACTGTTTTTTATTTATTACTAATATTTCCATATCAAGATCTGTTAGTAACTAGTTTGGTGGAAATCTCGGAAACTATACTCAGTTCTACTGTCTATCTAGCAAAATGCAACTTGTTCTATAATTGATTAACTATCATGTGGTCTCATAGTGCACTTCGACATCTGGCGATATGGCTGGTCTTCGACAATCTGTAGTTCCGCTAAACTCTGGACTCCGCTGTGGAACAAAAGCTTCTCAACATAGGTTCATGAGTGTGCTCCCTGGGGAGTCTATGGTACTCCTCACTTTCGATCAAGGGGCTATGGCCAATCCTTCTGACCGATTTTGTATAGACAACATTTTATGCAACCTGACCTAGTCAGTCTGCAATACCGCTCTTTAAGTGTCATTTTTCCACCTGTTTTGTTCAATTAATGTATGTGACAGTTGTCAGGGGGCTCTGGTCGATCCCCCTGACTGATTTCATACAGACAACTGAACCGAGTCAGTTTGTTGTCATTCTCCGCACACTCAAGAGCTGAACCTGTGAGTGCTACAACTACTTTGTTCCATTCTCCATTACTGAACTGAGTCAGTTTGTTATCATTCTCCGCACGCTCAAGAACTGAACCCGTGAGTACCACATTTGATTTGTCCCGTTCTCCTCTACTAAACTGAGTCAGTTTTCTCTCACTCAAAGTGATCAATTTTCTCTCTTGTGGCACTGGGGAATGATCACTTTTCATTCTTTCAGGCAAAAGTGCAATACCATTCAGGAACATAGGCGGTAAAGCCTCCCAATCAGCTCTGCCTGAAATGAATTGTGCATCTGCCTTTATTGGTCCCCTATGCTCGTCCTTAACCAACATGACCGACGGTCACGAGGTACTTCTGTACCCACTCTGTTGGCAAGCAAGCTGCTCAAATCACTATTGCACCTGTAGCACTTGTCAATTTATCAAGATTTTCCCCTCTGGAGTCCTATTAACTTCACTGACTATCTTGTCACCTTGTCAATCTCACAGTGACAGCTTGTCACCAAATCCCTATGTCGTTCAGACCCTTCTACCCATGGATGGTGCCCAAGTGACTACGTCAAATGGGAGTATCTAGTACCTCTATCAAATTCTTGTGATAACTTAGCAAACTACCTTCTAAATGCCTGGCCCCCAACATCTAGAACAACCGTTTTACTTGTTTTAAATTTCTAGAGAACTGTTTGCTTCAAACTTACTACAATAAAAACCTTTCCCCTCTCCTTCCAAATGCCTGGCCAGCCCAGCTTAGTCAAAGCATGCACAAAGTGCCTGACCATTCATACCTGTGCTAAAATAATATATTATTGTCCCAGCTAGCTTTAGCTAGCCTTGTCCGAGGTATAACTCGTATGCTTTATACATGTTATTTCCCATAGAATTCAAAATTATGTTAAAAATCTACACAATCTATTACGGGATTCCTCACCAGTGCTAAGGAGTTTATGCATTGTGCTTAGATTCTCCATAAAATATGGAGAAGAACAGAGCACTTATGGTTTAAACTGTGTGCAATGAGGTTGATTCTTCAACTAAACTCAAATTCTCATACAGTGTCACTGAGACATGACACTATTACAGTGGTCAATGTTGTACAAGCCATCTCAGATATTTCATCTCTGCTCTTCCCTGCTATCTTTTCTCTCTCTCTCAGATTTCATGTTATCCAAACCCTCCTTTTTAGTTAATGGCCAATGAATTTTGCCATAAACAACAAAGATGTTAATCCAAATTCATGAAGTAAGAATGTGATCCTGTGTAGCAATACATTTACTGACACATGCAAAGAAATAAATTCAAATTTAAGATCAATATTATTTCACATTCTTTTTCTTCATTAACCCATTCAATCCCAGCTGATGAGAAAAACTCAACTGAATTCCCAGGGCAAGGGGAATAGCTCCCCCAAAAAATTAGACGTGCTTGCGCAATAAAATTAATAAATACAATTTTAAATTTATTTGTGTGATTCAAGCTCCAGTTTACAGATAAATGGAAGAGGTACTCTTCTATGCACATGTTTTTTTGTAAGTGTCATGTATGTTGGATGCGAAAAATTAAACAAGTGAAGAAGAAAAAAAGTGTCAATATAAAATGTCTGTTTCACTCTTGTCAATTTTGCGAATAAATGTTCAAGCGAAAATCAATCTCCCTTGGTTCATTGCAACTAGTACATCTTTCATCTTCTTGTCCAATGTCTGACTTTCCAGTATACACCTCAAAGTTATAGAGGTTATCTAGTATGAGGATCTGCAGCACACCAAATTGTAATTCCTCAAGGATCTTTTTTCCCTAAAATTCTGATGCATTGTTTGCGCTGCCAAGTACTCAAAAATAGGTCTGAAGTAGAAATAATGAAAGTGAAAGAGTAGGGCCCTACTCTTGATCTGGATCTATGTCATCTGCATAACCTGTTCCCTCACTAAATCCTTCAATAATGATATTACTCCATTGCTTTGATCATTCTCTATCATCACTAGAGCCTGCCTGTGGGGCGGGTCACGTTGTCACCGTCTTCTACCGATAATTCGTCATCACTACCGAGGCCAGTGTCGCTACTTTCATCTTCTAAGCCCTGAACTTATTCCTCATCAACGTCCGATTCGTTCTCATTTTTTTCAACTCCATCAACAAATTCGCAACCACTATCGTCTGACTCATAAGTATATTCAGTCTGCACCAAGTTTTGAAGAAAATTGGTCATTTAAAGAAAATCACAGCTCGAACACCATACGTGATAGAAACGATCTGTAAACTGCAATGGGAGCCGCCATTACCGGTAGTCACGTGAAGGCTAAATTTAGCGTGTCTATTCGCAGGTAAAACGTAAGGAAAAATAATTTAAATCAGTATATCCACGGCGGCCAGGCTGGGAGTGAGTCGATAGCGGCCGTCGCCAGCTGGGATTGAATGGGTTAAAATGTCTTGCAGACTGGTTATGTGATCATGTCTCTCTATGACTTACTGCTCCTAATACTGTTTACTGATGCTGAATTTGTCTACTTTTTTGCCATCCTCACACCTTAGAATATCCAGTATTTTCTCTTAAATCCATCGTCTTGACATTTTTCTCCTCCAACAAATTGTCTGTTGTCCCAATGTATTCTTTTTCTCATTTAGTGTGGACTACTTGCGTTCAGCTGCGTCTTATGTGCATTCTCTGCACACTAGTCTTACTCAGTACATCCTCTTGTTTATCTAGCTGTGCTTTGAATTCTTGATACTCATCTGTAAAACTACACCTAAGTGACCTTAATTGAACTTCACAAATATTCTTATTGTCTCATGTTGATAAAAAGATATACAGGTAATTGATAGGTGAATGCACCAAGACAGAAACAAAGAAAACCCATGTTATGTGTTTCATATTTGTTTTTTGTCCTGGTGCTGCCATTGGTCCTTTACCTACATATGTTTTATATTTACTTTTGATCTTCAGTTCCACTGCAGTTAAATTTATTTAATCTTGGTTCCTGTTTGTACTATATGAAGTAAAGGGTGACCACTGCTGTTGTTCTTCTCATAGGACGCAATCAAAGTATTTATATAGTGGCTGTTTCTGTTGCTAGTCCATTGCAAAACCGTATTTAGTTGTGATTTGTGATATGCTTGGAAGGTGACTTTGGTCCCTCTTACCCTTCCCCTTTTCTTCCCTCTAGCAGGTACCAATAGGCTGAAAAACATATATTACTTACTTGTAATTCCACATTGCCCTTGTTTCTTCATCATCTTGCAGAACCAGCAGTGCAATAACATCTCCATTTTGATCCTGTCACAAATTTGGACAATGATAATAATAATTAAACACGCCTTCTTTGTATACGACAAAGTAGAGCCAGAAATTGATAGAAGCAACAATTATTTAAACAGGTATTGTAAAATCTCAAGACTTGAAGCAGACACAGATGTAAACACATCTCACAGACACCAACCAACAAGCCGCTGGAAGGAAATCAATTTGCCCAGCCGTTCCTAAACTTATACAAGAATCGAGATTCCTTCAGTTGTGGTTCAATTGTTCTTACATTTCCTAAAACAGCTTCATGAATAACTGGAATACATAGACCCCATTTAGAAAACACTAAATTAGCAGAAACTGACTGGCTGTGCTCCAATTAAGTTTCTATGCACTGGCAAGTAATGTCAGGGAGAGAATTTCAATACTTCATTTCTTTTAAATAATTAAATAACCCCTAGAGTTTTCCAATTGCCCATCTTGGCATAGATTTTGTAATTCTACATTGCCTTTTTGTCTTCATCATCATGCATAACCTGTAAGGCAATAACATCTTCACTGTGATCCTGAGTCACAAATTTGAGCTATGATAATAATGATTAAATAAGAAGGATGGGGCTGAAGATACAGCAGTGAATGACCTGACAGCAGCCAGCGACTCATAGCTGACATCTTACATCAGAGTCAGCAAGTCATAGCTGACCAAGACCCTATTCCATCTTCAAGTGGCAGGCTGCACTCATGTAGTCTGGCTCAGAGAAAAGTGATTGAAAAAGGAAGGCAAACCCGGTCCCGAAAATGCCATTCCAAAAGATGTGTCAGCTAAAAGAGATAGTGCAGCCTTTCTGTAAACTACCACAAAACGTCACAACATCCTTTTCAGGATGAACACCAGAAAGAAAGAAAGAAATAAGAAGGATCACAATGAAGGTGCTTTTGCACTGCTTGTACTGCAAGATGATGAAACAAAATAAATGCAATGATAAGGAACTGAAAAACACTAGGGGTATTTAAATAAGCACTGTTATTTTATTTATGACTTAAATATTAAAACTAACAATGTTATCAAACAAATATCCTGCTTACTTGAGTAACATAATGTAAACATAGCTTCTTCTTCTTCTTTGTCTCTCATCCGGAAAAGGACATTTTGATACATTGTGATCATATAGATTAAAGTAAAGATGCAATATCTGCACCTTTCGACCCGATACATCCGGTTTCAAAACAGCACATTTTTGGGACTAGGTTTGCCTTCCCTTTGTTAAGCTTATTCTTTCAACCAGAATCAACACTTTGAGGCAGAATAAGGGCTTGAACAGCTACGGTTCGATGACACTGGCGCAAGCAGTCAACTATAAGTCAATGACTACTGACATCTCATTCACTGCATCTTTGACCCAGACTTTTTTTATTTATGTTTCACCTCAAATTGACAAAAACACTTCTTTCAACCATAGATAGTGCCCTAAACTGGCTCCCACAGTACCGGAAGCTTTTATAGTTTGATCAAGAGCAGGCTAGACAAAGATATGTTACATTAGGCCAAGAGAGACTTGTTTAGATAACCAGACCATCTAACAAACACATGGAAGCTCTGAGTAAATAAACAAAATAGCAACAACAATCCCAAAGACAACTTGATTTTCAGAGGCCAGAAAACAATCAACGTAACTACGAGAGACAGAATGCAAAATGAAGATGTGAGAAGAATAGTTTAAGCAAGAACCTGCACTGAATATATTGATGAGGAGAGAATCAAGTAGTTCAGCCACCTAATGCAACCTGATCAACTACTCATGTGCGCCTATAACGGACAGCGTTCTGGTTTTCGCAACCTGGCAGCCAGAGAACTAGACAGATAGGTAATGTTTTGAATATTCTAAATCGTCCCTGGGACAGAAATTTATGGCTCCCCACGACGCAAGTGGATAAAACAAGATAAGAAAACATATGGTCCAAACAACGGAAAAGTGATAGGCAATCTGCATTTGAATGACAGATTCGTCACCTGGAGGTCTGTGGTTCAATTCCAGATTGCATCTTACTTTATCTTGTCTTGTGTATAAATTTTCTTAGTTCTGAAAATATACTTGTCTTTGTGATTGTTGTTCCTTATTTCTCTACCAGTTTTGAAGAGTCCTAATATATATAGAACATACTTATGTGTTGATCAAATCAATAAGCAATTTTGCTCAGTGTCCTTACAGATTTCATTGAACAGCATTAAAAATTCAGCAAAGGTTGAGACTAACATTATCAGAGGTTATACAAGTAGTCACAGAAAAAAAAATATTAGAGAAATCAGAAAAAAAGTAGAAAAATTGTTGTAATTTCTTGGTCTTAGTCGACCTGTACTTCTACAGGGATGGATGCTCCTTGTAGGTCCCAGCTCTGGCTAGGCTCAAGCAGCTTATTACTCCACTGTGTTAAGACAAGTGCCACAGAGGGTGGTTAACCGATGTGTGAGTCCATCTTAATAGACTCAAGCACTAGAACAAAATAGACCCGCAGCCTGTTAGGTGCCATCTATGCTGCTCCCAACAAACCACCTAACCCTGGTCGGTGTTATGCCATGTCACACAGTTAGTCGCCTCTTATGACATGCTCTCTGTGGTGCAGTGTTGCTATTCTTGTATGTGTTATACACAAAGACCCCGGCAGACTGCTCTGGATTTTTTGTAATTTACCTACAAATTACATAATGATGTATAGCAACTGGCAATGCTTATTATCTTTGTGAACAAGATTTCCCATACATTACAAACAATAGAAGCATCAAACAAATAAGCTCCTGTCTACCAAAAAATTAGACTATATTTGGTAAAATTATGTGAAGAATTTCCCACACACAAAATTGATTATATATTCATAAATGTAACACTATCAAATTGTTTTTTAGTGTAAATGCTTTGGTAATTAGCCTGAAATCTTTCCAAATTTCAGGTATTCTTTGGAATATTTAAAAAAAAGTTTTTTCAAGGACAAGGTAAAGGAAATGCATTTAAATAGTATAAATATGACAGTCAGTGACTATAGTCTAACCTTTACTACATAACATGACATAGTTTAGCTCAAGGCAGAATATAGTCACGTTACCTCAGAAGAGGGTACAGAATATGAATCATGGCTTACTTTAGTAGGTGGTACAGAATATGAATCATGATTTACTTTAGTAGGTGGTACAGAATATGAAACATGACTTACTTTAGTAGGTGATACAGAATATGAATCATGACTTACTTTAGTAGGTGGTACAGAATATGAATCATGACTTACTTTAGTAGGTGGTACAGAATATGAATCATGACTTACTTTAGTAGGTGATACAGAATATGAATTATGACTTACTTTAGTAGGTGGTACAGAATATGAATCATGACTTACTTTAGTAGGTGGTACAGAATATGAATCATGGCTTACTTTAGTAGGTGGTATATATTATGAATCATGTCTTACTTTGGGGAGGAAAACTAACGTCTGGTCAGGCAAAACATACTGGCCAAGACCCTCACTCGGCTCCCTAGTAGCCCTCTCTGGAAACGGGGTGTTTTCATGGCAGCCTGGCTAACGAGGTGAGGGATCGACATGATCCCTGTAGTAGTAATGACACGCAGATGAAGCCAAGCATAGCACAACTGCCTAGAAGACCTCGGTCCACCTTCATCAACATGCTCGGAATGTGAGGAAGGTTACTACAACCCGCCACTTAACGTCCTTTTCAGGGCACACAAAAGAGTAATCTACTCATTGTGGGCATTCGCAAACAACAACATGTCTTACTTTAGTAGACAGTACAGAATACAAGTCATGTCTTACCTTAGTAGGTGGTACAGCTGAAGTCCATCTTTTGATTCTGGCAAAGCCATGTTGGGGACCCAAGAGCCAGGGACCAAAGTTGGCTAAAGAGAGATAAATGCTGTTCATTTCTATTGTTAATACCATTTATTTGCTTACATCAGCCAACCTATTTGGCTGTTATAAGTTTATTGGCAGGTGTGCAGTATAGTGGGTTGCCATTACTTTCCGTATGGTGAGGAACAATCTTATTATGAAAAAAAACCAGTGTCTGCCAAACTAGACATGGCAGAATTCTAACCCAGTGTGTTGAGATTGTGAAATGGATGTTTACCCCTTAGGCCATGCTGCCTCATCATTAATGCCTAACTTTATTTTTTTTTTCTGAAAACTTCACAAAGGGAACACATTACTGAATTAAATACTAGCGATCAATGCTTGGAATTCTTAGTAGAATCCTGGTATTCAAACAGGTAGGTGTATGCCTGCTGCCAGGTAGCCAAAGATTATCAGTTGTAAGTTCATTTTACTTCCTGCAGCTAACTAAACTTGCGTGAAGTAGGTGGCGTATTGGTTAGTAATTTCATACATTTTTTTCTTATAATTTTTGTAAGAACAGCAATTAACAGCTTGCTTTATACAATTTTCAACAGCAAAAGGGTTCTTTTACATGGAACCTGCAAATTTATCACCTATCTCAAAACCTTTTCAGCTCCCTGTGGAGTACAGGTCTTCAACAAATACTTAAGTCATCAAACAACATGTCTATATCTGTATTTGTGGATTTAAGTTTTTACAGAATAGGGCATTCATGTCCCGGCAACACTCAGGTACTTATTTACTTTCCATGTCCAGCAAGCTCACAAAGTATTGGACCAGAAATCAGCTACCCTTGAAGTGCTTTCATTTGCTGCCATGAGATCCCACCAAAATACATGATTCTTGTATTTTTGGGTAGTCTTCTTCTTTTCCATTCTGAATCTCCTGCTTCCAAGTCCTGAAAAGGACTTTGCAAGTAGCAGAATGTTGTCCAGAAAACGGAATGCATTGTGTCATAGTTTGCAGCTTGACTGTGATATTTGCACATTTCGGTCTGACACATTTGACTTCAGCAGGGTTCTTGGGTAGTTATACAGATGGCAGGGTCTAGAATGGCTTCGCATTCGCAGACATCGTCATCCACATATCCCAATTCGATCTACACTTGAACACACTCGTTTGTAATCTGTTCAGCACTCTCAACACAGTTCTTCTTTGATCTCCATCCATTTCTCGTCATATGTTTGACATCCTTTTTTTGGTGCAGTTTTGCTCAGGTTTCTGGTTTGTTAATTGTATAGTTTGAAGGAAACTTTTTCTTGATTTCAGTCATTCCTCTTCTAGATTATATTTTTTAAAAAGGAGTGTCTCTGATTACAGGGCTGCTTTTTCCTTTTCACCTCTGATGCAACACATCATCTGATTTCTGGTTGTGCGAAGTCAGTGATTGCATAAACTCTTCCCATTGGTGTTGGCTTAAGACACGGTGTTACAATACGACATACCTCATTTATTGCCACATCAACGTGTCTTGTGTGCTGACACGTTCCATACTGACAGTGAATATTCTGCTGGAGAAATGCACAATATGAGGGTAGATGATACTCCCCATACAGTGTCCATTAGCTTACACAGTATGTTATTCCTTGCGCTAACTTTTTGTTTCAATATCTAACAGTGGTACGTATAGTACAATGTGCGATCCATTATTATTCCTAAGTACTTAGGTGTATCGTTATGTTCAAGCTAATGACCCTGACAACAAATCTGGATTTTCCTTCTCGCTTCTTTGTTCTTCAGGTGAAATGCACATACCTGATTTTTGCTCTGGTTAATTTTGAGATGGTTATCCTCAAAGTACTCAGCAAATCTGTCAAGGGCTTTAGTGAGTTTGAGCTTCACTTCATTAAAACACTTTCCCTGAGCAGTAACCGCTATGTCGTCTGGATATATAAATTGTCTAATGCATTAACTGATTGATTGATCATTTATGTAAACATTGTACAGTGTAGGTTCCAGAATGCTACCTTGCGCCTGATCATTTTTTGGTTCCGCCAAGGACTACTTTTATTTTGCAATGTCACATAAAATCATCTATTCTTGTTGACTTCGCAGTGTCATATGATGCAGTAAATCACCACCTCAGGTGAATTGAAAACTATGATGTGACATAATTAATTTTCTTTCTCACAATTTTACCCTAGGGTGAGTGTACAAATTTACGATTGTTTAATGTAAGCTATTAGACCTGCAAGTAGGAAAACCACCACTTAAATCCATCACGGTTAAGAAAATAACAGATAAAAGAAAGTAGATGGAGTGATAGTTTGAGCACTATTCTGAGCTCTATTTGTGTGACAATATAGTCATTCCCACAATGGGCAAAGTCCCATGCAACAACGGGATCCCCACCTGATTTGATCAAGCACTTAAAGGATACACTCTTGCAACCGCTCTATATGATGTTAAGCCAGTGCTAGAAAGAGGCTATTATACCTCAAGATATGAGATGCACAGATTGTAACAGTATATAAAAACAAATGTGATAGAAGTGACTGTAATAACTATCAAAGGTGTCTCTCTGCTCAGTGTTGTAGGCAAAAGTCTTTGCCAGATTAATCTTACAACGATAGGTCACAGTGTAGATTCAAGTCTGGAAGATAAATGATCGACGTGATTTTCTCTCTTCAGCAACTTCAGGAATTCCATGAAGGCATGCAAGGAACAGTCCAATTTGATGGTAGCATACCACAACCATTTGGTATTCTAAGTAGTGTTAAAAAAGGCTGAGTTCTAGTCCAAACACTATTTGGAATCTTCTCTGCTCTTTTGTCGCCATACACTGCCTGCCTTCTGCAATGAATGTCAACTGGTCGACACCCTTCAGCTGTTAGAAACCGAATTATCGCTCGCTGATCAATTCTGAACGGATTCCGTATCACACCCGCCATGTTTTCAACGGTCTGGTGAGGAAACTATAGAGGAAACTTTGAGTCAGAGGATAATGAAATTTTGCCAGATTGACGGTTGATATGTGCTGTTTACATCAGAAGTGGCGTCATCATGCGCATCGTACGTATGTTCACTTGGTGCAGTTAGGTCCAGTTTCATTTGAACACACCTCATATCATTTTATAGTCAGTCATAACCGAAATAGGATACTACTGATATATATATTGGTGAAATATCCACATGAAATACAGCATCATGTGCCATTCCGACTGGCATGTTTCTCCAGCTTCCAGTCTCCTCCCCCTAGTTGCTTGAATTAAATATATATATATATAGGCTATCAGATGGGCGGGGCATGTACAATGTATGCCTGACAATTAGATGGACATCAAAAGTGATGTATTTGGTGGTACTATTACTTTAAGTGTTCACTCTCTCATCCACCGGAATTTCATTTTGATGATGGTTGCATCTGCACATGTGCAATTGATGTTTAACTGTAAAGATATTTCATGTACTTTAACATTTGCGTTTGTTATGATCTTTTGGAAGACCATAGAAATGATTAATTTGATCAGCCCATTGATCATGCAACTGGATTACTCGTGGATATTTAACATACTCCAGGTTCAGAATTAGACTGGGACACATAATATGAAAAGTATGTGTAAAAGAATTGACAGATATATCAGTGAAATACACGATGTGGTAAGTACTAACAAATTTGTTTCTCTACAATTTCCATATCCGCATTAATGTCATTTAACACTTCATATTAATAAAGAATCTTGATTATGAATACCTCATGTCATTACTGAGGTGTTTACGCTGCTAGTTCTAACTTCGTTTCTATTTTCTTCTGTCTTGGGCCACGGTGGACCAGTGGGTGATAAGTTTCCATCTGTTGCATCGCAGAAATTGTTTCTGAGTTTGAGGAAGTCAGACCAGCTTGTAGGCGGACTTCCCTGTGGTCGTATTCTGTGTCGTTGGTACCAGACTGCTATTGTTGTGCTCCAACGGTCATCAGTTCTCCGAAGCAGATGACCAGTCCAGTGATGCTTTACCATGTCTGTGTGGGTAACTGTATTTTTCATCAATGACATTTGGCGTACGCCAGTATTGTGAAGACCTTTCAAATGTTGGTTGTGGAGTGTGAGGCCGATTATACATCTCTCGAGGGAGGCCTGGGTCACTCTGAGTTTGGACTCCATTTCTTTTGCAAGTGCCCATGTTTCTGCAACATAACACATTGCAGGTTGTGAAGTTGAATAGGGAGGTACGCAGACTCTGGTTGTGGTCTAGTGTCATCTTAATTGACGAAAAAGTCTCTCCACGGACTTCCCACCGGGACCTGACACTCAGTCGGCGGGTACCGTGACGGATGGCATAAGAATAGCGACGCCATCTTGCAAGTAGCACCGACTGAGAAAGTAGTCTCGGCTTATAAAAGCCTGGTGGGCCAGGAGCAGGGGGCGAGCTGGTTTTTCCTGAAACTCTTTCTGCGGTACCCTGTTGGAGAACGCAGAGCGTGAGACTATCCGATTTGGGCAGACTGGAAAACAAACATCGCCCCACTAGGAGATGCTTGATCGAACGTTACCCATTGGCAGCAGGTACCTAACGACCTGCTATGATCTGCAGTAATTCTACCTGAATTTGTTTGAAGAGCGAATCTCAGAAGCGGCAGTTGAGCACCGTACTTGAAGAGAGTTCACCAGCACGAGCTACCCGATTCTGGCCAGGGCTGACGTATTTACTCGAGGGTTGCAAGCGGCCAGCACCTCGAATTAGTTGACCAGTCTACACCGGCGAGTGTCTTCTCGTTTAGGCTGAGGTGTAACCAGTTGGCCATAATCGCTCGCTGGGTGAGTGAACGTTTGTCCTCGGAGACATGTGCTGACCTGCGACCCTCTATCATGGGGTCAGTCGGCTCCGGTGCAACACAGATCAAACTTCATACCTGCGGCTGCCGAGTCGTGTTTTTCCTGTCAAGAGACGAGAGAACAAGACCAAAGGGCGATCCACCTGGATTGCGCTAACAACACGAGGCACAAACCAACACTGTTCCGGCCATAATTCTGACCCGTGTGGAGCTCGGGAAAGGTGACTATTGACAGCAGCAGTTCAGGTGTAGAAGGGGATTGGTTAGGGTTAGGTATCCCTGCATAGGAGTGAGTGTGTGAGTTGGGAATAGTTAGTGAGAATTAAAGAATTTGTTTAGTGGAGTTTTGTTCTTGTGTTAGATTCATTCAGATTTAGGTGTGTTAGTTGGAGAGCAGTCTTAGGTGTGTAGATTTGATAGAGCAAGACCTTGTCCTCTCTGCTACAATAGTTTAATTATGTGTCTTACAATGTTTAGAACATAATTTTAGTTCAATTTGCCTAATATTATTTTTGTATTATTTGTTTAATTATTTATTTATTTTTAATGAAACTTTGGCACATGTAATGCCCAAATTGGCAAAATTCGTCTTGACTAAAAAGGATTAAGCAACTTTTGGCTACACAGCATCAGTCACAAATTGTGTGTCATGAGAATTTCAAACAGATTTATGCATACACTATATTCATCTGTACTGTTTGTATAAGAGAGCTAATGTAAGCAAAACATTTGCCTCAACACATCTATAAATCACTACTATCCAACCATTTTGTTATACACATAAAAATAGAATTGTGAATTCAACATAACTGCTGTACTTTGAAAGATAATCACTTACGAAAAACTACAGGAACTCCTCCCCTAATGGCTTTCTTGTTGTCAAACACTGCTGTTGAGCTATAACAAAAACAAAGGTTTAATAATTTATGACGATTTGGTTCCAAGCACGCGAGTGGTAAACTGGGTGGAAAGGATTGGACTAGTGTCACCTTCTAAGCATATAATCAAAGGCGACATAAAGAGGGTTGTGCTTGAGGATTCATCATGTAAAAAAACATAGGCATTAACCACTGCAAATGCTTGAATATGGGTACAGGGATCAGCTGCAGTTAAATACAGATGGGAAGTAATAGTTTATCAATGTCCAAACAACACACATAGACAATGCATGGACTTAATGATAGGAAAGATGGGAAGTAATAGTTTATGAAAAGTGTCTTCATCAAACATCTATATTTTATCATTGCTAAGGTTTGGAGTGAGAAATGATAACACCTTTTTCGAGTGTTATTCCCTAGCTCATCTCATTCTTGCAGAAGGTAGAAAGCTACCTCAACATGATATAGGCATAACTTATGAGAAGGCAAAGAGGTTTATCAGGTGTAGATATAGGAACAAGTGGGAAGCTGAATACACAGGTCAACAATCAAATAACACATACTACTAGCTCAACAGAGATGAAAAGGTAGTAATCTTTAGACTATGCACCGGCCACAATAGATTGAGGTATCATCTTTTTAAAAAGAACTAAGGTTGTGAAATATATTGTTGTTGTTAATGCCACTTGCACTTGAGCTAGGTACTCTTGATGACTTTCTTTGGTGGCAGGTTACAGTGGCTCTCCCCACATGATAGGGGCAAACATGAGAAGGTGGATTGGGGTCCTCCTGGCTGTAATGCAATACGAGACTCCTCAGTAAGCTCATCACTATGAGGATCACAGTGCTAATCCCCACCTCAGCCAGACTGCCATTAAACAGTTTGTTTGTTAGGAGAGCTACTTGAGAGTGAGGTAGAGTCTTGATCAGTATGTTTCACCTGGCCCTGACTAAGATAGCATGATCTGTAAATTCTGCCTGACTGGACATTAGTTTCCTCCCCCCAATAGAAAATACAGATGAATGTGTCTGCGCACTGACACAATGACTGCTAAGCATCTGCTACAAAAGTGTTGAGCACACAAGGAACAAAGAAAGCACACATGACCATCCCCAATACCATTTTTGGACAAGCTCTATGGAGAATGGCCTCAAGCTGTCTTTAGATATATTAAAGTCGACGTCTGAAGGTGTAAGAAGCATTATCCTTGCAGTGAGAAACACTGTAACCTGAAGGTCCTGGGTTTACTTCACTTTCTTTCCGTTCTGTTTGTTATACATGCTCTCAGAATGCTCCTATTATAATCGTTTTTACAATTAATGTCACAACTTTGCTTACAAATTTAGTAGTCTTGTAATTTCTGTGTGTTTTCATAATCATGTTTCTATAGCACTTTATTTTATATGATGAAGTTGGCAGACCCATGCACAGCCCTTCTTAGTTGCATTTAATGATATATGTAATCACATAGTGGCCTTGTTCTCACCTTCCCAATATTGAGGTCTCTAGATCTAAACATGTATCCATACATGGCAAAATAATATGTCTACCGACTTACACTAGAGATATCAACAAACTTACAATATTTGTGCCAGATAGCTTTGGCCTGTGCCCAAATAATTTTTGAAAGAAGTATAATCTTTTGAATACCAAAAACTGGAGAGGAAAAGTCTATCCATACCTGAGATAAAGGTGTTCAACACCTCCACACTTCCATGACAGCAACGTTGCACCTATAAAGATGGTAATGTATACTTCACATTACTATTCACAAAGAGAAATTATATGTTTAAGACAGTAAGTGCAATGTGCTGCAGAGCATGGATCCGTGAACTGAAATGCTGTATTTTATTTGGGTAATTCATTCTGTTCTTTATTTCTGAGTTGCACATTCAATTTGATATTAGTGAAAATGGCTAATAAACATGCAGACTTTAAATACATCCAATTTAATTTGATACTGTGTTCTGGAGAACTATGTATCCTAGATGCGGACATTAGACACAGCTATCTTTTTGTTATTTAAATACCCCCCACCCCCCTCCCCCCTTATCGTTACTATCAATCAATTGTGCCCTGCAGACCAGTTATTGACGTGTTCCCTTTTAAGAATGTAACATTAGCATATCATCATTATCATAAGTTGTTTACACTAAGACCACGCACTGACTTACCTTTAACAGATAATTATTTCATGCATATCTTGATTTCACGAGCGAAATACCATTGTAGGCAGATTAATCATTTTTTATAATCGTTAATGACAGATTGCGAACATGAGGTTTCTAATGATGTATCTGGGAATCCTAACCTAAATGTAGGCTATATATATAATTAAATATATATATGATGGGGAGGAAGACTAACATCTGGTCAGGCAAATTATATTGATCAGACATCTTAGTCAAGGTCAGGCAAAACATACTGGCCAAGACCCTCACCTCAGCTTCCTAGTAGCTCTACATGGAAACAGGCTTTCATGGCAGCCTGGCTAACGAGGTGCGAGATCGACGTGATCCCCATAGTAGTGAGTGGCACACAGATGAATCCAAGCATAGTACAACCGCCTGGAGGACCCCGGTCCACCTTCATCAGTACACTCGGGATGTGAGGAAAGCTACTGCGACCCACCACTTAACTTCCTATTCAGGGTGCACAAAAGAGTAACCTACTCAGTATGTGCATTCGAAAACAACAACTATATATGATAGTAGCAGAGGAAAAGAGAGCAAGGCTAGGAATGAATATCTCCAAGACAAAAGTTATAGGAAACTGTTTCTTGCCCATTGTGACTCAGTCATCCTTGATGGGAAAAATTTGGAAGACGTTGAGGAATACTTCTATCTTGGATGTCTCCTAAACATCCATAATAATTTAGAACCTGAACTGACAAAGATGTGCTGTGCAGGCTGGGCGGCCTTTCCACCCATCAAGAGTCCTGTAAGTTTGCTGAGATCAGACCCTGTGTGTTTCTTTCTTAAACTCCACTGTGCTCCTTGTAATGTGCTATGTTGCTGAAACATGGACACTTACAAAAGCAACGAAGAACAAATTGTGAGTGACCCTGTTGGCCTTACTCTACATAACCAGCATTTGCGGAATCTCCCCAATTCTGACCTGTGGCAATTATCATTGCTGGGTGCTGTTATTGTTCATGCAAACAAAGCAAAACATCGGTGGGTAGGACACATATTCAGAAGAGAGGATGAATTTTGGAGCACATCGTTGCGGTCCTGTACCCTCGAGTTAGAAAAAGATGCAGGGTAGACCTACAGTACAAGGCATCAGTTGGACTCCATTGCACTACCCTACAACAGTATCCACAATACGTCAAAAAGAAAGTTTATTACCCACGGCCACTGAACCTCCACAGTCCAGGTTAGAGGTCGTTGGTGGCGAATTTAGGACCAGCAGTGGTACAAATGAGGCTGAGGAACGGGTCATCTTCTATGATGTGCTGACTGCTAGTTCCTTTTGGTTGTTGTTCCTTTTGAAGGTCTATTGGTCGTAACGTAGGTTTTGTTTGCGTTAGTCTTAACACGGTATCTGATCATAGTGATCCTATATTTATTTATTTATTTTAGAAAAGGAAAGCAAATATAATATATATGACATGACAGAAAGGCAATGGCCCGCAATGAGTCAAAGTTAATCAAGTCAAGTGAATCATCCCTAGAATGAATAACTTAATAATAATATTTATATTAATACAACGAGAAGTATAAAAGAACTGTTTGCAGACTGAGTAACTTACAATGTAACTACACTGTACGAAGACTTAGAAGAGGAGAGGCTAGGAAACTGATGATGACGTAAATGACTCATTATTCTAGACCGGTTCATTTCAATGGTCGACCAATTAAATTAATTATAATTTCAAAAATAGTCTACTACTCTACTGCAATTAATTAACTAACCATGAAGATGTACGAGTGCTGTGTTTCCATCTCCTCGGTCTAACAATATAATATCTCCAGGAGCGTGGTAACTGACCTCTTGATTTGCCATTGCTGTGGAGTGTGGTAAGTTGAGGAAATTAACACCAGTTGAAAGCAAGCCGGGCTATCAATCATCAGTCACCGTCAAGTGACAAACAGGCTGAGAGCATAGTTAGATAAACAAAGTCCGGCTGGACCAGCTGGTGGTATCGAACCACAACTGCTGGTGATATCGATACTTAACTCATCTACTACCAATTTTAATCTGATGTAATGTGATCATAAAGTTTATAACCAAATTGAAGGTTTATGCTGCAGTTGTCTTACTAACTCTTCTATACACCTGTGAAACCTGGACTGTACAATCGACTTGCGAAGAATCTTCACCACTTCCAGCTGGGTTTCGTAAGAAAACTGCTGAACATAAAATTGCAAGATAGGATCACATATGTAGAAGTTCTTTCGCGGGCTGGTATAGCAAGTAAGTATCCACTCAACTCTGTGCAAAGTAAAGCGCAGCTTAGATATACTGGTCATGTTGTCCGCATGTCAGATGAGTGGCTTTCGACGAAAATATTCTATGGCGAGTTTGAGTCAGACAAGTGAGCTCACAGTGGCCAAATAAAACGTTATAAAGACACTCCGACAGCCTCAATGAAAAACAGTGGCACTGATCTTGAAGAGTGGGATAACATTGCTGCTGATCACTCTGCCTGGCATAGTAACACCTATGCTGGCACATAGCATATGGAGCAGATACAAATCAAAAAAGCTGCACGAAGACGTGTCATGCGAAAGGCAAGAGACGAGTTGCCTTCGTCTGACGGACAGACAGTGTTTCTCTTACATCAGTGTGACATATGTTTTCTGGCTCGGATTGATTTGATCAGCCACCGCCTAACCGACTCCGTGATTGACAGATGATAATGTGGTCCTCTTCAGAAACGATGGACAAAAAACAATCAAGATTGTACAATTCAATGAGACTGAAGATGCGATGCAGCAGTGAACGGGCTGACAGCGGGCCACAGCTGATAGACCCTATTACATCTCAAAGTGGAGGCCCTGGAAACAAGCTGCACTAGTGTAGTCTGGTTAAGAGAAAACGGATCTCAAAGCAGCCCCGGTTTTTTTAAAACTCTGCGGTGAAACTGTCCGTGTCGGGGCAAAAGACGCAGATATCGCAGCCTCGTTAAAAAGAATACAAAGAAGAGCTACAAAAATGATCATTTGGTTCCAGAATTATAGTAATGAGGAAAGACTCAGAAAAACTGGTCTACAGAGTCTAGAACAGAGAAGAATTCGAGATGACAATGCAAGTTTTTAAATTAATGAATGGGGAAAAAAAATTAGACTGTACCAAGTTTTTCAAAGTTCAACCAGCTACAAGAACAAGATGACACAACTTCAAATTGTTTAAAGACAGGGTCCAGATTAAATATTAGGAAACTTTTTTTTTTAAGTCAGAGAGTGGTGGATGCTTGGAATTCATTGCCACGGGATGTGGTAGAGACAGGGTCAGTTAATGTATTGAACAATAGACTGAATGATCACACTTATTGTTGGTATTGGTGGAGTGAAATAAACTGGATGTATACAGACTGTAGAGCCTTCTAAAACAGAATAATGAAGTTTAGTTAAGTAAACTTCGGCACAATTCCTTTTTAGGACAAACGCCAGAAATAAAAATTAAGAATATCTTTTCTAGAATCATTTATAATTTGTCAAACATGTGAATAAAGAGGCAATGCATTACAAGCATTCAACACTCTCTGCCTAAAAAAAACATTTCCTTATATGGCAAACCCCAATCAAAATGACGGCATAAGTCAACTCACAAGGAGGGATTAGAGCATCATTTTTTGACTGAGAGCTCGGCACTTCTCACTTAACAAGCTCCTGAATAGAATCCAATTACAACATACCCCGGAGTGGTACCTCTATACACACCTATGCGAGCACGTTGATCATAATCTTTTTGAGTGCTCGACATTCAACGATATTAGGAAAATGCTTCTTCCTCCGAGACCAGATAAATGGAACACTTCGTATGATACTGAACAACTAACAACACATACAAATACGATTACATGGCATTAAGCTGAATGACGAAAGGCCGGATGCTGCTTGATCGAAGACAACAATATTGTATGTTGTAGAAACATGGTAAATGAACAAACAAATTTAATTTAAAAAATTAAGCCTTTGAAGGGCGAACAATAGAAGAATTGGCATCTCCCGCAAGGCAAAACACAAATAAGAAGGGTTTGGAAAGTCAAGGTGAAAAGAGAGTTTATGAATGAAACCATTCAGTGAAAATGTGTTAGGCGTATTATATAAAACGATAAAACGCCTTGCTTAAAACTAAAATTACAGGGAAATTATAGAGCAGATTCGCCTATGGAATCTACAGCTATAACTGGAGGATGGTATCAAGAAACGGATAAGGGGAAATTGACAGATTACACTCATGGCGAAGGACAGAAAACGTTCAAGATATATCACAGTCGACCTTTAATATGCAGCTTGTATCTGATACTGTTCTGATATTCGGTCGCGCCGAGTAATTTCTCGCTCGATATCCCCGAGGTCGATAGGATGGGGGGTTCTTGTGAGGTCGATAGGATGGGGGTACTTGTGAGGCCGATAGAATGGGGTTGTATACCTGAAACTGTTTTTCTACAACTTCGGCTTGTTCCTTGAATTAGTGTTTATACGAAAGATCTTTTCTCATAAAGCCATCACTGACTAATACATCTCCAAGTCTTTTTGTCATATATTATATATGGTTTCCATTCAAAATCATGTTATTTATTCATCAAAGCCGCCATCGGTGTGCTAGTATTGCTAATACCAATATTGCAGATAGTGAACGGTGTGACATGTATACTGATGATAAGGGTTATCTCCTATACAACACAGCTTGTATTATACGTATCGGAACAACCATCTTTGTGGGGGGGGGGGGGGGGGGGGGGGTCCATGCTACGTGATGAGAATATACAAAGTTTTTCAAAGTACGACCGGCTACACGTACAAAAAGGTACAGCTACACATTGTTTAAAAACAGGTCTAGATTATATATCATAAAATATTTTGTTAGTTAGAGAATGGTAAATTCTTGGAATGCATTGCCGCAGGATGTAGTGGAAGCAGTGTCAGTTAATGTATTAAAAAATAGATTGGATGCTCACAGTATTTTCAGTATAGGTGGAGAGGAATAAACTGATTGTATACAGCCTCTGTAGAGCCTTCTAAACCAGTAAAATGTAGTTAAGTTAAGTTAAGTTAGTTAAGTTAAGTTAAGAAGGTTTGAAGCACAGTGGGAAAATGGACAGAGCTAAAGGGCGAATATCATTACGGTGTTTCATTTTGATTACTGGGGCCCACAGACTGTAGTATCAATTCTCTCGTCCTAATCCCCCCTCTCACGAAGAACACTATTCAAATAGAGACAAGGTTGGATTATTTAACATCATGACAAGACAAGGAAGACGGAGAACAACAGAAGTGACAAATAACACTCGGACGCGAAGTTGTGTAAATACACCTTCGTCTGCGTAGGTCAGAGATCTGAAGCTTGCTGCTATTGATCCGCAAAGCCGTTTTCTGTAACCCGCGACTCGATTTACTTAACTTCTTTATACTGGTTTAGAAGACTCTCCAGAGTCTGTATACAACTAATTTCTTGGCGGGTGGTTAACCAATGTGCGAGCCCATCTTAATAGACTCAATCACTAGAGCAAAGTAGAACCTCAGTCTGTTAGGCGTCATCTATGCTGCTATAAACAAACCACCTAACCATGGCCAGTGTAATGCCATGTCACACAGTTAGTCCCCTTTTGCGACATTCTCTCTGTGGGGCAAGGGTGCTATTCTCGTCTTTGTCATACACAAAGACCCGGCAGACTACTTGAGATTAGTCTTTTAGCAATAGGGATAACCCAGGTTACGCAAAAATGATGGAACTTTATCACATAGAGGAGATACTTTACCTTTTCTAAATATATAATGATGGTCTAACTAAAATGAAAAACAAATCAGATGCGAGTTTGAGGTTGTCGAGTAATTTTTGTAATTATTCTAATTTGACTTACTGTTAGGCAAGAAAATGCGGCGGGGACGGGAACTGACCACTCGAGCCTTCATAACAAAATGTGGCTTCGTACAATGAAACATCTAACACTTAATCCTTGACAGCAGTTTGACTATCTTTACCTGAAAAAAAAACCCAAGCATTATGGATGGATATAATTCTTAGATATTAGCTCTAACTAGCTCGACCTTCTTTGCTTAAAAAAAAAAGCTTTATTATATATATAATTTTTAATCAGTATTTAGACATCGGGATAAAACAATGAGATGGGATCTCATTCTGGCATGGTCTTTGCTGAATCAGAAGATTACCAATTGTTCAATTCTGTCGAGTTGGTAATATGCTATCGAAAAAGGGGGGGGGGGGGGTGGAATGTAGGCTCTACCTGCCACCTGTTCCTGTAACTACTGCTGGTAAACCTCACCGCGAGTTTCACTTGTTCCATGTAGCCTGCATGCTCTACTTTCCACGTGAGTTTACCATATTCCTGGTAGCCTGGATGCTCTACTTTCCACGTGAGTTTATCCTATTCCTGATAGCCTGGATGCTCTACTTTCCACATGAGTTTACCCTGTTCTAGGTAGCCTGGATGCTCTACCTCCCACCTGTTCCTGTAACTACTGCTGGCAAACCTCTCAGTGAGTTTCACTTGTCTCAGGTAGCCTCGATGCTCTACCTCCCACCTGTTCCTGTAACTACTGCTGGCAAACCTCTCAGTGAGTTTCACTTGTCTCAGGTAGCCTCGATGCTCTACCTCCCACCTGTTCCTGTAACTACTGCTGGCAAACCTCTCAGTGAGTTTCCCTTGTCTCAGGTAGCCTCGATGCTCTACCTCCCACCTGTTCCTGTAACTACTGCTGGCAAACCTCTCCGTGAGTTTCACTTCTCACCTGTTCTGGTTCATTGCATATACTCCTGCTCCATCCCCTCAGGTACCCCTTCATGTTTGACCAACGATTGATTTAAAAATTCTGCAGTGAGTTGATTGCAAGTTCACCCATTGCATTCAGTGTCTACACCCAAGATGCGGTCATTGATTGAGCCCAAAACACCAAACTTACACATAATCCCAATCCTCACTATGGATGCTTGTGAAGTGAAGATTACTTTGATCCCTAGCATGACAATGACAGTGTTTCTTCATGTCATGTCCATTGTAGACTAAATCCTCTTTCTGTCTTACTCTGTACCATCGGTCCTTTATATTTCTTGATGATGTCAAGCTTTATAGATCTGACAGTCACTGTTATGAGAAATATTGACTCACTTTGCAGTAAACGAATAACATAATCAACATATACAAAAGTCTTTACATTGATAACCAGTGCTCTATAAGAACAATTACAAGACTCTCGGAAAACATTTCATATCAAATCTGGAGTACGGCAAGGATGTGTGCTATCCCCATTGCTGTTCATTACATATGTACTGTAAAACCCAAGTGAAGGAAACGATATTGGTGAACTCTTAAACGAACTTCTTTTTTCAGACGATCAAGCTGTCATAGCAACTTCAGAAATATAATAATATAATTGCAACAACATATTGACAAACTAAATACAGCATGCAAAGAATATAGCATGAAAATCAATGAAGAAAAAACTGGGTCATGAAAATATCTTTGATGTTCGTCCATCACTTGTGGTGAAGACAACTCTCTTTGTTCAGCCGTAAAGACAGTCTTTTCTCTTGCTGTGTTCACTGAAATGGGTGGCTTGCACGGTGATTTGGATTAACGTGAGGAAGAAATGCGCATTTTTCCAACCTCACTCTCTCGTCCAGATCTACCTTTGGCCAGTGGCAAGACATTATCGAGACGACTGAAGAAAGCACATGATGCCCATTGTTTACTCAGGGTTTACTCCCGACAGCCTTTCCCGTAAACATGTATCCCACAAGACAGTAGTATGGGGGGGGGGGGGGGGGAAATGACATTTATCGTTATGTGTCTTGCATTTCCCATAACTGAAAGATGTAAGGACATCATTCAACGCGTTAGTAATGTATCGGGCATCGTGTTCTAGTCCTTTATAGTCACGTGTCTACATTAAACTGTCACATCAAAAACCGACGCTGTCTGTAGCTAGGAGAAAGGGCGCCAATCTCGTGAAGCTCAGTCGTGTGCACTAGACCGTGAGAATACGACACATGTTTTACTGTAGTACTAATTCATATAGCCGATGTTCAGGCCTGGATAATCGGACAGAAGAAAACACACACAAATGAACGAATTAATAAGTCTGTGAACACATGTGTAGGTCGTCGAGTAGTATGAATTCCAGGCAAATTCGTGGTCTGGCGGCGTCCATAATGAACTAAAACACAAGAGCAATGTTAGACCTAGCCGGTACGGCGCCACCTTAGCTGCTCTTTGAAAATTCTAGACAAGCAGGACAAACCAATATCTTTCTTGCAAAGCAGCAAATCAAACAGGTGAAAAATGTCACATACTTAGGGAGCACGTTATCAGCAGACGGAAGAATCACAGTGAAAATTCAACAAAGATGCAATAAGGCAAGTCAAATCATTGGGCAATTAACACCAATACTTAATTGCAAGCAAGTGACAATAACTACTAAAAGAGCTTTATACAACACAATTTTCGTCCTCACGCTATGTTACCAATTTCAAAACTGGACACTAACATCAATTGAAAAAACGACAAATCGTACAACATAAATGAAATGCCTGCGAAATGTATTGGGCATAACAAGGAGAGACAGGATCAGAAACTATAACACCAGGACGCTGGTGGGAATAACATCAGTAGCAGACTACATCAAAAGACAGTAACTAAAATGATTTGGCCACGCAACAAGACTACCACCACACAGCACCCATCAACTCCACAAACAAGCAATTCTATTTAGATTCAACAGATTCAAGGCCAAAGGCCGACCACGAAAAAGATGACTTTCGGAAATATCTGAAGTGGTAAATGCCACAGTGCTTTCACAAGGAGACACACGGTCGGGTTCGTTCTAATTAAAGATCTCTTTATTACCTGAAGCTGAAGTGCAAAACAAGAGAAGCGAAAAAAGGAAGATTGTATATTTACAGAGTCTAAGTTCGATACTTAATTTGTCTTCAAATAATTATAATATCGTCAATACGGTCGTTAATATTTGCTGAGACGTATACTGTTATCACTGGAAACATTAGAGATGTATCATTTAGAATCTCAAAGAAGGATTTGCCAAGAAATACATTATTTTTATTGAACATTAATAACGTACAATTCATAATTCAGTGATACCTGTTATTCCACGGAAAGAAACATAAAAATAGTCTTTATCGTGGTGCCCCTAAACATGTCTTTATGCTACCACAGGGCTAGTTTGAGTTTGAGACACATCCAGTGTCTTCATGCTACCACAGATCTAGTTTGAGTTTGAGACACACGGCCGATGTGAAACGTGGCATCCGTATGAAGAAGATGCATCGTTCCTGTAGGTTGTCATCTGTGATATATTCCCTTCAGGCCATTCTTCCCAGCTCAATATACGTTTGATTGAAAAACTTATGTAGTCTAACAATGGCTGATTCAATTAAAAAAATAGGGTTATCGTTTAATAGTCAATCATTCGATGATATCTTTTCTATCTTCCTATACCACGGTGGTTCCTGATCGTTACTTCCTTATTATGATTAACTCACTCAACGGGGCGAAGACTAACGTCTATTAAGGAAAAATATACTGATCAGACATGTTAGTCAGGGTCAGGCAAAACATACTGGCCAAAACCCTCACCACGGCTTCCTAGTAGCCCGCCCTGGAAACGGGCTGCTTTCATGGCAGCCTGGCTAACGAGGTGAGGGATCGCCGTGATCCCCGTAGTAGTGAGTGACACGCAGATGAAGCCAATCATAGCACAACCGCATCATCACGCTCGGGATGTGATGAAAGCTACTGCAATCCGCCACTTACCTTTTTTTTTCAGGGCGCACAATAGAGTAACCTACTCATTGTGGGCATTTACAAATAACAACTCGCTCAATGTCAGGTCTTTCCTGACTATACTTTTTCTCACTTGTATTAACCTTGTATTTTATTTTGTTGGAATTATTATATATTCGGCCATGGGCCACTTTAATTATAATTAGCTGTCCATCGCAAGCGATAAGGCTGACATCACCTAGCGGTTTTGTCTTTGTGGATGTACCTTGCGCTGTATTTATATTGTAGTGAGAAAGAAATTGCACTGGTCATAAACCTCACTCTCTTGTCCCGAGCTACCTTGGACCAGTGTCATTACATAAGTCAATACGACTGAAGGTAACTCAGGAAGCACTCTGATCCCCACCCCCTAAAGACCAGGGGTCGCTTGAAAACTTGCTGGATTTGATCGTCCACCGTTTCCACTCATCGCGTTGAGAGACGAGTGCCTTACCTCTCGACCACCAGAAGACTCTTTTATACATGTCCATGCCCCCAAGTCTCCACCGTGCAGTCATGCTGGCGCTGGAGGAACCTAGGCTGATGGATCGTGAGTTGTCATTGGCCTTCTCCTTTCTGATCAGACAGCCAGTACTTACCAGGGTCGTTGGTTTCACTACTTCTGTCTGGCTGCAGATCCCCTAACTCTGGCTCCATCCCTTTTTTTAGATTGACCGCCCCTTGAGAAGTGCAGTCATGAGAATGCTGGAACGTGGTTTTTATAGATTTTCTCCATGATAACAGGCTGAGTATATAAATGCTAGTAAGATTGATGGCAACAAAAAAAAAAATGGCAAGGCGATAGTTGACAAGATCTCTGTGGCCTACATCAGTCAATGACATAGACAACAAACCCGGCTTTAATGCATGACGTGAAGCGTTAGGCAGAAAATAACTGCCACACTGTGTAAATTGTAATAAACACAATGGTGGATTCCGATGCACAAATGCTGTTATGACATGAAAATACTGTGCGAACCCGTACTAGGGGTGAAAACATGACGAAGAAACGATCCCTTGTCTGGTATACACAAGTAAAAGTTTAAAGACCTTTTAGCCAGGTATATTGCAACGTACTGCCTGAGGGTCGCACCAGGAATCACCTTGATTTTATCTACCCTTAGAGGATTTTTCTAAATTTCGTGAAATCTGACCGACAGCCACATTCATACTTTTGTTTGTTTGAATTAACGAGAAAATACAAACCCTCATCAAATTCAGGAATTATGTTGTTGTTTCGAATGTCCACAATGAGTGGGTTTACTCTGTTGTGCGCCCTTAAAAGGACATTAAGTGGCGGGTTGCAGTAGGTTTCCTCATATCCAGAGCGTGCTGATGAAGGTGGACCTGGGTCCACTAGGCGGTTGTGCTATGCTTGGATTCATCTGCGTGTCGCTCACTACTACGGGGTACACGTCGATCCCTCACCATGTTAGCCAGGCTGCCATGAAAATGGCCCGTTTCCAGGAAGGGCTGCAAGGAAGCCCAGGTGAGGGTCTTGGCCAGTATGTTTTGCCTGACCCTGACTAACATGTCTGGTCAGTATATTTTGCCTGACCAGACGTTAGTCTTCCTTCCCTCGGAAATTAAATTTGTAACAAATAAATATGATGAGTTTTTTTAAATTGCAGCAAGAGTCATACATGTGTACTGGATGTTGACTTCACTTAAAACGTCTGTGAAGTGTAAACTCGTCATCTTTACAAGGTAAAGCACGTTAAGGTTGGTTGGGGTGAAGTTGACATAGTATACAAAAATTATTGAGTGCATGCAACCAATGTCATTGTCTACAACTGTCAGTATTGAATGCTAATGTATTTTATTAAACTATAATTGATATCCTGTGGCACATTGCAATTTATTATATTATTTTTATTTTGTTCTAATTGTGTCAGCATTTTAAATTGTTAAGATGGCATTGAAGAAGAGAAAAGTAGACAGCCAGTGGTGTGTACTTTCTGAGAAGTGGACTGGTGGTTACTTATTTATAATGCAGAATAAAACTCCTGTTTGTTGCATCTGTTTTAAAACTATTTCTACTGTGAATGTATACAATATACAAGGCATTATAATACTAGGCACACCAATTACAGCGATGTCAAAGGTCAGCTGAGAAAAGAGAAGATACACAATTTGAAAGAAAAGAGGATGCCTGCTCAACTTTAGATTTTTCCCAAACAGAAAAATTAAGCTGGCAACATTATTCAGGTAAGCTGAAAAAAACAAACATGGCATTTGAAGCCAAATTCCGAAAGAGACGTCATCAACAAATGTATCAGTGATGTGTCCTATAAAAAGCAAGAACTCTCTGAACAAACATGTCTTTCGCGTCGGACTGTGATGAAATG
Organism: Ariolimax columbianus; assembly: GCA_036924085.1. Classification (NCBI taxonomy): domain Eukaryota; kingdom Metazoa; phylum Mollusca; class Gastropoda; order Stylommatophora; family Arionidae; genus Ariolimax; species Ariolimax columbianus. The sequence continues at coordinate 33,138,244 of JAVGWX010000001.1, read as the reverse complement.
CATAGACGGCCTGACCAATTACATAAATATAAGCCTCAATGAAATCACTATTTGAAGTATTTTCCAGTTGGTCTATACGAGAGAACATAAACCAATGAATCAATAGCAAGGAAGAAGTGCCTGCTCTTCAACTAATGAAAGATTCACAACGCAAGAAAACATTTTCCAGCAAGTAAAACATATTTTTAATAAATTCGACCTTAAGTAGGCGGTGATGGAGTTCGGCATTCCACTTGACTGCACATCAGAGTTCGGTCCAGGTTATCACTACTCAAGGACTTTCCTGCTCAGCCTTCTTTCTGCCCGCCCCGCTCTATAGGAGGTTACATGATACCTCTCCCAACCTCATATTCTCAGCACAGCAATGGTCACGCTGACCAAAAGGTGGACACAATCTAGAGGACTTGGCAGCAGGACACAGAAAAAAACAGGGGGTTTAACACGGAAGGCCTGACACAAACATTGGTCTAATACACTCCTCGCTGACCTCATCCCAAGGCAGCAGAGTACTCGGCCCCACCTGGGGAGTCTGTAGAGATTTTGGTCGACACGATACCAATGAACACAGCCCCGGCAGTTGGACATGGTAGTGGTCAATCGATGCAACAGGCCTTTGACGCCAACGCAAACATTATTATTAAGTAGGAGAAGCTAAACTGCATATCAGCCGATGCGGCTTCATCAAATAATTGAATCTTCTTCTTCGTACGCTAAATAATTGAATCAAACTTAGTCGTTGTTGCTAAAATCAGATCATAGTTTTCTTATATGTACGTCAATACAGAAGATCTGTGTATTTCACTGCATTTTATACCAACAAAATTTGTGTGCAAAATCAATCAAACTCGCAGGGGACGGCGTGGCCTAGTGGTTAAGTGACACGGCTCACAACCAGAAGGTGCTGGGTTCGATCCCCATCACAGCACCAGCCGTTACCCCGGGGAAGCAAACCCTTAGAAAATGCAGGAGGAAGCAGATCCTTACATAAAATGCATGCTGAAGTCGGATGCACTGGGCCGACAGGCGCAAAATAAAAACGCAGTGCAACGCACACCGCCTTGGGGATTAGAGAAATAAGGCGAACGCAAAAACAAAACAACAAAAAAACAAAAAAATCCAACTCGCCTGTCATTTTCACTGTATTTTACTGCATACATTTCCTTAACTCAAGAACACTAAGCCCCCATCAATTTTAAGAACTTCTGGATGAAGTTAAATCTGAGCATGAATCCTCATTCTTAGATTGGATGCGCATATATTTTAGAGCAAGGAATTGTAAATGAAACTGGTTGTATACAGACTCTGGAATGATGAGTTGCAGAAAGTGGAAGATGCAGTAACAAATGCTAGGAACATGGCAGAGCGAGAAAAATCCATGGAGGCAAACATCGCCCTCAAAGCCGCCGCGGCGAAGTACAAACACACTCTCAAGCAAACAGCAAGAGAAAGCTGGAAAAATAAAACGGAAAGTCTAAACCTGGACAAAGACGGGAACAAGCTATGGAAGCTAGTCAGAGCCATGAACGACGAAACCCCGTCAAATAAACAAATTACTATCAAGCAGGGCGAGAACTTGATCACAGGTAAGAAAGCCGCAAACGCCTTTGTCGATCACTATGCCAGAGCAAACCACATCGAGGTCCCTGCAGATAAGCATACAGACATTAGCGAAGAACTAAAGGGACACGAAAACATGAATACGGCTCCTGAAGAGCACATGATGGCCAAACTAACAATGCGCGAAATGGAAGAGGCTATGAGAACACTAAAGAAAAGGAAATCTCCCGGAAAAGACGGGATAACAAACGAAATGCTGATGGGGCTGGGCCAAACAGCGAAGAAGAAACTGCTATCGGTTCTGAACCAAAGCTGGAAAAGGGGAATTGTACCACAGGCATGGAAAGATGCAATACTGGTACCAGTACCAAAAACAGGAAAGGACAAAACAGATCCAAATGGATACAGGCCCATAAGCCTACTGAGCTGTGTCGGCAAGCTGATGGAACGGATGATAAACACCAGACTGATGTGGCATCTGGAAGAAAAACGAATACTAATTCCACAGCAAGCCGGCTTTAGACAGCACAGATCCACTGAGGACCAGGTCATCCTCATAGCCCAAGAGATAGAAGATGCCTACCAGGCACAGAAACACACAGTAGCTGTTTGGGTGGATCTGGAAAAGGCATTTGACAAAGTCTGGAAAGATGGACTTAGAGTCAAGCTAAGAAGAAGTGATGTCTGTGGGAAGATGTACAAGTGGATCAACCACTACCTCAAACAAAGAACGGCCAGAGTCCAAGTACAAGGGCAGATGAGCAAAAAGGTGACACTCGAGCAGGGAGTACCCCAAGGGGGAGTATTGTCACCACACTCTTCCTGGTATATATAAACGATATTACAGAGAATATACCAAGAAGAGTCCATAGCTCAATGTTTGCAGACGATCTGGCTATGTGGACCTCTGAAAAGAATCTCACCATAGCAAGAAATCGGATGCAGACGGCCCTAACATCGCTGGAAGAGTGGGCGAACTCATGGCTGGTCAAAATAAACGAGGAGAAAACAACATGCACAATATTCTCGCTCTCATTAAAACCCCAAAGTACCAAATTAAGTCTAAATGGCAAAATCCTGCAGCCAAACGACAACCCAACCTATCTGGGAGTCACATTTGATCGGCGCATGACATGGAAAAGTCAGATTGAGAGAAACCGAATGAAAGCCAGAGAAAGAATGGCAATCATGAGGAAACTTGCTGGCACAAGCTGGGGAGCAGACGAAGGCATACTAAAGAAACTGTACACTGGAAGAGTGAGACCAGTTTTCGAGTATGGCATTGCGGCATGGACAACAGCAGCGAAGGCGAACTTCGATAAAGTTAACAAACTTCAAAACCAAGCCATGAGAATTATAACAGGTGGCATGAAGTCAACGCCAATTGTAGAACTTGAAAAGATTACAAAACTGCAATCCATGACCGATAGAAGAGACTGCAGAGCCCAGCTGCAGTCAGAGAAACTCCGAAGACTGACGGACCATCCAATGTACCAGAGACTAAACAATTTGGGAAATGGGAAACTAAAGCGGAGAAACTTTGCAGAAATAGCCAAAGCAAAGTTGCACGAAGATCCCATAAACACACTAACAACACCAAAACCCATCACTACTGTACGAAAACCTACCTGGAGGCAGGATATATTTCCAGAGGTGGTAGAAAATATACCAGGTATTGCAAACAAAAACTGCCAGACTGAAAAAGAAAGGAGAGACACTACCCTAAGCTTCATAACGAAAAGCTACCCAAGCATGGACTGGACCCATGCATACACCGACGGTTCTGTAACAAACACTACACAGAACGAAGGGGCAGGAGCATTCCTGAACCTACCAAATGGCAGAAAAATAACACTGTCATTCGCTACTGGTAAGTACACAAGCAATTTCAGAGCGGAGGCAGAGGCACTGAGGGCGGCAGTGGAAGAGATGGTGACACACAGTGAAAATGAGAGCCATATAGTCCTGCTGACAGATGCTCTCGCCGTAGTCACAGCGCTAAAAGTCCAGAAAAACACTGAGCTTAATAACTTAAGAGCAGCACTCTGCAAACTGTGCCAGCAGTCCGCACCAAAAAGGGTAGTGGTACAGTGGGTTCCGTCACACTGCAACATCAAAGGCAACGAGGAGGCAGACAGACTGGCAAAAGAAGGTGCAAGACTACCACAAACAGATACCAGTATGACGTACGAAGAGTCAAAACGGCTTATCAAAGCCAGATACATGACCAAATGGGAAACCGAACATACTGGTTACACCAAAAACGATGCCTATTACCAGTTGAACCGAAGAGAGCAGGTCGTTGTCTTCAGACTTCGCACTGGCCACAACAGACTGAGGTACCACCTATTCAACAAATTGAAGATAGGGTGTACCGACGAATGCCCGTGCGGTACTGGTAAAATGACCACTGAACATCTGCTGCAGGACTGCCCGACATACGAGGATCAGAGAGAGCAGATGTGGCCATTACCAGTGGAACTGCAAGACAAGCTCTATGGCAGTAGCGAGAGCCTCAGGATGACCGCCGCTTTTTTCGAAAAAATAATGGTTACTGTCTGACTGTGTACGCAGAAGAAGAAGAAGAAGAAGTATACAGACTCTGCAGTCTTCTAAACCATTCGTTAAGTTAAACGTTAAGTTTAAACTGTGAAGTGGGTTGGCTAAGTAATGGGCAGATGCCGAAATGCTTTTCTGATGTGAGGTATGTTTTCCTGGACACGAAAGGAAAACCTCTGTGAGCATTAGAAAACAAAAGCTGGCTGTGTGATCTGGCATTTCTTGTAGACGCAAGAAATGACCATGTAATGTCTGTAGTAGTGAGGCATGCTGGGAATGCAGATATTCTTGATTTGAATGTCTATTCTCATTATCTATAACACATAACAATCAATCTAAAATTGGGTTAAAGATGCAATACAGTGAATGAGCTGTCAGCAGCTAGTAACTCATAGCTGGCTGCTTGCATTAGGGTCAGCAAACCAGAGCTGACCAAGACTATATATCACCTCCAAGTAGCGGCCCTGGAAACAGGTTGATCTAGTGTAGTCTGGCTAAGAGAATAAGGATCACAGTGGGAAGGCGACCTCAGCACCCAAAAATGCAAGCTGAAACTAGATGTGTTGGGCTGAAAAAGTCGATATTGTTGTAATCTAGGACACAATGTCACTATGTTCTTTTCATGACGAATGCCGAAGAAGAATAAGAAAAATCTATAATCTGTATATCAGTTTTACATGTGATATCATAGTGACCTACTTTCTTCATTCCCTTGAGAGAAAAAGAGGTCTGCAATTGTTGACCACTACTGATTTCTGCCGTGAATCTTCTTCTTCTTCTTCTTCATCGTACGCAGTCAGACGCCAACCTTTATTTTGACCCTGCTGTGAATCAACCTATTTAGATGTCTCAATATGGTTTCATGTGTTTTGGATTCTTTTTCTACCCTTATACTGCAAAATTCCTTGCTGTATGAGAAGTGTCCTGGTCATTTTTACCTTCATTATTCTCCATATGGATGTGTTGTCCAGTTCTCGCCCACATGACTGTGTTTGTTATCAACAAATTATATCTCTCATTGTTTTTATTGTTAATGTCATGCTGTTGTTCAAGCTACTCGTCTTGAGTTAACTTTTTACATTTCTTGGTAGCAGATTACAGTGGCTCTTCTTTCATCCTGAGCCCCACTTAAGAAAGTGAACTGGTGTGGCCCTGATTGTAGTGCAATGTGAGGCTCCTCAGTAAACTCACTACTATGAGGATTACAGTGTCAATCTCCACCTCATTGGCCAGACTGCCGTAGCACAGCCTGTTTGTAGGAACCTGAATGAGGAAATAAAATGAGGTTTTGATCAGTATGTTTCCCCTGATCCTGATTACTCTTTGCTCCCTGCTAATGTGATAAAATTGCAATGCATAAACAACTCTCAACTCACCTCTACACCTCACGGTAGAAGAGGAGCGACTAAGTAAGTAATAAACAACTCATAAAACCATCTGCCTATTTCACACCTCACACATCACTTATGTTCAAAGTTAAAAAAAAAAAGTTTATAAATTAAATGAACAAAAGATACAAGAGCAGAAGCTTTACTCCATTTTGCCAAATACAAAATACATCCAGTACTAAATTGATTATTTCCATTTGCTGATCTCTGTGGGAATAACATAGCTAAATAAAATGTTCAGGATTTCTCAATATATGTGAAAGTTTAACATCAATTTAGAAAAATCGTGTTGGCACCATCATAAATATGTAAGACACTATTTGTGGTTAGTAGTGACAAAAAAGGTTTTGTAAACATTGGCATTTCAAAACATCAGATCTCAATTGAGTAATCTTATCACAGACACTCCACACCGGACATACATTTTATAACTGTTCTTACACTTCAAGATTATTTAAGATATGAGGGAATAAAATATTAGGGGAAAATGAATTTTATCACACTGCATTATTTCTGTTCATAGTTAAAGATGGCTTGGTATGGGAACGTCACAAGGTCCAGGAATTACAAATTCGATACTGCATGGTTCAGTACCCGGAAAGAGAGGTCCAGGATGTCCTAAGAAGAGACAACATCACTGAGTGGTCAAACCTTCGTCCCTGTGAGACACGACTGGCGGCAGTGGACAGAGATGGCATGGGATTGTGGGAGTGTCTTCAAGTGTGCCCCAACAACCTGATTGGTTACGGGATGAACTGAACTGAGTTAAAGAAGGTTATCTAAAAGAATATATAATTAATTTTACAATTATTTGTTTGAATAAGACTGCCTGACTGGAAACAGGACTGGGACCTACACACGATTAACTACCTTGTCAAGGAATGAGTAGCTTATGGCTTATGATGATGAATATAAATTTGCTACTATAGTAGCTTGGCATTGTTAATGTAATGTGTAGAAGAATATGACAATTTCATATTTTTGTTGCCCTTGCCACAATGTTGTGTCTAAAATATATGTAAAAATTATGTCACATTATGGTGCAATGTTGATCTACCAGCTAACTCAAAATCAGAATGCAAATTTTGAAATGAAATAAATATAATTTCACACAAAAAATTGCTTCTAGTTAGATCAGTTCCGTCTATCCTATCAAAGTTGACTTTTGAAGTTTCAACAACTGTATGCCCAATTCCGCAATAGTGACCTGTGACAGTCTACTTTCCTTCCTTCTCTATGCTTTCTTTTTACTTCCAAATTGCACTTGCATTTATATATATTTGATCAAGAATGTCTAGCATATTTTTGTTTGTTTTTGCGTTCACCTTATTTCTCTATTCCACAAGGCTGTGTACGTAGCACTGTGTTTTTATTTTGCGCCTGTCTGCCTAGTGCATCCCACTTCAGCATGCATTTTATGTAAGGGTCTGCTTCCTCTTGCATTTTCTAAGGGTTTACTTCTCTGAGGTAACAGCCAGTGCTGTGATGGGGAGCAAACCCAGCACCTTCGGATTGTGAGCCGTGTCACTTAACCACTAGCCTACGCCATCCCTTGTCTAGCATATAATCTGTTGTTTTTTCCCTCAGAACTCTACCTGACTATTGCTTCATATTTCTGTTATTAAATTTGTCCTGTTCTACGACATGTATTTTCTGTTTCTCATTGTCTTGGTATTGACAGGACAATCACCACTACTTTTAAAAAATACACTTTTATAAATTTGTGAAACCTCAAGTAGTTTGACCTCACAGAAGAGAGAGAAGTGGAGAGAAAGAGAGAGACAGAAAAGAAAAAGACAGCCTTTTATGTACGACCACCCAAATGTATTAAAGAGAAAAAAATGCCAGTACATCAGGGAGCCGCGTAGCTAGCGCAGTGGTTAGCTCACTGGCTTCGCATCTGAGTGGTCCTGGGTTCATTCCCCAGTTGAGGCGGTAATGTTTTTTTCAGACCGCAATGGCTCCCGGGTCGACCCAGCCTTAAATGGGTACCGGTTCAGTCCGGGAAGTAATAGCGGCGAGGGAGAGGAGATGGCTACCGCCCTCATAAAGCTGAGCCTTTGAAATGTGAGATCGCTAACACCTCACACCCCTACGGCAGTAATGCTATGGGATACTTTACTTTACTTTACTTTACATCAGGATACATGGTTATGGAGTATAATACAATAAAACACACAAAGGCAAATAAATTCTGGAGTAATTCGTACTAATTTTGTTAGTTACTATGTACATATCTCAGCTGCCACTCACATTTAAACAAGAACATGTAACAAAGAACCACAACAATTTGTTTCTGCAGCTAAAATTATTATTCATAAAACCTTTCTGTTCCAATAGTTGTGAACAGCACTTTTATCTCATAAAACTTGATGCCAAGTGTAGAAATTGAGAACAACAAATGATAACTGCTGGAAGGCAAGAGGAACCATCAAAACTGCATGTATGACACAGATGAGAATAGGACCTCTGCCACACTGATAGCATGGTGTAAGAGATGACTAAAAGTGCAGTCTAATCTCGTTATGATAGAAGATTCATCTCATTGAATACTCCATGACTTAGATAGCCTAAAATCCTGTAGAGTGTATAGTTTGGTCACATGTATTTGTTATTAAATTTGTCCTGTTCTACGACATTGGCAAAGATGGCGCCATAACTGGCTGCGAGTTTACATTTCTCTACTGTTTTGGATCATTATGGATGATGGATGCCGCCAGACGACGGATTTGCCTGGAATTCACACTAGTCGACGACTTACACTTGTGTTCACGGAAACGTGGACTTGTTTTCCGTCTGGACTTGTTATTTCGTTCTTTTTTTGTGATTTCTTCCATCCGTTTATCCTGGTCTGGACGCCGGCTGAATCAGTGAATGGCGCTACGCTTATACCTGTGTCGTATTTCTCGCCACGGGTTAGTTCTGCCGGTTCACCTTCACGAATATGGCGTGTAGGAATTTTAGATGCTACTATGATGAGCTGAATACAGCTGGGGAGAGATGCCAGAGTCACTCACACGCTGAGTGTTGTCCATACGACCTCTTGTGGTTATCGAAAAGGCACGACAAACTGCGTTAGATGCCTTCCCACCTTTCAACCCTGCGGGTTACATGTTTACGGAAAGGCTTCGGTGGTAACCCTGAGGCAAAATCTGCATCCTATGCTATCTCCAGTCGTCTCGATGAATGTCTTGCCACTGGCAAAAGGTAGCTTAGGCTCTGTGAGTGAGGTTGACAAAAGGCGCAGTTTCTTCCTCACTTTAATCCAAATCACCCATTTCAGCGGACACAGCAAGTGATACGACTGTCCACACGGCTGAACAAAGAGAGTGATCTTCATCACTTGTGATGGACAACTATTATTATTATTTGACAGAAAGTTTAACTTGACATCTTTATACTGGTTTAGAAAACTCTGCAGAGTCTGTATACAACCAGTTTCTTGAAGAGTGCTTAACCGATGTGCGGTCCAATAGACTCAAACACTAGAGCAAAGTAGACCCGCAGCCTGTTAGGCGCCATCTATGCTGCTCTTAACAAACCACCTAACCATGGCCGGCGTTATGCCATGTCACACAATTAGTCGCCTCTTACGAGGTCCTCTCTGTGGGTCAGTGATGCTATTCTTGTCTTTGTCATACACAAAGACCACGGTGGACCACTTGCAACTAAGAAAGAATACCCCATATACAGCAATACACAGACTGCAGAGCTTTGAAATCAAACGATTGTCATGTGGGATGGGGTGCATAAAACAATGGAGCAGGGGTATGTACAACCAATGAGCTACTAGAACCATCATTATCCACACCCTTTGCCCTGTGCTGAGAGAGACTGATCACCTATGGGTATGCCTAGAGAGCAGAGAAATAGATTCTTAATAAAAGAACAGAACCCAAAATACAATGAAGAAACAACAGAGTGAAGATGTTATTTGTAGGGAACAGAGGAAGAAAAACAATAAGAACCAATCATACAGGTGAAGTAATGTGCTGTAGTCAAGGACATGTCTTTTATCCAACCCATTAAATGATACAATTATGAGATGTCTAGAACATTGAACAGAAACAACGAATGACATTAGGAGAACATGTTCAACAACTGCAGATGTCAGCACTTAGAGTAGAAAATGAAACAATACAATTGGTAGGCATCATAAACAATATGAGTGAAGAAAATAGATTACATCAAAATATATCCAAAACAGAAGCTATATTAATACAAAAGGTAACAATTAAATGTGAGATAATGATAAAAGGTGTGGTATTAAAACTTGTGAATAAATTTGAGAAGCTTGGAATCCTTATAGAATGTAAGATGTATAACAAAAATGTAAAGCTAAATATCAAACATCCAGGAAATTTTTAGAGACAAATACTAAGAAACATGTTTTTAGGAATGGAAGCGATACGAAGATGGCCTTGCAGTGGTTTTTTAAAATTTCATATAAAATATTGACCAAAACATTATAATTTACCGTACCGTAGATTCTTCTCTTCCCATTTGTCTGCTTTATTTATTTAACATAAAAACATTGACTAAAACATAATTAATTACAGTAAAATATACTTATTTGGCTGTTTATTATCAGATCAAGCAATTAATTAATTTTAATTAATCACAGTAACATTTTATTATTTGACCTTCTACTGCAAGACAGAATATTGACAAAACCAAAATTAATGACAGTAATGTTTTTTTTCGTCTGGTTTGTACTATCAGATAAAACATTGCCTAAAGCAGAATTAATTAATAGGATACAGAAAACTATGGAGCTTCAAAGAAATTTAGAAACTTCAAAGAAATTAACATTTTCAACTCAAATGTAAAGTCAGTATTGCTATATGACTCTAAAACTTGAAGGCTACAAAGTCATTAACAAAGCAGGTGCAAACATTCATAGACAGATGTATGTGAAGAATACATTGTGGCAAGATAAGATTACCACCAATCTCGACCTGCTTGAATGATCTAGACAAATCTTAGTGGAGCATGACAGAAAGAAAAGACACTAGATATAGCATGCTTTGTGAAAAGAGCCAGATGGCAATGCAAGACAAGACACTGTTCTGGAACCCAGGGGGTAAGAGGAATAGGGGCAAACCAAACTGCACTTGCAGAAGAGAACTGGAGTTCTTCTTCTTCTTCTTCTTCTGCGTACACAGTCAGACAGTAACCATTATTTTCTCGAAAAAAGCGGCGGTCATCCTGAGACTCTCGCCACTACCATAGAGCTTGTCTTGCAGTTCCACTGGCAATGGCCACATCTGCTCTCTCTGATCCTCGTATGTCGGGCAGTTCTGCAGCAGATGTTCAGTGGTCATTTTACCAGTACCGCACGGGCATTCGTCGGTACACCCTATCTTCAATTTGTTGAAGAGGTGGTACCTCAGTCTGTTGTGGCCAGTGCGAAGTCTGAAGACAACGACCTGCTCTCTTCGGTTCAACTGGTAATAGGCATCGTTTTTGGTGTAACCAGTATGTTCGGTTTCCCATTTGGACATGTACCTGGCTTTGATAAGCCGTTTTGACTCTTCGTACGTCATTCTGGTATCTATTTGTGGTAGCCTTGCACCTTCTTTTGCCAGTCTGTCTGCTTCCTCGTTGCCTTGGATGTTGCAGTGTGACGGAACCCACTGTACCACTACCCTTTTTGGTGCGGACTGTTGGCACAGTTTGCAGAGTGCTGCTCTTAAGTCATTAAGCTCAGTGTTTTTCTGGCTTTTTAGCGCTGTGACTACTTCGAGAGCATCTGTCAGCAGGACTATATGGCTCTCATTTTCACTGTGTGTTACCATTTCTTCCACTGCCGCCCTCAGTGCCTCTGCCTCTGCTCTGAAATTGCTCGTGTACTTACCAGTAGCGAATGACAGTGTTATTTTTCTGCCATTTGGTAGGTTCAGGAATGCTCCTGCCCCTCCGTTCTGTGTAGTGTTTGTTACAGAACCGTCGGTGTATGCATGGGTCCAGTCCATGCTTGGGTAGCTTTTCGTTATGAAGCTTAAGGTAGTGTCTCTCCTTTCTTTTTCGGTCTGGCAGTTTTTGTTTGCAATACCTGGTATATTTTCTACCACCTCTGGAAATATATCCTGCCTCCAGGTAGGTTTTCGTACAGTAGTGATGGGCTTTGGTGTTGTTAGTGCGTTTATGGGATCTTCGTGCATCTTTGCTTTGGCTATTTCTGCAAAGTTTCTCCGCTTTAGTTTCCCAGTTCCCAAATTGTTTAGCCTCTGGTACATTGGATGGTCCGTCAGTCTTCGGAGTTTCTCTGACTGCAGCTGGGCTCTGCAGTCTCTTCTGTCGGTCATGGATTGCAGTTTTGTAATCTTTTCAAGTTCTACAATTGGCGTTGACTTCATTCCACCAGTTATGATTCTCATAGCTTGGTTTTGAAGTTTGTTAACTTTATCGAAGTTCGCCTTCGCTGCTGTTGTCCATGCCGCGATGCCATACTCGAGAACTGGTCTCACTCTTCCAGTGTACAGTTTCTTTAGTATGCCTTCGTCTGCTCCCCAGCTTGTGCCAGCAAGTTTCCTCATGATCGCCATTCTTTCTCTGGCTTTCATTCGGTTTCTCTCAATCTGACTTTTCCATGTCATGCGCCGATCAAATGTGACTCCCAGATAGGTTGGGTTGTCGTTTGGCTGCAGGATTTTGCCATTTAGGCTTAATTTGGTACTTTGGGGTTTTAATGAGAGCGAGAATATTGTGCACGTGGTTTTCTCCTCGTTTATTTTGACCAGCCATGAGTTCGCCCACTCTTCCAGCGATGTTAGGGCCGTTTGCATCCGATTTCTTGCTATGGTGAGATTCTTTTCAGAGGTCCACATAGCCAGATCGTCTGCAAACATTGAGCTATGGACTCTTCTTGGTATATTCTCTGTAATATCGTTTATATATACCAGGAAGAGTGTGGGTGACAGTACTCCCCCTTGGGGTACTCCCTGCTCGAGTGTCACCTTTTTGCTCATCTGCCCTTGTACTTGGAGAACTGGAGTTCATCATGAGGGAAGCAGGATTGTCATGGCCTATGTTGGATAAGAGGACAGACATACTTATACTTGGATATTGTTGGTTGAGGACCGATGCACTGCTGTGGGCTGAATGGTTTTGATTGATACTGAGGAGCAAACTCAATACATTTCCTACAAGAAACAACCAGAGTTTTAGAAGTTGGCAGAGCTAAATCAAACCCAAAGATGTCATCTACATAAGCTGTACCACTAAATGAAAATTATGATCATGAACCATTTGGGGAACAAGAGTGAACATATGTATGAATAGAAAAGACAACAGAATACTTAGTAACCTAAATTTGGTGCAAACTACCACTGTAGGATCTGGCAGGCTTTACTCACCATGTATAGATGTGCAAAAAAGGTGTGTGCAGTCACTTTGTGTGCGTTACATTTACACAGAACATATTTTTCCACAGAAAGTGGAAATATAAGAACTAATTATCAGTGGAGTATGAATAAATAATCTCAGATATACGAATAACATAGTTCTGCTGGCTAAAAGCGAACAAGAACTATAAGAATTGGTGTTGAAGTAAATAAGAAGTCAGATGTATGGTTTGCACATCAACAATGAGAAAGCAAAAACTATCATAATCACTAAGGTAGACTAAAATGTACTTTATCAGAGAAAAAGATGGTAAAATACTGAAACAATTCAAGAGTTTCTCATATCTTGGAAATATAATTATGGAAAATAGTAGATCCAAAATGGAAATTGGAAAAAGAATAGGGAAGACCAAATATATTTTCACCAACATGAATCATATATTGACATCCACCAACATGAATCATATATTGACATCCACCAACATGAATCATATATTGACATCCACCAACATGAATCATATATTGACATCCACCAACATGAATCATATATTGACATCCACCAACATGAATCATATATTGACATCCACCAACATGAATCATATATTGACATCCACCAACATGAATCATATATTGACATCCACCAACATGAGTCATATATTGACATCCACCAACATGAATCATATATTGACATCCACCAACATGAATCATATATTGACATCCACCAACATGAATCATATATTGACATCCACCAACATGAGTCATATATTGACATCCATCAACATGAATCATATATTGACATCCACCAACATGAATCATATATTGACATCCACCAACATGAATCATATATTGACATCCACCAACATGAATCATATATTGACATCCACCAACATGAATCATATATTGACATCCAAGCAAGTCACTCACAAAATAAAAATGAGAGTGATCAGGTATTATGTACACTCATCTTAACTGTAAAGTGTAGAAACTTTTACAATGAACAAATTATTGGAGAAGAGAATTGGTACTTTTGGAATGTGGATACATAGAAGAATAGGACGCATTTCCTGGAAAGAAAAGAAAACAAATAAAATCTTGGAGAAATTTGGGGTGCATAGATAATTGATGAACAAAACCTAACTGTGTGGAATGGAATAACACTGGCCATGGTTTAGTGGTTTGTTTAGAGCAGCATAAACGGCGCCTAAGAGGCTGGGGTTTTATTTGCTCTAGTGTTTTATTCTATTAAGATGGACTCGCACATTGGTTAACCTTCCTCCGCAGCACTTGTCCCAACGCAGCGGAGTAATAAGCTGCTTGCTAAGCAGAAAATTCTCATCCCAGCTACATCCAGCTCATATCAGAACTGGGATCTGCACAGGGGCATCTGCTCCTGTAGACATACAGGTTGACTAAAAACTAAAAATTCAACAGTTAAGATATTAGGTCACATAAAAAGACATAACTGCTTGCTAAAAATAATACTGGAAGGAAGGGGGAACGCAAATGTTTCAGAGCTACACAATGATATATGTTTGAGTACAACATCAAAAGATGGATAGGGAGAAGCCTGGCAGATTGTATCATCAAGGAAAGAGACAGAGGACATTGGAGATTCATTGCAGCTGACCTTCATGGTGGAGTTAACACCTGAACTGAACTGAGGGAACTAGAGTAAGGTACAGTTGCCCAGTTTCAAGTTTTCACAATTAAACAAGCAATGGTTAGCTTGTTTTACCATTTAAGTTCTTGTATTATTTTTAAGCAGTCACTTATAGAAGTTTACAACCACTTCTTCGCTATTAGTTTTGTTGTGTTCTATAATCCAAAGTTTTTACAACTGAGTTAACGGGTGAGTTTTAGCATTTTATTTTTTGTAGGACTCGATTTCTTTGCGTTACATTTATTAAATTTTAATACCAAATATTTTATATCGCTTGTCAATGTATTGCATTTAGTTACTACTTTTCAATGACACAAAGTTATGAACTATGAGTTCATATGGTGTGGACTTTTAAAATTTAGATAATTGATTAAAAAGTAAGTAAAAAAGGATGAGTTATAAAACTATCAACATAGTAATACTTTTTTGTGTCCCCAAAGTGTTAATTCTTTTTACCGTCAAAATGTAACAATCAAAATGTATACATATACATACAAACCTGACGTAATTCAATTTGTGAAAAGGATTGTTTGCATGGAGAAAGATTCTGGGCCTGCAATGTTTTGACAGGGTTACAAATGGAAGTCTATGGGAGAAAACAGGATAATAAAAGGTGGAACAGGACATCTTGGGAAGAAGATGACACTGGAAAGACCCCACACTCGGAAAGCTACAAATCAGTATCTCCAGGCAATCCCTGTCATGGAACCCACAGGGAAAGAGAAGCAAAGGTAGGCCACACAATACATGGAGAAGAGACTTAGAGGCCAATACAAAGAGAACAAGGAGAAGCTGGAAAGGATTCGAGAATAAGCACAGAATAGACCTGCATGAAGAGAATTGGTTGATGACTTATGCACCTAAAGGGGATAACAACAAAGACGCAAAAGCATAGAGAAAATTCAAAACTATAAAGTCCACTTTTAATATCATGAAAATGCAGAACATTTTTTTAAGTGTTTGCAGATTTTGCGTTTAAATGCTTTCAACTTAGCATGTTTGAGTAAAACTTTGTGAGGTATGCAAATACACAAGAAGTGTGGTAAATTACAAGGTCTATAACTCCATAACTGTTAACTTTTCTTTTACTTGAACATCATGACTACAAGCAATACCTTTGTGTAGGCTCCCCTGTACCTTCTTCTCTTTTGTGTTCTCCCTTTCCCAGTTTCTTTTCCATCTCCAATTCTAAATATATCTCTCCTACTATATTTATACATTCATTTCTGTATTCTTTTATATCTATGTGTGTCTATATGTGCATATATATATACATATATATATATATATATATATATATATATATATATATATATATATATATATATATGAACGTATGCACTTATTCATTTGTGTGCATTTGATAATATATGTGTTTTAATTTAGTCATATTGATTATTTTATGTTTAGCCTACTGTCCTACTGTGATTCATACATTCCTGGCCTCCCTCTCTGGCTAACCACTTCTGCGTCTCAAGTCATATTGTATCCGTTGTCAAGTTTATTCTCATTGTTGTAAATCGTTAAATATTTTCGTTTGTTTTTTGTCCCTGATGAAGGCATTGTGGTCGTAACATGGGTTTCGTTTTGTTTCTGTCCCAGTGCAGTAACTAATTTATGTTGTTCTCGGCGAACAATGGACCCACTTTGAACAAAATTACACTGTTTACTAGCTGTAATAGTATTTCATTGATTAAATAATTTTTAAACTAAAAAAAAAACCTTCAAATAGACATAACAAAAAATGCTATGTGATTTGTCCCATATGAAGCACACAATTTCATGTATCTGACACACATTTCAAGTGATTCTATCTTTATGTATGTAAAAATAATAATGATAACACTTACAGTATTTTACTATATACATAATTTGAACACTTTTCCTGCATCATAAAAATACCTGTTTTTCTGTCATATGTAATTGTTTTAAATTCTGTAAACACTTTGCCATTGTTTTGTATTTATTCTGTCTTTTGGTGAAGCATTCTTCTTTGAACCTCAGACAAGAGTCTTTCTGCAAATGCTTAACAGAAACAAATGGAGAGAAAGAAATCATTGATACCCACCCGTCAGGGGACGGCGTGGCCTAGTGGTTAAGTGGCATGGCTCACAACCAGAAGGTGCTGGGTTCGATCCCCATCACAGCACCAACCGTTACCCCGGGGAAGCAAACCCTTAGAAAATGCAGGAGGAAGCAGACCCTTACATAAAATGCATGCTGAAGTCGGATGCACTGGGCCGACAGGTGCAAAATAAAAACCACAGTGTAACGCACACACGCCTTGGGGAATAGATAAATAAGGCGAACGCCAAAAAAAATAATAAAAATACCCACCCTTCATGCAGTTTCCTTCAGACAAGAAAATGTGAATGTGTCAATGCAATAATGGACAAGTTTTGGTACTACCGCATTAAATGTAATAAAGTGTATTTATGTTTACTCAACTAGCGCATATACAGAGTGAGTTAAAAGTCATGCATGGTAGAGTCAGCTCTGGTTTTTATTTCAGCTCTACTCAGGCACTTTTTGATTAATTGTTATCTTTTGGTTTTTTTAGGCATAAAATAAATAACTGTTGGTGGTTATAAATTAAGATTCCAATGTTGCTACTGACAGAATCCAGACCTTTCTTAAACTGATCAATCAAATGTAGGATGACTAGTATCGAGTTTGAAGACACCAGTTGTTTTGCTGATTATTCGCAAAGTAAGGTCAGGATAAAGGAAGCTTAGCAGAGATAAACTGTAAGAGGCTTCAATTGACTCTCAGCATTTTGTATAGGTAAAGCAAACAGTTCCCTTTCTCATTACGTTTCCTTCCCTATCTGTAAGTCAGTTACCAAATTCCTCTGAGTAGACTCAAGTGCAGTTCAGTTTTGATTATTGAACCTAGAACCTTTGCTGTCAGAAGGGATCATTTTAATCAATGGCATTCTCAAAGTAGGAGACCAAACAGTGTAACTGAACAAGAACTTCAGATATGGTGTACAACTCTGTGATCACAGAGTACATAACAATTTGCACTGCTTATCTTAAATGCAAATTATCATGGATTGGATCTGTTGCAAGCTAGGAGCTGAAAAATATCTGCTCCTCTTTACATTGTTTAATATGTATGTGTTCATAGTTAATAAAGTCAACTGTTCCAGTTACTTACCTGGAACTTTTGCTCTTACCAAAAAATTATCTTAATTATTACTTTCTCACTTTCCTTTCTGATAACTGACCACTGTGGCATTGTTTTTCAGCCTCAAGTAGCCAAAATATGATTTGTTTTCCTACTTTTGACTTCAATTTATCTCAGTATTTCATGCTTTCTAAAATAAAAGTGTTCTATTCATTTTCCCCTAGATGTTCGAAGAACTCATCAGTAAAGAAAAGTAAATATTTTCTACAAAATTGCTAAAGAGTTTTTCCAAATTTTGTATGATGTTATAAATATAATTATGGTTCAATTCTGTGTTGTGCAAACTATAACTTAAAAATTAATAAAAGCTATTAATTCAATTAACTGTTTATATTTATATTTACTGCTAAGATTTTCAAAACAGATATGGTTCCATCAAATTTATAATGTACAGTAATTTATAAACTAACAAATACATTCTTGATAATATGTAAACATAAAGCTAAAAACAAGATGTCGCCTCTACTTCGTGCAGAAATATGAAGAATAACAAAAATGCTTAAAAAATCATAACTAATGCTTCAGAAGAATTTTTAATTTGCCTGGCAGAGGGAGAGAGTAGGTAAAGCAATGCAGATCCTTGGATCAGAGCTAATCAGTAGCACACTTAGCAACAGCAAAAATGTCAGTGATGATGCTCTGGATATGCAGTAATAAAACAAACTTCTTTCATAATTGTTCAGTCAGATACATCATATAAAACACTTAAGAAAAAAACCAAAGGAAGGCTGACTAAAGAAAACACAAACGAGAAAGAACTGCTAATGACAAGAAGAAAACTGTGGCTGGGATAAATGAAAGTATGCAGTGGTTGAGGAGGGGAGTTTGGACCATCTATATTTTTACCCAGCTCTCAAAACCTTGGTAAACACTAGGTTTTTTCTTTCAGAATCAAATACAAATTTGTTGACTGTGAGGGCAAGTCACCTTTTAGCCATCATCTTATAAATCCAGTCACTATCCAGCATTTGGAAGTAAATGCTGTAATGATAGTTTTATATTTTTCTAAACATCCAAAAGGATGACTGATTTAACTGATTCACTCCATAGAGCCAATATATTGACCTGCAAACTTTCTTACAATGCTGCATGGCTGACATATTGGCTTGACCTATTGTCATATGTATATTAAATAGTGTCTTAATAACAACTTTCCCCAAATGTATCTATAACTTCCTACTGGGAGTTTTACATTTAAAAAAATACATGTGCCCAGAAGTTCAAAATATTCTGCAGTGAATGAGTTAATCCCAGGTGGTCCGCCAGGGTCTTTGTGTATGATAAGGACAAGAATAGCACCACTGCCCCACAGAGAGCATGTCATAAGAGGCGACTAACTGTGTGACATGGCATAACACAGGCCATGGTTAAGTGGTTTGTTTACAGCAGCATAGATGGCGCCTAACAGGCTGCGGGTCTACTTAGCTCTAGTGTTTGAGTCTATTAACCCTTAAAATCCGGGGCGCCAAATCACGAGACGATTAGGCAGCCACGGAATTACATTAAGCCAAATAGCGTGGCTCGCACTCTTTGCAACGTATTAAATGTATTTAATATGGGTTTAATCCAAATCCAGCTAGTATAAACCCACAACAATGCCATTTCAGATTCCATTTCTAGAGCGTGAGTTAACATTATTATCAATTATGTACTACTAAATTAAAAAATAAAAATGTAAACAAAGCTATTTTGTCTACTTTTTTTTACTTGAAGAAATGGCGTCCTCCCTCCCGATTCTCGTGGGACACAATTTTCGGCAGTACGTGTCTCACAGATAATTCAACCATGACTTGAAATAGACAGACATGTAGATAAAGAAATATTTAGCATGGACAGTTCTAATTCAGAAGGAAATATTCATAATAAATTGTTATCGGAAAGTGCGTCAGTAATATTTTGTTTCCATGAAATGGGCGTTGTCGCTCGAAATGTACCAACGCCAAGTTTTAAATATTTTTATTTCCTATCCAACATTTTAAACTACTGCAACGTCATTTCCTGTTCCTGTCCTTTTAAGCATCTTACGGCGTGGTTTGGTAAGCTTTTGAGAATTAATTTGGCACATTTTGTTCAATAATCTAACGAAAGTAGCGATTTTTTTAAACTTTTTTTTTCATTTGAAGAAATGGCTTCCTCTACCAATTCTCGTGGCGCACGATTTTCTGCTGTTCAGGCCACTAAGATGATTCAAATCTGGGCTGAAGAAGATACAGATGACATGACTTCTGACACTGACAGTGAAAGTTCTCATTCAGAAGAAGAAGGGGATGTTAGAAATACATCATTGTACAGTGCCACCAGGGATAGTTCGAGTGAGCAAGAGGAGGAGTCTCTCATCCATAGTAGAGGAAAGGATAAAGGTCCTATGCCTAAGAGAGGACGAGGAGCAAGGTCAAGATCTGTACTTGATAGGAATCCTAGGCCTAGTACTAGTACCAGCAGTACAGTAGATCCATCTACAGTGTCTCCTGTCCCAATGGCAACTACTAGGGCAGACGCTCAGGTTAGTGATGAAGGGCAATGGAGGGAGGTATTTGAGGGCAGCACAGACAATACCTTTCGGTTTATTCCACCTCAGCCAAGAATCCCTGGTGTCAATCCTGACATTATTCCAGAGAATGCATCACCCTTATTTTGCTTTAAAGCTTTATTTACTGATGCCATTATGGAAGACCTTGTCAGGTCAGTAAATGATTATGCGGCCCAACGGTGCCTGGCAATGAAAGAAACAACTGCAGTACGGTCAGTTTTTCTAACATGGTCACCAGTGACTGTGCCTGAGCTACATAAATTCTTTGTTGTCATTACTGTTATCGGCTATTTAAAGAAGCCTAAAATTAGTGACTACTGGGCACATGATGAGACTACAGAAACACCTTGGTTCAGGAAGGTATTCACGAGGGACAGGTTCCAAGCTTTGTACCATACAATGTTTCATGTAAGCAATCCTGATTCGCAGGGCAAAGCCAAAATTGAGCCATTTGTGCAGAGCTTGCTACTTCAATTTCAAAAATCCTATTACCCATTCAAGGAATTTTCTGTGGATGAAATGGTCATTGGATGGAAGGGAAGGTGGGCCCATAAGATGTTCAATCCATCAAAGCCAAAAAAATACCACGTCAAAACCTTTGGCCTCTGCGACAGCAACACTGCTTATGTTGTCAACATATTGATATATTTTGGCAGCAATACATCTTACAATCCAGACCTAGATCCAAGCAATCAACAAGCCGTCAAAATATTTGACAAGCTTTTAGAACCTTGTGGGAAAGGCCATCACATTTATGCTGACCGTTACTACACCAGCTATCCGCTGCTGCAGTACCTTACCAGTAATGGCCATTACTACACTGGTGCGGTCAACATAAACCGCAGAGATTTTCCACAAGCTTTCAAGACAACAAAATTGTCCTTTTTACAAATGAAATGGTTTCTCCATATAGAAAGAACATTTCTCTGCGTGATGTTCAGAGACAAGAAGGCTAAAAAACAATGCTTGCTTGTCTCTAGTGAAGCCTCGGTGACCACCAAACGTTTAACAAGTCGTTCTGGTGTAGTGAAGGATAAACCATCAATGATTGATGACTACAACTACCGCATGAATGGGTGTGATAAGGTTGATCAGTGTGTCGCAACATATGGTACCTTCATTAGAAGAACAAGGAAATGGTGGAAGAAAATTTTCTTTTGGATTTTTGAAGTAGCTCAGCTGAATTCATTTATTTTGCATGCCCTGACGAGGCCTGCAAACACAAAAAAGCAGCCCTATCTACAATTTAAAAAGCAATTAGTTTCTGAGCTTCGCCTTTTTGCAGCTACAGAGACGCCCAGCTTGCAGGTGGAACCTTACATCAGCAGCCATGCAAACAGACACAGTGGAAAAAGACACATTATCAAAAAGTCTACACTGTGTCGTCAATGTATTGTTTGCAGTACTCCAAATGCTAGAGTTAGGACAACATTTTTTTGTCAAGGATGCCCACACCAGCCATTTCTTCATCCAAATCACTGTTTTGAACAGCATCATTTGAAATAAATGTAAATTTAAATCAGCTGTACATAGATAATTTTTTTTTTCTTAGAGAATTTGTGCCATTTTATTTTTCAATTTACCAAACACTGCTGAATAGTCATAATAATGTTATTTCTGATCCAAGAGTGATGAAACTTCCCAATATTGGGTAAATATGGATATATTATCAAAAGAAAGAATTTTTGTGTGTCAACATTGTGAAGGATTCATTTGAATGAAATGGTAAGTGAAAAAATGTTGACAAATTATTTATTGTTTTTAATTTTTGTTTACACATTACATAATTTTTTGCATGCAACTTCACTGTACATACATCTTATTGCACTGTTTCTAAAAAGAGCAATCATTCCTGAACATTTTGATATATAAAACATGATCACACAATAAAAGATAACAGATATATGAATAATTTTGTCACAGCAGTTAGGTGTGAACATTTTTGTAGAAAAATAGGCGTGTAAAATCGTGGTTTTTGGCTGCGTATACTAAGTGTTAAGATGAACTCGCACATCAGTTAAACACCCTCCGCGGCACTTGTCCCAACGTAGCGAAGTAATAAGCTGCTCCAAGCCTAGCCCACTAAGCAGGAAGTCCTTCTCCCGGCTACATCCAGCTCATACCAAAGCTGGGACCTGCACATGTGCATCTGCTAATGTAGAAGTACAGGCTGACTAAGAACTAAGATTGAGTTAAGCTGCCCTCCTCTTAGGTTCTTTCATGAGACCTCATGAGAAAACAAACACAATATTAAATGTTGTATTATTACTGAACAGTCCTGATTATATGATCTTTGATTATTTTACATACCGATTGATTCAATATATTTGTTGTGTTGATTGCAGATTAATAAGGGTATGCTAAGTAAATCTTACGGAAATGAGCGAGCAAAATTTATATTTATTGGATCTGTACAATCATGGGAAGTGATTGAATGACAAACTTAGTCATGATTGTAGAGAAATTGCTTTTAGAAGAGAGAATTACACAATAAATGGTGCAAGAAAATTATGAAAACCTGCTTCTTTATTATAATTTCAAGGCTTTGAAGGAGTAAATGATGATGAGAAATTGACAGAGGACAACAAAGAAGATAATAGACAGTTTAACATCAAGGCATGGTAACCAGTCAAAAACTGACTATAGAATAAGCACTAAGGGCAGGAAGCTGTACACAGCCATGCACATTTATGTTTCGGCATGAAACATGAAGACAAATATGATTTGTATTAATATAAGTTGTACTGTAGAATATTTACTAATAAACTTCATTTGATCCTTGCAACACATTAAAATTGAATATGTAATTTAAATTAACTATCCCACCATCTCCCCATTCCATTGTATTTGTTTTTATCTGGTCACTCATTAGTCAATGACCAAAATGCTTCAGATACATGAAAACATTTATCTTAACTAACTGTGGGAAGCTGAATACGAAATGACATAAACAAAACTTTGATTGGCTCTAGTTTCCGAGATACACACTTCCGGTTATGATATAGATATTTGTGTTATGCAACTTTAGTGGTTGATTGCATAATTTGTGGCAATGACCAATAAAAACAGAACTGGAATTAGATGATGTACTCATACCCATGTTTAGGGGACGGCGTGGCCTAGTGGTTAAGTGGCACGGCTCACAACCAGAAGGTGCTGGGTTCGATCCCCATCACAGTACCGGCCGTTACCCCGGGGAATCAAACCCTTAGAAAATGCAGGAGGAAGCAGACCCTTACATAAAATGCATGCTGAAGTCGGATGCACTGGGCCGACAGGCGCAAAATAAAAACCACAGTGTAACGCACACACGCCTTGGGGAATAGTTAAATAAGGCGAACGCAAAAAAAAAAAAAAAAAAAAAACAAAAAAAAAACAACCTATGTTTGCATCACCTTTCTGTTATAAATAGCCTCTCATAAACAAACAGCTTTATTTTGACTTAGCTTTGTGCTTTTTTTTCTGAAATGCCCAGGGCATGTGTGAACAGTGCAAATAATTTATGCTATATTTGTAGTGAAGTGATATTTCAACAACAATGAAATATGTCTGCAGTGATTAAGAATACCTACAATTTGTATTATGGCTGCAAAATAGGAGAGCCAGATAAGAGCTGGACACCACACATATGTTGCAACACATGTGCAACAAATCTTAAAAACTGGTTGAGTTATAAAAGTCATGCTATGCCATTTGCCATCCCAATGATTCGGAGAGAGCCCACTGATTATGTCAGTAACTGTTACTTTCCCAATAGTGCCAGAATCATTTTCAGATGATTCAACTGATGAAGAAGAGAAATTTGTGTTTCTGAACCATCAACTTCACACGGCCCAGATTTTGTGTAATTTACCAACACAAAACTACCACATATAATAACCCAAAGGGAACTAAATGACCTTGTCAGATATTTAAACTTACCAAAGAACAAGATGGAGCTTTTGGTTCAAGACTGCAGCCGTGGAATCTCCTGGCAAATGATGTTTTGTGTTTTTGGGACTGTCAGAAACATCTTATTACATTCTTTTCAAACAGGGTGATCTTTCGTTGATTCTTCCAAGACAAGTCTTAGAGCTGTTTTGCTGCATAATTGTAATGTTTTACCTTCAATTCCAGTTGGTAATGCGGTTATATGAAAGAAACATGAAAACATTAAACAAATTTTGAGGTTTATACGCTACAATTATCATCACTTGTCACTCTGTTGTGGCTTAACAGTGGTTGCTCTTTTGCTTAGACTTCAGGGTGGAAACACCAAGTACGGCTGCTTTCACTGTGAGTGGGATAGTTACACAATAAATGACCATTACATCAAAAAAGATTGGCCAATCAGGCAGTCATTACAGCCCAGCAGTAAGAATGTTGAGCATCCAGCACTTGTAGAAACCAATAAAATTTTGTTGCCGACCTTGAACATTAAGTTTGGTCTCATGAAAAATGTTGTCATGGCAATGGATAAAACAGGAGAGGCTTTCCAGTACCTCATCAGATCATTTTCAAGAAGGTAAAATAGAAGAGGTAGTATTTTTGGTCCTCAAATTTATAAACTTATTGCAGATGACAAGTTCCTTTGCGTATTGCATGGCAAGGAAAAGCATGCATGGGTGCATTCCATTCAGTGATAAAATATTAGATAGGAAACAGCAGAGCAGATAACTGCCAGGAAATTATTGAAAATCTTCTGATGTACAACAGGCTTGGTTGCAACATGTCTCTGAAGATTAATTTTGGGATCAAGATGCTGAGCAGAGCATGAGCTGCAGTGATAAGCGACCCATAACTGACTGCTAGCATCAGGTCCAGCAAACCAGAGCTGCCAAGACTCTTCTACACCTCCATGCAGTGATCCTGGATAACAGGCTGCAACAAATCAGACTGGCTAAGGAGAAGGGATCGAAGAGGGAATGCTAACCCGGTACTCAAAAAATGCTTTCTGAAGTCGGATGTGTTGGACCGAAAAGTGCGAATATCGCAGTCAAGTTGTAAACTGTGACACAATGCATTTTTGCATTTTGTTCTCTGGGCTACATTCTGCTACTTAAGCTCTTGTCAGGGTTTGGAGATTGAGAACAAACAAAGTCAAGCCAAGCCAAGATTAATTTCTTGCACTCCCTTTATGATTTCTTTCCACCAAACTGTGGAGCAGTGAGTGATGAGCGTAGTGAGAGATTCCACCAAACTGTGGAACAGTGACCAATGAGCGTGGTGAGAGATTCCACAAAATTGGAACAGTTAGCAATGAGCGTAGTGAGAGATTCCACCAAACTGTGGAGCAGTAAGTGATGAGCGTAGTGAGAGATTCCATCAAACTGTGGAACAGTGAGCAATGAGCATGGTGACAGATTCCACCAAACTGGAACAGTGAGTGATGAGCATGTTGAGAGATTCCACCAAACTATTGGAGCAGTGAGCGATGAGCATGTTGATAGATTCCACCAAACTGTGGAACAGTGAGCAATGAGCGTGGTGAGAGATTTCACCAAACTATTGGAGCAGTGAGCGATGAGCGCGGTGAGAGATTCCACCAAACTGTGGAACAGCGAGTGATGTGCGTGATGAGAGATTTCACCATGACATTAATGCTATGGAGACAAGGTATCAGGACAATTGGAACTCTTCAATGCTTGCAGATTACTGCTGGACATTGACGAGAGACACCTCTTTGCTTGAATACAAGAAATAAGTGAAAAGAAGTCGAACAGCCACTTAATTGGGAAAGAAAAGGTACAAATGTTCATTCTAAAAGCATTTTATGTTAAATTTAAATACCTCTTTGCTTTTTCCCTCATTTTATTTGGGGAATTTAAATTCAATGAACATGTAACTTCAATTTTGATAAAGCCTAAGTGCAAAGACTTAGTGGTCCGCTGGGGGTCTTTGAGTATGATAAATACAAGAATAGCACCCCTGCCCCACAGAGAGCATGTTGTAAGAGGTGACTGTGTGACACGGCATAACACAAGCCATGATTAGGTGGTGTGTTAAGAGCAGCATAGATGGTGCCTAATAGGCTACTTTGCTCTAGTGTTTGAGTCAATTAACATGACTCACACATCGGCTAACCACCCTTCAAGAAACTGGTTGTATACAGACTCTGCAGAATCTTCTAAACAAGTATAAAGACGTTAAGTTAATTATAAAGTGTTCACCCAAGATAATTAAAGAAGTATTCATTATTCCCCTTATTATGACGTAAATGTTTTTATATCATCAAACCTAACGCCAATTAGTGATTCTCATTACTATATTTGAAATCAGCATATCAAAAGCAATAAGTAATAGTGAAAATTTTTGTACCTATGTTATCTGTTAATTCATAATGCTCAAAAAATAATTCTCAAAAATTGACCTGAGAAATAAACAATACAGGAAAAACTTTCTCTTCCATGTTTCATTTTGTCATACTTTCTCACATGTATTAGGCCTATACAGCAGACATGAAAATGACAGCAACTAAACTGTATATACTCTATATATTCATCTTGTTATTGCCCAGTTTCTTTGCAGCCTTAAGATCCTAATGTTTCCTTAAATCATTTCATATAATCATCTCCTTGCTGAGTTATATGTCAAGGATAAACAGATATACCTGTTTTTATAGTTTTATCATGTCCTAACAATCTTCATCTTTACAACTCTGTTATTTCCAGTAATGATTACACCTATTTTGTGTTTTATGACATCTGGATTAGATATAATATATAATACTGCTGCCACATTATTAGATAAGTTTATGGCAATCTATCATAAAAAAAAGAATTGTTCTTAGTCCTTCTGAAAAAAGTATATCTGCCATACACCAAAGGATATGCAGTTCATGAATCTAGACCTCACAGTGGATTATTTGCATTCCCTTCTTAACAAGCTTGTAGTGCTCAACTACATGAAAAATAAGCTTTCTGTGAAAATTAATAAAGACTACATAAAAACAGCTGTTTTACATAGAGGTAAAGACAGCAAGACAGTAAGGGAATTGAAGAAACATAACAGAAAGAAATGGAATGGTTTTCCTGAATCACAAGATAAAAAATAACTAGTTTATGGCTGAATACGTTTTTTCTCAACGAATAATATATACAACTGGCTTGTCAAAAGTCTTTACCCTGACCAGAAGTAGGAGGAAAAAGTTGAAATTTGGCACAGCGCTTATTTCTTCTCAATGTAGCCACCACCTGAATTTATACATTTCTGCCAACTCTGCGTGACCTTGAAAAGACCTGCAGAATAAAGTAACCTATTTTTCTAACTAAACCAGTTATCACAAGCCAGTGTGACATCTTCGTCACTGTCAAAATGATTTCCTTTCAGCTGTTTTTTAAGTTTTGGGGAAGAAAAAAAATTCTGATGGAGCTAAATCCGGAGAATATGGTGGATGTGGAAGAATTTCAATATTCAAATCGTTGGCTGTTTGTAGCACAAGCCTTGCTTTATGGGAGGGCACGTTGTCTTGATGCAAAGGTATAATTTGAGTGCGCGCTATCCCTCGTTTTCTGGTCACAGTCTTTCTTAATTTGGTAAGGAGATCTGCATAATATTGCCCATTTACCGTGTTGCCATGAGGCAGGTAATCTTTGACGTCCCAAAAAACAGTCAGAATCACTTTTCTTTCAAATTTCTGTGCTCTTGGCTTGACATGTGTTGGTGAGCCCGGGGTTTTCCCCTGCATGCTGGAAATTTTGGATTCTGGGTCATAATGGTGAACCAAAGTCTCATCTACTGTCACCATGGTCGGCAACATGTTTTTCGACCGACACATATTTTGAGCAACTGGCCACAGCAATCAACCCTCCTGGTCAATGATTTTCTTCACTCTTGCAACATTTTCTTTGCTGCACTCTGAGGATGGTCTTCCTGAACTTGGAAGATCAGCAATATGGGAACAGCCACATTTAAACTGCCTACACTAATTTTTTTACAGAAGCATACGAAGTACAGAATTCTTCAAACACTGGTTCCATCTCTCTGTGTATTTCTGTAGGTGTTTTTCCCTGCAACGTCAAGAATTTTATCACAGTTCTGGCCTCTGATTTCTCCACTGTTCTGACAAACCGTTAGAGTAGCAGATCCAATCAATAAGGTGTGTTGCGCCATGCACCATACCGGGTAAACTACATATGTGCCAAATTTCAACTTTCTCCTCCTACTCCTTCATAGTCAGGGTAAAGACTTATGACAAGCCCCTTGTACTAGCTTGAATAATAAATAAAACAAATATAAGAATGACAAAAGAATTTATTAGTTAATCTTTTATATATGAATAGTGCTCACAGAAAGCAAGAGTGACATTAACCTTCCTGGTTACTGCTTTTGGTTACAAGTAATAATTCAGAAGAAAATATATATTTACATGTACAAAATATTAATTCTGTTATTGCCAGGTTTCAATTTTTTTTTCCTGCTTGAGGCCATTACAGCTGGTGATTCAGTAAAACTTTAGAGTAGAATCTCATCATTTTTGTATATATATTCATTGTAAACAAAGTCATACACATATAAAGCCCAACATTATCTTCAAAGCCTGCTTGGCTTACTACACTATTTACATGACTTTTGTCACAATAATTGTATATATGGTATCTACAAGCCAGTGTCTCTGGATAGGACGCATAAAACAGTGAAAGACACAAAATGTGTGACAATATTTAACAACATCAACAACATGTTTGTGATAGCTAGAAGACACTTGTCTATTTAATTCATGGCTTTTGTGAGTGAACACAAACGTGGTGCCATTACTTGTTAGGACTTATAAGGTACCATAACCCCACAGACTGATTAAAAAACAATCTACATAAACATAGTTACGGGTCTTTCATAAAAGACTTCCACATTCTCCTCCCCTTCCCTATATGTCTACATCTGTCTGTTTGTGTGTATGTATGCAAAGACTGATGTGTCGGACCAAAAAGGTGCAAATATCGCAGTCAAACTGTAAACTAGCGACAATACTCCTTCCGTTCCCCGGACTACATCCTGCAAAGCCCTGTTCATGGCTTGGTAGGGAGAGATTGAGAACAAACGCAGAAAAAGAAATATATATATATATATATATATATATATACGAGGGTCGTTCAAATCAAACCGGGACTTCTTGTTCTAGTTCTACCTGAATGGGTTATAACGTGCTAGAACTACTATCATTAATTAGGGGCACTTGTGTGAGGCCATTATTATTTTCAATGTAGAATTTCTCGAATATTTCTGTCAATCAGTCTTTGTATGGTCTTCCTCTTACTCTGAAGCCCTTATGTCTGATGTAAATGGTCTGATTGATTATTAGAGACTAAACAATTTGGGAACTGGGAAACTAAAGCGGAGAAACTTTGCAGAAATAGCCAAAGCAAGGATGCACGAAGATCCCATAAACGCACTAACAACACCAAAGCCCATCACTACTGTACGAAAACCTACCTGGAGGCAGGATATATTTCCAGAGGTGGTAGAAAATATACCAGGTATTGGAAACAAAAAACTGCCAGACTGAAAAAGAAAGGAGAGATACTACCCTAAGCTTTATATCGAAAAACTACCCAAGCATGGACTGGACCCATGCATACACCGACGGTTCTGTAACAGACACTACACAGAACGGAGGGGCAGGAGCATTCCTGAACCTACCAAATGGCAGAAAAATAACACTGTCATTCGCTACTGGTAAGTACACAAGCAATTTCAGAGCGGAGGCAGAGGCACTGAGGGCGGCAGTGGAAGAAATGGTGACACATAAAGAAAATGAAAGCCATATAGTCCTGCTTACAGATGCTCTGGCCGTAGTCACAGCGCTAAAAAGCCAGAAAAACACTGAGCTTAATGACTTAAGAGCAGCACTCTGTCAACTATGCCAGCAGTCCGCACCAAAAAGGGTAGTGGTACAGTGGGTCCCATCACACTGCAACATCCAAGGCAATGAGGAGGCAGACAGACTGGCAAACGAAGGTGCAAGACTACCACAAACAGATACTAGTATGACGTACGAAGAGTCAAAACGGCTTATTAAAGCCAGATACATGACCAAATGGGAAACTGAACATACCGGCTACACCAAAAACGATGCCTATTACCAGTTAAACAGAAGAGAGCAGGTCGTTGTCTTCAGACTTCGCACTGGCCAAAATAGACTGAGGTACCACCTATTCAACAAATTGAAGATAGGTGGTACCGACGAATGCCCGTGTGGTACCGAGAAAATGACCGCTGAGCATCTGCTGCAGAACTGCCCGACATACGAGGATCAGAGAGAGCAGATGTGGCCATCACCAGTGGAACCACAAGAGAAGCTCTATGGCAGTGTCGACTGCCTCAGGATGACCGCCGCTTTTTTCAAAAAAATAATGGTTACTGTCTGACGAAGAAGAAGAAGAAGATTATTAGGTATGGTGATATTCATGCCATGACACTCATGTTATGTTTAAATATGTCATGCATGGTGCTATAGGCTTGTGCGATGCCTAGGTTTGGCGACATTCATGCCATGATGCCATGTCTAAATATGCCTTAAACTTGGCAGAGAAAGTGTGTCTGTTTTGTTGATTCTCAGTGTAGTTATTTTGAAATATTCATTTGAGCATTCTTAAATACACATACATGTGAAACTACCATTGGAGAACAATAGTGTTACTTAAAGAATTGCAGGTGAACATCTGATACAAAAGTGTCTAAAATACGATAATAGAGAAAGCACATAAAGCCATCACAAGTATCAATCCTGGAAAGGCTTATTGAGACAACAATAATCTCAGGCTGATCGCTGTTTTCTTTAGTAACAACGAGTTACCACAGGCAACAGTTCAATGTGGGGTTCCTCAGGAACAAGGGCATTAAAGATCAATTTAAAGTTTAAATTTAAATCAAATAGGTATCACGTGCTATGACATCTAGGAGATGTAGAAGATACAGAAGAACACTGGCAACAGATACAAAATATG
Organism: Ariolimax columbianus; assembly: GCA_036924085.1. Lineage (NCBI taxonomy): Eukaryota > Metazoa > Mollusca > Gastropoda > Stylommatophora > Arionidae > Ariolimax > Ariolimax columbianus. Next base: position 33,107,090 of record JAVGWX010000001.1, on the reverse strand, counting down.
TTGAATCTTGTGAAGAAATTTTGGGGAAAAGTGAAGAGCGTCAACACAAAGTATGAACAACAACAGATACTATAGCAAAGATCAGTACTTTGGCACAGTCTACAGGGAAGAAGACTGCTCTAAGATACCAGAACCTTTATATATTTTCCAAAAGACATGGAAACACTGGGATTAAGATCAATCTGTATTACAGAGGAAATGGTTTTTAAAAAATTGGAGGGGTTGAAAGTGAATAAATGGTCAAGATGGTATTCATCCAAAACTGCTGATTAAAAATAGAGACCAACTAGTAAAACCATTGGCTATATTATGTTCTCAATTACTTGCAAAAACGATTGTTCCAGGGGATTGGAAAGATGTAGGAGTGATCCCCTTATTCAAAAAGAGCAAAAATCAGTTCCAGCAAATTATAGACCAGTGAGTTTAATGAGCACAGTATATAAATTAATAGATTCAATAACCAAATAAAACATTGTAATGCATTTAGACAAGTTTAATCTAATCAGAAATAGTCAGGATAGGTTTACTACAGGGAGATCGTGCTTATCAAATCTATTAGAATTCAAGAGGAGGTTACTTAAATGATAGATGGCCAGTGGATGTTATTTATCTAGATTTTTAAAGGCCTGTGATAGAGAACCTCATCAGAGATTATTTAGAAAGTTAAAATCACATGGAATAGGTGAGGAAGTTGCCAAATGGATTGAAAATTGGTTAACGGAAAGAAGACAGAGTAGGCATAAATAAGGAGTACTCTAAGTGATGTGAAGTAAAATGTGAAGTGCCACAGAGCTCGGCTTTGGGACCAATTTTTTTTCTTGATATGCATAAACGATTTGGACATTGATATCGGATCCATGATTGACAACGATGACACAAAACAATGCAGTAGTGTCTCATCTAAAGCAGAAGTGGATATATTGAGGTCGGATTTAGATAAAATTAGAGAATGGTCTGTGAGCTGATAAATGGTGTTTAATGTAGATAAATGTACAGTCATCCACATGAGTAGATCCAATATGGAACATTATTACAGAATGGGCGAGAACAACATTAGAATGATAGTAAAGGAAAGGAACCTAAGGTTATAATAGATCATACAGGTAAAGTGAGTGAGCAAGTCTAGGTAACAATGAAAAATGCAATGTTAGATATGAAGAAAGAAATATTAACCATAGGAGTAAGGGAGTCCTTATCGTAGAGCTGGAAAGCACACAAAAAATAAGGACAAAGCTGATAGTGGGATTCCAGAATTACAGTTTTGAGGAAAGACTCAGAAAAAAGGACCTACAGTGTCTAGAAAAGAAAAGAATTGAAGGTGACTTAATACAGGTTTATAAGATAATCAAAGGAAAGAATTAATTAAACTATAACAAGTTTTTCAAAATACAACCATTTACATGAACAAGAGGGCATAGCTACAAATTAATGAAAGAAAGGTCCAGATTAAATATTAAGTAAGAGAGTGGTGAATGTTTGCTATGCATTGCCACAGGAAATGGTGGAGGAAGGGCCAATTTATGCAATCAGGAATAGATTGGATGCACATAGTTTTTAGATCAAGGAAATGTAAAAGAAACTGGTTGTATGCAGACTCTGTAGTCTTTTAAACCAGTATAAAGACGTTCAGTTTAAGTTTATAAAGGTAAGAAAGAGAAAAATAAGCAAATTTAATCAAAGAAATACAAGAGACAAAGCTCAGGAAATATATACCGCTGTCAATAAAGAGATTAGGCAAAGCGTGGAAAGAGACAAGAGAAATAATTCTGATGAGTTGGCAAGAGAGGTGGGGGAAGCCACAGTAAAAGGAAATATGAAGGACCTGTATTATTTCTTCTTCTGCATTTGTCCTGAAAAGAATATTGTGCCATAGTTTACAGTGAGGCTGCAATATTTGCGCCTTTCGGCTGGAATTTTTGAATACAGGGTTTATTTCCCATTGCGACCCATATTGTCTTAGACAGGCTACACTAGTGCAGACTGTCTCCAGGTCTGCTGTTTAGATATAAAATAGGGTCTTGGTTAGCTGTGGACAAAAGCACAAAGGAATTAACAATAAAATAAAAGTATAAAAAATAAAAAGCAAGTAAACAGCTTTATTAACTCTTAAAGGCCATACGGACACTGTCAGCGTTCTTCTGGGTGTCCTCTTAATGCCAGAAAATGGCTCATAGCGTTAACAGCACATTGAACAAAATTTGTTTTGTTTTGTTTTGTCTAAATTTCAATTGACATTACATGGTAAGGGAAGTAACTAAAGTAACTATTATATTTACGTTTCAAATGTAAAAGTTGCGACGTTCTTTGTGTGGACATTCAAAGTAAGTTGGAAAACATTTGTCATCTTTCAAGTCGGTTTATCACAAAAATGTCTAGCAAACCTAGCACTTCAAGATTGTCTAGTAGGTTGTTTTTATCTATAGAAAAGGCTAGGGAGTTGTGTACTCTAGATGAATTTAGTGACGAGGATTCACATTTTTCTGATGTTGAATCGGAGTTAGACATAGAATATAATATTATCCAACCTTCTCAGCCTACTGAATCTGATGCTGAAGATGAGGGGGCTTTGTCCCATCCAGGACCTAGTGCTGCTAAAAGGCAAAAATGTTTGACTGCACCATCAACAGAAAAATGAAGATGCAATGTTTCTAAAGCAAATTTGAGAGAACATGATAGCGAATGGGTTTCAGTATCAAATTCCATCACCACCACTACTGATTGACTGTTACCCATAACTCTTTCAGATTTCTGCAAAAATGTGGTCGACCATATGGAGTGAATGGAGACCTGCATATCACTGACACATCAACTCCATTTGACTGCTACAGAAAATTATTTTCTTGTAGATATTATTCATATATGGATGTGGATTACTGTTATTCTGAAGTACACTAGACCAATCTGCATTACGTTTCAGTGGTTATTCATGGATTGGTGACGTTTCTGTGTGTGAAAAATAGTTTTTATTACAAAAAATGACAATATAAATATTAACAATTACTTGTAATATTTTATGAAATTTTACAAGACCTTCATATTCTTACTGCATATTCATTTTACTTTAATTTGATATATAACATGTTTGTCTTCCTTGTGAAATAATTAGGAAAAGTCAAGGATTATGAAGAGACTGCTTTTATTGAAAAAATAATTCTAGCAAAACTAGTAAAAAAATTATGGCCTTTAAAAGTTAAAGATAAGTAAAAACATTTGTTTAACAACACAAACAGATGAAAAAATTGGCAAAACATTTAGAGGAACATAGGCCAGCTTCACAAGTTTTCTACAAAATAGATCCTGTGCAGACCAGATAGCTACACTGTGAATAATAGTTGAACAAAGTGTAGAATGGAAAAAGCATTTGACAGTTTAAACAGGGAATCGCTTTGGAGTTGCTCAGGCACTATGGAGTGCACTATGTTAACTAACAACATATACAATATTAAGTGTAGAGTTGTACATGATGGAGGTTTCAGAGCCCTTTACAATAAGACCTGTTATGTGACAGGGATGTCCATTATCACCATTTCTAAGTCTGTTGGTTATTGACTGGATAATGAAAACCATGACTTCCACCAGCTCAAACAAGTTTCAATGGAATTTGACTAAACAGCTTGATGATCTGAACTTTGTCAATGATCTGGTTCTTCTGCCTCATGACCACAATCAAAAGCAAAATAAAATAAGTACAATTGATGAGTGGTCACAATAGTTAGAGATGAGGATATAGAAGAAAAACACAAAGATGAGATTGTGTTATGTGACACACTACTACCCACAAGATTTGGAATCATTCTTGAATCTAAGTAGCAATATATATGTAACGTGGGAGGTACAGATGCAGATGTCAAATTGAAAATACAAAAGATGAGAAGAGCTTTCGCTGCACTGTGGAACTTATAGAAGTCTAAAGAAATTAAGTCTACCACAAATATATAAATCTTTAACTTCAATGTAAAGTCCATCCTGCTGTATGGCTCTGTAACAAGTTTAACAATGAAAACTAAAATGAGAAAGGTTCATCAATGGATGCCTTTGTCGAATAGAAGGATTGAAATGTATGATCAAATTCCTAATGTGGAACTGTGGATAGGACCGGAGAGATATCAGTGGCCCTTGACATGAAGAGATGGTGTTGGCACTGAATAGGACACACATTAAGGAGACTGGCATATAGCATTACAACACAGTGTGTGTTCTAGAATCCCCAAGATAAGAGAAGTAGAGGTACACCAAAACACACATGAAAAAGAGAGGTCATGACAAACATAAAGAAAACATGGAAGAAATGGAATGGGTTAGAAAAGATGGCACAGAACATGAGGACTTGGTATAATCTGTTGAAGACCTATGCACCAAAAAGGAGCTGAATAGTTTTGATTAGTTATATTGAATGATTGATTTTCATGCTGATTTCTGATAGTGCATCATGAAGACCAGGATGAAGAGTTCAACATATTCTAACATTTAAAAAACAAGAAAAATACTTATTGCTAGAAAAACAATATTTTGCAAATAAAGAAAAGCATACATGTGTGTTTGGTGGTGGTAGTGGGTAATGGTAGGGAAATAGGGAGAAGAGAACTTTCTAATTTACCGACATTCATATCAAGCCCTGTTGGTTTTATGGAATTATATGGTATAAAAAACAAATAAAACAACACAATGTACACAAAGTATACAATAACTGTACAAAATGTAAGTTCATGTACAAATGGGTCCATAATGTATTAACATAAACAAAAACAATATACACAGTAAAACAGTTTAAAAAAAACCATTATTAAGTCCACGTCGTATAGGAGACAGTGCAGCTACACTAAAAAATACCTACATTACATGCGTGCTTTACAAATAACATAGCAATGGTTTGTATACAGCCATAAAATGACTCATGCTAATTATATATACATTTCCATATAGAAATAATCTGCTCTAAATCATTTAAATATTGATGACAGAGTTCAGTGAGTTGGTTCAATAACAAACCAAATAACAGAAATTAACTTCTTGACAAGATGAACAACACAAATAAATCACATGAAGAGCTTGGTCAAACATAACATTCCAAAATACGAGGCGTGTTCAAATGAAACTGGACCGAACTGCACCAAGTGAACAATGTACGATGTACATGATGATATCACTTCTGGTGTATACAGCACATACCAACCGTCGAGTTTGCAAAATTTCATTATCTTCTGACTTATAGTTTCCTCAGAAGACCGTTGAAAAATGGAGAGTGTGATATGGAATCCACCCAGATTTGATCAGCATGCGGTGATTCGTTTCTAACAGCTGAAGGATGTTGACCAGTTGATATTCATTGCAGAATGCAGGCAGTGTATGGTGACAAAAGTGTGTCAAAGACAACAGTGAAGAACTGGACAATGATGTTTAAAGAAGGACGTGAGTTAACGATACATCTCCCAAGACCAGGTCAGGCGCATATTGTTGCGTCAAAAGATGCCATCGTCAAAATTAATGCAGCAATTCGGGTGGACCATCGCCGAAGCTTACGTTCGCTAGCAGAGGAATTCGCTGTGTGGCTAGGGACAGTTCAAATGGTGGTTAGCAAGAAACTGAAAAGTATCGGAAGGTGTGTTCATAATGGGTACCTCGGTTGCTAACCTTCTTCTTTCTTCTTCTTCTTCATCGTACGCAATCAGACAGTAACCATTATTTTTTCGAAAAAGGCAGCGGTCATCCTGAGGCTGTCGACACTGCCATAGAGCTTATCTAGTGTTGCCACTGGTGATGGCCACATCTGCTCTCTCTGATCCTCGTATGTCGGGCAGTTTTGCAGCAAATGCTCAGCGGTCATTTTCCCGGTACCACATGGGCATTCGTCGGTGCCACCTATCTTCAATTTGTTGAATAGGTGGTACCTCAGTCTATTGTGGCCAGTGCGAAGTCTGAAGACCACGACCTGCTCTCTTCTGTTCAACTGGTAATATGCATCGTTTTTGGTGTAGCCAGTATGTTCGGTTTCCCATTTGCTCATGTATCTAGCTCTAATAAGCCGTTTTGACTCTTCGTATGTCATACTAGTATCTGCCTGTGGTAGTTTTGCACCTTCTTTTGCCAGTCTGTCTGCCTCCTCGTTGCCTTGGATGTTGCAGTGAGGTGGAACCCACTGCATTACTACCCTTTTTGGTGCGGACTGCTGGCATAGTTGACAAAGTACTGCTCTTAAATCATTAAGTTCAGTATTTTTCTGGCTTTTTAGTGCTGTGACTACGGCCAGAGCATCTGTAAGCAGGACTATGTGGCTTTCATTCCTTTTACCTGTCACCATTTCTTCCACTGCCCTCAGTGCCTCTGCCTCCGCTCTGAAATTGCTTGTGTATTTTCCAGTAGCGAATGACAGTGTTATTTTTCTGCCATTTGGTAGGTTCAGAAATGCTCCTGCCCCTCCGTTCTGTGTTGTATTTGTTACGGAACCGTTGGTGTATGCATGGGTCCGGTCCATGCTTGGGTAGTTTTCCGTTATGTAACTCAGGGTAGTATCTCTTCTTTCTTTTTCAGACTGGCAGTTTTTGTTTCCAATACCTAGTATATTGTCTACCACCTCTGGAAATATATGCTGCCTCCAGGTAGGTTTCCGTACAGTAGGGATGGGCTTTGGTGTTAGTGCGTTCATGGGGTTTTCGTGCATCTTTGCTTTGGCTATTTCTGCAAAGTTTCTCCGCTTTAGTTTCCCATTTCCGAAATTGTTTAGTCTCTGGTGCATTGGATGGTCAGTCAGTCTTCTGAGTTTCTCTGATTGCAGCTGGGCTCTGCAGTCTCTTCTGTCGGTCATGGATTGCAGTTTTGTAATCTTTTCGAGTTCTACAATTGGCGTTGACTTCATGCCTCCTGTTATAACTCTCATGGCTTGGTTTTGGAGTTTGCTCATTTTATCGAAGTTCGCCTTTGCTGCTGTTGTCCATGCCGCAATGCCATACTCGAGAACTGGTCTCATTCTTCCAGTGTACAGTTTCTTTAGTATACTTTCATCTGCTTCCCAGCTTGTGCCAGCAAGTTTCCTCATGATTGCCATTCTTTCTCTGGCTCTCATTTGGTTTCTCTCGATCTTACTTTTTCATGTCATGCGCCGATTAAATGTGACTCCCAGGTAGTTTGGGTTGTCGTTTGGTTGCAGGTATTTGCCATTTAGACTTAATTTGGTGTTTTTGGGTTTGATTGATAGCGAGAATATTGTACATGTAGTTTTTTCCTCGTTTATTTTGACCAGCCATGAGTTCGCCCACTCTTCCAGCGATGTTAGGGCCTGCTGCATCCGATTTCTTGCTATGGTGAGATTTTTTTCAGAGGTCTACATAGCCAGATCGTCTGCAAACATTGAGCTATGGACTCTTCTTGGTATATTCTCTGTAATGTCATTTATATACACCAGGAAGAGTGTGGGTGACAGTACTCCCCCTTGGGGTACTCCCTGCTCAAGTGTCACCTTTTTGCTCATCTGCCCTTGTACTTGAACTCTGGCCGTTCTGTTTTTGGTTGCTGACCAACCACCATAAGAAAGAACACATGGAATGGCATTTGAACCACTTGCTGCAATACGAAGAGGAGGGTGATTTGTTTCATTTGCGCATAGTGGCAGGTGCTGAATCGTGGTGCCGCCACTTGGAGCCGAGCAGCAAAACTGCTAGCATGCAATGGAAACATCCCGGATCACCAAAACAAAACAAAAAATTAAAGTCACATATTTCCGCTGGTAAGGTTATGCTGACAGCGTTTTTTGACCATGAGGGACTTTTGTTGGTAGACTTTAAAGAGCCTGGTGTGAACATTAATGCCATCCGTTACAATGACACACTAGACAAGCTGCATAAAGCAATCAAGAATAAACGACCTGGCATGCTTTGTCGTATTGTGATTCTGTTGCTTGATAATGCGCATCCACATGTCGCGAACATTGTTCAGAAAGCGTTAGCACAGAAAAGGTGGGAAGTACTGGCACACCTATCCTATTACCCCAATATGTCTCCTTGGCACTTCCATTTGTTCAGACCTTTAAAAAAATTTATGAAGGGACAAAGATTTGACTCCGATGCAGACGTCATGGCCTCAGTGACCAAGTGGTTCAAAGAGCAACCAAAGTCATTTTCTTTTCCGGACGGCATTCACTGTCTACCCAAGTAGTGGAATGTGTGTCTGAATGCTTTTGGCAACCTTTTCTAACAAACCCTGTGGTATGTTTGCTTCATAACAATTGCTACATTTAATTCTGTCACACCAGATGATGTAACTTACATATGTTTGTAGCTATTGGGTTTGGTTTCATTTGAACATGCCTCGTACATACAATCTTCGCAACCTGAATATGATCATGAATAATCCAGTCCAGTTATGTTCATAACAGCTTATTTTATCTATCAAAAGTGATATACTAAATGTTATTATCAAATTGGTTTACAAGGACAGCACAATCTGTTTTACAAATATACAAGGTGTTCACAGTTACTTAATAATTGTTTTGTTATAGATAACAATACCTAGCTTAAAATAACCCATAGAAATTATTAGTATTTTTGTATAATTCTCACGCTTAAATCCTGATACATGTGACTCAAGTGTATATTTTTATTTTCTTAGATAAATCAGTGAAAGTAGACGGCTTGAACTTTGTCAATTCTAAGATAACCAAATATGCTTAGAATCATAATTTGAAGAAATGTATTTTCTGTTTTCATAGTTCTTTAACAAATAGTGGTAGTATTTAACATCTGATGTAATCATACTCTTTGAAATAAATGTTGAATTACCAAAAGTGGCGTACTTTTGTAGATTCATGCAATTTAGAGATCAATAACTTATATGACAAAATAATGCAGGGCTAGAAATAGAGGATTAAATTGAAGAGACCACAAAATTGGGATGAATAAAACTGTCTCAGTGAATGCTGCCATATGAGCAGCACAAACAGTGATTGGAGAGCCAGAAGCATTTTCTGATGGGAGACATACTTGTTTATTTCTTAGGATTCTTTTAGAAGTTTTAAAAATTATTACAGTCCATAAGCTTTTTTGAATTTGTCTGATAATGGTGTGTCACGCTGAAATGTTTATTTTCTATTTCTTGTGCATTTATAAAACAGACATAAAAAGTAATTTTTTTTTATCAGAGATCTCAATTAATGCTGAACCAGCTATTTCTGTAAGTAAAGTAAATGTGGTTCCATAGCAAATACTGCTGTCGGGGATGAAGTGTTATGGGGGGGGGGGGGGGGGGGCACTTCATTGTATGAGGCTACAGCTTCTTTATGAGGTGGTAGTTGAACCTGGTACCTTTGCTGTAAAAAGCCTGAGCTCTATTACTTCTGTTTGTAACTTAACACTCTAGTAAACTTTTTAAAATAATAAAAACTGGTGATATTATTGATTTAATTTCAAATGTGCTGAGACAAGAATTAGATGCCATGCCAACTCTTATCATAAATAATTACAAACTGGCAGCTGTACAATTCACCAATTGACATACCTGGGATCCCTCATCAACTACAAGCTCTCTCTAGATCCAGAAATAGACAGTCGCTGCTGCTACATTTGCATGAGTCACATCAAGTGTTTGAGAAAACCAGAAACTGACAATTAAAACCAAAGCCATGGTGTACAATGCATCTGTCTTCAGCATGCTCCTATAAGGTAGCAAGACCTGGGCAGCTTATACCAAACAAGAACACACACCTTTCATCTACGGTGACTATGATCTATTCTTGGAACGATTTGGAGGGACAGAGTAATAAATTCAGTGGTGCACTCTCGCAACGGGCTCCCAAACATGTACACTCTCCTTAGGCAGTGAAAACTACGAAGGATTGATCATGTTCGCTGCTCAGAAAATGGTTGCATTCCCAAACATATCCTCAATGCACAGTAGGTGGATGGCAAGAGAACAGTAGGCTGTTCACAGTTGAGGTTCAAAGATGTGTGTAAGCGTGATTTTAAGGTGCTGGACATGAATCTGACATCCTGGGAAGATAAAGCTGCAGACCAATCCAAGTGGAGATGTCCCTTGAAGGGCCACCTCCGGCTTGGGAAGAGAAGCTCTTGCAACACAGAGAAGTGAAAAGACACTGTCACAAGGAGATAGAGAACAACATAAAGCTAAGTATATTTTTTGTTTACCACTCCAAGTCATATCATCCTATTGTCAGTCATGACTGAAAGGGGCTATTACTATTGATTTCAACAAATATCTTTTTCCTGACCATTGTTAGTAATTAGAAGAAAAAGTGACAAAGCACAAGAACGTATATCTGGTCCCTAAAAAAATCAAAACAAAAACTAAATTTTAAATACTTAATATTTCTTTGAACTATGTTGGTTGAACTACAAAACTCATACTACATACATCATGCTTTTATTGTCATGTTATAATAACCTGTTTTGTGAGCTAATGTTTGATGTGATATCACAGAAGAAGACTTAAATTAGTAGGAGCTGAACCAAGAATTATAGCAAGTTAATAAATTAATGAAAATACTATATTTCATATTTTTGAAAATTCAGGTCATTCATAATCAACTACCATAGCCCACAAGACTCAAAGATGTTAAGAAATTAATACTATTCGAGTGAGGTTAGCCAGTAAAAAGTAATTTGGTTAGGTTATGCATGCAGACAACTGAAATAACAATTAAACCAGATGTTATCTGGATCGAACATTTGTGGTTGAACATAAGTTTAAACAATATATAACCTTTAACCATCATGTCTGAAAGCACTACCTTTCATTATTGAACACCTTTGATAAATCTCTTATGCTGTACATTGTCTCAAACCTGACTAACACTTGGTTATGAGGCAACTTGTCACATATCTAGATAAAATAACATTCATTTATAAATAAAACGATGTATGTCATATAGGGCATTCTGAGTAATGAATACAGTTCATGTTCGCATCCACATTGTACTGAGTTCATACAACAGACTCATCAAAGCTAACTCACTGAGAAATTCTGAAACACAATAGTCAGACAGGAATAAGAAAATACAATATACTATGACTCATATAGCTGCAGATCTAACTTGACAACCACTTCCCCTGTTTCCACCTCATGAAGTATAAGTCTCTTTGTGATTGGTCCTCGTCTCTCACCACTCTCATCAAGCACATCTTTTATCCTAACCTCTGTGCGGCCGAGGAAGTCTGAAAATAGAGACACAGGCATTCAACAATTCAAGCGTAAAAAACAACTCTCCTTTGACTTTGCAACCGTGTCTAAGAGAAACTATGCTACAAATGATTTATTTACACTTCACAACCATGAAAACTGGTGTAGAGTTTTAGAGGTCTCATGCTTGTAATGAGTTGGGCACTGGCAAATGGAAAGCTGGTGTTGTGGCTAATCTCTCAACCTGACTGATGTAACACATGTATTGTCAGCAGACAGCCAATTCATCTGTTGGAAATAGCTGGGGCTGAAGGGTTCTGTTCTACACAGTGTGTGCTATTCCTCCCTGAGTGAACGATCGACAAGTTGGTCCATGCGTCCACTACGTGTCTCCCTGACAGCTAACTGGTTGATTATGCAACAAAGACGGCTCCATAACTGGCTGCAGGTCTACATTGCTCTACTGTTTTGGTTCATTATGGATGCCCCCAGACCACGGATTTGCCTGGAATTCACACGAGTCGACGACTTACACTTGTATTCACGGAAACGTGGTGTTGTTTTCCATTTGGACTAGTTAATTCATTCGTTTTTTGTGATTTCTTCCATCCGATTATCCTGGTCTGGACATCTGAGATCAGCTATATGAATGGCACTATGCTTAAACCTGTGTTGTATTTCACGGCCTAGTTCACACGGCGGAACTTCTTCACGAAATTGGTGTGTGAGAAATTTTGACACTACCATAATGAACTGAACACAGCAGGGGAGAGATGCCAGACTCACTCACAGGCCGAGTGATCGACCTCTTGTGGTTATGGAAAGGGCATGACACACAATGTTAGATGTTATCCCCCCCCTCCGCTGCCTTGTGAGATACCTGTTTATGAGAAAGGCTTCGGGAGTAAACCCTGAGGAAAAATCTGCATCCTATGCTATCTCCAGTCGTCTCGATAAATATCTTGCCACTGGTCAAAGGTAGCTCAAGACCAGAGAGTGAGGTTGACAAAAGGTGCAGTTTCTTCCTCACTTTAATTCAAATCACTGCACAGGTAACCCATCTCAGCGGACACAGCAAGAGAAAAGACTGCCCACACGGCTGAACAGATAGAGTGGTCTTCATCACTTGTGACGGACGAACATCATTCAACTGGTTGATCTTGCCAGTAGTCATATGCTGGTCTCGGGATCAAGATGCTGAGCAGCACATGAGCTGCAGTGGTTAGCGACCCATAGCTGACTGTTAGTGTCAGGGCCAGCGAACCACAGCTGCCAAGACCCTTCTACACCTCCACGCGGTGATCCTGGATAACAGGCTGCAGCAGGGCAGACTGGCTAAGGAGAAGGGATCGAAGAGGGAATGCTAACCCGGTACTCAAAAAATGCTTGCTGAAGTCGGATGTGTTGGACCGAAAGGTGCAAATATCGCAGCCAAGCTGTAAAATATGACACAACGCATTCCGTTCTCTGGACTACATTCTGCTACTTAAGCCCTTTCAGGGTTTGGTAGTGGGAGATTGAGAATGAACGACGAAGAAGAAGAAGATATGCTGGTCTCAAATATTAAGCCATACATGTAAGTGCACACTGCCTCATGGTGAAACCATGAATGGCACATTAAACCAATTGATGTTCCTTATATAACATGATCTTACTAGGAACAATTTGGTAATTTTAGAGTAATACATGCTTATCTGGGCTTCTCAAAGTTGTAAGCTCAACACACTCAGCATTGCATAACACGGATGTATATGCTTGCTCTCCATGTGGTCAGGAAAGAACCAGAAATCTTTTTGGTTAAAGCGCAGGGTGGGAAGGAAAGGAAAGCCTACAAAAAAGGCGAGTCAATCAAATGAACCTACAAAAAGGTTAACCAATCAAATGAACCTACAAAAAGGTGAACAAATCGAATGAACCTACAAAAAAGGTGAATCAATCAAATGAACCTACAAAAAGGCACGCTGTAAAAGATGGCTAAAAAAAGCCAGTGCGTTGGGGTTTTAAACTGAAATCATGTAAAAGAAACTGCTACAGAAACTACCCCTGCAAGAATATAGAAATGCTTTGATGCAGGCTTGCTACAAGGAAGATAACTTCAGTGGTAACTTTGTGCTTCTTTTGGGAAGGGGAAAAAGATGGACAAGGTGGCAGGGATTACATTGTACATAGTCCCTTTCTGATGGCATTTAAATGTAATATATAAATATTGAGAGCATGGCAGAAAACAAAGTGCTGAATTTTATAAACATAACATTTAATCATTTATTTTAACAAAATGTCATTGATTGCCAGATTTTTATATAGTGTGAACAGTAATAACAGCTAGAGCTTCTGTCTCGCTCACTTTCAGGTTGTAAAGCAGCAGTAAAGAGACAGTTTATGTGGATCTCTTGACCCCATTGGATCAGGGACAGCTAACAACTTCATTGTGTAAAATAATAAGAAACCTCCACTGTACAGGTAATATTAAGAATTTTAGAGCAGGCTTCCTGTAAAGAGGCAGGCCAGTAGTAATGGTGGTCTAAGCTACTTATTGTGTAAATATGGGACACGATGAAGAAAAGGAAGTGATTTAAAATAAAAATGAGAACAGTACTGAGTAAACATAAAATAAAAGGTAACGATAATGGTGATTGTGAAAGGAGTATGATTTACCATTACAAACATTTTGTTTAAATTAACACATGGCTTGCCATTAGGAAAGCAGAATTACCATTAGGGGAATAAAGGTCTCTGTCATATACTGTAAAACAAAGAGTGTCTCTGTCCACATCCCGAATGAGAAACTGCATGGATGCATTCCAACGTGGGTTCAGAGTGCCTGGAATCACTTTGGTCCGATGTTCCTGTGAGCCCATGCTCACTTCACAGTAAGGATCACTTTTTCCTGTTTCATATAACAAGAAAATGTATGTCACTTTACAATTTAAACAAGTACATTTACTTTTATTCTATAATTTTAACAAGAAAACACATTTATGCAGACACATAACGAAAAAAAATAACTTCTTCTTTTTGTTCATTCTCAATCTCCTGAACAGGGTTTTGCAAGTAGCGGGATGTAGTCCGGAAAACGGAAAGCATTGTGTTGCTAGTTTAAAGCTTGACTTTTGATATTTGCACCTTTAGGTCAGACAAACAAGGAATATGTAAAACTCGACCCATTCACAGTCTGTAGGAACGAAATACCAGAACTAAGAGATGTAGATTATATAGTCCTCTCAAAGAGATCTGTGAGGCCTGGAACAGATGATCATATTAGTTAAATAACACAATTAAAAACAAAATCTATACCCAAACATCAGCAAGACTAAGATAATGAGCACTGAGAAGGCAAAAACCAGACCTAAAGTTATCATGGAGAAGTTAAGAGCGTCACAAGTTTTGAATATCCCAGCTCAATTAAAAGCAATAATGGAGATTGGCACAAAGAAGCATAAAGAAGATTGGCCATGGCAATACAGAGGTTAACTCAAATTAAAACTTATGGCAGAACACTTACAACATAAAAAAAATAAATATTCTGAGAACTTGCAACTTCCCAGAGGCAATGTATGGATGTGAGACATGGACAACCATACAAACACTAAGGAAGAAGATTGAATTCTTCAAGCTAAAATGCTACAGGAAAGTGCTAAAAATATCATGCATAGCGAAAAAGAAAAAAACTGAAATCCCAAAGAAGCTGCATATAGTAAAAAATACATAAATGTCACAGTGGTCTACAAGAAACGATGCTGGATGATATGATTCCTGGCATGCAAAGCAGAGACAGACTGAGAAGAAGATGGACACAAGACATTAGAGAGGTTCTGAGAATGACAGTGAGAGAGATGGGAGAGCTGGCCAATGATTGAAAGTCTAACAGACCAGCTGTTATCTTCTTCTTCTTCTTCGTTCATCCTCAGATCAAGGTTCCGGTTTCTCTTACAACGGACACCGTTGTTTGTAAGGCTGTTTCATCTCCATACAGCTTTTGTCTCATATCTGTCTCACGAGGCCAGTATTGTTCTCTCTTTTCCTGCGTGAGCGTGCAGCTTTGTAGGATGTGTTCCACGGTCATGATATGCTCCCCACATGGGCACCTGTCATCTGTCCCAATCCTCATTTTTTGGTAAAGATGACCCATGAGTCTGTTATGCCCAGTTCTCAGTCTGAAGATGATGACTTGCTCTTCTCTAGTTAAGTTATAGTAGCTGTCTTCTTTTCAGAAGTCGGTGTGTTAATCAGCCCATTTTACCCTGAAGTTGGTTTTAATTATGGTCTTGGCCTCATTATATGTGATACTCGGATCTGTTTGTGGGGATGCTCCTCCACTCTTTGCTAGTTTGTCTGCAGGATGGGATGGGATCCACTGTATGACCAATCTTGGGTGTTCTGCTGAGAGCTGTGTCAGTGAGAACATACATTGCTCAAGATCTTCATCTTTGTGCTGTTTTAGCGCTGCTAATACTGACAGTCAGTCAGGAATACTATGTTTTCTTGGTGGATATCTTTATCTTGGATTACAAGTTCAGCTGCGGCCTTCAGTACCTCTGCTTCTGCACAGAAATTATTGGAATATGTTCCTGTTGTTAATACTCAAGTTTTTTCTTCTCCATTCCTCAGTCTGTAATAGACCCCTCCACCTCCATTGGATGTGGCTTTGTTAGATGAGCCATGTGTGCCCATGTTTCTGGTGGGTATACTCTCCTAAGATATTCTTCTGTGATAAATTTCCTTTCTGAATCTGTCTGAGTTCCCTTTTTCCCTATTCCCTCTATGGTTTCTACCATCTCAGGGGACTTGGCTTTTTTCCATGATGGGATTTTGGATGTTTGTTTTAGATCTCTAACCACTGCCTAGACCAGCGATGTTCTGCAAAGGGCCTGCTACGTGACGAGCTAATTTACTATGTTTTACAATTTTAAACTAGAAACACATTTACTCTATTATACATTATTTTAAATGTATAAATAAACAAATTCTTTAGAAAAACTTTACGTTATAGTACATTAAAGTAAAAAGATTTAGTTATGTCAAAAGTATAGGTCAGGCTTCTCGTGAAAGATCACAATTTGTTTAACTTTTAAAAGAATCAACATGAATTTTATTCTAACCAAATAATAAACAAATAAAATTTTTTTTATAAGTCTGTGATTCAATTTACATGCACAATAACAAAAATAAATTATGTAGGCTGTTTTCTGAGCATCTCATCACCATTTTAAGCAGATCTGCAGACCTTTGAAAAATAATAACTCCTAAATTCCATGCAGCTTCATTGTGTAACTCTATGGATGTTCTACAAAAAGAGCAATAAATAGCAGTGCTGAGGTAAATATTTCATCAACAGATAGTCAACACAAAATTCATTTTCACTATGAGGTCTTAAAATGTGGAGACGCTGAAACACATTATACATTATTTATGAAAAAGTATGCAGACTGTCAAATTACTTGCCAACACACGGAAAACATTTTTGAAAAAAAGAACAAGCTTGTACATTACAAAAGCCTACAAGTCCTGGATTAATGCTAGATTGATCATTTAAAGTAAGGTAACTCTCACAGATAAAGATGTGGTGTTAGAAGGCCTATGCTCTCCAGTGTAACATATTCAGACACAACTAAGAGAGATCTTTCTGTATTTGGCTCGCCAGATTGTTGCTACTGCTTGTTTTGCTAATTACTTTCTTTTTTATTGTCTAGATGTTTTCTGTGTTTTTAAGTGCTGGTGATTTAGGTGGTAGAGAATATTTGTAGCTATTTATGTCTATGATTTGCAGATTATGGTCTCACAACAGTCCTTAATACCTAAGTGCTCGAAAGACTAGTTCAATGTAAGAATTATATTTTCTTATGTAATCTGTTAAAAGTTTATAGCAACTGCAATCAATCAATCAATCTAAACCTTACAGCTCCCTATGGAGCACATGTCTTCAACAAATACATGCAATGTACTTCTGTTCTGGGCGATCCATTAGAGCTATGTCTAAGTATTCCCTATTTCTTTTATTTATGTGTGTCTCGAGCTCTCTTCTTTATGTATTTTGGTCTGTCTCTACTTCTCTTGTTTTGGGGATTTAACCAGAACAAAGATTGTCTTGTAACACTATCAACTGGTTTCCATAGCATTAAAGTAATTTCATAGCACAAGAAGCAGTAAGATAACGACCAGCAAACTGAAATGTCTTTTATTTGTGCCACACTGAATCAAAAAGTGGTGACTTACCATTTACATCTGAGGCTTTGAGGTGACTAGCCTCTTGTATCACAACAAGTATTCGACCAACACTAGGTCGCCTCACTAACAGAAGGAAACAAACAACAAAATTCATGCTTGAAACAAAAGCAACTGAAGAGTGCATGTAAGCAAAATTATAGTGGTGATGAGCTTCATGCAACATCAAAACAAAGAAACAACAAACTAAAGCATGAGAGGAGATACGGATGTACATTTGTTTTCAACATAGAGATGATGTGTTATCATCATCACTTATGCTCGTTGCTCCTTTCAGGGCATAAGCCATTGACAACCCTCCTCCAACTAGTTTGGATGACATATCAATTCAACAAATAAGTTCATAAACCTGTTTTACGATTTAGCCAAATGTTTTTGGCCTGATGAAGTGAAAAAAACAACACCTTGCAATGAATTGTTATTTCATATGTTGCCTTGATTACTATTCGTTTTTTTAAATTATCATTTTTGGTTGTGTAATAGTAGACCATAAGATAAAATTATCTTAACTTTAATTTCTTTTTGCAGAGCTTACAGAAATATAATTGTAATTAATTAGCAATTATTAAAATATAATGTATTACACCCAGAAAATCATTGAATAGAAAATTGTATTTCGTCATCTATTCAATCTAACCAGTGAGAAGAAAATGTGAGAGAAAAAAGTAAGAGAAGTGGAGAGACTGTTATTCGGTATATGTTCTTCACAGATGATGCTTCCCTGATTGGCCACACCAAAGCCGAATTACAGATCCTCATTAATAGGTTGGCAAACCCCTATGATCCATTTGGACTCACAATCAGCGTGCAAAAGACAAAATTAATGGCTCATGGTGCAGATCCTCCAGACATAGTATTAAATGATAAAAATCTAGAGGTAGTAAATCACTTCAACTACCTCGGATCTATCATCACCGACAACTTTTTACTGGACGCGGAGCTGCAGAAACGATTAGGAATGGCCTCATCAGCACTTGCCAGGCTCTCACAGAGAGTGGAATAACAACAAGCTGACTATCTCCACAAAGGTTGCTGTGTACAGATCGTGTGTGATTAGTACCCTGCTCTATGGCAGCGAAACATGGACTCTGTATGCTTAATACGAAAAAAGGCTAAATGCTTTTCATATGCGCTGCCTGAGACGCATACTTGGAATTTCATGGAGTGACAGAGTGACTAACAGCGAAGTGTTGGACCGTGCAAATATTGTCAGCTTAGTTAAAATTCCCCGCCAGCACCGCTGTCGGTGGCTTGATCATATGTGCAGAATGGAGGATGGTCGAATACCAAACGATATCATTTACGGAGAGCTGATCACAGGCAAGCATAAAAAAGGTAGACCCTTCCTCCGCTTCAAAGATGTTTGCAAGCGTGACCTGATGGCGTTGGATATGAATACCTGCAACTGGGAGGAGCTTGAGAAGACAGACCCGGCTCGAGGCAGGCTTTGTGTGTTGGTCTGCTGGCAGGGGAAGGCAGGATGCATCAAGATGCAGACTACAAATCTTTTGCGGTGAAAGCTAGGGCAACATCTGACTGTCCCCTCTCTAGCGAGGAGTCCATGGTCTCTCGAGACTGACAGGATGCCAATCAAACCAATCAATGTATTACACCAAGTGTGTTCCTACAGTATAAGGGGGGGGGGGGGGGGGAAAATAAAGCTGCAGTTTTACAATCCTGTCACATGATAGGCCAAAGTACTGTTTCCTTGAGGTCATGGCAGAACAGTTGCTGATCATAGCAACCGAGATGCTCTATCTTTTTGTGTACTCTACAAAGTAAGTAAGGTAAAGTAAAGTAACCCATAGCATTACTGCCGTAGGGGTGTGAGGTGTTAGCGTTCTCACATTTCAAAGGCTCGGCTATATGAGAGCCGTAGCCATAGCCTCTCCCTCGCCGTTTTTACTTCCCGGACTGAACCGGTACCCATTTAAGGCTGGGTCGACCCGGGAGCCATTGCGGTCTGAAAAAAACATTACCGCCTCAACTGGGGAATGAACCCAGGACCACTCAGATGCGAAGCCAGCGCGCTAACCACTGCGCTACATGGCTACTACAAAGGACTATTGAAAATCATTGAAAATGTTTGGTTTGTCTTGAGTTATATTCTGGATATGATTCAACCTTTAAATAGAGACTCTGGACACATGCTTCTGATGTGTAGGAAGCGTGTTATTACCAGTTGCTGTGTATTTCGTAATCTAAAGAAAAGACGAATTGATGCGGTTGTCATTATTTTCCTGTGACATTAGATATTAACAAAACGATTGTGTGGATTTGATAATTGTTTAAAGTAACGCTGTTTATTGCAATAAAAAGTGCATGAATTTCTTCTACATATACAAAGTGACAAGCAGGATGCACTTGAAATACTCTGAAACCAAACAAGACTTTAAAAACCAACAATAATGATGCTGAACCAAAGACTGAGCCTATATTGAAAGTGGGAGTCATTTTTACTTTAGGCTGTGTTGGGAAATTATTGACAGTCTAGTAAAATAAATAAAACAGCAATGAATTCACATCCTTTTCCATTCAAGCATTTTCCCAACTCCTAACACACCAGAATATTAACAACTACAGATAATTCTTTCCTGGTGAACTCTTAAATATATTCAGAATGGCTTATGGAACCCCATTTGATTACACCATCCTAAAAGTGTACTAAGTTATGTAATGTTTAAAAAAAAATTAAATGTTTTAGAAAGAAGTGTACAAAACAAGTGAACTTATTTTTAACTATTCCAAGTACTACATGCTCTTTGAGCGCTAATTTTTCTGTTTTGTAGCAGATACATAGCTTTTCTATTTCTATAGA
Organism: Ariolimax columbianus; assembly: GCA_036924085.1. Taxonomy (NCBI): domain Eukaryota; kingdom Metazoa; phylum Mollusca; class Gastropoda; order Stylommatophora; family Arionidae; genus Ariolimax; species Ariolimax columbianus. The sequence goes on along the minus strand of JAVGWX010000001.1, from coordinate 33,086,926 downwards.
AATTGCAATACTTTACTTTTGTACCAACTATGGGTGTCAGAAAGGGGTTTTACTGTTTAGTAAGTGTTTATAATTGCTGCATTTATTGCTTTTAATAATGTATATAATTGTGTTATTTTTATGATATTTCATTATATTACAATCATGTATGATTGTTTGATGTATTATTATACTACGTATGAGTCAGTGATCTCGTGCCCACTACCTTGTGGGTCATCTGTTTATGGGAAAAGCTTCGGGAGTAAACCCTGAGGAAAATCTGCATTCCGTGCTACCTCCAGTCGTTCTGACTGCATTTTGCCACTGGATTAAGGTAGCAAGAGGTGAGAGAGTCGTGTTGAAGTGCACATTTTTTCCAATTTAATCAATTCAAGCAAAAGTTACAGCATCAGACAAAAATCTGTGAGAACATGAAGGGTTTTATCTTTGGTTCTTGGAATGTTCTTACCCTACTGCACATTGTGCAAAGGCTGACCTGGAATGGTCATGCTAGGTTTCGTCGTGTGATCCCGCTTGGTCTGAGAGCTTGCTGTGCTTCCCAAAGGCATCAATAATAGGCTTATGTCTCTTCGGCTCTCATTGGGTAGGGCGATGTGCTATGTTGATCAGTGCATATGCCCTGACAATGACCAACCCTGAGGTGGCAAAGGAATAATTCTATGAGAACCTCCACACCCTCATTCTGTCTGTCTCCCAGTTCGATAAGCTTGTAATCCTTGGAGATTGCAACGCTAGAGTTGGCTCTGACCCTCTTTCATGGGGGGAAGTACTTGGGGCAAACGGCATAGGAAAGTGCAACAGTAATGGCCAACTATCATTGAGCCTGTGTGTCTTTCATGATCTCTCCATTACTAATACCATGTTTCGTTTACCCATCCCCAAAAAAAGACATCGTGGATGCACTCTCGTTCTAAGCAGTGGCGTCTCATGGACTATTTTATCACTTGACAGGACGTGCGTATGTCTAAGGCCACGTATGGCGCTGAGTGCTGAACAGACAACAGAGTTATTGTCTCAAAGCCTACCATTTGTGTGGAGTCAATGCATTGTCATCAGTGAATAGGTTCAACATCTCCAAGCTACAAAACAAGACACACGCACAGACCTTTGCCAGGGACCAGAACAGTCTGATGAGAGAGCACCCGCCACTGAGCACTGTGAACGAAAGATGAGCCTTTCTCAGAGATGCAATCGATCTTTCTGCAAATGAGTGCTTGAGTCGTATGACACGTAGGAGAAATGACTGGTTCGACAAAAATGATGCAGCTATCAAGATTATGATGGATAAAACGCACCACCTGTTCAGAGTGCTCAAAACCTAACCCTCTTCGTTATCCAAAAAGACTGCATTCAACAACATATGTACGGTTGTGCAATGCAGGCTCAGGTCCATGTAGGATGCCTTTCTTCATGACAAGATTGAGAATCATAGAGATCAAAAGTATAATAGTTTTATTGTGCCCTGAAGGCTGTCTACGGCCTTTCATTTTATCACTCATCTCCTGTTCTTAGTGCTGACGGTACGGTGCTATTGACCAACAAGGTTCAGGTTAAAAGCCGGGCAGATCATTTTGATGCCATAGCTATACTTATTATGCCTCAGGCTACTGTTAACCAGGGGCTTGACCTCGAGCCTACTAAAGTAAAGGTCAGAAAGGATATCAGCTTGTTGTCGTCCAGAGACAAGGTCATCAGGTCTGAGTCCATCCCTGCAGAGATTTACCAAGCAGGGGTCCAGTGCCCGTTTAAAAACTTCTTCAGTTTGGCTGCCCCGGCAAATTCACTCTACGTTTGTCCACCAATTTTATGATGGCATGTGTATAGAACAAAGGAGAATTGTCTGTAGCTTTCCCAGTCCCCAACGGTGTCAAACAGGGTTGTGTGCTGGCACTGACACACTTCAGCATGGTCTTTGCAGCAATAATCTCTGATGCTGTACACAGTGCTGCTACTGGCATACATATCAGGTACAGGACATGAGGTCAGCTGTTGAAATCCTACACCAAAGTGCACGAGGCCACAATCTTGGATCTCCTGTTCGTAGACAATAATGTCTTTAACACTTGCTTAGAACAAGTTATGCAGTTCAGCATGATCAAGTTTCAGTGGCATGCAGTAACTTTGGTCTCACGATCAACACTAGGAAAACGGAAATACTCTTCCAGCCTGCCCATGGAGAGTAGTACATTGAATCAAACATTATTGTACATAACTAACGTCTACAGGCAGTCAATAGCTTCACCTACCTAGGCAGTACCACCAGAGAGGTGAATATCGTCTGTGAGCTCAACAACGGGATTGCTAAGGCGAGCTCTGTGTTTCGGAAGCTCCAAGCAAACATCTGGAGCTGACAAGGCATCAGTGTCGCCACCAAGGTAAAAATGTATCATGTTGTAGAGTTATCCCTTCTGCTGCATGCCTGTGAAACATGGACAATGTGTAGCAGACATGCCATACTTCTAGATCATTTTCCATTGAGCTGTCTGTGTAGGCTGCTCAGGATGAGATGGCAGCACAAAGTGTTTAACTCTGAAATTCTTTGCAAGACTAACATGTTGATCATCCATACACTTCTGCAAATAGTTCAGATAAGATGGGCAGGACATGTTCGGATATCAGATGAGCGCATCCGCAAGTAGCTGCTATATGGTGAGCTCACAACAGGCAGACGCTTATTAGAGGTGGGAAGAAATGTTACAAAGACTCATTGAAAGTGTCCCTGAAAAGTTTCAACATTGATGTCACATCCTGGGAGTTGCTTGCACAAAACTGTACCACCTGGCGCGCTAGTGCCACTGAAGGTGCTCAGATCGCAGAGAGAAAATCCATTGTGGAGGCTCAGCAAAAGCGTGCTGCCCCCAAAAACAAAATGCACATTGACTCCACAGTTGGCTCCCCCCATGCTGTCACCATCTTTGCTTGCAATGTGGCAACTATTATTATTATAATTTTATTTTAATTGTCATTTGGTGGGTTTTACTTGAAAATACTCTAATATAGTGTAATAAAAGTAGTGTTTTACCAGAAACTAAAAAAAGCAATGTTTTCCTAGAAACTTAAAAAATAAATATTGTGTAATAATTTCCTCCCATATATTATTCTATCAGCTGGAAGACAACATATCAAAATCAGCACAACAAGTAAAGCACTTTATGTAGGACACCTTGTGTCATTGGTCAAAAACAACAACAAATGTCAGATCATACAAAACAGCAAGTAAGAGAGTGAGACATAATTCATACACCAATCATGGGCAAGTAGACTATACCTAAGAATTTAATGTAATTACATAGTTCTTCTGAAATCATTGTTCATTTAGACTAGGACGCTAGATTCTTCAATAAATTCTGCCGTCTTTTTCAGGGTTTAAATACTGCCATACAGTTTCTTCTCGAGGGGAGTTGGTGAGTGCCACATCCTTCTCCTTAGATCTGTGTGCTGGGGCAGTCCTGAAGCACATGTGCTGCTGTCATCTTTACCAGGCTACAGTAGCATAGGCTGGTGGTACCTATATTGAATTTGATGTACAAGTGGTGTCTCATTCTGTTGTGCCCAGTTCAGAAATGTAGTAGGATAACTTGGGTCTTTTCTGGAGAGTTGGTAGTATCCATCATTTGCATGGTATTTGAAATGATCTTCCTGCCACTTTACATTGCATCACCCTTTTATTATGACTTTTGTTTCTTCATAGTTGATCAGATATTCTTTTTGTATTAGTTTCGCTTCCTCTTTGGTTAGAATTTTGGCCTCCTCATTTCCTTTGTTACCTGTGAGACATTTTCGCCACACCTGCCCTCAATTTGTTCAGTTCAGTATTCCTGTGGGATTTGAGTGCTGTTGGGGTTGACTGTGCATCAGTTAGAATCACAATTTTCTCAACCATATGTTGTTTGTGTTGTCCTTTCTAGTGCATTCTTCAGAGCTTCAATTTGGGCTCTGAAGTTGCTTGAGAACTTGCCTGTAGTTACCAAATTCCATTTATTTGTCTGACCACTCCTGATCTGTCCTGTGTGACACTTGCAGGGGAGCCATTTGTATAAGCATGTACCCACCTGTCTGCTGGATAATTAGCGTCTATGTACTCTTCAGTAATATGTCTTGTCTCCAGGTCTGTCTGCACCACTCTTTATTTGACCCCGTCTATTTTTTAATATTAGCCTTGGGAGTGTGCGTTGAGAACACATTAGAGAAATAATTGAGTAGATAAAAGAATGTAAAAATAGTTAAGATTGTTAAAAACAGCTGCAGTTTGTTTATTTCTCAACCATAAATGCCTGTGAAATTTGAACGTCGTAGACCATAATACAAGTTAATTGTTTTGACTAAATGTAGTGAGATAATTTTTAATTAAAACAACACGTACTCCTATCTGTCTGTATAGTCAAAAACAAACCAACACGAGACAACTATTTTGTGAAAGATTTAAGCAATTGACTCGCTGGTGTAGGGTTATGATTCTCGCCTACACTGTGAGAGTTCCAGGGATAAAATCTTGGATGAGCCATAATACATGTTTTTTTGTCTTCTCATTTTATGTTTAAAATCTGATTTAAATGTTTTATAAATACATACATTTATTATGACACCATTTTTAGATAACCTCGAGCAAAATCTAAACAAAAATACATTATGATCTCTTTGGGTGATGGGGTTTTACAGGAATGATGAGAAGAAGCTGCAGTTGCTTCTTTCATATTGACTGATGAGCAGATGTTCTGTACGAAACTACTAGTATTCTATTTAAGTAGCCAAACATGTAGACTTTTCTAATGTTCATTTAGAGTTTCTGTAAACTGTTATGTTTTTCTTTCCTGCACTCTTGTATTTTCATGTTATTTCTACACTGATGAAGATGTTTCCTAAAACTAACATTTATTATTGTTTTTTTCCATAGTAAACAAATGTGTAAATTAGACTATAACAAGTTTTTCAAAATACAACCGCCTACAAGAACAAGAGGGAACAGATACAAATTAATTAAAGAAAGATTCAGATTAGATATTGGAAAATATTTTTTTAGTCAGAGAGTGGTGAATGCTTGGAATGCATTGCCACAGGAAATAGTGGAGGCAGGGTCAATTAATGCATTCAAGAATATATTGGATGCGCATAGTGCTTAGATCAAGGAAATGTAAAAGAAACTGGTTGCATATAGACTCTGCAGAGTCTTCTAAACCAGCATAAAGATGTTAAGTTAATTCTAAAATAACATTTGCCTATATCACTAATGTATTTTCAATAACACTTTATACTGAATTAATCATGCTTAACTAATAGATAATAACTCTGATGCTGAATACTGCTACATATATTTTTGTATGATATCAACAACAGAAGACTTCTTTTCATGAAATATTGTGCCATTTGGCATATTACGATGGCAAGTCAGTAAATAAGTCACAAACTGTTATTAAAAAAACTGAGATGAATTTGAAAACCATTTATTATTGCACTTATGTTGTTCCCTATTTTTTAACATAATTTCCACCAACATTGATTGACTTATTCAATCGTTTTATCGATGCACAAAAACCAGCAGCAGAGAAGTCTTAGGTCTGCTGCCTCAGCTACATTTACACTTCACTTTCAACCTCTTTGCAATTCACAAAACTTCTCATGCAATTGCTACAATGTCTATCGTTACTAGGCTGTCAGCTCAAACCGTTTCCCCAGCCTGTCCCACAGATGCTTCTGCTGCAATCTAAACAGGATGACCAGGTCAGGCTTCATCAGCAATTTTTTAGCATCCTTGAGAAAATTTATCGACCCAGTTATGTGCAGCTTTATGCTACAAATATACATCGCTTCATGCGACAAATAGTTCTCACCTTAAAAGCATTTCTTTATGAATACCCTTTGCAGAAAGTCCTTTTGCCCCAAAAATACACATAACACATGGTTCTTTTATTGTACACTCAATGACTACGGATGCCATTTTGTATCTGAGCTGCACATGTGAATGTGACACCTAGCGTCTGCTATCTATAGTAATCGCAAAGGTGGATGTTGCTGTCACGTAATGACTTCTCTAGAAACTATCCAACTACATTTTTCAGCATTCCTATATCAGTTTGTGACCTACTTACCCTCAAATTAAACAAAAATACAAGGCAATCCCCAATGTGTTAAAATATTCCACAAGTAAAGGCAATCAATAACTTATGAAATTAGCCATCACTCCCCCCTCCCACCAAAAAATAAGCATTGAAAACAGACCCCATGCTGGTGCTGAAAAGATCCCGTCTGTGAGAAAACAATAACAAAGCAGCAGCCCATTGTGTGACACAACAATGCTTCATGCAACAGCTCCATCTATGTCTAAAGCACACAATGACAGGGCAAATACGCTCACATACCAGCATCACGTGCAGGCCTCAGACCTACCCCCTCCTCCACCACAACCAGGACCCTGCCTACTGGCTTTGCTCGCAAGACTACAAAATGTGTATACAGACATAAAATACATTACTTTACAGGTCTGTATAGAAGCACAGCAAATACAAACAATATAAACTCAATATTATCATGAAAAAATGAATTCACTTTGTGAACAATTCATTGTTCATTTTGTGAAAAACAAAAATAATTCCAGTGGCTTTACATAGCCTTGCAGGAGAAAGAGTAACGACTATTTGATACATGCAAGCTTCAAGCTTTTCTGGCAGCCACGGCTGACCTGCATTCAGAAGTTTATGAATTTGAATATTTTGTGATCTGTAAAATATTTGGACATATTCAACACTCACAACTTCAAGTAGCTGAGATCTGCCTGTCATTGAGATGAAGATGGTATATTCAATATAACTTTGTTAGAGTCATTACAGCAGAAGATACTTTAGCCTTGGCACATTTGCAATCTATGACATCAACATCAGAGAGACTATTACAGACCCAACTTCCTGAATGTGTAACAGTTGCCCTCTTTCTGGAAGTGTTTTTTTTTTCTTTAAGCATTGGAGTGAAGAAATGATTTAAATATACCAAAAGGAGGGACATATTTGTATCTGAAAAAAGGATTCCATTGGGCTGAACAACAAGGAAGTTGAACAGACAAATGTAAAGCTGTAACTACACATATCTGTCAACATAAAATACAGAAACAAAATGAGTGATAAAATGGAATGTGAGGAAGATCTTGTCTCCTATAAATTAAGAATCTCAAGGGCCTAAAATACTGTGGAACATACTGATCTAAAAAAAATCACAACAGAGATTGTCAAAGATGTTTAAATATCAAGATTTGCCAATATTATAATTCTTGTAAAATGTCAGTTTAAAAGGCGACATTGCTGTGATCAAATATTAATCTCATTTACTACAGAACAAGTGTAACATTTTCCAAGATACATATCACTTACATTGATATCAGTATTTAGTGTATTACACTGATTATAGAGTTATTAATGATTAAATGCAGCTTCTATTCATGATCTAACACTTTGCATGATAAAAATGAATTCAATAACATGAGTCTGCTGCTAATAAAAAATGAATGCACTTTATACACTCTCTAACTTTGATATCAGTGTACAGTAGCCCATCTTTTGTGGTAAATAAAAATTATGTAAAACAATGTTTTTTTAAAATTCTTTAATCAAAGGTTGTAATAAATGAGAAAGATATATTAGTAAATGAAATATAGCTAGTTAATATACATAAAATATAGATAGCTCTATTGCTAAATAATGAATTATGCATACTAGAATGCCTTTCATTTGAGTATAAAAGAAGGAAATCATATTTTGAAATAAGAAAATCAAGAAATTTACCAGGATAAGGAGTTCCAAAATCTACATATTCACAGGAATGATTGTGGTGGGTTGAAAGCCACCACTGCAGCAATCATAACTCACAGATGTACGGCCTTCTCTAAAACGTTTACACCATTCAAATGTCTTACTGCGGCTGAGTGTCTCATCACCGTATTGTAATTGCAGTCTTCTGTAAATTTCAGCAGGTTTCCCATCTTCTTTCATAAGAAGCTTAATCACAACACACTGTTCCATGCAAGCACTAACAGTTTTGTCCGCCATTTTTATTTATCTGTCATGTTGACTGGCCATGGCAAGTGGGTCACCTAGCAGTAATAGGACACAAGTGCCCCTAACTAATGATAGTAGTTCCAGCACGCTATAACCCATTCAGGCAGAACTAGAACAAAAAGTACCGGTTTGATTTGAACGCCTTTCAATACTTTGCAGCTATTGGAACTGGTGTTGATTTTGCATAACAATATATCACACGCTTGAGTCTACAAGAAAGTGATATTTCTTTATATCCAAATAGTAAATTACATCAAAATGAATTTCTAAAATAAATAATACTTTATTTGGTGTGTTACCACAAGGTTGCATCAAACTGTACTTAAAACATTCTCAAATATTATTTTTATTATTGTCAGCTAGTATATTTTCACTGTTTTTGACTTCTTCGCAATCCCAAGAAAGCAAGTTATTTGCTTGTAAAATTCTATAATAATAATAATAGCTGTCCATCGTTGTCGATGAGGACCGCCGACATCATCCTTATCACAGATTTCCCTGTTGTATATGATGTATTGATTTACAGGTTTTCTTAGAAGCCTACTTAGCATTCAGTAGATTTCTGACTCATGTGAATGACAGAATATTCTTCTTCGGTTTCGTCCTGAAAAGAACAATGTGACGTTGTGTTGTTTACTGTGAGGTTGTGATTTCTGTGTATTTTGGCCCAACACATCTGGTTTAAGCTGGCTTCTTTGGGTACCAAGTTTGCCTTCCCACTGCGGCTCCTATTTTCTTAGCCAGACTTCACTGGTACAGCGCGTTTCCAAGGCTATTGGTTGGAGGTGAAATATAGTCTTTGTAAGTTCTGGTTCGCTGACCCTAAAGCTGTCAGAATATTCACTGTGCTGCATCTTTAGACTGACAGGATGTTCAATGCCATTCTTTTGAGAGGTTTCAACCCTAGAGAGGTTGCACTGCAATGTTAGTCCTTTCTTACAACACATTTTCAGTGTGGTAGAACTCCTATTCTTGTCTCTGTTATATACAGAGCCCTTCCTGAAACCACTGAAAGTTGTATATATATTTTTTATTATGCTTGTCCACATTTGTGAAAGTTTTAGTGGCTTAACATTTCTGCATGGATGAGGTGGCCAGCTCCATGCTCAACCCTTCTTAGTTGCCTCTTACAACATGCTTGGAAGGTTTACAGTGTTACTATTCTTTGCTCCCCTTTTGGGCCCCAGCAACATCAAGGTACTCAGGAAAAACATCACAAAGCCAGCTTCACTTCATTTTGTAATAACCAACTGTAACAAACTGAATAACATTTTTCTAAAAAATGATCAGTTTCAGAAGCTGTTTATATTTGTTGGTGTCATCAGATTAACTGACAGACATTACAAACCTCACTCATATATCAAGCTACAAACGGTCACTATTGTATTAGTATCATCATTCAACCAAATAAATCATTGTACAGTATGAAAATTACCTGACTGAGCTCGTTCTAGTTTTCTTTTGGCTTTGTCCTTATACTGTTTGGAAGCTGCATCTATTTCCCTTACCCATGTGTCCCTAAGACAGAAAGACATTTATTAGATATTAGTGTGTTCCTACTCAACTTGATAAGTAAAATTTCTCTTCCTTTATAAAAGTAAAGTAAGTAGCATGTCCTTTGCAGAACATCACGCTTACAACCGCCAACCTATTTGGCCGTTATAAGTTTCTTGGCAGTTGTGCAGTGAGGTAGGTTGCCATTACATTTTGTACACAAAGAAGTGATTGTACCAAGAAAATAACCTGTCAATAACCTGTGTCTGTCAAACTGGACACAGCAGGATTCGTAGTCAGTGCATTGATATTGTAAAACTAAGTTTCGTCCATAGGCCATGCTAGCTCTAGTGTCACAAATACACATAGATATCAATATATGGTATTTGGTTAGACAATGCTAGCTCCAGTGCCATAAATACGTGTAAATACCATTATATAGTATTTGGTCAGATAATAATTAACCCTAGAAGTATTTGGTTGGATAAAATGCTAGCTGCAGGGCCACAAATACCCATAAATGCTATTATATAGAATTTGGTTGGACAATGCTAGCCCTAGGGCCACTGGAAACATAATACCAACATGAGATAAAAATAATTTGTATCCTTGACTTGGTTAAGTTTGCTTGAACATGTCCTTACTCAGACTGTCCTGAAGTCTGAGATATTATAGTAATTCCTTCTTTTCCTAGATACAATACATCTTGTTGATTTTTATCACTGGTATAATATGTCATTTAACAATGTTATCACTGATACAGATCAAAGCAAAAACCTATATCATTTTGGCAATTGTACAAAGGAACAACACACATATATAAATCCCAAGACTGTTATTGGTGAGGAAAGAACAGAACAGCTACATGTTACTGTGTGTGTATATTGTAAAAGGGGTCACAGTGGTCTAGAGATAAGGTACACGCCTCTCAAAGCGATGAACAGAAACAGTGTGGGTTTAAGTCCCACAAGTTTCAAACAACCACTGGTCTCAAAAAAGGTGAAATCAAAGTGTCTGCATCATGAAATACCTCCAGCCATCTTGACTTCTATCTTGTCACTGGCCCAAAGTAGTTAGAGACCAGAGAGTGAGGTTGATGATCAGCACAGTTTTTTCCTCACTATAATCCAAATACAGCACAAGTTACATCATCAAGACAAAAAACTGTCTGATGGGGTTTCGCATCATCGCTTGCAATGGGCAACTAACTGTAAAAGAGTGCACAGTTCCCAGACTTACTTTATTTTGCTTATTCAGATCTGTATTTTGTTCTATATCATAGCTTTGCAAATAACTATGACGAAATATCCTTTATATAATAGTGTATAGCAATGTTATTATTGACACAACTCATAAAGTAAAAAAAAAAGATAAATAAATATAAATATAATCCCAACTGCCTGGTTGCTATAATAATTTGCTGCATAATACAACATAATAATTCAGATTGCAGACTGCTATTAGATGGCCAGATGTAAAGACCAACACAGTTCTATGGACAAGAAAAAAACCACAACCATACAATGGAGATCAAGGAAAGAAAGTGGAGATTGGTAAAAAAAAATGTTCTTAACAACATAATTAAACATGCACTGGATTTGAAGAAGAAGAGAAAGGAAGTGTGAGACGGCCAAATAATGCACGGCAAAGAATGGTGAATGACAAGGCCAGGGCAGCTTCAGCATTTGGGTGGAGTTCAAGAAAATAACACAAGATGAGAATTAGTGTAGAGCATTCATTTGCAGCCTCTAGTTCCAGTGGAAACCTCAAGGATAAGGTTATGAAACAATGAAAAATTTGAAAAGTAACTCTGGTTTATTTCCTGTATCTGTATAGTTTCTTGAGTTCTGTCATTCTTGAAACTCGTCGAAGGTAGAGCATACAAGAAATGTCAATTGAAAAACATGACAAAAAATACTTCTCAATCTATTTAATTAAACACGTTAGCGTTTTAAATTAAGTTGTGTAGCAAAGAATACATCCATTACAACATTTCAAGCATGTCGTTAAAGAGAGTTGTTCTTGTGGCTAGCAACTCCATCATATCAAACAAATTGTTACAGAAACCCATATTGCAAAAAAGCACACAAAGTGCTTTGGTGCATGCTTCCTGTAAGGGGCATCTATAGAGGTGGTCCTATGCTTCGGAAATTGCATCTGTAGAGGTGGTCCTATGATCAGAAGGATCAAAACAAAGTAAAAACCAGAAGTATGTAACCAAATACCTTTCTACTGCAGAGATTGCCTTCAGGCTGAGATTTCTATCACTGGTGATGTGAAAATGGGTGGGTTCTGTGTCGTCAGCTGGTTTCCTAACTGTTATCTCATTGAGGAATATAGGCTGGAATATGAATTTATGTATGAAAAATGGTTAATAGGATAGAGAAAGGTGGTTTCAATATCAGACACTGCCATCAGTGACCATCATGACTTCATCGTTTGAAATCCAGTCACAGTAGTGGATCATAAGAACTTGTCTCTGGCTGGAATTTTCAATGTGCTTCTGATCACTGTGCTGAATAGTCCAGGTTTTGAAACAGTACAGCTGGATAGGGACAACACAGGTCAAACAAATATACAGCTTCGTTTTCGGTGAAAGTCTCTGCTGGTTTAAATGAGGGGCATTTGCATAGGCGGCAGCCAGATCAACTCTGCGAATGATGTCCAGGTGGCTTCGTACATTGGAGTTTCATTTACTATCAGCTGACATGGCTGCCATTGTCAATAATTCTTGCTGTTCTGGATTGCAGTCAATGTTTTGTATTTTGGCAATGAGATGTAGAGGCCTAATCTAGATGCAATTCCCACACTCACTCCCATTATATTTTATTGTCAACATTTAATTTACTATTCTGCTGCAGTCCCCCTATAACTTTTACCTCGCAAACCATTTGTAAAGCCATTACCATCTTCATCTATTAGATTAGTTAGTAAGAACAAAAGAGGCACGACAACATCAATATGGCACCAGAGGAGCACATGATGGCAAAACTAACAATGAATGAAATGAAAGAGGCCATGAGAACTTAAAAGAAATCGCCCGAAAAAGATGGCGTAACAAATGAAATGCTGATGGGGTTGGTGGAAAGACGCTCTACTTATACCAGTACCAAAGAAAGAAAAAGATAGAACTGATCCAAATGGATACAGGCCTATCAGTCTACTGAGCTGCGTAGGAAAACTGATGGAGCGTATGATAAACACCAGACTGATGTGGCATCTGGAAGAAAAACACATACTAATTCCACAGCAAGCAGGCTTTAGATAGCACAGATCCACTGAGGATCAGATCACTCTCATAGCACAGGAAATAGAGGATGCTTACCAGGAAAAAAACCGCACAGTAGCGGTTTGGGTGGATTTAGAAAAGGCATTTGACAGGGTCTGGAAAGAGGGACTTGAAGTCAAGCTACGAAGAAGTGAAGTTTGTGGGAAAATGTACAGATGGATCAGCCACTACCTCAAATACAGAACAGCCAGAGTTCAAGTACAAGGGCAGATGAGCAAAAAGGTGACACTCCCCAAGGAGGAGTACTGTCACCCACACTCTTCCTGGTGTATATAAATAACATCGCAGAGAATATACCAAGAAGAGTCCACAGCTCCATGTTTGCAGATGATCTGGCTATGTGGACCTCTGAAAAGAATCTCACCATAGCAAGTAATCGGATGCAGCAGGCCTTAATATCGCCGGAGGAGTGGGCGAACTCATGGCTGGTCAAAATAAATGAGGAAAAAACAACATGTACAATATTCTCGTTTTCAAACAAAATAAGTTTTAATGGCAAATATCTGCGGCCAAACAACAACACAAACTACCTGGGAGTCACATTTGATCGGCGCATGACATGGAAAAGTCAGATCGAGAGAAACCGAATGAGAGCCAGACAAAGAATGGCAATCATGAGGAAACTTGCTAGCACAAGCTGGGGAGCAAACGAAAGTATACTAAAGAAACTGTACACTGGAAGAGTGAGACCAGTTCTCGAGTATGGCATTGCGGCAAGGACAACAGCAGCAAAGGTGAACTTAGAAAATTAGCAAACTCCAAAACCAAGCCATTAGAGTTATAACAGGAGGCATGAAGTCAACGCCAATTGTAGAACTGGAAAAGATTTCAAATCTGCAATCCATGTCCGACAGAAGAGACTGCAAAGCCCAGCAGCAAGCAGAAAAACTCAGAAGACTGACAGACCATCCAATGCATAAGAGACTAAATAATTTTGGAAATGGGAAACTAAAGCGGAGAAACTTTGCAGAAATAGCCAAAGCAAAGATGAACGAAGACCCTATGAACGCATTAACAACACCAAAGCCCATCCCTACTGTACGCAAACCTACCTGGAGGCAGCATATATTTCCAGAGGTGGTAGAAAATATACCAGGTATTGGAAACAAGAACAGCCAGACTGAAAAAGAAAGATGAGACATAACCCTGAGGTACATAATGAAAAACTACCCAAGCATGGACTGGACCCATGCATACACCGACGGTTCTGTAACAAACACAACACAGAACGGAGGGGCAGGGGTATTCCTGAGCCTACCAAATGGTAGAAAAACAACACTATCAATGGCAACTGGAAAATACTCAAGCAATTTCAGAGCGGAGGCAGAGGCACTGAGGGCTGCAGTAGAAGAAATGGTGACATGCAAAAGAAATGAAAGCCATATAGTCCTGTTTACAGATGCCCTGGCCGTAGTCCCGGCACTAAAAAGCCAGAAAAACACTGAAATTAATGATTTAAGAGCAGTACTCTGTCAACTATGCCAGCAGTCCGCACCAAAAAGAGTAGTGGTACAGTGGGTTCCATCCCACTGTAACATCCAAGGCAATGAGGAGGCAGACAGACTGGCAAAAGAAGGTGCAAGACTACCATAACCAGATACTAGTGTGACATACGAAGAGTCAAAAAGGCTTATTAGAGCTAGATACATGACCAAATGGGAAAGAGAACATACTGGTTACCCAAAAAACGATGCCTATTACCAGTTGAACAGAAGAGAGCAGGTCGTGGTCTTCAGACTTCGCACTGGCCACAATAGACTGAGGTACCACCTATTCAATAAATTGAAGATAGGTGGCACTGACGAATGCACGTGCGGTACTGGGAAAATGACTGCTGAACATCTGCTGCAAAACTGCCCGACATACGAGGATCAGAGAAAGCAGATGTGGCCATCACCAGTGGCAACACTAGACAAACTCTATGGCAGTGTCGACAGCCTCAGGATGACCGCTGGTTTTTTCGAAAAAAATAAAGGTTGACGTCTGACAGCGTACGAAGAAGATTAGTTAGTTATTAACCTCTGTGTAATAAATTAACATTTATTGTTGTTTTTCTCAATAGTAAACAAATGGATACATTAGACTATAACAAGTTTTTCAAAGTACAGCCGGCTACAAGAACAAGAGGGCACAGCTACAAATTAATTAAAGAAAAGTCCAGATTAGATATTAAGAAATTTTTTTTAGTCAGAGACTGGTGAATGCTTGGAATGCATTGACACAGGAAATAGTGGGGCGCAGTGTCAGCTAATGCATTCAATAAAACATTGGATGCACATAGTTATTTTTAGATCAATTGGAGTTGAAAAAACTGGTTGTATACAGGTACTGCAGTCTTCTTAAGCAGTTTAAAAAAGTGAAGTGAAGTTGTCCCAGATAGGGACTTATTTGGTTGTAATATAGGTGTTTTTGTATAATTGTCACACTTATTTATGTCTTTCTTAACGTTTTACAGCCAGTTCTACTGCAAGCCCTGTGATTGTCACATTAACAGTTTCTACTATGGCCAAGTTGAACAGGAAAATTATGCACATTTTATATGTAATAAAAATCAATGCAAAAGTTAGGTTGACAGTGATACTAAAATCTAACATGAACAAGTATATGCCTATGGATAAACAAAGTGGAACAACAGAGATAAACAGTTTTAGGTGGTCCCACTGGAGATTTTGCTGTGGGGGATGTTTTAAAGATCTAATAACATTATACCTTTAGTTTTATAATGCTGGTGACTAATTCCTTTTCATGCAGTCAAGTAGTTTTTTTATAGTGGGTGAACTGGAATCAGTACCATTTAGTACCAACAAATTGGGTCTTAATGGGGCATGATGCATAATACAAAAGTCACCATATCTCTTAGCCTCTTATGCCCAAACCTACATCATCTATAAGGGTGGTGAACCCTGTTCTTTCCAGCAGTCCAGCTGAAGGTTAGGACATCAACCCCTAACTGGAAGCTGGATGAGACAGCAGAGATGGATCAGGTGAAATCGTTTTTTCTCCAGTCAGTTAGGGCAGGGATGAACCCACTATGCTAGTCAAGCGGTGCTAATGAACATGATACTGGGCCAGAAGGCGTCCCAGAAATCACAATATCTCGCAACTCTCACTCTTTATGTATTAGTGCTGCAGAAGTTCTTTTAATTGTATGCCCCAACAAAGACACAAAATAAAACAGATGAATCTAATGTAAAATAAGATAACAAATGAACTTCATATTCTGAGGAAACACCTGAATGAGTCTCACACATGACATTGCACACTACACACGATTGAGTAGATGTACTCTTTTGTGCACCCTGAAAAGGATGTTAAGTGATGGGTTGCAGTAGCTTTCCTCACATCCCAAGTGTGCTGATGAAGATAGACCAGGATCATCCAGGCGGTTGTGCTATTCGTGTCGCTCACTACTACGGGAATCACGTTGATCCCTCACTGTGTTAGCTAGGCTGCCATGAAAACAGCCCATTTCCAGGGAAGGCTACTAGGAAGCCGAGGAGTTGGAAAAAAAGGTAGTCTTACAGCAGACACTGCTGTTGAGGCTGAGGTTTCCTTCCTCACTGCCTTTCCTTCCCTAACAGTGGGTCTGGTACCCATTTACAGATGAGTTCACTGGTGTGCCGATAATGAGTGTTGATCCTCATACTCTGGCTATAAAAAGCGAGTGCTCTACCACTATGCTAATCAGACACTCCACACTACAGACACATTTAAAATCTCATTTGAAACTTTCAAATCCTCTATCTTGAATTACACAATTTAAAAAATTTCCTTTGGAACTATGATGTTTCAGTTTACCTATCTTGAATTCATTTGTACAACTAAACACTATGCATTTCAAACACAGCTCGAGCACAAAAACATAATGGAGAGACATGTTTAAAAGTCCTTACCAAACGGTACATTTTAAATTGCATAGCTGTATCAAATATGCGTATAGTGCTGAAGCTGGGCCCCAATGGTCTTGATGTCTGAGCTAACATTAGAAAATCATTGAAGAGAAATCCTATAAGCTCTTTATTGCTTTTGGCCTGAAATGTAAAAATAATTAAGTCATAAAAATAAATCCCACTTTCTCCTTTCTGATCTAATCGCACTCTACATGAAATTAGTTTTTTTTAAAAAGTCAAATTCCTCTCCATTGTTCTCAGTTCTTGGTTCCCTCTCTTCAATTCTCATTCCCCAATTCAGGACCAAGATGTTGAGCAGCCCATGAGCTACCGTGGTCAGCAACCCAAAACTGACTGCTAGTGTCAGGGCCAGCAAACCAGAGCTGCCAAGATCCTTCTACACCTACACGCTGTGATCCTGGATAAAAGGCTGCAACAAGCAGACTCGCTAAGTAGAAGGAATCGAAGAGGAAAAGTAATGCGGTACTTAAAAATGCTATGCCAAAGTCAGATGTGCTAGACCGAAAAGTGCAAATATTGCAGTCAAGCTGTAAACTATGATGTTCTCCAGACTACATCCTGCTACTTGTAAAGTCTTTTTCAGGGAGATTGAGAACAAATGAAGAAGAAGAAGAAAAACTCCTCAGTTTTTTTCAGATTCATTATTAATCTCATTCTTTGACATTCAATGTCAATTGTTTTCACTTTTAACAAAGATGCGAAGCAGTTCATGACAATACACAATTACTATAACTTCAAAATACTCTTTAACCATATATTTAGAAAAAACTAAAGATAGTAACAATGTGGCACAATTTGAATAAACTGCTGAATATCTGCTGTAAAAATTGTCCAACATACGAGCAATAGAGAAATTCTTTGACATTCAATGTCAATTGTTTTCACTTTCCGCGAAGATGCGAAGCAGTTCATGACAATACACAATTACTATAACTTCAAAATACTCTTTAACCATATATTTAGAAAAAACTAAAGATAGTAACAATGTGGCACAATTTGAATAAACTGCTGAATATCTGCTGTAAAAATTGTCCAACATACGAGCAAAAGAGAAATTACATATGGCCATCACCTGTACTATTCACACACGGCAATATATTCAAAACCTTTCAGCTCCCTGAGGAGCACTGATCTTGAACACATGCCAAGTTCTCGTATCCTCAGCAATACATCCATATCTTATTTATTTGTCCATGTGTGTTTTGGTCTTTCTTTACCTCTCCTGCCCTGGGGTGTTGGCTTCCTTAATGTGTGTCATATCCAATCACAAGTTCTTCTCCTCACCTCATGTTTCACTGATATCTGTCTGGTTATTTCTAATAGTTTCATGTTAGTGACCTTATACTATTTCAATCTCTCTATCGTGAAAGCACCCATTTATGAAAGTCTGTTGATTTTTCTATGTTTTTATGGTTTTTCATGTTTTAGTCATACAATTAAACAGACTTCACACTTTTATATTTATGTGCTCAGCTCAATTTATTTTTTCAAACGCATTAGAAACTTCTCTCGTCCTTTGTGGTCTCATTTTGACATCTTAATCTGTACCTCATACTTTGTCTATTTTGCTACCAAGTTATAAGAAGGTTTCTGCAAGGAGTGTCTCCAAACACAATTCGATTGTTGTTAATTGAATTTTTTCTCATAATCGTAGTTTTTTTTCTCTGTTTTCTCAGTCCCAATTGCTGCGACCATGAGATAACAAAATCATCATTAATTTTTATTTTTTTAATATTCTATGCAACATCTGAAAAAGTATGAAGAAGATTATTTGCATGGCCTATTCATCAGGTAGCTTGAATCAACACTATATGAACAATTGAACCTAATGTTGAAAAATGTTGTGACAAACATAGTGGACAAAAATGTTGTGACAAACATAGTGGACAAAAATGTAGCCCTCATTTCATATTTAATTAAATGCTGACATCAATGAATCATAGATAAATTACTTAAATGATCAAAAGACAAGTATTTTTATAATCACTCTGAACACTATATAAAACATAAAAATAACAAGGGCAATAGGCGCTGTAGAGACGAACTGTGCATGTCCAGTCACAATTGCTTATTGTAGCAAGAAGGTGTATTTTTTAAATTTAGAACACTCAACACTTCAAAAATGTTATCATTAGTCTGTGTTATGCCATGCTCAACTTGCAGCTATGAAATGTATGCCTAGCTTAGGGACTAATTTTTTATACACATTACTATTTTTAAGTTCTGTTCTGTTTCTTTTTCTAAGAATCGACATCACTGCAACTTTGGACACAATCCATAGGTGCTCAGTCTCTCTAAGCAAATGGCGTAGGGTATGGATGCGGATGGTCCCTGTAGCTCGCTGGTTGTACTCTCCTGCTCCGTTCTCTCATGCCCCCTACTCCGCTCAAACCTCATTTAATGTCGAAACTTTGCAGCCTGTGGATTGCTGCTTCATCTATTACAGTGTCCTCATCTACCAGGCGGTCATTGATTGATTTCAAAATGTCACTTCTATCCATCACTAATGTGTTCATAATGGGAGCTTGTGAAGCCATGATGTCAGCTCTTTCATTGCCCTGAACCCCAGCATGAGCAGGACAGTAGATCCATGTCAATCCCTGGAGGTTTGAGACCTTAACAGCAGCTATCTACTTGTACCTAAGCCATCCCTTCTGTACTTTCTGACATACATCTGTCATGCTGACTGCCCTTGTTATAGAAATCTCAGATGTCCATTTCAGTGCTGAGGTCACTGCTTCCGTCTCCATTCTCAAACTGGAGGTTGTTGACATATATGCCGTACTGCGCTCAGCAATGACCTGTCCTCTCACTCTAGCCGAGAAGCCCTAGCCTGATGTCCCACTGTGCAGTACTGATCCGTCAGTGTATATGATGGCATCACTCTCCTGCGTGTTCTCAGTTATCAGCTGATTTACCTTGTGCTCTGCTCTCCCATTGGTCCATTCTCTGCATTTCTTGCCGAAGGTTATGATGACTCTCTGGTACTCTATCATTCTATCACCATTGGGGACACCATTCCTCTCCCTTGGCTATTGTCTCAGCTGGGGTGACATGTCCGATTGTTGTCTCTGCCTGTGCCATCCCTGATGCCCCTCTCCTGATTCTTGATGTCTGAGATACTACTGTACAGAGAGTGCTGCGTATCTGTGGTGACAAGCATATAGACTTTGACTTGTGCCAGTTTATGTCTGGATGTTACAGATAACAATCCCAACATGTACCGCATCATCCCAATCAGGGTATCTCTAGTGCAGACCAGAATCAGTCGCATACCTTCTTTTATGGATGCGTTCCAACCATTCACACTGTGTTCTTGATAGTGTGAGTATGCCCAGTCCATAATTGATGACAGACAACACAACCTGACAAAATAGGATGAACAGGAGGTGTTGTTCCAAGATAGCCACAGCCATGGTCTTGAGTGCTCCTAACAACCCTCGCTTACATCTTTGTACGATGTGGTCAACATGGCAATTATAGGAGAGACTATGATCAAATGTCACTCCGAGGTATTTCAACCTGTCACACCTGTCGATGGTGCAACCATCTAATGTGATGCCCGGGAGTTCAGCTTTTACTTTGAAATTATTCAAAGAGCACCACATCATGCAGGCCTTGTTTGGATTGATCTTAGAGCTTGAGTCGCTGCACCACTGTGAGATTGCTTGCAAGATATCCTGGATGTCCTTGACCAACTCTTGCCTGTCTGAGCCAGTTCTGTACGCTATGTCATCGGCAAATGTCAACGATCACCCTGTCCTTGTGGGTTAAATATTAGCCACTTGTACTGTGTAAATGTTGAACAGCACCAGTGAAAGCGGAGACCCTTGAGGCAGTCCTGGACATATTCATCTCGGTTCTGATGTCCACGATTCTACGCAGTGCAACTGTTCTTTCCATCAGGGCGGCTGATATCCAACTAACCAGCCATGGGTTTAAACCACACTGCTTTAGGCATGTAATTAAAGTTCCAAAAAAGACACGGTTGTATGCGTCTTCCAGATCGAGTGCCACCACGACTGTAACTTGTTTTGACTGAAAACCCTCATACACATCATATGCAAAAGTTCCAGCGTTACCCCGGGTCTTCTTTGCTGTTCTGTAGCTGCCCAACGTATCGGGTATGATATTTTCCCGTTCTAGGTAGGCCATTATTTTCCTGGCCACTATCTTTTCGAGCAATTTGCCATATTCATTCTGTATAGTGATTATTTTATAGCTGCTGAGAAGCGGAGAGTCCTTACCAAGTTTAGGCAGTGGGCACAGATGGCTATAAAGCCAGTCCTCAGGCACAGATGACTTCTCTATGCTGTGATTGAACTCCTTCACCATATTTTTTATCTTTCTCATCCAACAGTTTGATGTGGCAATGATGTACTCCATCAGGACCTGAGGCAGTGTTTTTTCTGGTACGTAGGCTATTTTGCGACCTCCACCTCGGAGATAATGTCTACATAAGCCTTTTACCTAATGGCTGTGTCTAAAATGCCTTTCCGAATTTCCTGACGGGTATCTCTGTTGCCCTTGTCTATTTGGGCAACATATCGACTGAAAAAACTCAGACCCTTCTCTTCATCTATCTTCAGGGAAATTCCTGTGGTGTCTCTAATGTTGGGCATAAGCTGATTTCATTTTAAGTTCTGAAACTTTTAAACAATCTTCAGCTAAAATGACAACTTGCAAACGATATCACTTTTTGTTTGAAAATTACACTTGTAAATAAGCTGAATTAATGAATGACTTACCTTATACAGAATGCCATGGAATAAGAGACGTCTTGGTCCCAAACAATTTGTTAATGAATTAAATACAATATTCTGGGAAAAAAACAAAATAATACTTATTTTATTTCCCAACTTAAGACATGGTTTAAACATTTAAAAAAAATCTTTTTCAGGACATGCCAAATTCCTATGTTGTGCAGCACATTTTCCATACCTCTAAGATTTTCATATAGCGTTACAGTTAAAGTGTCACTGTGTTTAATATTATCATATTATGTGGTCGTGTCATATATGACTGAAAAATGATTGCATGAACAATAAGAAAATATAAATTAAATAAATATATCTTCATTTGTAAAATAGCAAGGAAGTAAGAAACGTGCCAAAAGCAACAAAAAACTGTGCAAAAAAAATGTACATATCAGATTTACCCAATATAGACTGCTAATCCACATGTTTTGTCATTTGTGATACACTTGTTTTGAAACTACATTCATTTATGAAATTATCTAACTTAGACCTAACATGACATTGGTCTAGCATATGACAATTTCGAGAATAATTGTTAACTGACATGGAAACACCCACTTTGTCTCTTTAAATAACATTTAATATTTTTTTTTAAATTTCAGATATCACTAACTCCATGTTAGTTTATTTATAGCCAAGCACCAGAAAAATAGATCTAATTTCGTTTTTGAGTCATATAAAACATCTATAATGCTAAAAACAAACAAAAAATGTATGTTTATTGTCTCTGGCAACACAAATTCAATGTTTTTTTTCCTCTGAAGAGTTTACTTCTCTGTCAGAATAATTCAGAATGACTAGAAAAATCATCACAAGAGCTAAAATGAAGAGTACATTTTAAGAAATAGTTTCAAAGGAACTAATCACTTTCTATGCAGAAAAAGGATCGGATCAATGCATTCAGATTTGCTATCGATAATAAAAAATAAATGAATCAAACAGGCAACAAATAATTTTTAAACAAAAACTGTTTACTTTTACCATTTTATATAAAACGAAACTAAAGAATCAACTTATGTTTATGAAGTATCTAAAATGTTTATCATGCAGAAAAAGTATGTATCATAAAATGTATCATTTTAAAGTCATCATCCCCTGTGAATGGTCTCTTGTCCTGAACAACAAGAAAAAACGGTCACTGATAGTGGCCGCTCGTCCTGAAAGAGTTAAAAGGGAAGGGGAATATATTTTAAACAACAAAGACTAAAATGAGTGCTGGAAATAAATAAATTAAAATGCTTACAAAATAAACATGACCTTTGATTACCATATATAAAAATACGGAGGACAGACAAAAATCAACAGTAAAGAAGAAAAAAGGAAACAAAAGCGACTGTGAAACATCCAGGCGAATGTGTCTCTTGTTCCATATTAGTAAAATGTATGCAAAGATCCTGGAAAAGAGAACAAAGTCAAGAGTTGAAGGACAATTAAGTGACACACAGTGTGGCTTAAGAAAAGGAAGAGGTAACACAGATGCCCTCATTACTCTAAGCCAGATTTGTGAACAAACTTTTGAATACAACCAGGAACAGAACATCATCTTTGTATACCAGGAGAAAGTATTTGGTTGAGTGAATAGGAACAACCTATGGGAGATTCTGGAAAACTATAGAGTCCAAGGACAATTAATGAAAAACATAATAGCAAAGTATAAAAACAGCCAAAGTACTGTGAGAACACCAGGCAGACTCGCTAATTAGTTTGCAGTTAAGACCAGGGTAAGACAGGGATGTGTACTATCACAACTTTTGTTTATTGTATACATGGAACGAATAACAGCTGAAGCAAATTCAGAAACCACCACAGTGAGCGAGCTCCTTTGAACAGAGTATCTTTCATTCAGATGAACAAAACCTCCAAGAACAACTAAATGCCCTTGACAATGCTTGTGATATATAAAATATGAGGATTAGTACAGCAAAGACAAAGACAATGAAAATCAGCAGAATAGAGAAAACACTAAATATTCAGATAAAAACCACAGAACTTGAACTGGTCAAAGAAAGCAAATACTTGAGCAGCGTGTTCACACAAGATGGAAGGCTGGATAGAGAGGTAGAATCAGGAACACAGAAAGCTAATGCGGTTTCATATCAGCTTTTACCATAATTAATAAGACATAAACACATTCCAATGGAAACAAAGAGACAGCTAATAAAAAGTATTATTATACAAATTCTCTGCTACTAGTGCCAGAGATGGACAAGAAAGAAAAATCATTGTATGCAAAATTACGTGTTAATGAAAGGCTGTTGGGGTCACATGGCTGGACAGAGTACAAAAAGGAAGAAATCAGACAGAAGGTGGGTGCAACAAAGTGCATGAAATACATGGAAAGACAAAACAAAATGGTTTAGACACCTGACAGAAATGCAACCACAGCTACCAGCTGCGAGTATCTACAATACCAGACATCTCGGTAACTAGGCAAGAGGCAGACCAAGAAAAAGAAGAAAAAATGGTGTCAGTGAGATACTGAAGAAACACAGAAAGAAAAATGTACCCGCTCACAACATCTAATGACAGAAGTGGATAGAAGATGATATGAAAATACTTTCTAATCTGAGAAGATTTAAGTCATTAACTTAAATGATGTACATCTGAAATTTTGTCAATAAAATATTCCAATATCTGAAAATATATTCTAAAAATACTCCCATAAATACGATGAGCAGTAGTAAACAAATTCTTATGAATTCTAACCTCAGCTAAGCCATCACAATGTACATGGTCCTGTATCCACTCTAAACTGTCAGAATTCTGTTTCTCTTTGACACATTGGTTTGCTTGACTGCACAGTTCCTGAGCCAAGGTAAGAGCTTCCTCTAAATTACCTCGATCAGCATGGTCTGCTGAAGTGTTTTCTAGAATCTGGTGTTCAAAAATAGTTTACATCTAGTTACTTCAAAACATGCCAAAGCTGAAAGAATTATAAGATGTGGTTTTTAAGTTGACATGTTTTAAAATAATACAACTGGGACATACAGCTACACTCCTTGGTAACACCTTGAATGCTCAAGTGGGATCAAGATGCTGCAGTGGTCAGCAACCCATAGCTGACTGCTAGTGTCAGGGCCAGCGAACCATAGCTGCCAAGACCCTTCTACACCTCCACGTGGTGATCCTGGATAACAGGCTGTAGCAGGGCAGACTGGCTAAGGAGAAGGGATCGAAGAGGGAATGCTAACCCGGTACTCAAAAAATACTTGCTAAAGTCGGATGTGTTGGAACAAAAGGTGCAAATGTCGCAGCCAAGCTGTAAACTACTACACAACGCATTCCGTTCTCTGGACTACATTCTGCTACTTAAGCCCTTTCAGGGTTTGGTAGTGGGAGATTGAGAACGAACGAAGAAGAAGAAGAAGAAGAAGAAGAAGAAGAAGAAGAATAAGAAGAAGAAGAAGAAGAAAAAGAATGCTCAAGTGCACATTTCAAAATTTCAGAATTGTTATTACCTATTTAATTACTGATCCTTAAGGTCTGTATAACCTTACATTGTTGAAGTGATTTAACTACTTTATTTTGTGATGTTTTTGTTTTTCAGTCCTTGATAAAGTCTCTTACAGTTGTAACATACATATATGTTTACTGTACTTATGTAAGAATGCTTTTCAACTGAAAAAATAAAAATGACTCGCGCCAAGAACCTCTGTATCTTTAACAGTTGTCTTGGTACGCCTGCATTCTACATGCTTCCCAAGATTCACAAACGTAACAACCCTGGACGTCCTATCGTCTCCACTCGTTCCTGTCTTACTGAACTGGTATCTGACTTCCTTGATAGTATCTTTCAGACTATGGTTGAGAATCTCCCCACATTTCTTAACCCTACCACACCTGAGGCCCTGAACCTAACTGTCCCCCATACCTGGGCTCCTGGCATTAAAGAGAATAAAAACCAACATGATATAGAAAAATGTTAGTTACATGCAAACAAGTGGTTAGAATAAGATGTAACTTGAAGACATTGTAGAAAATAGGTTTACCTTTCACCTAGCGTCAATATTCCACCTTTGTGTGCCAATCCACCCAGCAAAAGGCAAAGAATCTGTCTCGAGACATAACATTTCGAAATCCGGGAGTAAAAACAACAAAGAGTCCTCATTTGTCCAATAATCCTGATAGCTGGGCTTTATAAATGAGTATTCCATATAGATCCTCAGTCCAAGAAAAGCCTTCATCTCATCACTCGAGCCCTCACTGTCTGTTTCACTTGTACAGAGTCTGAAACAACCAAATTATTGATCACCTGTTGGACTGTCATAAGCCTAGACTTACTTTGCTTTCCTGTTAAAGTGCTTGGTTCATCAGCCGCTCGTTTCATTGTCAATTTTCCAAATTTGTTCACGTTAAACCCCACAAAATCAATTCAAACATGGGGGCAGCCATTTGCAATGACTAATCACGATGATTGACCACGATTGGTTGGTTATTTTTAGATTCTGACGCATTTTATTACGTACTACCTAAAGTACCACAAAACCGGTCCAGCGGTATAGCGTCAGTTAAGGAAATTAACGGAAAAAGGGTACAGCGGTCTGGTAGGGTTACGGATACCAACCACGCCTTGACTACTTTATCTTCCATTATACTGGAACCCCCCCCCCCCCCCCCCTCCCCCCCCAACCCGATCGACTCTTCTTACTTGATGTCTGCTCCCTTTACTCTGATTGCTTATCAGCCCTCCGTTTCTTCCTTGACCGTCAACCCCTCTATCTCATCTACTATCATGTGTTAGGCCGAACTCGTCCTCACCCTCAACACCTTTGAGTTCAATGGCCAGTTCTTTGATCAGATCAGTGGCTGATATTATAATATCGCTGTGTTACTTGCAATCACGTCATCCTTACTTGCTAGATTACCTTCCCCAAAGCCGAGTTCTTGAAATTCGCCCTTGAAAACAAACTGATCTCCTGCATGGGCTGCTCCAGCCACATGGTATTAATATCTTCCATACTTTTTCTGGAATCCTCATCTCATTCCAATCTCCATTTATTTTCTTACCACTTTTCTCTTTTTCTCTCTACTTAAATCACTTTTTGGTCTTCCCATATCTGGCCGCCACTGGCTACCCAACCTTTTCCACTTCTTACATCCTCATGGCCACTTCTTTCCGCATTTGGGTTCCTGCCCCCGTCTCAAAAGGAGTACTCTTTTTCTCTGTTAAGTAAACCATTTTTTCACCCCTATGTTTTGACATCCCCCAATTTATGTATTAATCACTTCTTTGATTTGCTAGTTAATTATTGATGTTATTCGTTGACCCTGATGAGGCCTATTGGTCGTAACATTTGTTTAATTTGTATTTTCGTCTCGGTACTGTATCTGACCATACCCATTTATAATTTTTTTTTTTTTTACTGTGTGTTTTTTACATTATATATCCACAGTGCCGCTGCAGTCTGGCCTTATTTTAATTTTTGTAATGTTCTAATATAATAAACACTAAGACAGAGTAATATTTCTTAAGATGGTTTAGGCCTGGGTTATTAAAAACCTTGTATCCAAGAGAGACCATTAAATAAAAACTAGCTAGATGTAACATTATATTTCAAACAGTATCCCTTACAATCTAGCTGTAAATAGGCCTAATATTTTCCATTCATGAATATTTACCTTATCTATTAGCAATGGATATCTTGTGATCCTCTGCATTGGTTTCAGCATAAATCCACTTAAATGTACACCCTTCACTTTAGGATTATGCATGCACAACTGAAAAACAAATATACATGTAAATACTAATTAAACCTTTTGTTTAATTAGCTGATATAACAAGTCATACGCTGTACAAATATTTTCTTTGGGATAAATGAAGCAATTGCAATATAAATACACTACAATATTATTCAAAATTATATAATATAGTTAAATAAAAAAAAATTGCTTAGCAGAGTGTCAATAGATATTTTTTTAAAACAAGAAGAAGAAGTACAATCTGTGCATATTGTACTGAGAACAACATAATGAAAGCAAGTGCTTGGTTGCATAAGAGAAAGCCCATTTTAAAAATGTCAAAAAAAGCACAAAAGTCATAAACGCAAAAGAACACACCAGATAGGTGGAATATTTTTATGGATCTCTAAACAAGCATAAAAAAAACAAATTGGAGAAAAAATGTAGAAAAATAAATTATTTTTCTTCAGTATTCGTGAAAAGGAAATCAAAGCAAGAAGAATCTCAAATGCAAAGAGTTAACAAAAATGACTCAATATTGACATTGCAGGCAAGCAGCAGATGAATTTATATATTTTATGAAAGGCTGCATGATAATGGCCTCCTTAAATAATCAAAATCTAGAAGTGAAAACTTTAAAACAAAGCAGTTGTCAAAAATTGTGAACATTCACAAGAAATAAAACATAAATTAAAAAGCAATACTGGGTAAAACGTGTGTGAACCCAGCGTGAAAGATTGTATTAATCTCTATGATCCATTGATGATTATCTGTATTACTATGCAAGAGGGTAATCCCCAAGGAATATGAAATTATCATCAGAGCTGAAGCACCATGAAAAGGATGGCTACAGACCAGGTGAAGTGGAGGGGCTTAGAAAGGTGTCATCAAGTGTGGTGATGGTCACTAAGCATTATCAGTCATCAGTCAAAGACCTAAGAAAAAGACGAGAAAAGGAAAACTCAGATTGTATGTTACCTTATGAAATTCTTGGAATGCTGGAGTAGTTTCTGATACTCGCTGCAAGGTCGCTGCCGCTGATAGCTGGCAGCTGCAGAATCGCATGTAAGGTGTCATATGCGGCAACTGCAAAATAAGTGAAACTAAAATAACTGAACCTGGTTTAGTCGCTCCTCATCTTCTATGGGGTGTAGATAACTTCCTTTACTGTTCTTGTGGCTGATAATTTTCACAGAAGAGAATATCCGGCCCCATGCTCAACCCTTCTTTGTCACCTCTTATGACATGCCTAGCAGGTTACAGTGCTAGTATTCTTTGCTCCCCTGTCAGGCCCCAGTAACATGCAGGCACTCTACAATAACAGATAATGTCATATAGATTCCCATATTGTCTGGTCTACTTTTGTTATGTTAAATTATGTAAAGCAGAACCAACATCACTGCTTTTGAGCAGGTTCATAATTTGTTATTTTCTTGCAGTAGATATAGCAGGGTATGGATGTTAATGGTTCCTGTAACTCGCTGGCTGTACACTCTTGACCCATTATCTCAGGAGCCTCTTCCACCTGCTAGACTTAACTAGGATTACAAACTCTTACAGTCAGCTGATTGATCTGGTGTCCTTATCTAAACATGCGGGCATTGAGTGATTTCAGAATTGTCTACTCTAATCAGCAACCACTCTGTGGCACCCGCGCGACAAAAAAGAAATCTTCTAGAAGACACACCCCCCACCCCCAGGTGGACCAGGTTCGCTCGAACTGCACAACAGCTTTTCTTCCCCTGAAACAAACAAGCTAGCCTTCCACTGGACAACTAGTGCCTGAGACAGAACCAACTAGAAACTGAGCTATGACCCGTACAAGACCAAAAAATATAGTCCTGCTCGAGTCTAGCCCACTAAGCAGAGAAATGCACCTACCGGCTAAATAAAAGTTGGGACCTGCACAAGAGCAACCACCGTTATAGAAGTACAGACTAAGATACTCGAATCTTTAGGACGAATAAATCACAACAACTTGTAAATCATAAATGATAAAATATTAAAATATATATATATTGATAGTTTGTCCATCACAAGTGATGAAGACCACTCTCTTTGTTCAGCCGTGTGGACAGTCGTATCTCTTGCTGTGTCCGCTGAAATGGGTGACTTGTGCGGAGATTTGGATTAAAGTGAGGAAGAAACTGCGCCTTTTGTCAACCTCACTCACAGAGCCTAAGCTACCTTTTGCCAGTGGCAAGACATTCATTGAGACGACTGGAGATAGCATAGGATGCAGATTTTGCCTCAGGGTTACCACCGAAGCCTTTCCGTAAACATGTAACCCGCAGGGTAGAAAGGTGGGAAGACATCTAACGCAGTTTGTCGTGCCTTTTCGATAACCACAAGAGGTCGTATGGACAACACTCAGCGTGTGAGTGAGTCTGGCATCTCTCCCCAGCTGTATTCAGTTCATCATAGTAGCATCTAAAATTCCAACACGCCATATTCGTGAAGGTGAACCGGCAGAGCTAACCCGTGAGATACGACACAGGTATAACTAGTTTAAGCGTAGCGCCATTCAGCCGGCGTCCAGACCAGGATAAACGAATGGAAGAAATCACAAAAAAAGAACGAAATAACAAGTCCAGACGGAAAACAACTCCACGTATCCGTGAACACAAGTGTAAGTCGTCGACTAGTGTGAATTCCAGGCAAATCCGTGGTCTGGCGGCATCCATAATGATCCAAAACAGTAGAGAAATGTAGACTCGCAGCCAGTTACGGCGCCATCTTTGCCAGTATGAGAATATAACCATTAAGTATAGTAATCTTGACAGGGCAAAAAATGGTTTTTGTATTTAGTAAAAACACCACACAAATTTAAGAAAATGTAAGAACAGAAATATTTAAAAAATAAAGGGAGTCTTTCAACAGACTTAATCACAAGATGACAATGAAGTGTTAAGAGACTTCAGTTTAGTAAGACCCAGCTTGTGTGAGGTGGAGTGACCAGTTCCCTTCCTAGCTATCTTTCCCTTTCCTAACTGTGTAAGGTACCCATTTACAGCTGTGTTGACTGGGACATGACAGTTGTGGAAGTTGAATCCTGTAACTTTGTCATGAAAAGTGAGTACTCTACCACTATAGACAATACAGAAGAATGAAGAAATTTAAGAAAGAAACAACAAAAAAAAAAAAAAAAGAACATGTAAAAAATTATGAGAAAATTTAAAATGTTCTAAACGAAAATTTTTTACAGGATTTTAAATGGAATGAAAAAAAAACCAAATGTTGCAGAACTGATTGACTGTTAACTAAGTTAATAATGTATAATTCTGACGTGAACATTGTTTTTGCACTCATGTCTACCTCAGGACAATGTTTGTTTAGTTCTCTCATCACGATACATCTGTCAAACTATATCTGTTTTCAACAAAAGTAGCTCCAATCAATCATTTCTTTTGGAAAGACAGTTGTGGTATCTATTTGCCTTACACCTGTGGCAGGCTGTATTCTTTAAATGTTATATGCCACCGGAAATATCCATTCAGGTCGCTTGTGGATAAACTACAGTATTACAATATTTTTGTTTTCATTAAAATAACGTGTACAATTATTCTTATAGTGAAAAATATAGCCTCCATTAGACAGTTTATTGATAATTAACTTTCAGAGGGACATAAAACAACAGAACTAACATAAGAAATTTGTCAAATCTTACCCCAAATTTGAGACAACTTACATTTTCACACAGGATGTCACCAATGCTAACAATAACACCATTTTTCCCACACATTTTTTTCCTCACTCTGAGAGCTCTGTAGAGATAATTTACAGAAACAAATGTCCACATATAAATACAATTATCTCATGAGTCCATACATCATTTTCAGCTGGTCTGGCTCAAATCTGACATACAAGTTCATATATGAATAATAAAATAAGCAAGTTTAGATACCTCTTCTTTTTGTCCAATACATTTTTTATTACAAAGCTTAAGGCCATTCTTGCATGTTAGCTCGCTGACACCCAACATAGTTGAGCTCTTGCACTAATGGCTTCTGTAACAATTTGTTTGACATGATATTGTTGCTAACCACAAGTTTGCTACCTGGGATCTGCACAAGCTAAATTTAGATGCACTGTATGTTAGAAGATGAGATCATTCATTGATTCACTGATCAGAGGAATTTATGAACTTTGAAGTTTAAGAGAAAAATTATAAAAAGAATTGTATGAACTTCTGCACATGTAGAATAGACACAGTAGCCCAATTAAGATAAGTGACAGATCACTCAGGGAAGTTGGGATATGGCTGTTTGAGTTGGTTGAAAAATGTGCAAATCTCATATTTTGGTGCTATATTGGCCATGGTTCTGTCCTGTTCCTAAGAACCGACATCACTGCGCTCCAGGTATTCCCATAGGTATTCAGTCTCTTTCTCAGCAAATGGTGAATGGTATGGATACTGATTGTTCCTGTAGGTCTTTGGTTGTACACACTCCTGCTCCATCTTCTCACTCTAATAATAGTTATAATAGCTGTCCATCGTTGTCGATGAGGACCGCCACATCATCCTTGTAACAGCTTTCCCTGACGGGTGTGGGTACGCATATGGTTGAACAGGCCAATGTGGGCATGAAAAAATCTCCTGCATGGCGGAAACATGACGTCTGTAGAAGGTGATGGCATTCCCGCTGTTTGTGAATGGATGCTGGGTATATTTTCCCTCAAGAGAACCTCGATGTCAGTAACATGATCTTGCCATTGGGTGTGGAGTATTCACCTAAGGCAACCTCTACTTCCAATCAAACCTCATTTGAATTCAAAGCTCTGCAGAATTAATGATTCATATATTATGGTGTCATCATCCAACAGGCTGTGACTGATAGCCTTTAAAATGTCACTCCTGTCCATATCTAGTGTGCTCTTAAAGGGTGCTTGAGAATCCAGAATGCCAGCTACAAACAAGGCAAATTTCTGACACATGCGTTTACATTTCATCATTTAGTTTGAAGATTTTAATTTTTTGATGTCACAACAAGATGTTAACAATTCAGGCATGTGCAGTTGACATTTAAAAGTTATTTTCGATAGGTAGACATTTGAGAATGTTTTTACATTTATTCTTCTTCTTCTTCATACGCTGTCAAACGTCAACTTGAATTTGTTCGAAGAAAGCAGCTGTCATCCTGAGGCTGTCGACACTGCCATAAAGTTTGTCTAGTGTTGCCACTGGTGATGGCCACATGTGCTTTCTCTGGTCCTCGTATGTCGGGCAATTTTGCAGCAGATGTTCAGCGTTCATTTTCCCTGTACCACAGATGCCACCTATCTTCAGTTTATTGAATTGATGGTACCTCAGTCTGTTGTGGCCTGTGCGGAGTCTGAAGACCACGACCTGCTCTCTTCTGTTAAACTGGTAATAGGCATCATTTTATGTGTAGCCAGTATGTTCTATTTCCCATTTGGCCATGTATCTGGCCCTAATAAACCTTTTGGACTCTTCGTAGGTCACACTAGAATCTGGTTGTAGTAGTCTTACACCTTCTTTTGCCAGTCTGTTTACCTCCTCGTTGCCTTGGATGTTATAGTGGGTTAGAACCCACTGTACCACTACTCTTTTTGGTGCGGACTGCTGGCATAGTTGACATAGTACTGCTCTTAAATCATTAAGTTCAGTATTTTTATGGCTTTTTAGTGCTGTAACCACGACCAGGGCATCTGTAAACAGGACTATCTGGCTTTCATTTCTTTTGCCTGTCAGCATTGCTTTTACTGCAGCCTTCAGTGCCTCTGCCTCCGCTCTGAAATTGCTTGAGAATTTTCCAGTTGCCACTGACAGTGTTATTTTTCTTCCATTTGTTAGACTCATGAATACCCCTCCCCCTCCATTCTGTGTTGTGTTTGTTACAGAACCGTCGGTGTATGCATGGGTCCAGTCCATGCTTGGGTAGTTTTCCCGCTATGTACCTCAGGGTTATGTCTCTTCTTTCTTTTTCAGTCTGGCTGTTCTTGTTTTCAATACCTGGTATATTTTCTACCACCTCCGGAATGATATGCTGCTTCTATGTGGGTTTGCGTACAGTAGGGATCGGCTTTGGTCTTGTTATGGTGTTCATAGGGTCTTCGCTCATCTTTGCTTTGACTATTTCTGCTAAGTTTCTCCGCTTTAGTTTCCCTTTTCCAAATCTATTTAGTTTCTGATGCTTTGGATGGTCTGTCAGTCTTCTGAGGTTCTCAGCTTGCTGCTGGGCTCTGCAGTCTCTTCTGTCGGTCATGGATTGCAGATTTGTAATCTTTTCAAGTTCTACAATTGGCGTTGACTTCATGCCTCCTGTTATAACTCTCATGGCTTGGTTTTGAAGTTTGCTAATTTTATCAAAGTTCACCTTTGCTCCTGTTGCCCATGCCGCAATGCCATACTCGAGAACTGGTCTCACTCTTCCAGTGTACAGTTTCTTTAGTATTCTTTCGTCTGCTTCCCAGCTTGTGCCAGCAAGTTTCCTCATGATTGCCATTCTTTGTCTGGCTCTCATTCGGTTTCTCTCGATCTGACTTTTCCATGTCATGCGCCGATCAAATGTGACTCCTAAGTAATTTGGGTCGTCGTTTGTCCGCAGATATTTGCCGTTAAGACTTATTTTGGTATTCTGTGGTTTATTTGAAAACGAGAATATCGTACATGTTATTTTTTCTTCATTTATTTTGACCAGCCATGATTTCGCCCACTCCTCCAACAATGTTAGGGCCTGCTGCAACCGATTGTTTGCTACGGTGAGATTTTTTTCAGAGGTCCACATAGCCAGATCATCTGCAAACATGGAGCTGTGGACTCTTCTTAGTATATTCTCTATGATGTTGTTTATATACACCAGAAAAAGTGTGGTTGACAGTACTCCCCTTTGGGGTACTCCTTGCTCCAGTGTCACCTTTTTGCTCATCTGCCCTTGTACTTGAACTCTGGCTGTTCTGTTTTTGAGGTAGTGGCTGATCCATCTGTACATTTTTCCAGGTACTTCACTTCTTCAAAGCTTGACTTTGTCCCTCTTTCCACACCTTGTCAAATGTCTTCTCTAAGTCCACCCAAACCGCTACTGTATGCTTTTTCTCTTGGTAAGCATTCTCTATTTCCTGTGCTATGAGAGTGATCTGGTCCTCAGTGGATCTGTGTTGTCTAAATCCTGCTTGCTGTGGAATTAATATGTTTTTTTTCTAGGTGCCACATCAGTCTGGCGTTTAACATACGCTCCATCAGTTTACCTACACTGCTCAGTAGACTGATGGGCCTGTTTCCATTTGGATCTGTTCTATCTTTTTCTTTCTTTGGTACTGGTATAAGTACAGCATCTTTCCATGCCTGCGGTACAATTCCCCTTTTCCAGCTTTGGTTCAGGATTGATAGTAACTTCTTCTTTGCTGTTTGGCCCAACCTCATCAGCATTTTGTTTGTTACCCCATCTTTTCCGGGCGATTTATTTTTCTTTAAAGTTCTCATGGCCTCATTCATTTCATTCATTGTTTTTACATTTCAAATTGAACATGCTTAGCGTGAGGAAAGTGAACCTTCAAGACCTGAGAAATGATTTATTATTTGATCAGATCAATGATCCCACATCTGGATTATAAGCCCGATTCAGACTTTGACACATAAGAAAGGTATGTGTAATGGAACTGACGAATATGTCTCCAGAACACACAATGTGGTGAGTACAAACATGTTTTCACCTATTCAATTTCCACCTCCACGTTAATGCTGTGTAACGCTTTATACTAATATATTATCTTTATCGTGAATGCGTAATGTCATAGTCAGTTTAATTATGTGTTTTACAATGTTTAAATTGTAATTGTAGCTCAATTAGTTCAATATTAATTTATTTTATTTTGAATAAAACTTTGGCATATAAATTGGTCCGGACGGCAGACACATATCGGCAAAATTAGCTCAGACTGAAAAGTGTTAAGCACATACTGAAATAATTATACTGAAGAAATTTATACTAATCAAAATTATATAATTTAAGTTTGCTGATGAATATGTAAAAATAACAATGCAAAGTACAAAAACAGCAATAAATAAATAAAACAGAATACAAGATAACATGGAAATGGAAAATGAAGTATCATACAATCTAAGTATACGCTATTTTAAATGTAAATCAAGTTACAAAAATTGAAAACACAACATGTTGATCATTATGAAGTAACATGTTGAAAATATTAATTGCATTATTTATTTTTTTCAAATTGTGTTAATTAAAAATATCAACAAAACAGTCAAGACGATGGTCAAGGGAGAGGAATGAGTCCACACTGTGGATACACTAACAGAGTTCCACATCATAACCATGGGCAGTGAATGTAGGAAGGGGCGAAATAGTCAGACAATGCTCGAAGTCAACCAGCTGATAGGCACCAACACGCATGAAAGTGATACCATCATATACACTGATGGGTCGGTGCAAAGTAGTGGAACATCAGGTTGGGGTTTCTCAGCTAGAGTAAAACTTTGGAATCAAATTAGGATTCTGTGGATCAGGGAACCTGATAGGATGAAACAGGAAGGTGTACAGCCAACAGGCTACAGGCACCATCCGCATCCACACCTTACACCATCTGCTGAGAGAGACTGAGCACCTATGGGTATGCTCAGAGTGCAGTGAAGTCGACTCCTAGAACAGAACAGAACATCAACAAAACAATTGCTGATGTTGCATCACAATGATTGAGGCCTGGTTTAGAGAGCTGTCGCTGCAAATATGTCTACAACTGTTGATATAATTATGCCACAATGTCAAGTATGGGCAACCATACTTCTTTCAGCTTCGTTATTAATGAGACGAGTCTGAAGACTTACCACCGTTTATTTAATTATAAAATTGACATTTGCGTGCTTTATCCACATCAAAACGTTGAAGGTGTCAAAAAAAATAAGTTGAACACATTTTATAGTATCTTGGACAAAGTTAGTTACCACTTCATGACAGATAATATAACATAATTTCTGTCAATATCAAAATGTCTTCTTCGACAATCATCCTGAAAAGGATGCTGTGACATAGTTTACAGCAAGGTTATGGTATGTGGGCCTTTTGATCCGGCACAACTGGTTTCTGCTGGCTTTTTTTTGGGAACCAAGTTTGTCTTTCCTATTTTCTTTGCCAAACTATACTTGTGCAGCTTGTTTCCAGGGCCGCAGCTTGGAGATGTAATAGAGTCTTGGTCAGCTCTGCTTAGCTGGCTCTGATTCAAGCAGTCAACTATGAGTCAATGGCTGCTGTCAGCTCATTCCCTGCACATTCAGCCTCCCCAAAATGTCATCTATTAAGAACTACTTTAAATAATAGCACTATTTTCTGTCCTTATTATCTGCTATTAAACGTTGAAAACACCATTGCGGATTATTACTTCGCTGGGGCCACATTTGTCATGGAATTATGAGAC
Organism: Ariolimax columbianus; assembly: GCA_036924085.1. Classification (NCBI taxonomy): domain Eukaryota; kingdom Metazoa; phylum Mollusca; class Gastropoda; order Stylommatophora; family Arionidae; genus Ariolimax; species Ariolimax columbianus. Next base: position 33,050,361 of record JAVGWX010000001.1, on the reverse strand, counting down.
TCAAAGCGGGACAACTAAATAAAGTTTTTGAATAGACTTTGAACAACTGAGAAGAGTTCCTGTAAATGTATGCTTTAAATGTGTGTATTGGCTATAATGTTGTGCTTACTGTAAAAGTTTTTTATTGCACACAATCAGCTCTTCCCAGTTAATGAACATCTGGTTAACTGTGTTTTTAGGGATGACATTGCCGTTGATCAGAGGTTTCTTGAAGACCTGTGTACATAAATGTATACATACACAAATTATGTATTATATTTGCAACAACAAGCACACACATATGTATATACAGATTTATATATATATATATATATTTTTTTCCCCTTGATTTTCCTCTGATTCCTGTGAAAAATTGTTTTATTTTCCTTTATCATATATGAGGTATTGTTTCCAGAAATTTCTTTCACATTCAGACCAGCAAGTTTTTGGCTTGTGTGAATACTATAAAAGATGTTTTTTTATATATACATACACACAGTCATACACATGGTCAAAGGAAAATAAATTGGTGCTGTTCAACTGAGATATTAAATCTTGCATTATCTATGGTGCAGCAACAGGTGTCGTATACATTTTTTTTTGTTTCTCAGACTGTTCCCACGATCATGATAATGGTCGTACCAATGAAGTTTGCATATTTATACAACTGTCTGCAGATCTAACAAAATGGGTCTGGGAGAACAAGAAGTTTACTGTTAAAACAAAAACCCTTGTTTACCATGCCTGTGTCCTCAGCACCATTCTTTATGACAGTGAAATTTGGTCTACCTATACACACCATGAGAGGCGGCTAATCAGATTTCACATGAGGTGCCTGTGCAGAATCCTTGGTGTTGGGTGGCAGGACAAGATCATTAATGCAGAGGCATTGGAGAGAACATGCACTGTCATGGTCTTTTTCGTTCTTAGTCTTTGAGGCTCTTATGACTGGGACACACTCGGAGAATGCAGAATGGCAGAATGCCAAAAGATCTTCTCTATGGGGAATTTCAGTTCAGGAAAACGTATCGGGGCCGGCCACTATTTCAGTTCAAGAATGTATAAGCTAATGAAATGTAAGTCTTTATATGGTTGATATTCTGAAGGATTGTACTTCGCATGTTGACATTTGAGATATGGTCCTTGTATTTCTTTTCCTTTCCCCATATCGTTCTTACCCATAATTAATTCATAATTGCTATTGCATTAAGAGCTTCCATAATTATTTTAGTGCCCATCTCTGTGCATTGTCTGGTGTTCATTGAAGCATATTGTAAAAGTCTTGTTTGGTTGCTTTGTCAACCTTTTTTGTTGGTGTTTGGAACTTATTATTGTTGTTTTTTTCTCCTTTTTAATGAAATCTTACTGATATTATTCTTGTTGATATTAGTTATCATTCTATAAGTGCATTCTTTGCTTCTGTTGACATCATGAAGAATATCCTGTGTGTGTGTGCATAGTGTCATCGTTGTTCCAAAAATATACGTTTTCTCCAATGTTGAGTGTAATATTTTGTGCATGTTCCATCTTACTTCTGCAAGACCCATGAGGATTAACTTGCAACATTTCATTTTTTTGGGGGCCACTTATCTGGATCTGTACAACTGGATCTGTACAAGGATCTGATGTTCTAGGTCTTTATCCTGATTTTGCCTTCATCTTCAGAAGATTTGTCAGCAATCTCATTTCGATTAGATGGCTTTCATTAGGTCACATCATGGACCTTGGATGTGACATATCTTCAGGAGTTAGGTCAATAGTACTTGTAATTTAAGTATTCGTTGCTGCCGAAGATGGATGTGTCGGACCAAAAGGTGCAAATATCGCAGTCAAGCTGTAAACTAGCAACACAACGCATTCCGTTCTCCGAACTACATCCTGCTACTTGCAAAGTCCTCTACAGGGCTTGGTAGAAGGAAATTGAGAACGAACGCAGAAGAAGAAGAAGTATTCGTTGATATTTCTTGAGGACTGATGTGCTCTTTCTGTCTGATCTTTTCCCTGGTGACCTGCTTGGATCGGTTTGACCTGCCAGGGGTATAAGACTGCTTAAAACATAGCAAATGGGATCATCAAGGCATGCAAGCCATTCCACAAGGTCAAGATAGAGCACACTGGACAGTGTTCTTCAATTTTGTTGTTGTTGCGAATGCCATTTGTACTTCAGTTAGGTACTCTTGATGAATTTCTTTTGTGGTGGGTTACAGTGGCTTTCCTCACATTTCAAGGCGTATTTGAGATGGTGTACTGGGTTCCTCCCGACTCTAGACAATGCGAAGCTCCTAGGTAAGCTCGCCACTATGGGATCACAGTGTTGATCCCCAACTCACTATCCAGACTGCATGAAACAGCCGGTTTCCACAGAAAACTGCTTAGAAGTGAGATTGCGTCTTGATCAGTATATTTAACCTGACTGGATGTTAGTCTTCTCTCCTTTCTCCAATTATATATTCCAGATACACAAAAAAGTGCTCAAATTTCTTTCCACTTGATATGATATTTCCCTTTATATCTTTCTTGTTGGCATTAGCTGATCATGTGTTTGTGATAATTTCCAGAAGTTTCTGTCACTTATCTTAATTATGCATTTTGATGGACTTATTTGTATTTATCTTTTTATGTTTTCTTCCTATTGTAATAATTTGTATTCTCTTGGTCTATCTTTAACAGGTCTATTCTTTACAGTTGTCAGTAAGTATTGTATATCTTTCAATGTACAAAATCTATAACTGATTTTAATCTCTGCAATGATTTATTTTTCTAGGTCTTGTTTTTCCATGACATATATACTCATTTACTCTTTCATTCCAGAATCACGCTGTGAGAATTGATTTGCAAATACAGCTGTGCCGGAACAACTCTGTGAACGTTGTTCTAGATGTGGTTGCCAATAATTAATTACACATTAACTGATACTTTCTTAGTAGGGTAAGGGGATTAAAGCCGTAAATTAAACTTCTGACATCATTCGAGATTCAGTTGTTGATAAACATATTTTTTGTGTTTGTATACTTTCTGTGTGGTAATCACAAATGTTTCGATTTTTCAAATATTCTTATTGTTGCTATGGCTAGTTATTTGTCTACAAGTTCTAAGCCTTTAGAGCGTTTAATTTACTGCAAAATATGGAAATATTTTGTAAAGAGGAGCTGTTTGACATGGATAGTTTGTCATCAATTATGAAGCAATTCAGAAATGTCTGATAAATCAGACACTGTTGATGAGGGGGTGTTACCCCAGCCTGGTCCATCAAACTTCTTTCAAGATTTGCACACCAAAGTGCGAGTAAAAATAATTTAAAAAGAACATATAAATGAATTACCAATATTTTATGGACAGTTGTGTTATTATTTTTATTTATGACATGGCACCTGGTGTGGAAAGCAATTTTACAAATGAAATTTTCAAAATTATTTTGTGATTTTTTTTCTGTTATTGTGAATATCTTGGTGGTTGCATCTAAAATATTCTGAATTCTATTTCTTACAGCTAAATTTGATATATTTGAAATTGTGTGATTTCTAAAATGGATTACCTTGATGATCTGAGGCTGAGATACCAATTTCAATAACTAAAACATTAACTATAGCTCGAAAAATTCATATTTTGACAATACTTTTCTGTAGTGTTTTCATTTAACAGTAATCATTTTTCATCCGTATCAATTACATGCTTTTTATTATTGAAATACCGATTGTCAATTATATTTCTACTTGTCATTTTGATATGCATATTCAATTAAATAAATCACACACAATTTAGAATGGAAGCGCTACACCCCCCTATCTAAAATTCTGACCAAAAACAATTCCGGTGCAGCGGGCAAAATAGTTCTGGATCATAAAAGTTAAATTTCATGGGTTAAAAAAATCTTTCCTCTGTTCTTGTTCAGTGATTTGAAATAGGATACAAAATTGTAAATATTATTTAGTTAAATCAAACTTACTCTTATTCCCCCACAATTACTGCTATTATTTTAACATTGTCATCATCATCGTTCTTTAAGTGTCATACAATGCACATAAGGCAGAATCCAGTACTCTCCAGTTTGATCTGTGTGACGCCACTCTTTCCAGTTCATGAATATTGCTCATGCCAATAATGGAACTCTCTCTGATGATTGTTCTGCTGAGAGTTTCTTTCAGTCTTCCTCTTTTCCTGCCAGATGGTGACCACATAAATGCTTGCAGAGGAAGATATGTTACTGTAGAATCTAAGAACGTGTCTGATGTATGACTGCCATATTTTCCTGACAAATGATGAAACATATTATTGATTGGTGACTTTTCTAATTTTTTTTGTTGGTTTACAATTCCTCTCTGCCAATGTTCAACAGTTTTCTAAGACACTTATTCTTGAATGCATTTAGCCTCTTTTCCAATGTCTTTGTTACTTTAGAAATGTATAAATAAATGTTTAATTTATCTTTATCTATTTTCCATACCAATTGAACATACCTCTAATGCAATCTGCATATCAGCATTGTATGATTCCTCTGTATTCATGAGTTCTTGAATGGCCTGCTGTCTTTTACGTTCAGATTTTGAAAGTGTCCCCTGAGTGTCATTCATCCCTAAGATGAAAAAATAAAAAGCGAAATTTCAAAAAACATTTTCTTTTATAAAAAAGCAAGCAAAACTGAATAAAGAAATAAGGAAAGAAATAATGAACTAACAGCAAAACTTGTTTACGTAAAACTGATGAATGCAAATAAGACATTCAAATATGACTATAAATATGAAAGATAAATTGACAGAAAATTTGTTTATTGGCAGAGGAGTGACTGGTTGAGTGGTTTGGATGTCAGTCTTCTGACCACAATGACGTGCATTCAAAACCTTGTGAAATCATATATTTTTTTTTGTCGAGGTACATTAATAACATAACCAGAAGGGTGCATGCCGTAAGCTACCTTTATTTCTCAGAACTATAAATCCTCCTGGTGGACCCTAACAAGAGGAATAAGTGCCCAACTGAAAGTTTATCATTTGAATGTATTGGCCACATGTGTTGTAGACATGCAAACATTTTTTAGATGGTCAGAATGAAAGTACTAGCAAAGCAAGTAATCTTTCTGACCTTGAAACCAAAATGTGAAGCTGCTTTGAAAATAGTAAAAGCTAATGGACGTAGCAGAAAATAAGAAGAATCTTGGTAATTGTGCGTTAATTCACCCATGGATTATAATAGGTCAAATTTAGAAGAATGTAGCCACACGAAGCACCATACTTTTCAATTCGCGCGTCTTCAATTCGCGAGTCTTCAATTCGCGAGATAAACCCCGTGTCCATGTCATTCTCAGATCTAACACCGTACGTGAAAGATGGATTTATTGCAGTTGTCACACTTGACATGCAAGAAAATAAATTGTGTGCAGTTTTTGCAGGAAAGACGAATTATAAACACCGTCCGACTTTATGACTTTGTCTCTCACAGTTCACCAAGATCGTTAGAGATGTCGCACATGTCAGCAGGACATTCCTGTTCGTTCTGGCACATGGTTAGAGGGCACCTAATCCTAATCCTAACCAAAACGGAACACACAGACACATGATAGATTCCTACATGTGTGAGTTTCTGTGGCGACATCGGAATAAAGTCCGTCAGACCTGTTCGACAATATTCTGGAGGACATCACAGAATTTTGGCCTCCTGTAGCTAGACACTTATAATTATTTTTGTACGGAAACCCGTGTAGTCATTGAATGGTATAAAATTTCAGAATAGATGTATTAACGCACAAGAACCGAAACTTTATATTACACATGCAAAATAGTACTGGATTACTACTGGACAACTTGTTTCTCACATGCGGTTGAGCAGCTGCAGGTCCCAACTTCGCTTCTATTGTCTTGGGCAACAGTGGACCACTTAGTAATAAGTTTTTCATCTGTAGCATCGTGGATGTTATTTCTGAGTTTGAGAGAGTCGGACCAGTGTGGATGTTATTTCTGAGTTTGAGAGGGTCGGACCAGCATGGATGTTATTTCTGAGTTTGAGAGAGTTTGACCAGCATGTAGGTGGTCTTTTTCTGTCTCGTGGGTACAAGAATTCTGTCGCTGTGCTCCAATTGTCATCAATTTGATTAAGTCAGAATGAGAATAAGTCAAGCAAGAACATAGTATGTATAAGCCTAAGCCAAAATTTGACTTCTTTTATTTAGATGCAAGTAAACAGGAAGTTCTACAGTGATAAGATCCTGAAGATCCTTAACTCGGCAGGCAAGAATAGGACCACTTCACTTCATTTGCATGCTGTACAGAGTTGTGGTTATGGCTGGTAACTTTATCATGTATAAAAACTACAGAAACCACCATAAGAACATTTTGATGCTGTCAACCTGCAAGGAGGTCAATTGTAACGGTGACCTCATGTTACAAAAAATAAAAAAATTAGGTGAGTTTGTCACGGTTCCCATTGACGGGCAATGACGATGATCATGAAACAGGAATCCAGTGTCAGATATAACACAGAAACAAAACCTATACCAACAGTCAGTAACGGATCTAGAACAACATAAACAATAACTTATTGAAAGACATCCAACTATGCTTTGTTTATTTGCAAGTTTCAACTTTATAAGCACACACAAATATAAACACAATAAACAGAATGACACATATTTGGCATCTATTTCCTGATTAGGGATTTTAATAACAAATTATACTGCAAAATAACATCAATGCAACTACATCCTGTGAACAAATACAACTGTTTTGAAAATACATGACAAGATTACAGAGCTATTGCACACCTCCTATATATAACCAGTACATATTAGTTACAACATTTCACTCTGTTTCTTCAGCATTGACATCCCATTATCTATTTTTCTGAAGAAGTGTTAATAATAATTGTTATTAATGTTGACTTTTAGAATCATATTATTTTGGCAAAACAACTGAATTATTTTTCATTTGTCCTCACTACTTTTTATGAATGAAATTAAACCTTTTTTAAAATTACTTCAGCCTCCTTCTGAACTTAATAAAATGTATACATACTCATGTGATAATCTGTTACCGTTAAACAAAAATGCAATAACTAAACGTGCATGTCAACTTCTTCCGTTTACCCAAAATTTGTACATTTCCATCAGTGTAAAGTTAAAAGGCTAAACATAATTGTTTCATAATACCCCCCAAGGGTTTGACTATTTGAAATTGTGTTAATGTAAATACCAGTGTCACTTTTTAAAAATAAACACATTTGACATATAAGCTATAATAGGTGGTATAGAGGACAACTGAAATGTATCAACATACAAAGATGATGAACTATCACTACAGCATCCTTCCATTGCTAGGGTCAACCTGAAAGGATTTATATGACTGAGGAATATACCCTGCTTGCCCTTGGAGTCACTGCAAATTGAGCAGTATAGGTTTTTATTCCACCACTAAAAAATAAAAAAAAGCAACACAGGTTTGAACCAGTGTCTTTCTGACTAGTAGACATGTATCTTCAAGTATAAAAATGTAGTTCCTAAACATCCTAACAACAATGGATGTCAGGTTTTAACCACCAACAACAGATATCAGTTTCAGCTTCAATATATATATATATATATATATATATAAGGGAAAAAAAACAATGACAGAACAATGCAGCGATGAATCCAGAGTGCAGTGTAAATAAATAGTCTTTTATTATTAACAAGAACAACTAACCTTGACACAGCAGTAAGAAAACATGTAGTAATTTATTGCGAGCTATTTCTCACAGTATTTGGCACTTCCTACACTTCTTGCTGTAATATTAATATTTATGAGATTATGTGTAGTTTCGTTGTCTTGGTTAGGGGAAAAGCTTCAGCAGATTTTTAAATAGCCAATTTATATAACACCACATATAAGAGATTTTTTACACAGAAGAAGGATATATCTATTACATAGACTTCATTATCATCAGGCATGAATCAGCTTGTCTACTATCAAAATAATCATAAGGAAACATGAAATTAAGCTGAAAATATTGATTGTGGTACTTAAAAACAAATAATCAGCTTCCCTTGCACGACTATTATATCACACATGTCCCAAATGTAAAAAAGAATTTGATCAAATATTACCAACTTTTTTTATCCTATCATGTATGTCAGTAAGATAAATGTGGAGAGAAAATCAACATATTATAGGATAGAAAATATTAATTTTCAAGATGTTGGCACTTTCAGCAACAAAAAACCCAACTTTTCTTGAATGAGTATACTATTATCATGGTCTAATATACAAAAAATAAAATAAAATACTGAAATGTTACTGACAATGTGCATTGTCACTCAATGTGCATGGAGTATATAAAAGGAAAGTCAATGTACCTTCTCTAGCACAACTTTCACACGCGCCCTCATGGTGAGGCCCTTCCATTGCACTTTGGTTGGGCTAGCTTCTGAGGGCGCACAAACCTAGCATAGGTACATACAGACGCACACATGCATCCAAGCACTGGTTTATGCGTCCTGATATCGTCCAATGGACTACGGTCTGGGGTGGAAAATGGCGCGCCTCCGCCAGTAGAAACTAGTGAGGCAAACATCTAAGCAAAAAAAAAAAAAAAGATTCAAATATACTGAGTAGTTGTTTTAGAGAGAATATACACCAAAATGCCCATGTGAACCCTCGGGTCACTTTGGGGAGGAATATATAACACAAATGATCCGTACCAAGAATGTGTTAGTAAAAGGTGACTAAGTAATGGTGTATGTGGGGTTGACAACCTCATCATGTAAAACTAACTGTCCCAGAAACCAGCTCTACATCTGCACTGAAATGGTGTAGCACAGGCTGCTTGCAGCGAGGCCATTTTTAACATGATGTCTCCCATGTGCCTAATGGAGTCAAAATGACTTATAAATACCAAACAGATCACATGCACTCTTCAATGCTAAAACTGCCTTCTAATATCCTCGACTGCTGTCGCAGGGAGAATATATACCAAACCGACGAAATGTCTCACTCAATTCTAAAACGAATTATTATATTATAGCACCACTATCACACAAAGAGCATGTCGTAAGAGGCATCTAACTGTCACATGGCATAGCACAGGCCATGGTTAGGTGGTTTGCTTAGAGCAGCATAGATGGCGCCTAACAGGCTCCAGGTCTACTTTGCTCTAGTGTTTGAGTATATTAAGATAGTCTCTCACATCAGTTAACCACCCTCCGGGGCACTTGTCCCAATGTAGCGAAGTAATAAGCTGCTCAAGCCTCGCCCGCTAAGCAGGAAATCCTCCTCCCGGCTACATTCAGCTCATACCAAAGCTGGGACCTGCACAGAGGCACCTGTAGAAAGTATAGGTCGACTAAGAACTAAGATTATTATATTTCAAAACTTAAAAATTCTATCTGCTGTTGAGAGTGATGCATCATACCAAAAGAAGACACAATTTTACTGAACATATGAAATATTTTTACATAAAATAAATACTTGTGTTGCTTGTGGTTTGTTTTCGAAGCTTTTCGTACTGAGTTCTTCATGCTTTACATTTTTTTTGTAGTTGGTTATAGTGGTTATTCTTACATCCTGAGGCATACTGAAAAGGGAACTAGGTCTTCCTGGCTATAGTACAGCGCAAGGCTCCTCAACAAGCTCACCACTATGAGGATCACAGTGTTGATCCCCACCTCGCTGACTAAACTACTGTGACACAGCCTGTTTTCAAGCGGGCAACGAGTACGAGAGGTGGAGGGTCAGTATGTTTTATCTTACCGTTATATTACTCTTCACTTTGATTGTCTGTGGAACAAAATGTGTAATCTTTGTGGTGGAAAAAGAAAACAAATATAATTACAGCTGCTCACTGTCTCAGTTACATAAGCGATGCAACTTGAGAAGTCTTACAAAGTTTTTTCTTCTTATTTTATACAGCTGTTTTATTCACGTTTTAAAGGTTCAGTTCAGGTGCCATCTCCACAGCAAAAGTCGGCTGCAATGGATTTCCAACATCTCTTTTTTTTACCTTGATTGCAATACCAGTCATGCTTTTACCTGTTCATCTCTTGATGTTATCTTCCAACTTATAGCAATGTTTACCTCTGATATGTTTGCCCTTCACCTTTCCTTCCAGTATTATTTTCAACAAGGTGTTACATGATTTTATGTGACCAAAATATCTGAACAATCAGATTTAATTTATCAGTTATCTTTGGAATCCTAATTTCTCCATGACTTCTTTATTTGTTTTCTTTTTCTTTCCAGGGTATATGCCCCTTTCTTCTCCATATCCACATTTCAAAAGTATAAATTCTCTTCTCCAATTGTTTATTTATGTTTCTATGCCATAAAGATGAGTATACTTAACATCTGATCATTCTAATTTGTCATTGACTTATTTGAATGTCAATCAATGACCCATGTTAATTAAACCAGATTTAGCTATTCCTATTTTCTTCCTGATTTTCCGTTACTATATTTTCAAGATAAGAGAAGCTCTTGAACCTTGTTTTCTGTCAAATACTGTAACAGGTCAAGAACAGGTCAAAGGTTACCTAACAAATGCAAATAATAAAAATGAACAGTGATACACTTATAAATGCAGCAAATGTATGAATGAACAGATAATCATTGAAACAAGTGACCACAATTAGTGTGTTATGACTCATCGATGTGCCACAAAGGTGAGACATTCTTAATTGTTATGTGATCAAAGTGTATTCTGACTTGATGTTTCAAAATGTTTTGTCAGAAAATTCTCCTTTTTTACAAAGTGCATCTGGAAACTGTAAAAAAAAGTGCTGACAAATTTAGAAAAGTTTGTTAACAGATATCTCCATAACAAAAAGTTTAGGAATAATTTATACAAATAACATTGGCAGGATATATAATGTTCTTGATCAGCGTGCAGATAAAATATTTACTCTCTTTTCTTGTTTTGTTGTCTACTGAAACTATTTTAGTAAGTATGATTGACTACAGCTGAGGCTATGTGATTGAGGAAGTTACTGTATTATTATTCAACAAGAGATCTCCATTCTTAAGATTTATAATGACAATAATTTTGTTACTAATAGAGCATAATAAAATACTGACATTTACAAATGAGTTATAAATCAATATTTTAGTTGTGAATATTATTTGAAATCTCCAGCTCCTATACCATTCTGAGACAAGTACAAAATGGCTTCTCTTAATCTCTCCCAGTTTAAATATATTTCTAAGAAATACAATGCCACTGCAAAACTAGATGCATCAATCCAACACTGTACTACCAACATTTACTATATTATGATTGAAAAACTACTACATAATAAATACAACAATATATACTATAGTCAAATAACAATTAAAGACAATTCAACAATAACTAGAGCTCATTGTAACAATTACTGCAAACTAACACAGTAAATACAGCAACAAGAATGACAAAGGTATGCACATAAATACAATCAGGTTTGAATGGACAACAAACTACTATCCAGACATCTCAAGTTTTCTCAATACCTTTGTCTTTATGTTTCTGTCGGCACAAGTATCCATACATTTTCACTTCAGCTTAGGTTAACCTATATCCCTAAAGAAAAATAACTTGTCGCAGGACAATTCTCAAACAGCATATGCATCTCAACTGCTGAAAGACAATTTCCTAAGTACAAAACAGAGTTTACAACTTCCTTATATTCGCACATTTTATTGTCAGACATTGGCACTTATGTTCATCAAGACACATTATTTCATCAATCAAGAAATGGACAATGATAACAGATCAGAACAGTACCAACAATCAACTTGCAAACATGACTCTGTACAAAACAATGTCCAATATAATACATTACTTAATTAACAGAAATTGTCTTCTTCAGTTTTAGAAATATTTTCTTTTCTAAGTGTAATTTTGTAAGATCCATTTTAATGTTGGTCAATCTGCATGTTTGCTCTATTGGGTGATAAATATGAGAAATACCTTAATTAAATTTTACTTTTAAGTATATCCCTCTTACAAAATAGCATTTCAGTTTTTTAAAGAAGGTATCTTGAAAGCACAAGAAGAGATATCAAGTGAAAAACATACAGAGCAGCATAAGAGCCCACACAACATAAGCCAACACATGTAATAAGTTTTTTCAGGCTTTAAAAGGCATCTGCTAGGACCTGGCACTATTGTACATTATGAGAAAATTAAACATTTGACAAATTAGTATACAAATGTCAAACAACTAAACATAATAACCAATGCAGCATGCACATATTGTAAAGAAAGATAACAAGATGTGCATACACATCAGGAGTTGGGTAAGGAAATAAAGGAAGCTTTGGAAACAAACAGCACTAGATGAATAAAAACAAACACATCACAGATCTCAAACACTTGCTGATAACATTAACAGACTTGCAAAAATGAAGAACAGCTAACAGAGCTGGTCAAACAACACCTTACTATTCAAGAAATGGGCAGAACAAATAAGAAAAAAATACAGCTAATGATGAAAAATCCAAATGTGTTCCAAGATTGATACAAAAAAAGGACAAGCAATTGAACATAAAATATATGTTAAATAGCTATATGAAGAAGGAACACAAATCAAACCTAAAACAATAGTCAAATCAATGCAGACAATGGGGTGAGTTTAACGAGCATAGTCTGCAAATTGTTAGTCAATAATCAAAGAAGACATTGTAATGCATTTAGACAAATTTAATCTAATCAGAAATAGTCACATGGATTTACTAGAGGGAGATTGTGCTTAACAAATCTATTAAAATTCATGGTGGAGGTTACTAAAATGATAGTTCAAGGGGAGCCAGTGGATGTTATTTATCTAGATTTTGCAAAAACCTTTGATAGAGTACCTCATCAAAGATTATTTAGAAAGTTAAAATCACATGGAACAGGAAGTTGCCAAATGGATTGAAAATAGGTTAACAGGAAGAAGGCAGAGAGTCGGAATAAATAAGGAGTACTCTGAGTGGTGTGAAGTAAAAAGTGGAGTGCCACAGGGCTCGATTTTGGGACCAATTTTGTCTTGATATATATAAATGATTTGGACATTGATATGGGATCCATGATTGCAAAATTTGCTGATGACACAAAACTATGCAGTAGTGTCTCATCTAAAGCAGAAGTGGATATATTGAGGTCGATTTAGATAAAATTTAAGAATGATCTGTTAGCTGGCAAATGGAGTTTAATGTAGATAAATGTACAGTCATCCACATGGATAGATCCAATATGGAACATAATTACAGAATGGGCAAGAACAATATTAGAAAGATATTAAAGGAAAGGGACCTAAGGGTTATAATAGATCATACAGGTAAGGTGAGTGAGCAAGTCCAGGCAGCAGTTTAAAATGCAAATGCAATGTTAGGTATGATAAAAAGAAACATTAAACATAGGAGCAAGGAAGTGATAAGTCAAACTATATAAAGCATTAGTTAGATCTAGATTGAAGTACTGTGTACAGGTGTGGAGTTCTTATCATAAAGGGGATATAAACATGCTGGAACGAATGCAAAAAAGAGCGACAAGAGATATTTGTACCAATCTTTTCCAATGCCGTACAAATGTGGGCCTATGTCTTTGGTAAGTCCATGTCACCCTCACATAGGTGGGCAGCCCCATGGACATGTACATGCATATTACGACAAAAACATTCTACATTTCTATCTGTCCTCAGGCACACATACCACATGTCCAGCCCAATGATGTTTGAGTGATATTGCTGCTTCCACAATGTCTCCAAACTAAGTTTGATGTCAAATTTCTTTGTTTTTGGGTCAAATTTCTTTGTTTTTTGGGTCAAATTTCTTTGTTTTGGATATTATCCCATTTTACAATTTTTAGTATGTGTCGTTTCATTGAGTAACTTGGAGCTTCTTGGCATCTGTTTTGTGCCAATTCCACGCTTCACATTCGTAAATCATTGCTGGAATGACCATGGAATTGAAAGTGTGTGCTCTTGCCATGGTGTCTTTCATCTCTTGGAGTATTAGCTTAATGGAGTTAATACTAAGCTGTTTTTCATCATCTAGAGATTTTGTGTTCAATTTTGTGGTTGGCATTTATCTCTTGGCCTAGGTAGATATAGGAGTAGACATCCTCAATGTTTTTCTTTCCTATCTTGATGTTCTGCTTTTGGGCAGTAAGGGTTCTGAGGTATTGTGTTTTACTTTTATTTATCTTCAGATCCAAAGATTGTTGGGCGTCCTCAGTAGTATGACTGATGAGCACAATGTCATCTACAAATCATAAATGGGTGAGCCACTCACCATCTATATCTACATTTCAGTCGACAGAATGTAATTGTTGGAAAATCTCAGCGGCAAATTGGAACGGCAGTTTCCAAGATGTTCAGTATCTTCCTTTTTGTGGATTAGAACAATCTTTGAGGATTTCCACTCACCAGGAATGTGTACTGAATGGAGGCATCTATTGAACAGTTGAACTGCTAGAGTTTCTCTCCCTGCCTTAAGCAAGTCAATAGTTTTCTCATCTGATCCCGGAGTAGTTTTGAATGCATAATTGCGTGCAGGATTTCATCAGGTTTGATCGATTCAATGGGGTCTCAATCTATTGATGCCAACCTTTTTGATATTTCAGCCTTAAATTAGTAATACTGTCTGCATTATTCTTCAATGATTCGTCTATCTGTTATGATGGTGATGTCATCAATTTTTTATGCCTTAAGAACAAAAAAGGATAGCAATTGACAAGATAAATATAAATGGATGAAATGGGGAGAACTTGGAAATGGTAACAGAACTAAATTGGTAAATAAACTGGTGTAAGCTAAAGTATTCTTCAGGATTATGTGCCATAATCAAACAATCATCTATATGAAAGGCTTATGTGCCCTAATCAAACAACCATCTTTCTTAAATAAACTCATTCTCCATATTTATTGCTTATTTGAAATACTAAAGTCTCACAAAATTCATTAATCAAAACTTCAAGTAGTGGCTTACAAAGCAGACGCTATGTACATCCATTAGTGATTTTCATCCATTTGAAACTCCTCTTTGTAACAAAAACCACATTAGTGGAAATTGTTGAATATAAATGCAAAAAGGAAGACTATATAATAAGTGGAAAGGCAACATCAATAGATTTACAAACAATCGTCTCTCAGAGTGTCCTACTAAGGCAAAAAGTAGACAATTATTGGAGGTTTATTACAATAAACCTTAAATGCGTATATTACAATTGGTCTAATATAAGCAGATTCTCCTCCTCGTTCACACTTTTACAAAAATACATTGTTTAAAAATAATGACATTAAAAAAAAAAATAATAATGGCACAGTTAAATATTTATAAGCTTATTAATAAAAATAAGTTTCTTTCAAAAAAAAGTTTCCAGTGAGTGGTGGTTTCATACAGCTAGTGTTTTCTAGTGTTTTGTTATGTTCTGATAAAAATTTGATGTCACTGCCCTCCAGACAGACACAGTTTTCCTTAACAAAAGTCAAAGAGTGAGGACATTGGTGGTTACAGTAGCCTGTTGCTTATACATGTTCCTGATCATCCTCTCTTCTTCTTCTTCTTTGGCGTTTTTTCTAAAAGAAAAGGTGTGTCGTAGCTTACAGCAAGGCTGTGATATCTGCACCTTTTGGCCCAACACATTCGGTTTCATCTGACTTTTTTAGGTACGGGTTACCTTTTCACTGTGATCCATATTCTATTAGCCAGACTACACTAGCGCAGCCCGTTTCCAGGAATATATACTGAATATTATGCCAAGCATATCTATCACAACATCACTGTCTCAGCAACATATCAATCGAAAAGTCCATGACCCTTCATTTCCTTTGTATTCAGGATAGTCCATGTTGAGTTTTGTGTATTGGGAATGAGCTGGCTTGTATTCATCCCAAGCATCTTTTAATGCATAAGCCAGAACTTCTGGAAGGTGTTGTCAATACCTACTTCAGTTATACGTCCACTACTCGTCTTTGATTCCCAAGTCTTCAATTTCCTGGCTGTCTGAAGAAATTGGAAGCTGTATGTCTTTATTAATTTTGCACTTCTGCCTCATGATCATTCATAGGAGGTCTCTTTGAAAATTTAAAGTAAGTAAAATAATTCAAGATAATGTAAGTACTGAGAAGTATAAATAGTGACATGAAAATCTGAATAAAAATATGCAAGCCAAGCTGTTGGTCACACATCATGAACGTAGTCATTCTTTCACAGACCAAGAAGGCACATTATACCTGCAAAGAATGAGTCCTCGACAAAGCTAAATCTAAGCCATCAGGTCACTAATCAAGAAGGCAACCACACTCTGATGAAACAAACAAAATAAAACCCATTTCTGTGATTGAAAATGAAGTGAATCCCCAATATGAGGAAAAGCCTTTATGAGCAATATTTATAAACCAAAATTTTAGGGACAGTTGTTTTTAGACATCTAAATGTAAGTATCTCTAAATTTATATGCACCACTTGCTTCCTGAATATCCTTATTATTCTGCATAAGATTTTCCATATTCTCCTTCAAATGATTACTGTTAAATGTTTTTGATCATGCCTCTCATTTTTACACTTTTATGGCTTAATATTTCTACAGGATGAAGTAGTAAGAGTAAAGTGGAAATTCAGCAGAATTAATCGCTGGTTGGGAATGGAGTTTTAACTCCATTGTACTACGCTGCCGCCTGTGAGAGGTGAGGTGGTCAGTTGCCCTTCCTTGCTGTTTTTACTTTCCCTAACTCATGCGTCAGATACCAATTTACAGCTGGGTTAAATGGAGAAGCGGTCCCCGATTAAAATCACGACCCTGATTTTTTTAGTCTCTGGATGCCATTTGAACCGAGGCACGCTGTTAGCACAGAAAATAGAGAATTGCTCGCTATGAACTGAGCTAACGTGCCCCTCAGTGAAGTAGCTGGCATGAAAAAGGTGGCTTACAGAAATATCTGAGGCAGTAAATGCTACTGTGCATGAGGCACACAGACGAGCTCGTTCTAGAGATCTCTTCATAACCCGATGCAGAAAAGCATAACAGGTTAAGCGAGAAGAAAGGAAAAGAAGAAGAAGTAGCTGGCCCCATATCCAATTCTCCTTATGCCATGCTCGACAGGTACAGTGTAAATATTCTTTGCTCCCATTACAGTCCCAGAAAACACACAGGCTAAATTACTACTGAATGTAGTGGCATGCATAAATAAGACAGCAACAAAGATATCTTCTTTAAAAAAATGAAACATTATAAACAAAAGTTTAATATGTAAAAATTCAACATTAAGTCTTGGTTTCTGATGAAAGAAACTAATTATCAAACTCTGTGAGATCCTTGAAAGCTGTGTCATAATACTTTAAGAACCGAATTATTTGTTGAGTGGGGACAAAATGAAAAGGGACACTACTACCATAATGAATTGGTAAGATGTGGTTCAGTACAATAGGAGATAAGTACCTTACAATTGTTTATTTAATTTAAATAGCAATTGTCTACAGGAACTAATGAAATAACAATCTGGTACAGGAACAGGCTGGGTAGACGTATTGCTTCAGTTGTATGTGCCTTCCTCCAGACTCAACAAGGAGTGAGTAACATAGGTTAAAGTAATGTCTGAATCAAATACACTATTTACACACTGATGTTTGAAAATAACAAAGCTTATATTTCTAAGACAATTTTTAATGGACTACTAGAGCCAAGCTCATCTAATAAAGAATGCAAGAGCAAATAAATTGATTAAGGAATCTTGATTCAGAAAGGAATTAAACTTGTCAGTCTGTGAAGAATTAAATATCTTTTAATCTGTTTGAAATTGTCAGAAATACCATTATTAATGATTATATAAACAAATTGCAATGTAGAGATCAACAAAACTTGTGCAAATATTTTTAATATCAATGTAAACCAGAATGTGGTTAAATGCAGTTTAGCTATTGAGTTTATATTAAGCTCTAATGACAAAGATATCAAATAAAAATATGTCTGTCAAATGAAAAAAAAAAGTATTGCACAGCAAAATTAAGCAGCAAATCAGCCCAAATCAACAAGATTCAAGTGTCACACACACATTAAGTATCAACATGAGAAGAACATTTAGCAAAGATGTAACATGTCACAGGACATAACATAAGAACAATGGAAAAATGAGCACAAAGAAAGAATTTCCATAACAATATTCTGAACACAGACTTTGTGGTAAGGACTATTATTTAGTCTGCAAATTTAGTGCTACAAGCCACCTAATTAGCTCCTTGTGAGAGGCCAAAGGACCAAAGGACATAGCATAAGATTAACTCTTAAAGGCCATAAGAATGCTATCGCCGTTCTCCCTGGCATCCACTTGATGCCAGAAAAATGCTCATATCGTTAACAGCACATTGAACGAAATTAGTTTAGTTTTTTCAGTGTTTCTAGATTTTAATTGACATTACATGGTAAAGGAAGTAACTCATATTTGCATTTCATGTTGTGAAAGCAGTGACATATTTTTTGTGTGGAAATTCAAAGCTGGAAAACATTTGTCATCTTTCAAGTCAGTTAAATTTTTGTTGTGTTTATCACAAAAATGTGTAATGAAGCTA
The DNA here is from genome assembly GCA_036924085.1 of Ariolimax columbianus. Classification (NCBI taxonomy): domain Eukaryota; kingdom Metazoa; phylum Mollusca; class Gastropoda; order Stylommatophora; family Arionidae; genus Ariolimax; species Ariolimax columbianus. Next base: position 33,031,897 of record JAVGWX010000001.1, on the reverse strand, counting down.
GCAATTCAAGATTGTCTAATAGTAGATTCTTTTTATCTATACAAGAGACTAGAGCGTTGTGTACGCTAGATGAATTGAGTGACGAGGATTCATATTTTTCTGATGTTGAATCGGAGTCAGACAGAGAATATAATATTATCCAACCTACTCAGCCTACTGAATCTGATGCTGAAGATGAGGGGGCTTTGTCACAGCCAGAACCTAGTGCTGCTAAAAAGCAAAATAATTTGACTACACCATCAACATAAAAATAAAGATGCAATATTTCTAAAGCAAATTCAAGAGAACATGATAGCGAATGAGTTTCAGTACCATCACTACTGACTGACTGAGACCCAGAACTCATTCAGATTACCGCCAAATTGCGGTCGACCATGTGGGAGTGAATTGAGACCTGCAACTCAGTGACACATCAACTCAATTTGAGTGCTACAGAAAATTATTTTCTTGTAGATATTATTCATATTTGGATTACTGTTATTCTGAAGTACACTAGACCATTTTACATTACGTTTCAGTAGTTATTCATGGATTGGTGACTATTTAGTGTGTTAAAAATAGTTTTTATTTTAAAAAATGACAATATTATTATTAATAATTACTTGTAATATTTTATTAAATTCTACAAGACCTTCATATTCTTACTGCACAATCTTTTTCATTTAATTTGATATATAACAGGTTTGTCTTCCTTGTGAAATAATTAAGAAAAGTCAAGTTTTATGAAGAGACTGCTTTCATAGAAAAAATTAATTCTGGCAAAACTAGTTACAAAATTATTGCCTTTAAGAGTTAAATAGAAAAAGGATACATAGAAAATGCCTAGTTATCACTTACAATGTAAGTGATTAGTGTTATAAGGGAAATAATGCTCAGTTCATACATTTTCTTACATCATTAATTAACATCAGTAAAAAGCACACAAGTGTTTAGTGCACAGCTGAAGGAAATGCAATTGAAAATTGAAGAAGACTGAACAGGTTAAGAAATGTAATTATCAGACAGTGACATTGAATCATGTGAAAAGAGAATAAGAGGTAGAAAGAAGGAATACATGAAGGAGAAACAACATGAAGGGGCTGCAAAATCATACAAATGGAAAGAAATGAAAATGGTTGGAAGGAGAATAGAATCATCTGATCAATGAACTGTGCCCACAATGTAGCCAAGGGCACTGAGTGCCGGAACAATTTGCAGAATTGTATCCACTCTTCATGCAAAATGTTACATTATTGCTAAAAAACCATATACATAAATGCCCTACTCTATAAACCTATACATTCTGTTAACATAAAGGCCATAACCTTTCTTTCTTTATCCATATTTTCATTTTATTTCCACTATGATATCTACCCCCACTAGAAAGAATATTTATGTTTTCCATTGTCTTGTAAGATTCAAGCTTTCCTCAAATGTTATAATAAAGAAGACAGGTAAATAAAGCTGTGAGACTGGACAGATCCTTTACAATTTTCTGTCACAGCAACAACACATATCAACTGCAGACATGCAATCAGGAGCAGATTAGAGTGATGCAAAACTCACTCAGATGGACATCTTGCAATAAGTCAAAATAATCATAACTTGATCATAACTTGTTATGACATGTAAGAAGAACAAATACCACTCTTATATAAATCCTCCATTAAATTTTGGCAAAAGGATATTTATATATTTAAAAAATAAACATGACAATATAAAAAAAACTGATAAATACAAAAACTTCAAGATAAGTAGGCACATATTTATAAAAATAAAAAAAAAATAAAGTTTTATGAACAAAAGCAACAGACAAACAATAGCCTTCAAACATGCAGATACAGATCTGTAAACAGATTATCGACAATCATTGTAATGCAGATACAGATCTGTAAACAGATTACCAAATATTATTGCAAAGATAAGTATTTTTCTAAGCTCTTTCATTACATACAGAATTCTATGCCTTGAGTGGAAAAACAAAGAGAAACACAAATGGATGTGCTATGACCAGAGTTAACTGACAATTCTTCCAAAATGCAAGGACAGATCTCTAATCAGAGTAGCAGCAATGAAGCATTTGACTAAGTTGTTTAACTTAACTTAACTTAACGTCTTTATACTGGTTTAGAAGACCCTGCAGTCTGTATACATTTACATCGCCTTGCTCTAAAAACTATGTGCATCCAATTTATTCTTAAATGCATTAACTGTCCCTGCCTCCACTACCTCCCCTGGCAATGCATTCCAAGCAGACACCACTCTCTAACTAAAAAAATATTTCCTAATATCTAATCTGGACCTCTCTTTAGTCAGCTTGTAGCTATGCCCTCGTGTTATTGTGGGTGGCTGTATTTAAAAAAAACTTGTTATAGCCTAATTTATCCATTCCTCTGATCATCTTATAAACTTGTATTAAGTCACCTCGAATTCTTCTCTTTTCTAGACACTATAGGCCGGTTTTTCTGAGTCTTTCCTCATAACTGTAATTCTGGAATCCCCCACTATCATCTTTGTCGCTCTCTTTTGTGTTCTTTCCAGCATGTTTATATCCCCTCTATGATAAGGACTCCACACCTGTACACAGTACTCCAATCTAGGTTTAACTAATGCTTTATACAGTTTGACTATCACTTCCTTGCTCCTATGTTTAAGTTGTTTCTTTAAATACAAATCTTTATATGATGATAGAAATGACAACCAGAAATATAAATATAGCTTCTTGTCCTTAAGGATTAACTGACAACCCTTCAAACATGCAAGTACAAATCTCTACGCAATGAGAGAGGGAAAAAAACCTGAAATACAAATATAGATCTGTGTGCCATGAGAATAAGAGCTACCTGGAAATCCATCAAATATGCTGATGTAGATCTCTTAACTGTTTTGACAATAATTGTTAAGACATCAATTTTCAAATCTGCTTCCTTAAATACAGATCTTTATGTCAGAAGAGAGACCCAAAAAAAAAAAAAACAACCAGAACACAAGAACTATAAAAACTAAAGAGAAAATCTTTAAGAAAATAAGGCATTTACAAAAGACCACATTCTGGAGAATGATAAAGAAAAATTAACTCACAGTATTTTTGACATGGAGTGAGCAAAGGACATGTTATGTTGCTATTATCAACTTTGGTGTTGGAGCCTTTAACATTTAATTGTGTTTTTTAATTGCATAAAATTGCAGGCAATAATCAGTCTGGCAGTTGAAGTATTTTGAACACTGAAGCAACAATATACAAATTACAATGATTAAGTAGCTCTAAGTGTCAGCTGAGACATAAAAACAATATTCATCAATGCTTCAAGTAGAATAACATGAACATAATTCATAAATGTAATAACCAGAGCTCATAACAATGCCATAGATAAATGTTAGATGAATGAAACAGATAAACTCTAATTGTTGTACCCTGATAAAACTAGAATATTAACATTTATTTGGTACACAAAAACACAAATTTGCACTCACTTTTAGATAACAACATTTGCCCAATGACACCCAATGACATGCATGTTCATCACTGCACAAAGTCAATTACTGTGCTGAATAATGCTCTGGATTCATACATGGGGCAATGTATGCACTCTAACATAATGTGAGGTACAGTGATAACATTGAACAATGATTTAATAAAATCCTTATATCTAATATCAAACATAATGTAATATCCATTTCTCTAATATGTAATATAAGCTAATATCAATAATCCCATAAGTTTCCATGATATAATGTCTAATATTCACATTCCCATGATAAAATATAATTCAATAACCGTAGCGGTCAAATTGAATGTAATATACATTTCTATAACTCAAAATGTAATCTAATGTACACAACTCTGTCAGTTCTATGCCAGATCTCTAATATACAGTACATATCTCTAATATACAGTACATAATTCCAAGATATAGTACATATTTCCAAGATACAGTACATATTTCCAAGATATAGTACATATCTCTATTATATAGTTCATATTTCCAAGATACTGTACATATTTCCAAGATATAGTACATATCTCTATTATATAGTCCATATTTCCAATATACAGAACATACCTCTAAGATACAGTACATAACTCTAAGATACAGTACATATTTGCAAGATACAGTTCATATTTGCAAGATACAGTACATATCTATAAGATACAGTACATATCTCTAATATACAGTACATATCTCTAATATACAGTACATATCTCTAAGATACATTACAGTCTGGCATTCACAATTCTATGACTGCCTAATATCCACATCCCTCTGGCATCATGTAGTTTAATATCCACATCTCTGATCAAATTTACACTGACATTCATATATCCATAACATGATGTAATTCAGGGCTTGCCAACCTTTTTATACTTGGCGCCTCCATTTATAGCTTTCATGAGAATACATTTTTTTGCCGCCCACTCAAATCTAAATTGAAGAAAACTGCGATTGTCCACTGAGTCTGTATATTTTGGATGTTTTTAATACAGCATCATCATGTAGCATGTCTTTTGCAGAACACCGCTCCCATCACAGCCTGTCTGAAAGAAACTCAATCGCTTACCAAATCTCCAGCTCCAGAGTAATGCACTTGACATCTTGATGCCATCACCATCTTGGTGTGCTTTTGCCTCTCTTGCCAGCACCATACCTCCCATTACTGTTCTCTCAAGACTGTTGTGTCTTTTGATGTTCCCCTCTATGCCCAACTCTTGTCAATTGTCTACATTCTTCTTTTTTTTCAGTCCATGATATTCTGAGAACCTTTCCATAACATTTTGACTTGAAGGACTCAATTATCTTTCCTGAGGTTTGGGTAACTGTCCATTTTTCGCAGCCATATACTGCAACGGGAAAACACAGGTTCTCAACATTTTCAATTTTGTTGGTTTGCTGGTATTCTGTCATAGTTTCCTCAGTTTGTGTAGCCTCTGCATTGCCATAATAATATGTTTTTAATACAGAATGTAATTATTCTGCTACTGCCCACTTGAAAGCTAAAATTCGTCCACTAGTGGGCAGTAGTGCCCAGATTAAAGAGCACTGATGAACAATAAACCAATGTGACAACAAAAATGTATTATATGTCTATGACAAAAATTTCAGCCGGATAATATTCATCTCAAGGAGGAAATATTGTCTGATATTCACATCTCCAACTCCACAATCTTCAGTTGTATTTATTATTGCCTTATTCACCTTTGTACGATTACTTCTGGTCACTGAACAGCATATGTAATAGAGTCATCTGTTAGTGAAGGTATAATGTACCTTTGGCAACATGTCCCATATCCCAATTACTAACCTCAAATTTATTGTTTTTAAATGTTGTGAAAACTTTTCATATAGTTTTATATTAATTCATTTTACACAAATACTAATATTAAGAAAACTAAATAGTATGCAAAAAAATATAACAGCATCATTATTTAAAATATGAAGTAATAATTACATGTTAGATGGTTAAACATGCCAAGTAATCAAGTAATGGTACATCGCTCGCAAAACTTGAGAAGAAGTTCTGGATGTTATAAATGTTTAAATAGCTTGAAGAAACACTTTTACAGTCAGTCCACATTCCTATGATATTACAGGTGCTTATAGTTAATGTACAATGTTGAAATACAAAGGAGGTAAACAAAAAATAATGCAGTTTTACACGACAAAAAAGGTACAGATATCAATCGATATTGTGTTGTTCCCATTTGTGAAAGTCTCTTAATATCTTAATAATCAACAATCTGCTATTATTCTAATGTAAAACTTGTTTCTATTTCTCCCAAATCTACCTGTAACATGTGCCTATAACTTAACTTACTTAACGTCTTTATACTGGATTAGAAGACTGCAGAGTCTGTATACAACCAGTTTAATTTACATTACCTTGCTCTATAACCTATGTGCATCCAATGCATTAATTGTCCCTGCCTCCGCTGCTTCCTGTGGCCATGCATTCCAAGCATTCACCACTCTCTGACTAACAAAATATTTCCTAATATCTAATCTGTGCCCTCTTTTTCTCGTTGGTGGTTGTATTTTGAAAAAAAAACTTGCTATAATCTAATTTAATTTTTGCTGTGATTATCTTTAAGCCTTCATTAAGTCACCTCGAATTCTTCTCTTTTCTAGACATTATAGGCCGGTTTTTCTGAGTCTTTCCTCATAACTGTAATTCTGGAATCTCACTATCAGCTTTGTCGCTCTTTTTTGTATCCTTTCCAGAATGTTTATATCCCCTCTATGACAAGGACTCTCCCCTGTACATAGTACTCCAATCTAGGTCTAACCAATGCTTTATACAGTTTGACTGTAACACTAGACAGCATGGCTCCAGGACAATATGGAGACCATAAAAAGAAGATTGATTGAAAGTGTTGAAGAAACACTACAGGCGAATAATTTGAAAATAACATGAGAGAAAATTGTACCTCCTTACAACATATAAAGACATATGAGATGGTATTGATATTATACTCCTGTATGTACTTTCGTGTGTCAACTTGAATATATCTAAAGAAGGTTGTGTCCAGCCTGAGGTTACCATTATAATAGAGCTTGGGATCAAGATTCTGAGCAGCGCATGAGCTGCAGTGGTCAGCGACCCATAGCTGACTGCTAGCGTCAGGGCCAGCGAACCATAGCTGCCAAGACCCTTCTACACCTCAACGCGGTGATCCTGGATAACAGGCTGCAGTAGGGCAGACTGGCTAAGGGATCGAAGAGGGAATGCTAGCCCGGTACTCAAAAAATGCTTGCTGAAGTCGAATGTGTTGGACCGAAAGGTGCAAATATCGCAGCCAAGCTGTAAGCTACGACACAACGCATTCCGTTCTCTGGACTACATTCTGCTACTTAAGCCCTTTCAGGGCATGGTAGCGGGAGATTGTTAAGGAATGAAGAAAAATAAGAATAATAGAGCTTGTCTTGGAATGGTAGTGGTGATTCTGTTTATATTAGATAATGTCCATGTTAACACAGCAGATTAGAGTTTTTATTATAACTGCATATACAGTGAAATCCCATTATTCGTATGCCTCTCTACTCGTACAACTTGGCCTCTGTCAAACTTTTTCTAATAAAATTCAACTCAGCATTTGCATGTTTGCCCAGAATTCGGAATCCACCGTCCCGACTAAACAGCTTTAATAGAATCTATCTATCTTTTCTTTGAGCGCCAAATATGGCGCATAAGGCAGAAACGAATTATCTCCAGTTGGAACGTTGTGAGGCCACTGTTTCTAAATCTTGTATAGTGCTGAGGCCCATAGTTGAGTCCTCTCGAATCATTGTTCTTCTAAGTGTTTCCTTGAGTCTCCCTCTTTTCTGAATGCCCCTTGGTGTGCATTGGAGTGCTTGCAATGGAAGACGGTTGTTGTTCATTCTAAGGACATGTCCGATGTATGTCCATCGTTTTTTCCGGATGATGGTTGACAAGTATATTTGGTTTGTCTCTGTTCTTATCAAGTCATTAGTTATAAACTGGTCCCAGTTTATATTCAATAATTTTTTTAAACATTTATTTCCAAAGCTATCGAGTTTGTTTTCCAGCACTTTTATTGTCTTCCAGCTTTCACATCCCCATATGTTAGGACTGATATTATGATTGAGTTGAATAGTCTGAGCTTGGTTTGTTTGCTCAGTGTCATTGACACACGAGGCTAAAGCAATTCTAGTGGAAATTTCTTTCATGGCTTCTCCATCTTGTGTCATTTTGCTTCCTAGGTATGTGTAGTGCTGAACATTTTGTAGAGGTTTCCACTGTAGCTTGATATCAACCGTTGTGGCTGTGGAAGCCATGATTTTTGCTTTGAGGCGTTTAATTGAAGTCCTATCTGTTCTGACGATTGGCATAGTCTATCTATATTTTCTCGTGTTTTTTCATTACCGGTACTTTCTAGCACTTGGTCGTCTGCAAAGTCAAGAACTTCTTGTTATCTGTCCATTGTATGCCTAAATGCTTATCATAATAGAATACTGAGATGAAATATACCACCAAAAGAATCTTTTGAATCCGAACAGGAGGCATGATCAAAACTATTCAGGAAATGAAATCACAATGCCTTTTCCATTGATAAATGCTGCTCATATTCTCAAATAATTTGTAACTCTTATACAAATGAGATAACAAAACAAAAATACACTGACTGAAGATTAGAAAACACATTAAAAAGCTAACTAGTTTGCCCATTTTGAATGAGGAATAAAATATTCTAAGTTAAAACAAAAAAGAAAATAATTATGTTATTTACTACATAGAATGGGTGAAAATTAATTGTACAAGGGATGGTTAAGAAGTTGTGCACTTTATTATGAAGGAGTCAAGGTATTTACCTGAAAATTGGTGTGAACTTTAGTCCTCTATGTATTCACACTGCAAGGCGATATACTTCTCTCATCTATTCTTGGTCATCTTAATGACCTCATGAACTACTGCGTCTGCCCCAGAACAAATCTCCAGATCAGTATTCAAGACATGGACATCAGAAAAATTATGCCCATGAAGCAGATTCTTAAAGTTTAGGAACATTAATAAATCACTAAGTACCAATTCTGGCGAGAATGGTGGATGAGGCATGATTTCATACCCACACGTTTTTCTGACATCCAGGAATTGATTAATGAACTGGAGATGTGGTTCCAGGTCCAGATGGAGGAGTTCTACAATCAAGGTACCAGGAAGGCAAAGAATAGATGGGCGAAGTGTATCACCTTGCAGGGTGAATACATAGGGAAGGACTAGTTCACACCAATTTTCAGGCAAGTGCCTTGACACCTTCATACTAAACTGCACAACTTTACGACCATCCCTCGTATATGTGAATAAGTTACACTGCAAAAAGTATGCTGAAAAACAAGGATAATAACAGCATCAGTGATGTTAAGTCATTAGCTTATTATAACTCACAGAGCATAAATGACTACTCAAACCAGACATGCATCTGGCTTGAAAACTTCAATATTCATGTAAAATTATGAATTCACAAAAATCTATGAGCTACTCAGTTTTTAAAAAATACAGAAAGGAAAATTGTTTCAAAAGGTAACTATCCACTACTATTTTGTGGTTAAAGTTATTGGGTGAGAAGATGTCACTTGCGCAGCAAATCATTGATGTAGTAGATTTGTGCAGTGCAGTGTTCTCAGCTGTGAACTTGCTGTCCTGTAAAATAGACAAAGGGAGATGTGTTGTTACAGCAAGCTCACAGCATAAACACTGCACTCTGCACAGCGCAAGCATAGTAAAACCTAGATATAATTCTTGGAGACAGGAAATCAAAGTCAAAGAACATCTGAGCATATTTGTATCAATGTATAAAACTCTGTTGTTTGTTAGGATTTCTACCCCCTTTTGGTGAGCCATACTTTGAAACAAACAGTTATTTTAGTTTTATCAGGTTGCATTTATAATCATGATCAGGTGGCAGTCGACCTGTGATTATACTTGATGATGGATGATTTATGTTTGACCACGAGGACTTGCGTTCAAATCCTTGGACAGGTATGGTTTTTTTTTTCTTTTCTATTGGAGGTAAACCAAAAACTTAGTCTGTAGAGTAACTAGCTTAACATCTTTATACTGGTTTAGAAGACTCTGTAGAGTCTGAATATAAACAGTTTCTTTTACATTAACCTGATGTAGAAAAACCTATGCGCATCCAATCTATTCTTGAATGCATTACTTGACCCTGTCTCCACTACTTCCTGCATTCACTGCTCTCTGAATACAGAATTTAAAAAAAACATTTCCTATTACATTTTCAGTTTATGGCATCTGCAGAGGCAAGCAAGTAGTCTTTATAACTCAGCCCTACAAATCCTCATGGTGACCTCAGCAATGGGAATAAACACTGCAGTGATAATCTTGGGCCCAATTAAATAAAGCTAAAAATGTTCTCTTCACCAGAAAATCTAAAATATTAAATGTATTGCAAAAATAAACCCTTCTATGAATTTCACTTTCACAAATGATATAAATAATAATAATAATAATGTTCGCGTAGGCGTCATAGGCCCGTTGCGTCGGTTGACCACTACCATGTCCAACTGCTGAGGCTGTGTTCATGCGTAGCGTGTCGACCAAAATTCCTACAGACTCCCCGAGGTGGAGCCGAGTGATCTGCTGCCTTGAGATGAGGGCCGCAAGGAGTGTATTAAACCAATGTTTGTGTCAGGCTTTCCGTGTCTGTCCGTGTCAAACTCCTTGTTTTTTCGTGTTATGCCCAACGAGGCTTCTGATTGGTCAGCGAGATCCTTGCTGTGCTGAGACCCTTGTTGTGCTGAGAATACGAGATTGGGAGAGGTATCATGTAACCTCTGGTGGAGGTACAGGCGGGCAGGAGGAAGTCAGCTTCAGTCCAAGCAGAAAGGTCCTTGAGTAGTGGAAACCTGGACTGAATTCTGGTGTGCAGTTAAGCGGAACATTGAACTCCATCATGTACTGGTCTCCCACAGCTTAAGCCAGGCATGAAATGCAGCAAAATGCAGCATAACAAACAGGATAACCAATCGAAAGCACATCAATTCCACAGAATAAAGTCCCTGATACCACCTGATGAAGGAGTTGTGAAATATAATCCAAACAGGAACCACTAAACATCAGAAAACGACACACACACCCAAGCGAGTCGAGAGCACAGCCGCTTAGGCGCGGCGATCTTCTTTTTTTTAATCCTAGCCAAATATTGGGGAACATGGTTAGAACCAATGCACCGTAGCAAGCATTTCATTAAGTAAGACCATGTAGGGTTGCGTTTTAGGTTAGAAGCCTCATGAGGGTAAAAAGACTGCTAGTGAATCCACCACTGCATGAGCACATTAAGCTCCATTGGTACAGGACTCCTGTTAGAAAGTCAACTGCAGGGGTTATCTTATTGCTGTATAAGTAAAATTGTACAATGACTATGTGATATTTGAGAGAGAGGAGCAAAAAACAAGCAAAAGCGAATGGTGTTTGCAATTTTATGAAATCAAAACCAAGTAGAACTCTGAAAAGATTTATTGTGCTAGTGCTGTTTGCTCATTCAGCAGTGAAATCATACACATTCAAGTCATTTTTATGGACCTTAGTGAATTTATGAAAGATAACCTAACATTTTTCAGAGAGAAAAATATATTTTTCTTGCAAGGATAATTACACTTGTCCTTTAAATGGGAGACAAACACACATCCCCCCTCACCCCCCCCCCCCCCCCCTTACTAAATGTGAAGTACAGCAAGGACTTGAAAAACAGTTCCTAATTTGTTTCTCTTCGACATTGAAAAATGTTTGCAATTTCTTAAATAACAGGAAGCATTCATTGAAAGAGACATAAAAGATGATTATAAGAAAAGATATTGGACAGTCTCGAGTTAATGAAGAAGAAAGTCCGTCCATAAAATAAATGAATACACTAGGAATTGTAATCTCTTATAGTGAATTGTAGTTTGGTCTGTTCTCTTGCTTTACATCATCGTGTGCTCTGGTTTTCTGAACAACTTAACTTATGCCATGATCCTCTTCTAAAGAAAGAATTGATCTTTTTTCTATCACCATTAAAAACTCAAAATAAGACGTATCATTTTCTTTATTTCAATGAGTAATAACTTTGTAATCTTATGATTCTGAAGAATCCATTTCTGTCTTCCTAGTGGGAGCATGTGATATTCTTGTATACTTGACAAAGAACATACTGAATATGAACTGCAAATTTTTAATTGACTAAAATTCATGCTATTTCTTCACTACAAGTGATATCCATATCATGCACATTGACATCTGTCAGTATTTTATTGTGGCAGGTACAACAGAAGGTAACAGTGTAAAAATATTATTATGGCCATGGTAATGAGTAACATAATTACGTATTAGAAAGAGAGGCAGAGGACAGCGTAGACAATCTAGGCTGACATGACGAGCTAGATGTACAAACAAACAACATTTAAGTGCTGAAATGCACAAAGGGCAGATGGTCATGGAGAGAACTGATCATCAATGCCACAAGAAATGACACATGATGATTATGCTAAAAAACATATCATTATTGCTTGGATTAAGAAGCAAAGATGGAGGAGCATTCATCCATTTTTTTGTTTTGCATAATGTTAAAAAGTCAAATGGCTAGCAATTATATGAATTCCGGAAGAACATTTCTCTATGACATGTGATAATTGGGTAGGGGTAATGTGTGTGTGTCTGTGTGTGTGTGTGCCAGTTTAGTCGATAGCAAGGCACTCGTCTCTCAAGAAATGAATAAACAAAACCGCAGAATGGTGGTTATTCGATTCCCACAAGTTTCAAGCATCCCTTGGTCTCAACGAAGGTGAGATCAGGTGCCGTCCTATCCGAGATGAACAATAAACTTGGAAGTTCAGTTTACATGCTGTATGCAAAAGAAGCCTTGACAGGTGAAAATTGAAAAGAGCTGTCAGTAGCTGTCCAGATAAAAATTATTAATAAAGGCAACAAAATGCCTACCGATTAGTGGCCTGCATGAAGGACAGAAGAATTGCGGGTCAAAAATGATTCCTAAGAACAGTGTTCCCCTTGGGCATGTAGTACTCTAAAAAAAGTGTCTTGTTGTTCATCCCAAAAGAGTCAGCAGAACCTTCCCTGCAGATTGCTGTGTGCAAAACTTCTCCGGTTTTGGTGAGGAGGGATGATGCCATTCCTTGCTCACTCTCTTTGTTTCAGGCTCATGGTAGTGAACCCTGTTTCATTTCCAGTAACAATTCTTGCAAGGAAACTATCAACTTCTACTTCAAAGCGCCGCAAACGTTTCTGAGAGGCATCAACGTGTCGTCGTATAAATTCTGGAGTATGCTGCCATGGCACCCAACTTGCAAACCCTTTATGGTACTGTAGACCATCATGAATGATGTGGTTTGCTCAACCTTGACTGATATCCAGATGTGCTGCAATTTCATTCACAGTCAATCAGTGATTTTACTTTACGAGGCAGTCAACGGCTGTAATAGACTCTGGAGTCACTACTTGGTGTGCCTATCCCGGTCATAATCAGTCTGTCACAACTCACGCCATTTTGGAACTTCCTACTCCACTCATACACTTGCTGGAGTAAAAGGCATGCATCACCATATTGGACCTTCATTTTTCAATGAATTTCTTTAGGTTTCACCCCTTCGCTGCTCAAAAAATTGATAACAGAATGCTGCTTCTCTTTGGTGTATATAAATAGTGTAGCTGCAATCTTTTAACTGCAATTATGACATCATATTGTTTGTTTGCACCGTGGACACACTTGACATCCTTACCAACCATATCAACAAATCACAATACAAAGACATGGTTTTTCTAATTACTATCCCACTTTTAAGGTTTTCATTTGAATCCCCCTCGTATTTCGCATAAAATAATTATTACATTTCATATGCTGACATATTCATCTTATTCAAACAATCGACATGCTCTGAGATTGATGTCTCCATTAAATGGTGCCAAGGAAGGTGGATGCAGCAGGAGAGGCATGGGAGACAAGAGGAGAGAGAGAAAGAGAAAAGCCAGGAAGAGAAAATGTTGAAGAAAGTCAGATAGACTTGGATTTTAAAATGTGGATATCGGCTACTTGAATTGCCCAGCTGTGTATGTGAAGCAAAAACTCCTACACACATGGATAGATACTAGCGCGTGACAAATTGTGACAATCAACCATCAAGAATGAAAAATCTATAACATATACACACATGATGACCACCTCTTTGATGATGTAAAGTGGAAGTTTCTGTCTAAATTGTTAGAGGCGTTGCGTTAAAAAATGCCTCATTGCTGGCGACTTTAACTCTAGATCAAAGGAGTGGGTAAATGCCACTGAAAATAAGCACAAGTCGCTTTGAGCCAGGCATTAGTTTACACAAATCTCACTGTCATGAATGAGGGATGTTAAACAAGACTAGCATCTCGGTCTCAGGATACGGATGGTGTTATCGACCTGGCACTGGTACCTAGTGATGTTGCTCCATCCACACACTGGGATGTATTAGGAGCACAAGAGACCTGCCATGTGTTGTATTTATACCTAAAGGAGAACCCACCAGACACAGGAAATCCAAATCGGTATTCAGGTATACATACAAGGACGACAATGTGTGACACAAGCTGCACCAGACAGATGGATGCAAGACCACTAGATCAACCTTAGTTCAACCACTCTGGTGGAATCAAGTAATTGAAGAGACTTGGAGAGAAAAGGAGGTGGCAACAAAGGAATGGCGGAAAGCCAGAAAGAGACCAAGTAATAATGTCGACGAGGTGAATGAGAAGCAAGAGGTAAAACGTAAAGCCATTCATTCTTTTTAAGCATTAGATAGGGATTACAGAAGCAACAGGTGGGAGGAGTTTATTACAAGTGTGGGTAATGATAATACTCTCAAGAAGTTCTGGCACATGCATTGAAAAATTAATGGAAAGACCACAAGTCAGCTTATCCCCTGATTCAAAGGCTCAACTCTCGGGCATCATATTTGAGGGATGCACCATAGACAGATGCGACAGGTTAAAATACCTCTCTGAAAGACATTTGATCAGTCTCTCCTATAACTGCCATGTTGACCAGACCGTACAAAGATATAAGCAAGGGCTAAGAGCACTCAAGACTATGGCTGCTGCCAACTTAGAACGGTTATCGAATACAGGCTGGTCATCCTCACACTATCAAGAGCACAGTGTGAAAGATTGGAGCCCATCCACAATGATGGCATGCGATTGGTTCTTGGTTGCACTAGAGATACTCCGATTATGAAGATGTGGTACAAGCTGGGATTTTTATAAGTGACATTCAGACTTAAACTGACACAAATCAAAGCCTATATGTGTATCCCCACAGATATCCGGCACCCTCTGTACGGTAGTATCTGACATCAAGGAATCAAGAGAGGGGCATCATGGATGGCACGCGCAGAAAAAAAAAATAGAACAAGTCACCCCAGCTAAGGCGATAGGCAAGTGTGAAGAATAGTGTCCACACTGGTGATAGAATGATAGAGTACCAGAGTGTCATCATAACCTTAGGCAAGGAATGCAGAGAATGGGGCAACTGGAGAGCAGAGCTCGAGGTGAATCAGCTGATAACTGAGAATACACAGGTTAGTGATGCTGTCATATACACTGATGGATCGGTGCTGTGCAGTGGAACATCAGGCTGGGGCTTCTCGGCTAGAGTGAGAGGACAGATCGTTGTTGAGCGGAGTGGGGCATACATGTTAATAACCTCCAGTTTGTGAATGGAGATAGAAGCAGTGATCTCAGCACTGAGATGGCTTTCAGAGACCCCTTTAACTAGGGCAGTCATGCATTTAATATTCCATATAATGTTCCAGCATGGGTAGTTTCAAAGCCAGGGTGTCAGTACTTTCATTGTCATAAACTCTAACATGGCCAGGACGGGAAGATGCTTACAATCTTCATAAGGTATGAAGTCTTTATGCCAAACTGTTTATCAACAGACACAAATACAGATACGCAGAGTTCCTGTTACACACACCAGAAATTTTACATTATATTTTGCATTCAAAGATTATAGAAGAAAGCCCACACCAGAAATATTACATTACAATTTGCATTCAAAGATACAGAAGAAAGCACATACCAGAAATATTACATAACATTTTGTATTTAGAGATACATAAGAAAGCACATACCAGAAATATTACATTACATTTTGCATTCAGAGATACATAAGAAAACACAAACCAGAAATATTACATAACATTTTGCATTCAGAGATACAAAAGAAAGCACTATCAACAGAAACATAATAACAAAACATTAAAAATTTGTTATCATATTAGCTTGTTGTGATCCCATTGACAAAAAAGCATAGCGTCATATGTGTGTTTATTATAAAATCAGACTTGTGCTATTCACTTGTTATTTGTTTACCACATATCATTATCAAACCTAAAATTCAATTAACATTTCAAAGTTATTTTACTCTTGACAAACTCTTACTCTTTCTTAACATTTGCAGGATAAATAATCACTTGATGCAAAACATGCATATATATAAATATATATACACACCAGGACAACTAACTGTAACTGTATCAATTTCAGTGGAGCCAGCAGTTCAAGTATCTTGGAAAAGTTTTGTTAGAAGATGGAAGACTGATAGAAAAATAGGAACACGATGTCATAAAGCCTTCACTGTGGTTTAACAATTGTCGTCACTTCTTAAACACCCAAACATCATCTTGAGAACTAAACAACAACTGGTAAACAGTGTATTCATACCAACTCTGTCAGACTTGTCATTTATCCAACTGGTTACAAAAAAAAATTTAAAAAAGAAACTTGTGAAATGAAATATCTAAGAAAGATCTTGAATGTCACCAGGAGAGATAGAATAAGAAATGAAGACATTAGAAATATGGTCAAAATTATCCCTTGTTGTGAATAAATTTCAAGATAGGAAATACATTTGTTCAATAATCTCATGAGAATGCAGCATGCCTGCTTATAAGACAAGAGTTCCAGGCATGAGGGGGGCCTCATGAAAGATGGATAGATGACATAAGAGTAATCCTTCAACAAGATGAACTTACAACAACTGACAGAACACATTCAGCCCAAGAATGACAACTTAAGCTTCCCAAAATGCTCACAGGTAAAAGTGGATGAACAACTGAATTGATCTCTCTCTTGTAGGAGTCTGTGGCTATCCCATCTGGGAATGTTTTTAAGGGCAGCAACAAATTTCCTCTACTTCAACCCATCTGTAGCCATCTCTTGTACAGTGCCCCAGCTCAGATTCAAGATTTTAACTCATCTTAGGTCAGCCCTCTATTTCGTATACCCTCTGGGGTTGTGGAGAAAGACTGGTCAGGTAAAATATCCTGATCAGACATGTTAGTCAGATTCAGGCAAAATATACTGGCCAAGACCCTCACCTTGACTTCCTCGTAGCCCTCTCTGGAAATGTGCTGTTTTCAAGACAGCCTGGCTAATAAGGTGAAGGATCAACGTGTTCCCTATAGTAGTGAGTGGTACACAGATGAAGCCAAGCACAGCACAACTGTCTGGAAGACCCCGGTCTACCTTCAACAGCACGCTCGGGATGTGAGGAAATCTACTGCAACCCGTCACTTAACGTCCTTCTCAGGGCGCACAGAAGAGTAGAACTATTCATTGTGGGCATTTGAAACAACAACCCTCTGGTGTCAATTCAAGGGCAATTATAGTGATCATGCCAGGTTCTCATATTAGGGCATAGTTGATCAAATTCAAGCAGTCAACCATTTATGATGGTGCACATATCTTCTTGGTTGCTCCAGACAAGCAGTACCTGGTTAGTGATTGTATTCTGCCAGAACATTATTTGAATCCTTCTTAGACAAACAGTATAGAAAGATGACAGTTTTGATGTTTCCTCTTCTGTTACTCTCCAACTTGTTGCACTATACAGAAGCACAGAAAGTAAGGAAACTCTTGTACATTCTTAGTTTGGTGATTGTGCTGTACTGAGAAGACCTCCAAATGCTGTTTAGCCTTTAGTGTATTCAAGCCAAGAAATTGTGACACTCTCCGTGCCCCTGTCAAAATTCTGCGACAGCTCTAGGGTCGTTGCTTTATCGTATATAAACTATCAGGTTAGTGTCATAGAGATGGCTGAACATACTGGTCTTTTGATTGTAGAGGGTTCCAACTTCCGTCATGTACGGTAAGATGAAGAAAATGGCGATTGTGAAATTTGTTTTAGATTTTGGAAAGGATTTCTTCTGTTTTTTGCTTGGATTTTAATATTCACCAGTTAATGAGAACGGGGGCGTTAAGTTTTTGCAACAAATTTTTATGAGGTAGATCTATTTAGTTTGTTTATGTAGATACAATAATTACGTTGATAGTTGAAGTGACAGACATAGCATTACGGTAAACAACAATAATGGTGGTAGTACGTTTTTCTGCAAATTTTTTGTTGTTTGTTTCCTGTAACCAGGGGACACCGCTACTAGGTGAGTCTATATGTTTGTGCTCTTTTTCACCACTATCACCTCCATCTTCTTCTATCTCAGAAACTAACATACACACAATAACACCAAAAGTTCTTTATTAATATATGTCTCTAGACACACTAAGAAAAAAATTTAAAAAAAAAGATTACAGGTTTTCAAAATCAACAACCACGTTGGGACATGACATGCTCAAAAATGTAATAGGCTGTCTGAAATATACTTAATTTTGGAATCTGGTATGATAGAGGTTAAGTTAGCAAAGACTATTCTGGCTTTGTTCATTCTACTTTTGATTACACATAATTGATGTGATTCTATTATGAGGGTCATTATCACTGCAGCACAAAACCAAAAAATGGATACCAGTGGGTGTGTGAGAATAGTAAAACTGATGGAAAGAAGGCTACTCACATGATTGAGACTGTGGACTAGGTGTGACATAGTTGGAAGGAAATGCTCCAATCTGACCATCTAACTGGCCAGTCCACCAATCAGGGTTGTCACGACTCAACACTGTGATCACTGCATCCTTCTGGAATGTTAGTTCATCGTCATTTTGAGCAGTGTAAGAATAAAGTGCCACCACAGTTTCCGCTGTCAAAGAAAATAGTAAAACAAGATTATAAACCCCACACATGCAGATAGATAAACAGTTGAGCCTTGTGTAAAGAAAACATATTTAATTTACATTAGTAACAACAGATTTAATGTTCTGAGCAGTGTACAATGAAAGAGTTTTGCCACCTACAAAGATAAAACTAGAAAACAAACCACAATCACACACACAAATATAAATAATCAAACCAATTGCATAGAAAACAATATTGATACAAAAGATCAATATTCTGTGCACTGAAAAAATGTGCCAGTAGTTTATGTTGATGTGTTAGAAAAATTAGATAATTACCCTCACACACAAAAACAAAACAAAAATAATCAAGCCATATATAATAACACAGTTTACTAATATACAGTTTACTTAAGCAACAGAAGATGCATATAAAGTGCAGAGTTGAAATAATTTGTCACCACAGTTTCCAACTCCATGGACAAAGGTAAGATAAATTTATACATCCCACACAAAATATAACAAATCAAACCACATACTAACAACAACAGTTTCAATAACAGATCTTATATTCTAATTGATGTAAAAATGCTTTGCAAAGAAGTATTTAAAATTTAGAACACATCACCTTAAGAATGTTTGCAAAAGATTAGCTGAAGGCAAAATTCAAGGATCAAGACGCTGAGCAGCGCATGAGCTGCAGCGGTCAGCGACCCATAACTGACTGCTAGCATCAGGGCCAGCGAACCAGAGCTGCCAAGACCCTTCTACACCTCCATGCGGTGATTCTAGATAACAGGCTGCAACAGAGCAGACTGGCTAATGAGAAGGAATCGAAGAGGGAATGCTAAACCGGTACTCAAAAAATGCTTGCTGAAGTCGGATGTGTTGGACCGAAAGGTGCAAATATCGCAGTAAAGCTGTAAACTACGACACAACGCATTCCGCTCTCTGGACTACATTCTGTTACTTAAGCCATTTTAGGGTTTGGTAGCGGGAGATTGAGAAAGAACGAAGCCAAGCCAAGCTAACTTACGCTGATTCATGCTGGCAACTCCATCTTGACTGGCAACACTCTGTGGTGTGGCTGATCGACTACCCTGGACACCTATCTGAAAAAGGGTTCAAGTACCTGATATTTTACCAATATCTTCAATGAAATTTGTATTTAACTGATAAATATATGCTTATTTACAAAACATAGAAACAGCAACTGATGTAACAGAACCAATAACTTTCACATGAAAAAAACATGTTTTTTATATCTGCATAGTTTTTTTTTCACAAGAGAGTGTTTTACAAATATTTTGCCACACAATTCCAAAACACATTATGTATGTTATGATTACACAACACACACACACACAGTCAGCAAAGAATGCTTTTATTTATACATATAATGTTATAATGTACATTAGGAGCTAGTTCTATTTATATAACAGCCTCCAAATATTACATACAAATTTGCTATTCATTCTTCACTAAAAAATGTTTTTCAAAATTAAAATTACAGTTCTGTGCAAACTGCAGATAGATATCTTCTTACATTTAAATTATCTAAACAAAATATAATATTTTATGTACATTTAATATACATCTGCTCTACAGAGAGGTAAATAGCAAGAGACAAATTACCACTAGATCAAGACAAAATATATTGATATGCTTGTTTACTTACTACTAAACTTGCTGCTATAATGGGTTCTGGGGTTGACCTTGCACTGGAACCACCCAAAAGTTTGACATAATTAGCTGGGAACCAGCCAATCTTTTTCTTCTGACCTCTAACCTGTAATGATCAAGATCTACATGTGACTCTGTAATCCAATTTGAATAAGACAAAATGTAATAAATAAATGATAATAATAAATAAAAGATAAATGTAATTATAAATTTGGTACATACAAATTATAATAATGCATAATCAACCATTAGAAATTACGCTAGTTTGACAAGTCACTTCACAAAATACATCTTAATATTTTAGTTATAGATTCACCATCATGTGTTTTATATGCTAGAGTAGTCAGCTACCAAATAACTTACTTCTTTACTACAATGCTAGGTACAAGGATTAGGGAAGTTCCACTCAAAATAGGTTAGTGTGGCTTTTAGCCATGCACTACTCAGCACAAACATTCCCATCTTGAATGACGGCCACCCGACTTGAGGAACCTGATGGTGTCATCGATCTATTACATCTCTAGTGCTGTTGCTCTCTTCACACAATTGAATGTATTGAGGTTGCAGAATAGTGACCACCTGTCATGCATTGTCCACATTGTGAAGGGAAATACTATGTGAAATACAAAACCAAAATGGGTTTTCAATTATCCTGCATCCATACAGGTCCAGGATAGCTCCATTCAGGTACTGCGTTAGTTTTTTAAACATAAGTACAAGTACTAGATCCCCCTTTACCCAACCATGCTGGTGGAATGAAACAGTAACAAAGACACAGATAGCAAAGGAAGTGGCAACAAAAGGGTGGCGAGAAGTCTAGAAGAAATGTCCTAGGAATGATGACGAGGTTAAAGATATGAACACAAAAAAAACAAACAGCCACCAATTACTTCAGGACCGTACCAGGGAATACAAGAACGAGAACTGGGAGGAGTTAACTGGAGTAGACAATGATGTGATTTCTAACATTTCATGACCAGTGTTGTATTTACTCACATAATTTCCTCATTATTTTATTTATCTTTCTGCACTCTGGCTATCCTGATATAGGGCTTTTATGTTACTAAGGAGAAGACCTTGCAGTCCATAATATGCCAGGATCTCCCATAGTTTACATCTGTTGACTATCGAACGTCTTTTCTTGATCTATGAATATAAGGCTGTTGTTTCCATCGTATTCTATAGACTTCGTATATTTGTCTCAAAGTAAATATTGTGTCTGTGCAGTTCTTTCCTCTCCTGAACATGAACTGATTATTTCTTAGTTGGGGTTCCAGTATCGGTCTTGCTTTTCTTTCTAGTATCTTTGCAAATATCTTGCCTATGTGGCTTAGAAGAGAGATTCCCCTATGCTTTTCAGACTCTCGCTTGTCGCCTTTATTTTTCCAAAAAGGAATGATGATTGCCCGTTGCCAGTCTGTCTGTATCTTTCTCGACGTCTTAGTTCAGTTCAGTTCATCCCGTAACCCATCAGGTCGTTGGGGCACACATGAAGACACTCCCAAAATCCCACACCATCCCTCTCTGTCTGTCGCCGCCTGACGTATCTCACCGAGACGAAGGCCTGACCACTCAGTGATTTTGTCCACTCATCTCTTCCTTGGACGTCCTCACCCTCTCTGTCCCGGTATGGAACCAAAGAGTATCGAGTTGGTAATTCCATTGGACCTCACGACATGCCCGCACCAGGCCATCTTTCGTCTTTTGATAGCTGTGAACAGATCTTCAAAAGGACCAATAGCGTCTTCAACTCTCTGACGGATTTCTACGTTCGTGACACGATCTGTATATGTAACATTTAGGAGTTTTCTCGACGTCTAGGCCACATGAAATATTCTGGTCAGCCAGTCAACTGCAGTTGTCCTGCAGTCTAGTAGCATCTCTGCTGTGATACCAACCTTGCCTGCTACCTTACTTTTCTTGCTGTCTCTCAGGGCTGCTTTCACTTCTGATTTCAATATTTCTAAGCTGTGCTCTGTTTCATTCTCCATCTGGTTCTGTGCTGGTTCATACTGTCCCAGATTTAGCAGCTCGCTGAAGTATTCTCTCCATCTGTTTCTTATGTCTTGACTGTTGGCGAGTGGGTCTTTGGCCTAATTGTTTATAATTATAGATGGATTGAATCTTTCCTCACTCTCTCATTGCCTTGATGCTTCTGTAAAAATTTATAGGTGATGATGTACATAAGTTTGCCACTTGCCCTCCATATTTTGGCCATGAATCAGATTTTGCATTTTGCACTGTTGTTTTATTTGCTCTTGCGGCTTGTCTGTAGATGTAATCTTTTGTGGTTTTTGCTTTCTGCCATTTGTGATAACATTTCTTCTTTTCTTGTGTGGAACTTTTGACTTCTCCATTCCACCATCTTGTGTGCTTTGTATGTGTGCCAAGCTGTATGAGCTCGTATTCCTCTTTGACTGTGTTTAGAATTGTAGCTTTGAAAAATTGCCAATCACCTTCTATGTTGCTTGTACATGTTAGTGTTTATACGAAGCTTCGACCTCTTCCTCCATGTTGCTTGTACTTGTTAGAGTGTTATAGAACGCTTTGACCTCTCCCTCTATGTTGCTTGTACTTGTTAGAGTGTTTATAGGAAGCTTCGACTTCACCTTCTATATTGCTTGTAATTGTTAGAGTGTTTATAGGAAGCTTCGACCTCTTCCTCTATTTTTTAGCAATTTCTATATATTTCAGTTTATCTATATTTATTTTTTTTCTTTTTGTGGGCTTTGTCTTCTTAGGGTTTCTCCAAGTTGGATTGTATATCAAAAGCATCACATGTCTATGACCAGAGTTGATTATAGCATTTGGGATCGCCTTTGAATCTCTCCCTCTCCCTTTCTTTCTTGTTAGTATAAAATCTATCTGGGATGCTTGGTTTAAGTTGTTCTATCTATACCAAGTGAGTATTTGACTTCTACGGTGTTGATGGAAAGTATTACCGATAATTAGATCATGTTCTGCACATAGGTTAACAACTTACTCCCCGCTACTATAAGATTTTGTCGTTGTGTTGCTAACTATTTGTGCTCCCGTGTTGATCTTCGTTCTCCCACTGAAATCCCACAGCACATACAGTCTGTATCTTTAATTTTGACAATAATAGTGCTTAGATTATCGAAATACTCCATTCTGTCTTATTCTTTGTATGAGTCATTACAAGGGGTGTATATCTGGATGTATGTTGCTTTTTGTCCATCTTAGTTTAGTCTGGTCTGATACGCATGATTCTTTCTGACACATAGTCTGATACGCATGATCCTTTCTGACACATAGTCTGATACGCATGATGCTTTCTGACAGATAGTCTGATAAGCATGATGCTTTCTGGCACATAGTGTGATACGCATGATTCTTTCTGGTACATAGTCTGATACGCATGATGCTTTCTGGCACATAGTCTGAAACGCGTGATGCTTTCTGGCACATAGTCTGATACGCATGATCCTTTCTGGTACATTTTCTGCTTCAAGTAGAAATTTAGCTGTTTCCGGGGTCAAAATGAAACCAACTCCATGTTCACTATTATCTGCTGGCTGAGTTCCACTTCACATAAGTGTGTAGTTTTTATGTATTTGTTTTACACCCTGTCCCTCACTTTTGATGTCGGCTATCCCTAGAATTGCTATATCTTTTCTAACCATGAATTCTACAAGTTTTGTCTCTTTATCTCCCATTCCACAAACATTCCAAGTAGCCATTGTGTACACTATTTCATCTTTATGCCTTGTAACGTTGCCCGTCTTATTACCATGAGAGTCATTCTTCTTATACATTATACTCCTCTTTGTCACTTATATAAATAAAATCACCGAGGATACAGAACAGGAAAGTACCAACGAATTGCTCTTTGCAGATGACCAATTTCTGATCCACTTCAATAAACTAAACCTACAGAGTCATACTGATTCACTCTACTTGAACTGTCAAAAGTACGATATGAATGTCAATACATCAAAAACAGAAGCAATGAATATAGGTAGAAAGTACATCACACTTGATATTCACATGAATGAAACAAAAATAAAGCAGGTACAAGAATTTGGGTATTTGGAAGCTGTTTTTACTGAGGATGGCAGACTCAACAAAGAGATAGAGACAAGAGTGCAGAGGGCAAACGCTGTCACATACCAGCTGTCTCTACTACTAAGACACACCAAGATTTCTTTCCAAGAAAAAAGGTAGATGATAAATAGTATCTTCATCCCAACCCTGCGCTACCAGTGTCAGACATGGGCTTTTAATAAGGCCCAGGAACGAAAGTTAGCCACCTGCAAAATGCGGTGTCTACGAAAGGTCACTAACAACACCAAAGAGACAGAATCACAAATACGAGTATTCGGGAGAAGGTTGAAACAATTCCCTGCCTACAGTACATAGAACAACAGAGAATGAATTGGTTTGGCCACATT
This sequence comes from Ariolimax columbianus, assembly GCA_036924085.1. NCBI lineage: Eukaryota > Metazoa > Mollusca > Gastropoda > Stylommatophora > Arionidae > Ariolimax > Ariolimax columbianus. Next base: position 33,007,316 of record JAVGWX010000001.1, on the reverse strand, counting down.
GTGCGAATGCAACCAGATCATATTGTTCATGCAACCTTCTACAGGAGATCATCAGGAAGAAGGGCTAGAGGTAGACTGAGGAAACGGCGGATAGACAGAGCAAAAGAAACCTGCCGTAAAATTGGGAAAAATGTTACTCAAGCCACTAGAGAGGGGAAAGACAAATACATACCACGACATTGGGCTACAAATTGGTAGAAAGTGAGACGACAAAAGAAGAAGAAGAAGATTTCCTCATTGGGTATGGCACATCAACCCCTCAGTTTTAAGGGACACAGAACAGCATACTTTCATGAGTAATGTTCTCACCTTGAGCCGACTTTCAAAGCCAGACTGCCGGCATCATGTTATGCAGCAGCTAAGGCATAACACAAATCATTAATAGTGGAGATAGGTAAGTATTACTTAGAAAATAAATGGAAATTTGCACATTTAGAATTAATATTTTCAAAAACAATACACCCATACCCAGCAGCATGTTCCACAATACTTCGAGGAACTTTTAAACTGGTTTCTAGATCCTAAAAAAATGTGTCACTTCCTGACCTCTACTCTTGTCCTAACTGGCATGCCATGATTATTATTTCTCATACATTCCTGGCTACTTTCCATTTTTTTCTGGCAAATGACTATTGCCAAATTTGTATCATATTCAGTGTCATATCCATGCTAATTGTTGTAATTAGGTGTTTTTTGTGTGTTGTTCTTTGATGCTGAGGAAGCCCTTGTGGTTGTAATGTAAGTTTTGTTTTTTGTTTCAATGCAGTTAACTGAGTTATGCCTATGTTGTTATCAACTATCTCTGTTGATACTATTATCTTTTAAATGTGTTAGCCTATTCTCTCCTGTCATATAATGAGACCTGTGTGTCTTAGTTATTATTGACTATCTCTGTTGATACTATTATCTTTTAAATGTTTTAACCCATACCAGTCTCTCCTGTCATATAAAGCGTCCTAAGTATACTTTCCCTATTCTTCTTCTTCTTCTTCGTACGCTGTAAAACGTCAACCTGTATTTTTTTCGAAAAAAGCAGCGGTCATCCTGAGGCTGTCGACACTGCCATAGAGCTTGTCTAGTGTTGCCACTGGTGATGGCCACATGTGCTTTCTCTGGTCCTCATATGTCGAGCAGTTTTGCAGCAGATGTTCAGCGGTCATTTTCCCGGTACCACAAGTGCATTCGTCAGTGCCACCTATCTTCAGTTTATTGAATAGGTGGTACCTCAGTCTGTTGTGGCCTGTACGGAGTCTGAAGACCACGACCTGCTCTCTTCTGTTAAACTGGTAATAGGCATCATTTTTTGTGTAGCCAGTATGTTCTGTTTCCCATTTGGCCATGGTATCTGGCTCTAATTAGCCTTTTTGACTCTTCGTAGGTCACACTAGAATCTGGTTGTGGTAGTCTTGCACCTTCTATTGCCAGTCTGTCTGCCTCCTCGTTGCCTTGGATGTTACAGTGGGATGGAACCCTCTGCCTCCACTTTGAAATTGCTTGAGAATTTTTCCAGTTGCCACTGGCAGTGTTATTTTTCTACCATTTGGTAGGCTCAGGAATACCCCTACCCCTCCGTTCTGTGTTGTGTTTGTTACAGAACCGTCGGTGTATGCATGGGTCCAGTCCATGCTTGGGTAGTTTTTCGTTATGTACCTCAGGGTTATGTCTCTTCTTTCTTTTTCAGTCTGGCTGTTCTTGTTTCCAATACCTGGTATATTTTCTACCACCTTTGGAAATATATGCTGCCTCCAGGTAGGTTTTTGTACAGTAGGGATGGGCTTTGGTGTTGTTAATGTGTTTATAGGGTCTTCGCTCATGTTTGCTTTGGCTATTTCTGCAAAGTTTCTCCACTTTAGTTTCCCATTTCCAAATCTATTTAGTCTCTGATGCATTGGATGGTCTGTCAGTTTTCTGAGTTTCTCTGCTTGCTGCTGGGCTCTGCAGTCTCTTCTGTCGGTCATGGATTGCAGATTTGGAATCTTTTCAAGTTCTACACTTGGCGTTGACTTCATGCCTCCTGTTATAACTCTCATGGCTTGGTTTTGAAGTTTGCTAATTTTATCAAAGTTCGCCTTTGTTGCTGTTGTCCATGCCGCAATCCCATACTCGAGAACTGGTCTCACTCTTCCAGTGTACAGTTTCTTTAGTTTACTTTCGTCTGCTCCCCAGCTTGTGCCAGCAAGTTTCCTCATGATTGCTATTCTATGTCTGGCTCTCATTCGGTTTCTCTCAATCTGACTTTTCCATGTCAATCGCCGATCAAATGTGACTCCCAGGTAGTTTGGGTTGTCGTTTGGCTGCAGATATTTGCCGTTAAGACTTATTTTTCTGTTTGTTTGAAAGCGAGAATATCATACATGTTGTTTTTTCCTCATTTATTTTGAACAGCCATGAGTTTGCCCACTCCTCCAACGATGTTAGGGCCTGCTGCATCCGATTGCTTGCTATGGTGAGATTTTTTTCAGAGGTCCACATAGCCAGATCGTCTGCAAACATGGAACTGTGGACTCTTCTTGGTATATTCTCTGTGATGTTGTTTATATACACCAGGAAGAGTGTGGGTGACAGTACTCCCCCTTGGGGTACTCCCTGCTTAAGTGTCACCTTTTTGCTCATCTACCCTTGTACTTGAACTCTGGCCGTTCTGTTTTCGAGGTAGTGGCTGATCAATGTGTACATTTTCCCACAAACTTCACTTCTTCGTAGATTTACTTTAAGTCCCTCTTTCCACACCTTGTCAGATGCCTTCTCTAAATCCACCCAAACCGCTACTGTGTGTTTTTTCTCCTGGTAAGCATCCTCTATTTCCTGGGCTATGAGAGTGATCTGGTCCTCAGTGGATCTGTGCTGTCTAAAGCCTGCTTGCTGTGAAATTAGTATGTGTTTTTCTTCCAGACGCCACATCAGTCTGGTGTTTATCATATGCTCCATCAGTTTTCCTACACAGCTCAGTAGACTGATAGGCCTGTATCCATTTTGATCTGCTCTTATCTTTTTCTTTCTTTGGTAATGGTATAAGTACAGCGTCTTTCCATGCCTGCGGTACAATTTCCCTTTTCCAGCTTTGGTTCAGAACTGATAGTAACTTCCTCTTTGCTGTTTGGCCCAACTCAATCAGCATTTCGTTTGTTACGCCATCTTTTGCGGACAATTTCTTTTTCTTTAAAGTTCTCATGGCCTCTTCCGTTTCATTCATTGTTAGTTTTGCCATCATGTGCTCCTCCGGTGCCATATTGATGTTGTCGTGGCTCTTTTGTTCTTCACTAATGTCTGTATGCCTATCTGTAGGGACATCAATGTGGTTTGCTCTGGCATAATGTTCTATAAAGGCGTTTGCTGCTTTTTTTCCAGTAAGCATGTTGTCGCCCTGCTTGATGGTAATTTGTTTATTTGATGGAGTTTTGTCATTCATGGCTCTGACTAACTTCCAAAGTTTGTTCCCTTCTTTATCTAAATTGAGGCTTTCTGTTTTGTTTTTCCAGCTGTCTCTTGTTATTTGGTTTAGTGTTCTTTTGTATTTCGCCGTGATGGCTTTGAGGGCGATATTTGCCTCCATAGATTGTTCTCTCTCTGCCATGTTCCTAGCATTTGTGACTTCGTCTTCCGCTTTCTGCAATTCACCATTTCAATATGGCTTGTAATTTTTCCTTGCCCCTCTTGGGATGGTTTTGGTGCCTGCTTGCATTATTGCTTTGCTTAGGCTTTCCACCATGGGTTTCATATTGTTATTCCGTGTGTTGATGGTTTCACACAGCCCATCTGTCAGCATTGCAAATCTGTCCCAGTCAGCTCGTTTATAGTTCCAATGTGGGAGCGGTTTTATTTCCTGTAGGCCTACTTCCATATCAACTTCTAGCTTAATTGGCCTGTGGTCGCTACCTGCCAATTGGTTGAGCACCTGGCGGTCTATTTTGTGGTGAATATCCACCGTGGAAAAGGCCAAGTCTGGAGTAGAGGTGGTATACCATGTTCTAGATTAGAAGCTAGGGCTGTCCTCCGGCCTATTGATAAGATAGAGATTTGTGTCTATCTCCCAGTCTTCCACTTCATCACCTCTGTTGTCTGTGCCCGAATATCCCCATCTCTCTGAGTGGCTGTTAAAGTCTCCAACTACTAGGCATCTAGAGTCCTTGATTTCCATACTCGAGAGCGACAGGTCTTTGTTGGATGGGCCATACAGGTTGAAGATGCGGATCTTCGTTTCTTGTGTCATTATGTCGACTCCTACAATTTCTGCTTGTCCAGTGTGATTGACAGCTACCGCGCTACTCGGTATGCAGTTACGTGTCAGTATCAGAAACCCTCCTTTGTGATCTTCTCTATCAAGACGGAAGGTCTGGTATCCTCTGATTGAGAATTTGTGGTTGTTGTTGAGGTGTATTTCTTGGATACATGCCACATCAATCTTACCTTCATGCAGGTGATGTGTTAGGGAAAGCTTTTTGTTAATGACTCCCTCCACATTCCACTGTAGTATTCTGAGGGTCTTGGGTTTTTGGTCAATAGTTTTTGCCCCATCACCTTGTGCCTTGACTCCACAGTAACATTGGGTGGGCCCCTTCGAGGCGTGGGGCCCGGCACTCTCGCTGCCTGGCGGGACTCCACAGAATGAGCACCACAAGGCAGCAGTTGTTTGTGATCAGAGTTGTCTCTTTTAGAGAAGTTGTCTTGCAGGACTATCGAGTCTTCACCACTCGTGTCTAAAGGGTGTGGTGATGATATGATATGATATGATGGACTATGTACTAGTTTGTACTATTCCGGAAGAGAGGCAGTCAAGTGTGTCTGTGTCGCAGGATCATCACGTCCTGCCAGAAACGCAGCATATGCATGTGAGTGGGGTATCTCCTTGCTCCCTTTATTTTCTCGGCTCCTCTGCAGTGATGGTACGTCTAGCATTCCCCACCACCTGGGAGGTTGTCACAATAGGGCAGAGGTGCAATGTCCGTTGGCCTGCATCTCTTCTGCATCCATTGGGATGACTGATAGCAGACAGAGGTAAAGAGCGAACTTTCCCGTTTGAGTGCTGAAGAATGTTTTTTTAAATTAGATTTTAATAAATGATGGTGTAGTTATTGACTTTCCATAACAATTCTTTTTTTACTATTTAGCTTACAACAAGCAAGGTTGTTGTTGTTGTTGCTATTCCATAGCTGCTGATCAAGCCTGCTGTTTAATGCCATTATTATATAAATACAGGTCTTCATCAGTTCTTCCATACAGTGAATTGGCGATCGTCGGTGGCACTTGTAAAAATCTTTTCCTCATGACTGCAAGCACTTTGCACTCTATGAGTTGATGTCTGTTTCATCAGGGTGAGAGCAGTATCTGCTTAAAGGCAAGCACTGAGGGTTGATGCGGTTTAAGTGGTTATTGACTGTAGAGTGCCCAGTTTGGAACTGAAAGATGAGACTGTGTTCTCTTCTGTGTATTCTATTTGTGTTATTATTTTTGACAGTGACATTTCATGACATGCACTGCAACTCGATGTCTCCATCTGCCACCTGTTCAACCACACTTCCCTGGTATTATTTCTAAGGATTTGTTTCAATGTGTAGTTGCTACAGGGTATATTCTGCAGTTTTTAAAAAAATTTTGTTTTTGCCAGTCTATCTGCCATTTTGTTTCCTAACAAACAGATGCTGCATAAACATATACACTAAGCAGTTCGATCTACTTGACAATTGCCAGTGGGACCAGTTATAAATGTTATATATGACTCACCTGTAGTTCTCCCTCCCACCATCCACGGGGACTTTTCTGTTTGACATTGATCAGGTTTCCTATCTCCAGGCTTAGTTGACCAGCCCCAGTTGCAACATATGGGGCAATAACTTGAGCTATTTCTGTAGACATTAGCATTGTCAACCAAACATTAGAAATTACAAATTGCAGACAGATAAGCAAAATAAGAGAAAATTCCATCCAGAAAAGAACAGAAAATGTCCAAGTGGTATCCAATTAAAAAATAATTTGATCCCTGTAACCTTCTAAACATGCCTTTAAAGCTGGCTAAAGAAGGTTGTTCATAGTGCTAGTATAATGTAAAACAAATTCTATTGAAACCAACCAATGCAAATGCTCTGAAACAGACTTCAAGTAAAGAGGTCAGCTATGGTGGTAACCTTATGTTTCACTTGGTTAAAAAAGGTGAATCATGATCATCATCTTCAAATTACAGTTCAACAAATTACAGATTCCTCGGGTGCCATTTAAAATGATGATATGACAACAAGTTTCCTCAACAACCGTATGTCTCCAAGAATTTATGACCTTTAGTCTGCCTGCTGCTTTTCCAGGATCTTGTTGTGCTATCCTAGATCTTGCTGCTTTGTGTTCCAACTCTTCTTTTGACCTTGAACTTCATTGCAACTATGTTGTTTCATCCATTTGTGCTCCGACTCTTTTGACCTTGAATACTGCAACTAGGTTGTTTCATCCTTTACTCAAAAAATGCGGTCAATGAATTTTGTATGTCTTTTTATTTATGCTAACAGCAATCATACTATTTATTCTTGTTTGGCACTCGTTTATCCAGATTTTGCAGAGGATGATTTGATTGGCTGGGTTGACCTCGAACAGACCTTCATATTTGTTTCCTTTTTTAATTTTTTTTTTTACAATCTGATCAATACATTTCATTCTATTATGGCACCATTTTCGAGTAACCTCAGCAAACACAAAAATAATAAAAAGTTGTGATATGGAAACAGCTCCTTATTTTTCAGCCCAAAGTGCCAACAAATTTTACATCTGCTTATTAGAAACCAATAAAGTGAGAACATTGTCCTGTAGGAAACAAAACGTGTTTCTATCTACCTGCATAGTGCAAAAAAACCAACAGTAGATACTTCCTTTGCAAAACTTTATTTTCATTTGGCATGGTGGTCTGGGGAGTGATCCTCGTCTAGGGTGCTAGAGGTCTGTGATTCAAATCCTAGACTAGCCCTATGATTTTTATTCTTCCAATTTTCTGTTTAAAATCTGATTTAAACTGTTATAACTTAACTTAACTTAACGTCTTTATACTGGTTTAGAAGACCCTGCAGAGTCTGTGTACAACCAGTTACATTTACATCACCTTGCTCTAAAAGCTATGCGCATCCAGTTTATTCTTAAATGCATTAACTGTCCCTGCCTCCACTACCTCCCCTGGCAATGCATTCCAAGCATTCACCACTCTCTGACTAAAAAAATATTTCCTAATATCTAATCTGGACCTCTCTTTAGTCAGCTTGTAGCTATGCCCTCGTGTTATTGTGGGTGGCTGTATTTTAAAAAACTTGTTATAATCTAATTTATCCATTCCTCTGATCATCTTATAAACCTGTATTAAGCCACCACGAATTCTTCTCTCTTCGAGACACTGTAAGCCGGTTTTTCTGAGTCGTTCCTCATAACTGTAATTCTGGAATCCCACTATCATCTTTGTCACTCTTTTTTGTATCCTTTCCAGCATGTTTATATCCTCTCTATGATTTGGACTCCACACCTGTACACAGTACTCCAATCTAGGTCTAACTAAAACTTTATACAGTTTGACGATCACTTCCTTGCTCCTATGTTTAATATTTCTTTTTATCATACCTAACATTGCATTTGCCTTTTTCACTGCTACCTTAACTTGCTCACTCACCTTTCCTGTATGATCTATTATAACCCCTAGGTCCCTTTCCTTATCTATCTTTCTAATATTGTTTTCTCCCATTCTGTAATTATGTTCCATATTGGATCTACCCATGTGGATGACTGTACATTTATCTACATTAAACTCCATTTGCCAGCTTTCAGACCATTCTCGAATTTTATCTAAATCCGACATCAATATATCCACTTCCGCTATTTGATTATAGTGTCATTTTAGGATAACCTCAGCAGAATTTTTTTTTTTAAAATAAGAAAATAAATAAAACGCAAAATGCACTCTTCTGATGGAAGACGGCTGACTTATTGGTGGGGGAATGGGAGAGAAGAGGGGAGAAAAGAGATGCAACGGGTAAATTGAGTGCAATCGAGATTGGTACGAAAAGGGAGAACCTTTCATTGTTAATATGCTGTTGTATCTTTCATATTGAACAGCGTGACTGGTGAGCAGATGTTCTGCCCTTGTCTGCTAGTCTAGTATTGTTGTTTTGCTACAACTAAGCCATATAGGTAACAGGACTGTGATCTTGCACATTATATGTGAGATTAGAAGCTTGGAAACCAATAGGAAAGCAGACAGGCATTCCAGAGGATGGGGTCACAAAATGCTCAGAAAAAAATTTTGGTATAACCACAGAGAACCAAGTAACAAACACAACAAAGTGCAACAACACACAAGAGAGTAAAGAAACATCAACTTCAATATTTTAACATCACTTTAAGGATACTTTATTTGTTTCATTCAACTGAATTGCCGTCTCCATAACGAAGGTTGGCTACAATGGTCCTCCAATATCCTCTGTCTCTTGTCTTGACAGTACACTCTTGCAAGATTGACATTAGTCCATCTCCCGATTTTGCTCTCCGATTTATATCACTTCTCATCTCTTGTCCACCTACCTTTAACTTTCCCCCCAGTATTGTTTTCAATAAATTATCATCTTTTTATATGACCAAAATACTTTAATTGCCTAATTTTAATGTCTGTCAAAAGTTCTCTACCCATGCCTACTCTCATCAAGTCATCACTATTTGTTTGTACTCTGTCCACAAAAAAATTACATTTTGAGGGTCTTTATTTTGTTTTCCAACTGTTTGTTGATTGTCTATGTTTCTGCATTGTATAATAATGCTGAATATATACGTTAACAGAATATGAAATGTAAACCACAGTTTATCCATATGTTAAATTATATTTATAAAATAGAAGACCTGGATATATCTTTCAGAACAGCATCATAAAAAAACATAATCTCCAAAAAAACAGTATGACCAGCTTTATTTTGCATTTTTACTTTTTTATTAACCTTTAGCGCACTACGGTCAACCACTAGGCAACCAACTCGGCCTACAAAAACGGAATTCTAAAAAAAAAACAACTTTTTTTTAACAGAGGCACTCCCGACAGCCATTTTTTAAATGCTGAATACGTCATATCTACACACGATATTTTGCAGCTAAAAGTATCGTATGTTAGATTACAAATGGCTTTTGAATCATTTTAAATTTGTATACGCCGTTTGGAGCAAGCCGACTTTTTGCGAAAGGTGAAGTAGGTTGGTGGGAACGATCTTTATAGAGTAGATCTGTTTATTTTGTTTTTTTAGATGAAAGAACTACGTTTAAATTGGAGACTAACAGTTGTGTCGATATTGTAAACACAGTATCGATACGTTGTTGTGGTTTCTATGATTTTCTATCGGAGTGACTAGGCCTAGCGGTCGAGTCCAAATTTTTCCAGAAATTTTCATAAAATTTCAACTTCATCATTTTGTAACTCAGAAACTAACAAACATACAACAAAAACAATAACACCCACAAGTTCTTTATTCAACTGTATTTCTACACACAATAAAATCATATTTATTGACAAACAAACAGCAAAAGTTACAAATTTTGAAAGTCGACGATCATAGAGAGAAATAAATGTAATTTAATAAGGTACAATTTTTCTCAATGACGTCATGGCGCGCTAAAGGTTAAAAGACCACATGGCCATACTTTCGTATTGAGGCAGAGTCAACTGACTGACGATAGATTGATGAAGACGGTCTCTTTCTGGTGGCCATACAACTACAAACTGTACCACGTCTTTGGAGTTTCATGGTACTCCAAAACAAAGGATAGACACAGATTCAAGCAGCTTTTGGCTACCTCGCATTAGGCAACCTTGCCTGATTGAATACCAGTATTATTAAAAGACTTAATTTAAAATTTTAAAATACCTGAAAATCTTACCTGGTTTCTTAACGTTCTTCCGCTCAGGCTGGAAAAAAAATAAAAGATAAATATGAACATAAAAAATAAGTTTTATATAAACCACTGAACATCTTGAATGTGGACTGAAATCGTCCAGTTAAAGTTGATGTTTAACATATTAACTCTTGTACAGAAAAATATGTGGCATCATTATATTCACTTCATACTGATGTTGTGAGTGTCTAGTTGATGTGTTCACTTCATACTGATGTTGTGAGTGTCTAGTTAATGTGTTCACTTCATACTGATGTTGTGAGTGTCTAGTTAATGTGTTCACTTCATTCATAATGATGTTATGAGTGTCTAGTTAATGTGTTCACTTCATCCTATTGTTGTGAGAATGTTATGGGAGAATTTGTTCATTAGGAAGAAAAGAATAGACCCACTGTACTTTAAAAGTACTAACTAGGGCTGTACATGGAACTGGTAATCATATTGTGTCAAACAAAGTACCACAGAAATGTGACTGCTTTAGGACAGGCTTCCTGCAAGGAGGTCAGCTGCATATGTGGCCCCATGTTGGAATGATAAAGCTGTAATTTCTGTCTTGCCATGTGTTTGACACAGAAAGTAGTGTCAACAATATTTCTTGTGTCATCATTGCTCATTCTATCCTTCCTGGTGCCATAAATTACTTTTCTTGTGCATTTCATTTCACTCTATGTAATTTTCCACTCCCGTGACATCTCTGACACTGGTAACAGATAGTTTCTAAAAAATACAGTATATCATTGTCAGTTATTTCTTATGCTGATGCTTGAGTGCTTTGATGGTAAGTTATTACTGAATTTTCTTTACATCTAGCTTTTAATTGCTCTATCAAGCCTTCCATTTTCAATAAAAACACTTCTCACTTCTCATGTGTGTGAATTCTGTGGCCTGTTTGTGTTTGATATAGTTTGATATATAAAACTAAGTGTAAACAATATCAAACTTAAGTAGGTCCAAGCGTTCAAATATGTGGGAAGTTGTTTTACAGAAGATGAAAGGCTTAATTGAGAAACTAGATGTGAAAAAGCCTCTGCACCCAAACATCAGCTTGGCAACAAAGCAACAACTGATAAACGGTATATTTATGCCAACTTTTTGCTACAAATGTTAAACTTGGTCCTTATCCGAAGCACAGGAAAGGAAAATTTAATCATATAAAATGGAAGTCATTGGCGTTACTAGAAGCAACAAAATGAGAAATTGGACATTAGAAATTTGGTGAAAACTACCACTTGTACTGAATAAACTTCAAGGCAGAAAATAAGATGGTTCACATCATCTCATAAGAATGTAACATGATTAGCTACCACCAACAGTACTGTATAAATTTACAGAATGAATATACTTCTTCTTTTTCGGTGTTCGTCCTGAAAAGGAAACTGCAACATTGTTTACAGCAAAACTACAATATCTGTGCTTTTTGGTCCCACACATCTAATTTCAGATGGTTTTTTTTTTTTAGTACCGAGTTTGCCTTCCCACTGTGATCCCTATCCTTTGGCCAAAATACACTAGTGAATAGTGCAGCCTGTTTCCAAGATCGCTACATGGAGGAGGAATAGAGAGCGACATTCACTATGATTCACTGACCCTGATGCAAGCAGTCAGCTATGAGTCGCTGGCTGCTGTCAGATTATGCACTATTGCATCTTGGTCAAATAAATATACTACAATGTACAGGTAGCATAACACAGACAAATACCTGTATTTCCAATTTTTTAACATAGCTTGAAGGAAACGTTCCACTCTTGCCTTGATCCCCTATGGTACCTGTCCACCAATCACCAGATGTTCCCGTAACATAAATCACATCACCCTCATTAAAATGCAGGTCTGCTGGCTCCTCTGATGCATACGTATACAGTGCAGTATAATATTCTGTTCCAGGGAAAACATGAATGACAGAGATAGATACACTAGCAACAGCATTATAATACTGCAAATATATATGTGTTACATCATTCATTGTTTGATCTTAAATAACAATGACTTACTAATTGTGTCAGAAATGTGCAAAGTATTCTGAGAAAAAAAAAGCCAACTTGTTTTCTTTGACCTATGTTGACAAGTCTATCATCTAAAAAAAAAAATAAGTTAATACGTCTCATTTCTCCTATCTCTATTTGGAATCTAAGGTAATGATCAATTTTTTTCGGTTTCAGTCTGTCAAGTAAAAGTTAACTTACTTCATTCCCTGCTTGCTCACTTCTACATTTAAACTTAACTCAACTGCCCATATTTAAGTAGAGTTTTCTCTTATAGTTGTTCCTGTAGAGTTCCATTTTGCGGCCATGTGAAGGTAACTGATATAAATATATAATATATACCATAACCATTTTAATTTGCTTTAGTTTTTTATAAATATCATTGAGGAGAGAAGACTAACATCTGGTCAGGAAAAACATACTGGTCAGACATGTTAGGGTCAGATAAAATATAATGGCCAAGACCCCCACCTCACTTCCTTGAAAATAGACTGTTTCATGCAGTCTGGCTAATAAAGTGTAGGATCGACATGGTTAATAAAGTCGAAATGATCCCCATAGTAGTAAGTGACATGCTGATGAAGTCAAACATAAAAGAGTAATCTTCGTCTTTGTGGACATTCAACAACAAAAACAGCAATAAATATCATCAATGGTGATGTCTATGTCTTTATTGGTTTCTGAATCAAATACTGTTTGTAATTAATACATATTTTTTTTTTAAATCATACTTTATATGACGATCATCATCATCATCATCAAGTAGCATGTCCTTTGCAGAATGTCGCTCTCACAACGACCGATCTGTAAGACTCTCGATGTCTGGTCAGAGCTCTCACCTCTGTCCCTGTCATCTTCAGAACCTCTGTGATGTCTTGTGTACATCTTCTCCTCGGTCTGCCTCTGTCCCACTTTCTAGACACCAGTATTGTTCTCTCTAGGCCATTATGGCGTTTGTTGTGACCAAAATATTGTAGTTTTCTAGACAAGATGTTGTTTAGTAGCCAATTTTTCTTGATATCAAGTTCTTTTTGAATATCTGCATTTTTTTACTTTTTGTTATCCATGGTATTTTGAGAACTTTCCTTTTAGTTTAAAAGATTCAATGTTTTTCTCAAGTGTTTGTATGGTATGGTGGTCCACGTTTCACATCCGTATATTGCCACTGGGAAGATACAAGGTCGCACGATTTTCATCATTTTATTAGTGTTCTACCATGTTTCTAATTTTATTCAACCTCTGCATTGCCATAACTATTCTCCTTCTGACCTCCTTCAGACAATCTCCATTGTTGCTTATAATTGAGCCAATGTCCTCAATACTTTATCTTTCTCAATCTCCTGTTGTTCTAGAATAACTTTAGGTTTGGTCTTTGTTTTGTCTGTGCTCATTATTTTAGTTTTACTTATATTCAGGTATAGATTTTGGTCTTCACTGTGTTGTTTTACTGACAAGATCATCCTTTCTAGTCAAGCAGTGCTCTTTGAGAGAATAGCTGTGTCATCATATTCTGAGCTCTGGTATCTTGTTCTCGCCGATTGTTAATGGCTCGAACTTGTCACAATTTTCATTGTTTTTGACTTCCTTATTATGGATTCTGCATATATATTGAATAGATAAGGGGAGAGTATGCATCCTTGTCTCATTGCCCTTATGAACTTTGAACCAGTCTGATGTTTTGTCAGCTATTCTGACTGCTCCTTGTTGCTCCTGGTATAGTGATTCAATCAACTGAATCAAATACGTTGGGAACCCCATGTCTCTCATTATGTTCCACAACACTTGGTGTAGCACACATTCAAACACATTCATGTAATCTATAAAGTAAGTGTGCACATCGACATTGTACTCTCCGCATTTTTCTATATCTCTTATGTTGAGGATATGATCCCTCGTGCCTTTACAGTATATGAAACCTGCCTATGCTTCATAGACCTCCTCATTGAGCTTGTTTTCTAGTCTCTTCATGATGATCCGTAGAAGGATTTGACTGGCATGATTTATTAAAGCGATGGTTCGATAGTTGCTTCAAATCACCTTTCTTGAGGAGAGGTATATACACAGATTTTGTCCATATTACACGGTGCCAGACCTTCCTACATAGTTCGTGATAGATGCTGGCACTTGACCCCCCCCCCCCCCCAATCCAATGGATATATTATCGCATCCCGGTGACCTCCCTTTCTTTGTTCAATCTATATATGCTATTGCTCTTGAATTTGATATTCCAGCATATAACAAAATGTCATTATTAAATTTTGAAAAGTCAACAAAGTATATAAATTCAGTTCATCAAGGCCTGATGTTGTTTTCTAAAAATAAAAAACATATCTGAACTGTCCCTCAAAAATATTGTGGCAAAAAGATTTAAAAAACAATATACCACTTCCAACTGATTCGAAACAAGAGGGATTGTCTAGAGCAGCCAACAAAAAGAAAGGACTATACACACCTCCTCCTAAAGCATCTGGCTGTGCTGGGCTGGCGTTGACATTATCATTCAACTTTGATTGATCTGTTGTAATTTCTGCTTCAATCCTGAATAAATAATCAAAACAATGACATGCAGATACAATTTTGAAAATGACAGTACTGACAGATTGAACAACTGCTAACTGAGCTTAATGACTTAAGAGCAGCACTCTGCAAACTGTGCCAGCAGTCTGCACCAAAAAGGGTAGTGGTACAGTGGGTCCCATCACACTGCAACATCCAAGGCAACGAGGAGGCAGACAGACTGGCAAAAGAAGGTGCAAGACTACCACAAACAGATACTAGTATGACGTACGAAGAGTCAAAACGGCTTATCAAAGCCAGATACATGACCAAATGGGAAACCGAACATACTGGTTACACCAAAAACGATGCCTATTACCAGTTGAACCGAAGAGAGCAGGTCGTTGTCTTCAGACTTCGCACTGGCCACAATAGACTGAGGTACCACCTATTCAACAAATTGAAAATAGGTGGTACCGACGAATGCCCGTGCGGTACCGGTAAAATGACCGCTGAAAATCTGCTGCAGAACTGCCCGACATACGAGGATCAGAGAGAGCAGATGTGGCCATCACCAGTGGAACTGCAAGACAAGCTCTATGGCAGTGGCGACAGCCTCAGGATGACCGCCGCTTTTTTTGAAAAAATAATGGTTACTGTCTGACTGCGTATGAAGAAGAAGAAGAAGAAGAAGAACAACTGCTACTGTAGAAGAGATTAGGAATGGCCAAAAACACATCAACATGAAAAATATATTGACATCCAGACAATTAACAAATACACTGAAAATGAGAGTTGTCAGGTGTTATATATATTCGTCTTTGCTCTATGGTGCAGAAACATGGATGATGAATAATCAGCTTGTGGATTGAGTCTTTGAAATGTGGGTATGCAGAAGGATGGTGAGGTTGCATCTTATGGAAGGAAAAACAAACAAATAAGAAGGTTATAAAGAGATTGGGAGTGGAAAAAGAAACAGGAGATCTTCTTCAATCAACTGATGCTATGGTTTTAGTCTGGTGAGGTTCACAAAGAAGACTTTCAGATCTTCGCCGGTTCCCCATAGCTTGGTGAGCATAGCCGCTGCCCAGCGCCAGACTGCCTCTCTTTGATCTGCATAAGTGAGGCAGCTCTGCAGGATATATTCTGGTGTTTGCTTGGGTGCTCGTATATGGCGGTGTCTCTAAGACCAATTCTGTGGAAGTGAACGTTGAGTTTGCAATGTCCTGTTCTGAGTCTGAAGATCTTTGTCTGCCCATCTCTGCCAAGTTTGCCTATGATGTCATTTTCATGCTTGTATTCTTTATTCTGGTCTCTCCATTTCATCCTCATGGATCGTTTGATGAGCGCCTTTGCTTCTTTATATCTCTGTGGATGATGAGTCTGTGTGCAGCCACTTCCAGCTTTTGCTAGCTCGTCTGCCTTATTGTTTCCAAGGATCCCACAGTGGTCCGGAATCAACTGCAAGATGACTAATAAGTTTTTGGGGACAGCAACCTGGTGTTATATTTGATTTTGTGTAAGAGTCTATATTGTTTGAGACTTGAGATGGTATAGAGTACGCTCCTGGAGTCTGTTAGAATAACCGGTTTCCTTGTATTTATGTTTTGGCTTTTTAGAATCTGCATTGCTGCCTGTACAGCTATTGATTCAGCTCTGAAATTGGTATGGGTTTCTCCTGCTGGTATGGAGTGGTTTTCTATTTCCCTATTGGAGTGTGTGATGTGGATTCCCCTTTTTCGCTCTCCATGGCTGATCCATCTGTATACACACATGTCCAGGAGTTGCTAGAATACTGTCTCTTGAGCTCACGTAGATTGTGGATTTTTTGTTGTGTTGCAGACAGCTCCCTTTTCTTCATTACCCCTGGAACCTCCAAGAGTATTTTGGACCAGTCCTGACTCTGTATCCATGGTTCTGGAATGAGTGCTTCGCACTTTTTGATTTTTGTTTCAAAGATGTTTTCTATGATTTTTCTCTAGCCAAATGGTTGGGGTTTTTCTTTAGCAATCTATTTTTAGTTATCTCTTGGAACTTCTGGTGTAGAGGGTGATCAGGTAGCCTTTTCAGTTTTTAAAACTGAGTGAAGGATTTGTATTTTCTCCTTAATTCGAGGGGCTCAATATTTACTGTTTCACTAGCTTCATAATAGGAAAATTCTCAAGTACTTTCAGAGCAGAGTTAGAGAAAGCTGCAGTAGAATCTATGCTGACAGACGGAAGCAATGAAAGTCAGGTATTTTTTTTGTTCAAATGACCTGTCCGTGGTAACAGCACTTGAGAGTCATAGATATACAGACCTAAATGATCTAAGATCAGTACTTTGTCAACTATGCCAGCAGTCTAAACCAAGAACCAGATACATGGACACTCAAAAAATGATGCTTATTACCAGTTGAACAGAAGAGAGCAGGTGGTGGTCTTCAGACTCTGCATAGACCACAACAGGCTGAGGTACGATCTATAAAATAAACTGAAGATTGGTGCTTTTAGCGAGTGTACCTGTGCTACTGGGAAAATGACCCTGAACATCTGCTACAAAATTGCCTGACACATGAGGACCAAAGAAAGCACATGTGGCCATCACCAGTGCCAACACTAGACAAGCTCTATGGCAGTGTCGACAGCCTCAGGATGACCGCTGCTTTCTTTGAACAAATTCAAGTCAACATCTGACAGCGTACGAATGACGAAAAAGAAATTTGAAATTTTATGTTTCGCCTTATGTGCCGCTTTGACTCTGAAGACAGAGAGAATCTGTTTGCTACTCTTCTCATACTATTTATACTTATGCTCCATCTTTTCTCTTCCATATGTTCCTTAGTCTTTCTCCACTTTAGTAGCAGCCTCATTGGCATTTGATGAGTTGTATAAGTTGTTAGTTCTCCAGAGTATGTCCATTTCATTCTTACTTTTGTTACTTGTTGTTGTTTAGATGTTTGCCTCACTAGTTTCTACTGGCGGAGGTGCGCCATTTTCCACCCCAGACCGTAGTCCATTGGGCGATTTCAGGACGCATAAACCAGTGCTTGGATGCATGTGTGCGTCTGTATGTACCTATGCTAGGTTTGTGCGCCCTCAGAAGCTAGCCCAACCAAAGTGCCATGGAAGGGCCTCACCCTGAGGGCGCGTGTGAAAGTAGTGCAAGAGTGTGACTGTGGGACAGAGTCAAATGAAACAGAGTGAGGCGAGAAGAGAGGGGAAGTTGCCCCCAGGGTGAGCCGTTTGTTACTTTTGTTACTGCTTCAAAACATCTGCTCTTTATCAAAAATAAATTCTTAGAATGTGAGATCTGCTTCTTCATAGCTTCTGGGCCAAAAAAAGGCAAAGGCTGCCGTCCATCGTAGACGATGGTGGCATAATTAATTTTGCTAGCGCTATTTTTAGTAAGGATTTACTGCGCTACTTTTTATCCTCACTCTCTCGTCTCATGCCGCCCAATCCCAGTGGCAAGTCAAGGACAAGATGACTAGGGGGCGACTACGAGATGCAGAGGACTCCGCATCAAGTACCCATGAAAAATGGCGGAGTCCAGAGTCGAACCCACACCACGAGACCGGCGGCTTAACCACTTCACCACGGAATCTTCTTGGCGAGTAACTGACGAAGTGATCATTAACCATCACTGTTGATAATATCTTTAAGAACAGCACTCTCCACTTTACCTGGTCTACATTCTTCATACTTAGCCCTAACTCTGGTTCCTGATTCACATTTGCGCAGATATTGTTCTTCGCTAAGTTAGAATATGCAATCACTGCACCTATAATTGTCTAATTTCTCATGCAGACAGATTATAAATCTACCTCAATTGCCCTTGATTAACATGTTAGGAAGTGGTACAGTTACACTGTTATTTCTTCCCTCAAATTTGGTGCAGTCCACAGGCATTTATGGTCACTTCTCAAATCAGCCTACTTAAAAACTAGCTAAACCAAGCTCTCTATACCCTGTGAAGCTAAAAATCTTTAATAACATTAAGATGATAAATAATAAGGTCACATGACGCATACTCACTCTGACTTTGGAGAAGCCCCAACAGGTTTTACATACGCTTTTGGAAACCACCCACTCTGAAAGAAACATCTTTTATTAACAGAATATTACCACTTTGATTTTGCAAGATATCTTACAATTAATTAGTATATCCCAGTTCTACTATTACAATAAAATACTTTTAAAATGTAAATAAAATATATCTTCACCTGAGATAGAAGATTTAGGTGATGCAAGAACAAAGTAAACAGTGAAGTATATAACCTTTTTTTAACTTGACACATACCTTCCCATTCAGTTCCCCAAACCACTTCATGTCTTGCTGTTCTTTGACTAGAATCATATCATCCTTATCAAATGTTAAATCTGTTTCCTGTCGTGCTTTCCAAGGGTAAATTGCTTTAGCTAACAGCCCTTCAGATGGTATTTGGCTTGCAATGTCTTCATCTGGAGTGCTTGCTAATACAGCACTTGGTACTGCACTTGGCTGCAATTTGAAAAAGAAAGGCAATAAAACTGCTGCCAATTTTCCAAGGATATTTCAGTTTGATGCTCAGGGCAAATTTTATGTACATTTACTTACTGACCACAATCAGTCAGTAGTAGACAAATTGAAATTATGGATCTGCTATCATTTTACAAGCTGTACTTTCCTGACATCTGATGACAGGACAATTTCAATCACTGAAATGTGAGGCGTTCTGGGTAAGAACCAACCCTTTTGATAAGGGATATTGAAATAGTGACTTCCGCTCTGAGATGACTATCTGAGGCCGCTTTAGTTAGGGTTATCACTCTAATTAAAAAAACAAATAAAATTAAAACAACCACCAAATAAAAATCTTCAACTCCAATATCCATTGTATTTTATGGTTCTGAAACAAGGTACTAAAAAAAAATAACAGGTTATCGTAAATGGTTGTCTGTGTAGAATACAAAGGTAAAAATGGTACGATAAGATCGCAAATGTAGAAACTGTTGAAAAGAACTGCACAGATACTAGTGGAACATCACATATGGAGGAGGCGCTGGTGCTGGATAGGCCACACATTACAGAAACTAGTTGATAGTATTACAAGACAATCTCTGTTCTGGAATCCACAGGGCAGGAGAAATAGCAGATGACTGAGATACTCTTAGAAGAGGGGGCTGGATGCCAACATCAGAGCAGCAGGCAAGACATGAACAGAACTGCAAGAGATGGCTCATGATAGGAAGACTTATGCTCCACAAGGAGTGGTCAGCTTTTTTATTGATTGACCATTGCTGTGGAAAGTCTCTCCAAATCTCAAGGGTTCCACATTTGCACGTATTTCAGATGCCACACCAGGTGTTAATCTCATAGCTAAGAATAATAAGGCCCAGGGATTCTACATTACTCCATGAGCATATTGTCAAGAGAACAGTGTTATATTCTAAAGCAAAGCACAGGTAGCCAAGAAACAAGTCTCATCTCAGAGTGTCCTTGTTTGATTCCCATGCTGTGTCAGCGAGCCTGTTCAATAACTGTAGCTGCCTCAGCGCTTTATGTGATCAGTTTTATCCCTTGCGGCGGCCACACACCACCCCCCCCCCCCCCCCCCCCCCCATCAGAAATACCATTACAGCTGGGTCATCTGATACCATACAAAGATAATGTGCCTTTGCCATAAGAAGTAAGCTCTCTTACCACTTTGCTACTCACAGACTCCCCATAAAAAGCCTTTACCTGACTAAAATGAGAAGACAAAAGATCCTGCTGAGAAGATTCTAATTTCAAGGCATTAGACGGTTGCACCACTGGCTCAAAAGCACTTCTGAAATAAATGTGAGTTAAAACTTCCATTAACATTTGCAAGTATAAGCTATAACTAGCACAAACTGCTGATCTGTGCATTTGAATGTTAGTCTACTTTTCTAACAATGATATTATTAGTCTATTAACAGCTGCACGCTGTGTGATAAAAAAGTATCCAGTCCAGGTCAGGTCATCCCGTAACCAGTGAGGTCGTTGGGGCACACATGAAGTCATCCTCACAACCCCATACCACCCTTCTATGTCAGCAACTGCTTTCCTGTGCCTCTTCTGGTTGGAGATTGGTCCATTCTTTTATGTTGTCCTCCCACCTCTTTTTGGGATGGCCTCTGTCGTCTGCCTTGCACCTTTCTGAGCAGGATCATATTTGCAAGACCATTTGATTTCAATATGTGACCATACCAAGCAAGTTTCCTTCTTTTGGCAGTTACCAATAGGTCTTCAAAAGACCCAATTGCTGCTGTAATTCTATCTCATATTTCCTCATTTGTAACTCAATCTTTGTAGGTGATGTTTAAAAGTCTTCAGAAACATCTCATCTCAAAGGCCTGTATCCTTTGCTGAAGGTCAGCTTAACTGTCCATGTCTCACAAGCGTAGAGGAATATTGACAGGACTAATGTACGCATTAATCTGATTTTCATGTATCCAGAGTGGCATTATAATTCTGGAACGGCGGGATACAGCCCAAGTTGCTAAGCACAGTTTGTAAGGAACAAAACCAGAAAAGACAAGAGTGAGTGTGTGTGTGTGTGTGTGAGAGAGAGAGAGAGAGAGAGAGAGAGAGAGAGATAAAAACATAAATACCCACAGAAAGTGCAAATAAACACAAAGAAAGAGAGAGAGCTAGAGAGAGAAAAAGATAAAGAGAGAGAGAGAGAGAGTGAGAGAAAGAAAGAGAGAGTGAGAGAAAGAGAGAGAGAGAGAGAGAGAACAAACAAACTCTTCTTACTTTAAAATTCAGCAACATGCAGAAATTTAAAAAGCTGAAATGTGTTCAAATTAAAAATATAAAAAATTCAAGAGCCAAAAATATGCGGTAGCAATGAGAACTAAGAAGACCTTGATAGCAATGAGAACTAAGAAGACCTTGCTAATAGCAATGAGAACTAAGAAGACCATGATAGCAATGAGACCTAAGAAGACCTTGGTATCTATGAGAACTAAGACGACCTTGATATCTATTAAGAAGACCTTGATATCTATAAGAACTAAAAAAGACATTGATATCTATAAGAACTAAGAAGACCTTGATAGTGAGAGCTAAGAAGACCTTGATATCTATAATAACTAAGACCTTGTAACAATGAGATCTTAGAAGACCTTGTAAAAAAGAGAACTAAAAAGACCTTGATATCAATGAGAACTAAGAAGACTTTCATATCAATGAGAACTAAGACGACCTTCATATCAATGATAACTAGGAAGACCTAGGTATTAATAAGAACTAAGAAGACCTTGGAAGCAATAAAACTAAAAAGACCTTGATAGCAATAAGAACTAAGAAGACCTTGTAACAATGAGAACTAAGAAGACCTTGTAACAATGAGAACTAAGAAGACGTAGGTATCAATAAGAACTTAGAAGACCTTGGAAGCAATAAAACTAAAAAGACCTTGATAGCAATGAGAACTAAAAAGCCGTAAACATATCAAAGTTAAGACATACCCAAATAAATCAGTTGATGGTTCATCAAGCCTCTCCACATAGGCTTTAGGAAACCAGCCTATATGTCCATCTTGTTCTCCCTTATACCAGTCCTCCATTCCTGGCACTGGGGTGAAGTCGCTCCAAACCTATAGGATAGATGTAGCATTTATTAAATGCATCCTTTATGTATCTTAAAGGTTGGTTTTGGGATCTTTTAGCCCCTATATCAATATCATTTTTCTTGTTTCCTTCCCTACAGGTGCATAGGACCAGCAGCACAGTTGACTTTCATGAACAATGCAATGCCAACAACATGAACAAACTTCTTTGGTAGCCTTTTAAAACATAAATAATAGGTTAGGATGGCCCAACTCTTTCCTTCCCAGTAAGAGACCTGGTTCCATGTAGGGGTGTGGTGATATCAGATATGATTTATTATCCGTGCATTTGTAACAAAACCAGACATGTGATGTATTGGAACCAACAGGGGAAGACAAAAAGTGTAAATGCCAAAGAACACCTGAAAGAGTAAGAAAACTCATATACAGAGCTCAAGAAGATGAATCAAAATTGATATGGATGGAGATCAACCAAGGCAGCCATATGCTACAATAGACATCACAAGTCATCACTGTATTTGTAACACACGATTAATCAAATCTGCTAATATTTACATTATAAAATGTACAAATATAATTGGCTATATTGAACATAAATTCTATTTCTATATTCATATTCATCTTTTTCATTTAAAATACGTAATTTATTCAATATTATGTTGTTCTACTGCCCTGGCCATGACCTATAAACTGACTAATTCTTGTTTGTGTCATTATCAACATCAGATATACAGTAATACCCTGTTATCGCATGATAAATGTCAGACTCGTGTGACACTTGGATTAAAAACCTCTTTTAATTCCACAGCCAGATGGATTCAGACAACAGTGATCAACTGACAATCAAATCACACACATTGCTTAGTAAATTGAAGATGCTCTCCAACAAAAAAAATCACTCACTGGTGGCATGGGTGGATTTTGATAAGGTATGGAAAGAGAGATTGAAAGTCAAGCCAAGTAATTATCAAAGTTTGCAGCAAAATCCACAAATCGATCAGTCACTATCTGAAAACAGAACAACAAGAGTTCGTTCAAGGGCAGACTAGCAGAAAAAATACATGCCAACCAAATGACATTCATCGCAGAATGCAAGCAGTGTATGGTGACAAAAGTGTGTCGAAGACAACAGTAAAGAACTGGGGACAGATGTTTCAGGAAGGACGTGAGTAAACGAAAGATCTTCTGCGAGCAGGTCAGGCGCATATTGTTATGACAGAAGAAGCCATCGCATTTATTGATACAGTAATACGGGTGAACTGTCGCCAGAACTTAATTCGCTAGCAAAGGAATTCACTGTGTCGCTAGGGATAGTTCAAATGGTGGTTAAAAAGAAACTGAAGTATTGAAAGATGTGTTCACAATGGGTCCCACAGATGCTGACCGACCACCATAACGAAGAACACTGAGGTGGAGTCTGAACCACTTGCTACGTTATTTTTCTCGAACGGCATTCACCGTCTACCCAAGCAGTGATATACATCACTGAATGCTTATGGTGACTTTTCCTAAATAACTCTGGTGCATGCTTGCTTCATAACAATTGATTTGCTTAATTCTGCCACACCTGCTAATGTTCTTTTCATATGTTTGTAATAAATCCACTGGGTCGGGTTTCATTTGAACACGCCTCGTATACATATATCGTATGTATCTCTTCGCCGACAATCAAGCACTCATTGCAAACACTGAAAAACAACTGCAACTACGCTTAAACAACATTAACTTAACTGCAGAAGGACACAACATGAGAATCAAGGTGAGTAAAACGGAAACAATGACAATAGCAAGAACAGAAACAACCGCTAAGATCTACAAAGGACAGCAACAACCGCTAAGATCTACAAAGGACAGCAACAACCGCTAAGATCTACAAAGGACAGCAACAACCGCTAAGATCTACAAAGGACAGCAACAACTCAAGCAAGTGAAGGATTTCAAATATTTAGGAAGCATAGTATCATTTAATGGAAGAATGCCAGAAGAAATCAATCACAGATGCACCAAAGCAAATCAAATCATTGGCCAGATGTCAACAATACTGAAGAACAAGAACATAAAGCTTGGCACAAAAAGAGCCCTGGTCAACACAATTTTCATGGCTACACTATGCTATCAGTGTCAAACTTGGACACTGACAGCAACAGATAAGAGAAAAATAGGTCAGATCAGGTCAGGTAACCGGTGAGGTCGTTGGAGCACACATGAAGACATCCTCACAACTCCACACCATCCCTCTCTGTCAGATGCCGCTGCTCGTGACTCTTCTGGTCGGAGACTGGTCCATTCTTTTATGTTGTCCTCCCATCTCTTTTTGGGCTGGCCTCTTCGTCGTCTGCCATGCACCTTCCCGTGGAGGATTGTGTTTGCAAGACCACTTGATCTCGATATGTGACCGTACCAAGTGAGTTTCCTTCTTTTGACAGTTGCCAAGAGATCTTCGAAAGGCCCTATTGCTGTTGTAATTCTATCTCGTATTTCCTCGTTTGTAACTCGATCTTTGTACGTGACGTTTAAAAGTTTTCGGAAACATCTCATCTCCAAGGCCTGTATCCTTCGTTGAAGGTCAGCTGTAACTGTCCATGTCTCACAAGCATAGAGGAATATTGACAGGACCAGTGTACGCATTAATTTGATTTTCGTGCTTAGTGCTAACCATTTATCTTGCGAGATTTTGTTAAGCTGTGCAAGCGCCGCTATTGTCTGTGCTATTCTGGCCAACACTTCACATTTTGATCCTTCATAACTGACAATCGACCCAAGATATTTAAAACGGTCAACCACTTCGAGTTCCTGACCGTTAGCTTTTATCTTGTTGTTGAAGCCCGTAGCGTTGTTGGTCATTAATTTTGTCTTTCCAGCGTTTATCTCCATACCATAGTTAAGAGCTGTTTCATCGAGCCTTCTGACCCATTCCTGGAGTTCTGCTTCTGAACCCGCCAACCCGTCGATATCATCTGCAAAACGAAGGTTGGTAATCGTTCGGCCCCCTATCTTGACAGTACCAATGTGACCTCCAAGTGCCTCACTCATAATTCCTTCAAGGAATATATTGAAAAGAGTTGGAGAGAGTGTACACCCCTGTCTCACACCAACTGATGTGCGAAACCAGTCTCCTCGCCTCCTATTCACAAGAACTGCGCTAGACGCCTTGTTTTACAGGTGTTCAAGGACCGTTATAATATTTCCGTTGATATTATACATCCTCATGGTTGCCCAAAGCGCTTTATGCCATACCCTATCAAACGCCTTCTTAAAATTCACAAACACATGATACAGTGTTTGCTGCTGTTCTAGATATTTCTCGCTTAGCAGCCTTAAATTAAATATCTGTTCTGTAGTGCTTCTTCCCTGTCTGAACCCTGCTTGCTCCTCTGCAATAATGTTCTCTGCTTGGGGTTTCAATCGGTCTAGGATTAATCTAAGCATGACCTTGCTAGGGTGGCTAATGAGGCTTATTGTTCTGTAATTTTGGCACAGCTTTAGGTTTCCAGACATATGTAACGGTATAACTATTGATTTCGTCCATAAGTCCGGCCAGTTTCCTGAGAAAAATAGAAACAGAAATGGAATGCCTGAGGCAAATACTAAATGTGACAAGATGGGACAGAATTAGAAACGATGAGATCAGGAAACAGATGGGCACTAAGCCTGTGCTAGACTTCAGTAGCAAACAGCAAATTCAGTGGTTTGGCCACATATGGTGACAGTAACGCAGCAGCATCCTACAGATGGCTCTATCACTTAAACACAGCAGTAACAAAGCTAGAGGACGACCCCTCCAAAAAATGGATTGACGGAACATCCGAGGCAGCCAGTTCCACCTTTTACGAAGCGCACACTAATGAGCTGTCCAGATGTCACTTATAAACCTGATGCCGAAAGGCAAACCAGCACCAGAAAATAAATATATATATATATATATATATTTATACCTCAAAGATCCACCCCAGCGATAAAAGAGAAGGGAAGGGCTACCGAGAAAATGAGGCACACGCTGACACCATACTGTCTGCATCCGAACCCTTCACTAGAAGTCTTGACAATGTCTTGCCTTTAGAACATGTTGAGTCTGGATGAGAAAGTGAGGAAGATCCTGCGCACATCTCCCTCACTATAAACACATTGCGCAACTCACGACATCACCCTACAGATCACATACTCCGGACATGCAAGGAGGTTAAACCACTTCCACACAGGTTGCCTGAGGCAAATATTCCACATCCGATGGCAAGATCGTGTTACTGACATCGAGGTTCTCTCGAGGGCTAACATGCCCAGCATCCATGTACTGCTAGAAAAAGCACGACTAGGATGGGCGGGACACCTCGTCCGTATGTCAGGCGAGCGGCTCCCAAAGAAGCTTCTCTACGGCGAGCTGAGAGAGGGATGGCGCGAGAGAGGGCGCCCAAAGAAACGTTTTAAAGACGGTCTGAAGGACTCACTAAAAAGTTGCCAGGTAGACATCGACACCTGGGAATGTCTTGCGCAAAACAGATCTGATTGGAGAAGCGCAGTCAAATCGGGTGTAGCTGCCGGTGAAGACGACCGTGTTGTGAAAGCCCAGCGTGTTGTGAAAGCCCAGAGCAGACGCGAGACGCGGAAATCCCGAGCAGCGGGAACACCATCCCCTTCTACAAACCTCGTGTGCCCGATATGTAGCAGATGTTTTCGTGCTCGCATTGACCTGTTCAGCCACATGCGCACCCACACCCAACAGGGAAATCTGTGACAAGGATGATGTCGGCGGTCCTCATCGACAACGATGGACAGCTATTATTATTATTATATATATATATATATATATATATATATATATATATATATATATATATATATATATATATATATATATATATATATATATATATATTTATAATAAAATATAAAAAAAACATTGCTAACAAATGTTCAGATAAATAGTGGCTTACCCAAATTTCGATGCCAGCTACTAGTGTCAACTCATCCTCCCTTGCAGCAGGGAAATCATACAAAGCTCGATACCTCAGTTTGTTTTTGGAATCTGCTCAAGAGGAATAAAAGTTAACAAAGCTGCATTATAGTCAAAGGATATTATTTCATTGATCTCAAAAATAAAATTTAAAAAATTTATATAATAATATTTAGACATGTGGAAAAAATGGAAAATAAACAAATAAAGTATATAAAACAAATGCTGATGGCAGCGAGAATAAACTAGAAGTGATGGGTTAGAACATGCACAGGTAATATTAAACTAGACTATAACAAGTTTTTTCAAAATATAACCATATAACCACCTACAAGAACAAGAGGGCATAGCTACAAATTAACTAAAGAAAGGTCCAGATTAGATATCAGGAAATATTTTTTTAGTCAGAGAGTGGAGAATGCTTGAAATGCATTGCCACAGATAGTAGTGGAGGCAGCGACAATAAATGCATTTAAGAATAGATTGAATGCACATAGCTTTTAGAGAAAGGAAATGTAAAAGAAACTGGTTGTTTACAGACTCTGCAGAGTCTTCTAGACCAGTATAAAAATGTTGTTAAGTTAGACCTTTGTAAAAGCTGAAAAAAAAATTGTCTTTAATAGAGAAGCAAATACTGTTACTGTGATAAAGACATCAAATGGTTTGTGCGGCCCAAGACGCAGCAGTGAATGAGCTGACATCACCGAGTGACTGATAACTGACTTAGATCCTATTCTGCCTCCAAGTGGCGGCTCTGGAAACAAGACTGCAACCATGCAGCCTGGCTAAGAGATTAGAGATAAAATAAAAAAGCAACACCTGCCCTAAAAGTAGCGTGTTGAAATCAGACATGTTGGGTCAAATGGCACAGATATCACAGCCTCACTGTAAATTACGACACAACATCAAAAATGTCCTATTCAGGATGAATGGAAAAGAAGACAAAGAAGCAATGGATTACAATGATGAAAAAGAATAAAGCTGTTTATTCCTGTTGCAGCTTTTTAATGTTATATATAGCATTAAATAAATAATTAAAATCATTATTAAACTAGCAATTCAATTTGACAAGAGGAAATGAATAACAAAATTATTACCTGTAGATGTTGTGCCATTTGAACTCCATGCTACAGGTACATTGCCATAGGCAGCTAAACTGGACGTGCCAGAAACAGAAAATGCTGTGTCCCAACTGACTGAAGAGCTTGTGTCATCTGCTGTTACTGAGCTAATGGCATCTGAACAGTTGAAATCAAACCAGCTGGGCTGTGCTGGAACGGAAACAATGACTGAAGTTAGTAAATTATTTTGCTTCTGTCTGTCATGCATTGTTGAAACATGAACAGGATCTTCGTAAAACCTATATCTAAAGTAGAGATTAGATCCAGTCACTAAAAACTAAACAGTATAATCAACTCTTTCAGGACGAGAGGCCTTTGCCAGGGGCCGATTTCTCCTGTAATTCCGGAAGGGGGGTCACAGTCAAGGACTGGTGATTTTGAGATAGGTTTTTTTAAATGATTCAAATATATATTTTGTTTGTGTGACAGGCTTTTTAGTTACTTCAGAAATGTAGGTTGATTTTTTAGCTTCGTTTTATATAAAAATAGTACAATTAATCAGTTTTTGTTAAGAAATTATTTGCTACCATTAATCTTTTATCGATGGCGAATATGCGCGCATCAATCTGCTCTTTTTTCTGCACAAAAACAGCTTAGTTTCCTTGAAACTATTTCTGAAAATGAAAATGTACAATTCATTTTATCTCTTGTGTTGATTTTTCTAGTCAATCTGAATTATTCTGACAGAGAAGTCAATTCTTCACAAAAGCTGGGCGTTATCGAATAAAATAAATATTTAATTCTTGTGGCCGGAGACAATAAACATACATTTTGTTTTGTTTTCCATACGATAGACGCTTTTGTGACCCAGAAATGAAAGTAAATCTATTCTTCCAGTGTTTGGCTATAAATAAACCGGTGATCCTGAAATTTTTGTAAAATATTTAATATTACCCATTTGAAGTGGTCATTTCCACCCACGTCAGGTAACAATTATTCTCGAAATTGTCATATGCTAGACCAATGTCATGTTAGAGCTACGTTTGATAATTTTGTAAATGGATGCAGTTTCGAAACAAGTGTGTCCTAATGACAAAACATATGTATTTAGTAGTCTATATTGGTTAAATCTGACAAATTAATTGTTTTTTTACACCTTTTTTTGTTTTGTTGTTGCTGCATCTTTCTTACTGCTGTACTATTCTAAAAATGAAGCTATATTTACATAATTTATATTTTCTTATTGCTCATGCCAGCCCCTTTGACTCGATATATTACAGGACCACATAAAATATATAAAACACAGTGACACTTTAACTGTAACACTATATGAAAATCTTAGAGGAATGGAAAACATGGAAATTTTGCTACTTCCTGAAAGAATTTAGGTCAAGAAATGACCTACAAATACATTACCAATGGCAGCAAATGTTTAATATCATTACTGACACCATTTATTGGATTTTTATTCAGAATTAGTTTTAATATTTCATCTTTAATAATGATTTAAATTTAAATGCGTTTTTTAAAATTTGTGTTTTCATTTGCCCTGCCCTTGATGAAGGCCTATTTTTAGGTTTTAACCCTTTGAACCCATGATCCTGTTTTCATTTGCCCTGCCCTTGATGAAGGCCTATTTTTAGGTTTTAACCCTTTGAACCCATGATCCTGATGAACCGGTGTATGTGTGTACATAAGCCGCGCCCTGAGTCACCAGTTTGGCAGTAGAGCACACGTACCTTCTAAGAACGGGCATAGTATGGATAGACCCGGCAGAATTTGCACACGTCTTCGGGAATGATACTTCAAAATGGTGGCGCCCATGAACTGATCACATTGCGACACATTAAAAAAATATTTTCATGAGGAAAAGACATGCAGTAAAACCAGTAAATGACCGTTCTAAAAGACTAACAATAGAATAAGCTGTCGAGATTGTTCTCAATGATTCGGAGGACGATGAATTAAATTTAGATGGTAACTATTCTGAAACTGATATAGAAGTTGAATCAGATGATCATTTGAGTGATGACATGTGTTCATCGGACTGTAATAAAGCTACATCTTACTCTGTTCCTGATTTTTCAGGCGATCAGGCTGTTTTACAGTGGCATGGAAGGGGGCGTCTCCCAGGTAGTGTACAAGTAAATTTGATGCAGGTTGGTCTCCAATAAATATATTCAGACCTGTGGCTGCAGTAGACACAACATTTATGGAGCAGATAGGCCCTAAGAACATTCCAGAATCTATTAATCCAGAAAGTAAAGCCAGTGAATTTTTGGAACTTTTCCTGGATAATGATTTCTAGCACAATTTGTGTGAGCAGACAACTCGACGCGATGAGCAGGTGAGAAGCAAGAAACCAACCAGCTACTATGCCAAAAATGTTATTAGTGTAGTAGTGCCAGAGATTAAAGCATTCTTTGGACTGCATCTTCAAATGGAACACAGTGTGAGTAAACCATGTTACGCGGAGTACTGGTCTAGCTCGTCTGCTAACTTCGTGTCACATACTCCTGGTTTCCGCAATGTGATGGACCGTGATCGCTTACTTGCTCTCTGGACTTTTCTTCATCTTGTTGATGAGGAGGACTCTGCTCTGGATAAAGCAGATAAACTTTACAAAGTGATGTGTTGCTTCAAAATTTTGGCACTATTATTCACCTTCACAGCACATGAGATTAGACGAAGGTATGATCCCCATGAAGAGCAGACTTGCCATCAAACAGTATATCAAGTCAAAGCCAATAAAGTGGGGAATAAAGGCTTACATGGCTTGTGAAGCAAGCTCTGGATATATTCTGAATATGGAAATCTACACTGGAAAAGCACACAATATTATTCCAGATCTTGGTGGTGTTGGTAGCGTCGTTATCAGAATTTTAACTTCGGGGAATTTGGTCAACAAAAACCATATTGTTGTTATAGACAGATTCTACAACAGTGTAACTCTCTTTGACAAGTTGTACACTGATTATGGTACACTTGCTGTAGGTACAGCAATGACAAATTGGAAATTTTATCCTAAAGTACTGGCAGGAAAGAAAAAAATGGACAGGGGTCATTCAGAATTTATTTGCCATAACAACATTGTATGCCTTGTCTGGATGGACCAAAGACCTGTAAATTTTATATCCAACTACCACAACCCAACAGAAATTGGAACTGTTAGAAGGAGAAGAAAGGATGGAACAGCTGTAGATGTTCCAACTCCTCAACTTTGTATTGACTATAATGCTTTCATGGGGGGCACAGATGTCAACGATCAAATTTGTTGTCTCAACAAGACACGACGGCATTATCGCTGTCCTAGGAGGCTAATCGTGAAATTCTTTATGTGGGCATGTGATAATGCCTACATACTTATGGATCATTATAGTCCACACAATAAAACAGGAAGACGGTATAGGAGATTTGGTATGTTCATGAACGAAGTTTGTTTATCCCTCATTGGGGATTATAGAACAGCCATTGCAAAAACTTCACAACCATGTCGAGGCACAACAAAGACTCCAAAATGGTGGTTCCCATCATCCACAAATGTCTCCAAAAGCTAAAGGAAATTTTTTTGTTTTGTTTTTTTGCGTTCGCCTTATTTTTCTAATCCCCAAGGCGGTGTGCATTGCACTGCGTTTTTATTTTGCGCCTGTCAGCCCAGTGCATCCGACTTCAGCATGCATTTTATGTAAGGGTCTGCTTCCTCCTGCATTTTCTAAGGGTTTGTTTCCCCGGGGTAACGGCCGGTGCTGTGATGGGGATTGAACCCAGCACCTTCGGATTGTGAGCCATTAGGCTCACGCCGTTCCACCTACAGGAAATAATGTTTGTGTAGTATGCTCATTTAAATTTAACAAACATGTCAAGGACTTCCCAAACATGGCCTACAAAGAGACCATTCAAACAAAATTTGTTTGTAAACATTGTTAAACTTATCTGTGCCTAAAGAATGGGTCTACATGCTGGGAAGACTGGCATAATAAGCAGACATATTGGAGATGATCAGGTCAGTCTAATTGAGATAAAATAATTTAAACAGATCACTTAGTTTTGTCATTGTAACTAGTTTTGTTCAGGTGTTCATTTTTGGCATTTTTTCTTTAGGAGCCTAGGGGAGTGGAGTTTTACAGGCAAGGTGACCAGGGTTCAAAGGGTTAAAGTATATAGATGTCTGCTACTGTTCTCATGTAAACAAATGTATTGAAACCTTCCTTGTATTTCATCCATTTTTGTTATTAAGTTTTAGTGCAGTCGGTTATATACTCAGTCAACAAAGTTATAGCTAATCCTATAGAAGATATTGTTGTTGGGGGATGATGTAGTGTTACTAAATTTTATTGTAGAAATCTCTGATTATTTTGTCTTATGTTGATCAGTTCCCTTGCTCACTGACTTATTCTTCTATAGTTACTTGGTCCGCATTGATATTACAAAGAAATATCTAACCAATCTGCCATTTGGACAAGCACTTGTTTAAAAAAAATCTTGTGTCAATTTTAATTTGTTTGCACACAAGTAAACAAATAAAATACAATTGTCAAGACCAACTCACGAGTGGCTGAAGGTTTTGATGAAGGGACAGCTGGCACTCTGAGGAATTACGGGAATAACAAAAATTTGTAGTATAAAACTGAACATGTATATGATTTTTATTCTACATTCTTCTAGCAATCACCGAGTGTGAAAGTGAGAGTGTGTGTGTGTCAACGAGAGAGAGAGAGAGAGAGAGAGAGAGAGAAAGAGAGAGAAAGAGAGAGAGAGAGAGAGAGAGAAAGAGAGAGAGAGAGGGAATTAGCTCTGTCTTTGTGTTTATAACCCAATCCAAGTAACACAAACTTTCTTATAATTAGAATAAAAGTTGTGAACTCAAGATACACACCACACAATATAGATAAAACATATTATTTCAGACTTAGAATTATTCCTATCCTGTATATACAAACACACACATACATAAATACATTGCAATACATTAATACAGATACTTCTCTTCTCATGTTCATTTCATTTCTTAGAAAAAAATATGGTGGTAACTGCAATTGGTCCTTCATTGAAGCCTGCACAAAAGCATTTTGTGTGATCCTGCTAGTGGTATTTTCTTTAAGTTTGTTTTACACAAAGAGGTTGCAAGAACCATGCACAATTCTTTCTCTAGTCATATTTTATTACATGTTTTGAATGTTGCAGTGGTTCTGTTCTTTACTCCTCAGGAATATATATATATAAACATGTATATTGTTTCCCCAACTCACTTTTTCTTTGACTGTGCTATATCCTGCCTCAGTTTATCTTGACGTTCTCTGTCAGACTTCTGCTTTTGCTGCATTTCATCTGTAATCTTTTTCTGTAGAGCCATCTTCTCTTCCTGTTGCTTTTTAAACTGAGGCAGATCTTTCTCTATTTTTGCCAGTTGATCTTTTAGGTTCTGTGAATAATTCAACATTAAGTTGCAAGCAATCTTCTTTGTATATTTGTAATGGAGAAGACAGATGATATAATCAATAACAGTGCTGCAACAAAACATAGAATGAATCATTGCACAGAAGCAGATTTGATTTATATCGCTTTTTATTCAGTTGAATTCAGGTGCGTCTTCCTATCAAAATGTCGGCTGCAATGGATCTCCAACATCTTATGTCTCTTGCCTTGATGCCAGAATTTCCCGTCCATATTTTGATGTTATCCTCCCCCTTATAGCATTGTCTACATCTGGTATATTCCAGTAATTTTCAGTAAGGGCTGTTATGTTTTTTAATATTACCAAAATATCTTTATTGGTGGACTCTGTAATTTCATTTATGAGATGATGAATGGTGCATGAGCTGCGGCAGTCAATGACCCATAGCTGACTGCTAGTATCAGGGCAAGCAAACCAGAGCTGTCAAGACCCTTCTACACCTCCACAAGGAGATCCTGGATAACAGGCTGCAACAGAGCAGACTGGCTAAGGAGACGAGAAGGGATCGAAGAAGGAAGGCTAACCCGGTACTCAAAAATACCTGCTAAAGTTGAATGTGTCGGACCAAAAGGTGCAAAAATCGCAGTCGAGCTGAAACTACAATTCAACACATTTTGTTTTCCTCAGACATCCTGCTACTTGCAAAACCCTTTTCAAAGCTTGGTAGCAAGAGATTGAGAATAAAAAAGAACAATTTACCTCAAGTTCTGCATTGCTGCAGTCAATTTCTCCAAGACGAGCTTCTGTGTCACTCTCAAGCTGTTCTACTTCCTTCCTTAATCTCAGTAAGCTGGCTTTCTTTGCTTCTACACTGCTGATAACTGTACGATGAGTGTCCGCTGTTAAATAAAAAAGAAGCCAAGGATGAATTTAATTAACCATCACACACAAACAGGAGCATATAACTAACAAGCTATCCCACAAATTTCCTAGCAAGGAAGTCTATTATTCATTACTGAAGTGCATTCACCAAATTAAACTATCCATACATATTAGGGCGACTGACAAAAACTATTCAATTGCAGTTTTACATTATAATAACAGGACATACATTTTTTACCAAGATAAGTGTTTATCAAGGACTTGATAGACAGAAATAATACAAAAGAAGCCAATTAACTAATCCAAATGAGCAGCATGTAGCAGAAATTGAAAAAATTTGAAGGTTAGAAAATATATAAATAAAACATAAAAAGTAGAAAATATGTGCATTGGCAGCCTGAAATTATTAATTTGGCAATCAGTGTGTCGCAGTCATATTAGTCTCAGCTCAAATAGATGAACAAATTGCCAGTTCCAAATTATACTAAACGAAATGTGCTGAGATTCTGACAGAAGCATATTTATAATTTTAGTGCCCCCTCATTAGGCACAGAGTGTTACCAATGACTAGAGCATTGAAAAGTAGAATTTGTGAAAGATCAAGAATTTCATAACCTTCATCATCATTAGATTAGCTGTCTGAAGAATGGTGTTAAAGTTGCCTGATCATGTCACTCCACTGTCGACTGTTCTCTGCAGATATCTTCAGTTCAGTTGTCTGAATACTAGCATTCCTGTGTGACATTGTTTCTTGGGTGTCCTCTTTATCTTTTCCCTTGAATTTCACTTTTCAGTATTTTCAACAGAATACTTCCATGTCCTATACTGTGACAAAGCCAAGACAATCTACCTTTTTTTGTATACTTTTCATTAGTTTATATGCTCTTACATCTATACACTCTTGTTCTGTCCAACTCTCTTTATCTTCTGCAATAGCACCACATCTCAAGAGCTTTTAAGGACTTTTACTCCATTTTATTTACAGTCCATATTTCAGAGTTATAATATGGTGCAATGGTCCAGATATGCGTGGAGATCATTCTTTTTCATAGTTCAATATTGATGTTACCTAAGTTAGAAATTTTGATATCTCATGGAATACCTTTATAGCTGCTGCAATCCTGAACCTGATTTAAACTTTGCAATGGAAATTTTCTGTGATAATTTGGCACAAATATGAAAACCTATACACTAGTTTTATGGTCTGTTCTTCTATGCTTATATTTATTCTTTGGGTTTGTTTGACTATTATCATCACTTTTGTTTTGGAAGCATTTATCTTAATTCCAGATACCTTGACTGTATTGAGTAGTTTTATAAGGACTTCTCTGTTCTTTCAATAATGGCTTGGCCATTCACAAATTTGATGACACATGTTTGTTCCCCTTAAAATCCCATTGGTATTTTCTGGTAGCTTCAACCATCATCACCTTTGATTATGCATTGAACAAGCTTGGTGATAATAAGCATCACTGTTTCCTTTTTCTGATTGGAAATGGGCTTGCTAGTCCCTCCTTGAATACAATGTTCACCATTTAATTTTCATATAAGTTCAGAATGAGTTTAGTAATTGCTCAATCTGTTTAAAAATTGTTAAAAGATTGTTTCATGGCACCGGAAGAATTACCTTTTCAAATTTGATAAAGCAGCAAAAGAGAGCTCTACATTGTTTTTCCATTTTCTCTGCAAGAAACCTCAACTTTCAAATTGCGTGCATATCTAGTACCTCTATATTTGCAGACTCTAAACTAGCTTTTATTAAACAGATTATATCTTGTTATCAATTCTCTTTATTCTTCTTCTTCTTCGTACGCAGTCAGACAGTAACCATTATTTTTTCGAAAAAAGCGGCGGTCTACCTGAGGCTGTCGACACTGCCATAGAGCTTGTCTTGCAGTTCCACTGGTGATGGCCACATCTGCTCTCTCTGATCCTCGTATGTCGGGCAGTTCTGCAGCAGATGTTCAGCGGTCATTTTACCGGTACCGCACGGACATTCGTCGGTACCACCTATTTTTAATTTGTTGAATACGTGGTACCTTAGTCTATTGTGGCCAGTGCGAAGTCCGAAGACAACGACCTGCTCTCTTCTGTTCAACTGGTAATAGGCATCGTTTTTGGTGTAACCAGTATGTTCGGTTTCCCATTTGGTCATGTATCTGGCTTTGATAAGCCGTTTTGACTCTTCGTACGTCATACTAGTATCTGTTTGTGGTAGTCTTGCACCTTCTTTTGCCAGTCTGTCTGCCTCCTCGTTGCCTTGGATGTTGCAGTGTGATGGGACCCACTGTACCATTACCCTTTTTGATGCGGACTGCTGGCACAGTTGGCAGAGTGCTGCTCTTAAGTCATTAAGCTCAGTGTTTTTCTGGCTTTTTAGCGCTGTGACTACGGCGAGAGCATCTGTAAGCAGGACTATATGGCTTTCATTTTCTTTGTGTGTCACCATTTCTTCCACTGCCGCCCTCAGTGCCTCTGACTCCGCTCTGAAATTGCTTGTGTACTTACCAATTCTCTTTATGATTTTCAGGTGAATTTCTGAAGCTTGGGATATTAGACTTTCATATGATATTGGCTGCAATCTATTGCATTCAATTTATTTTGGTATTGGACTGATTACAGATGTTGTATGATTTGTGAGCCATATTCCATCTTGGTAAATTGTATCCACATGCTGAAAAAGTCATTCTTGAAGCATTTTTCCTGTTGCTTTGATGGTATCCCTGGTGTTTTGTTATTTGGAATTTAGTGTTATTGATATATTCTCTTCAAAAGCGAAAGCGGACTAATTTAGAATCTGGCTAACTGAAATGGTGCCATATTCAGAACCATACAAATCTTTGTGTCTGTCAGGGAGTTTCCATTTTTGCCTTGAGTCTTCATTCGTTCTAAGTGTTTATTTGATTTTTTTATCTTTCAAATCTGACCTCCCTCTTTTAATTAGATCTTCAATTTCTTCGCAGCTCGACCAGTTATCCCATGCTAACTTATAATTATTATCTATTCCATTATTTATTTTCCTATACCTTATCCTTCCCTGTTCAGTATTAGTGTTGTTCTAATGGCATCTTTCTTCCATCATACTCAGTATTTCCTTTTCCCCCCGAGGTTTCCAATGTTCTACTCTCCTTCTTCCTATAGCTACCTCAACTGCATTCATCATTGTCATTTTATTTGTATATATTTCCATTGTTGTTTTGTGTCCTGAGAGACTTGGTGTTGTTTCAGAACTATTCCATCTACTTTTTATTGATAGGTAACCTTTGTTTCTAACTAGTTGAACACAGTGATGTTCTATTTGGGTTTTGAATTGCTTTATGTTTTATTTGTAAATGACATTTCATCATTAGCAGGTTGTCGTTCTGCACCAGGGCATGCAATGTTTTTAAAAAAAACTTTGTTACGATGTAGTTTTCCCCAAAATGTGAACTAATTTATTTATTTTCATGTTCTTCTTTTAGGTACTTGGTGCCAAATGTTCGTTGTTGTATATTTTTTTTGTTTACGAAATTTCTTTGATCTGTGTCCTCTTGCATTTTATGTTTCTAGTCCCTATTTCCCTACCCTGTCTTCATCAGCTCTCTCTCCAAAAGGGAAAGTAGTTTCATAACTTCTTGCACATTTAAATCTGATAGTAGAAAAAAATGTGTAATGAAAGTTCTGAAGCAACTACCTTGTTCAACAGGGAACATCAAGTACTGCAGGTAATACCTGATATCATCAAGATGAGCTATATTCTAATGGTCCTAGAGCATACAAAAATGAATGTGATTGGAAGTTAGCAAGTGCTCATCATAGAATTAAACTCACATAAGGGTGTTGCTTGTGCTGTCTGTACCTGGATATTCAATACATCTTTCTCACTACCAAGTGAAGCAAGCTTTCTATTCAGTTCCTGTAACAAAAGATTTACATTTCTCTCAAAAGTACAATCACTACGGTAACATATTAAAAGGGTCATCATTTCTCTCAAACATACAGTCAGTGCAGTGGCACATTTAAATAGCCATACATTTCTCTCAAACATACAGTCAGTTCAGTGGCACATTTAAATAGCCATACATTTCTCTCAAACATACAGTCAGTTCAGTGGCACATTTAAATAGCCATACATTTCTCTCAATGATACAGCCACTACAGCAACATATTAAAAGGGTCATACATTTCTCTCAAACATACAGTCAGTGCAGTGGCACATTTAAATAGTCGTACATTTCTCTCGTCATACATTTCTCTCAAACATACAGTCAGTGTAGTGGCACATTTAAATAGTCGTACATTTCTCTCGTCATACATTTCTCTCAAACATACAGTCAGTACAGTGGCACATTTAAATAGCCATACATTTCTCTCAATGATACAGCCACTACAGGACCATATTAAAAGGGTCATACATTTCTCTCAAACATGCAGTCAGACAGTGGCACATTAAAACAGTCATACATTTCTCTCAAACATGCAGTCAGACAGCGGCACATTAAAACAGTCATACATTTCTCTCAAACATGCAGTCAGACAGTGGCACATTAAAACAGTCATACATTTCTCTCAAATATTCATTCACTACATTGGTACATTTAACCAGTCATATACAAACACTACAGCAACACATTTAAAGTGTCATATATTTCTTAAAATAAAAATACAGTTCCTAAGAGACATATAATGGCCCAAAATGTAACTCAAAAGTATAGTCACTTCAGTGGCATATTAACCTGCACGACGCACATCCTTTGTTTTACGAAAATTTGCGCAAATTGATATCTCGCTATAGTAGTTGACTTTCAAAATTTTTAACTGTTCTGTTTGTTTGTCAATAAATAGGATTTTCTTGTGTTTAGAGACACAATTGAATAAAGAACTTGTGGCTGTTATTGTTTTTGTTGTGTGTTTGTTAGTTTCTGAGATACAAAAAGATGAAGTTGAAAATTTATGGAAATCTCTGAAAAATTTGGACTTCACGGCTAGGCCTAGTCGCTTCAATAAACATCCATGGAGACCATAACAATGTATCGATACTGTGTTTACAATATCAACACAACTATTAGTTTCCAATTCAAAATGTAGTTCTTTCATCTAAGCAAACAAAATAAACAGGTCTACTCGATAAAGATGTTTTCCAACAACCTACTTTACCTTTCGCAAAAAGTCGGCTTGCCCCAATCGGCGTATTAGAGGTGTTAGAAGAAAAATAATTCAAAATCCATTTGCAATCTAACATACGATACTTTTATCGGCAAAATATTGTGTGTAGACATATTCAGCATTTTAAAAAATGGCTATGGGTAGAGTCGCCATGCAAAATTATCATTTTTTTCAGGAATTACGATTTTTTGTCCAACCAGTCTAGACCTTGGCGTGATGAATGTTAAAGCAGTTATGCGTTTCTCTCAATGATACATTCACTACAGCAAAATATTAAAACAGTAATTCATTTCTCTCAAAGATAGTCACTACAGTTACACATTAAAATGGTCAAATATTTATCTAAAAAGACTGTGCCACTACAGTAACACATTAAAACAGTCATTTACTTCTCTCAAAGATAGTCACTACAGTTACACATTAAAATGGTCAAATATTTATCTAAAAAGACTGTGCCACTACAGTAACACATTAAAACAGTCATTTACTTCTCTCAAAGATAGTCACTACAGTTACACATTAAAATGGTCAAATATTTATCTAAAAAGACTGTGCTACTACAGTAACACATTAAAACAGTCATTTACTTCTCTCAAAGATAGTCACTACAGTTACACATTAAAATGGTCAAATATTTATCTAAAAAGACTGTGCTACTACAGTAACACATTAAAACAGTCATTTACTTCTCTCAAAGATAGTCACTACAGTTACACATTAAAATGGTCAAATATTTATCTAAAAAGACTGTGCCACTACAGTAACACATTAAAACAGTCATTTACTTCTCTCAAAGATAGTCACTACAGTTACACATTAAAATGGTCAAATATTTATCTAAGAAGACTGTGCCACTACAGTAACACATTAAAACAGTCATTTACTTCTCTCAAAGATAGTCACTACAGTTACACATTAAAATGGTCAAATATTTATCTAAAAAGACTGTGCCACTACAGTAACACATTAAAACAGTCATTTACTTCTCTCAAAGATAGTCACTACAGTTACACATTAAAATGGTCAAATATTTATCTAAAAAGACTGTGCCACTACAGTAACACATTAAAACAGTCATTTACTTCTCTCAAAGATAGTCACTACAGTTACACATTAAAATGGTCAAATATTTATCTAAAATGACTGTGCCACTACAGTAACACATTAAAACAGTCATTTACTTCTCTCAAAGATAGTCACTACAGTTACACATAAAAATGGTCAAATATTTATCTAAAAAGACTGTGCCACTACAGTAACACATTAAAACAGTCATTTACTTCTCTCAAAGATAGTCACTACAGTTACACATTAAAATGGTCAAATATTTATCTAAAAAGACTGTGCCACTACAGTAACACATTAAAACAGTCATTTACTTCTCTCAAAGATACAGATGTTGCAGTTGCACATTAAATGAATTCTACGTTTCTATCTTATATTTGTCAGTTCATTTGAAACAATAACATACCAAAATGATGTCATTTATCTGGCTCAATTCTATAAACATTTTTTTGGAGGTGTTCTTGCATATATAGACTACGATAATCTTCATCTCATGTTTTTTTTTCTTTGGATTCATAAATGTTGTTTTGTTTTATAGTAGCGCTTTGTGTTTTTTCTCATGGTCAAATCAGTACATTTTCAGAGCAACTTCAAAATTTC
Organism: Ariolimax columbianus; assembly: GCA_036924085.1. NCBI lineage: Eukaryota > Metazoa > Mollusca > Gastropoda > Stylommatophora > Arionidae > Ariolimax > Ariolimax columbianus. Next base: position 32,966,287 of record JAVGWX010000001.1, on the reverse strand, counting down.
CCAACAGAATAGTTAGCTTATCTCATCTATTCATCTATGTACATATAAGATTGTGCATAAGACTTGCTACCTGACTTGTAAAACAAATATTTATAGAAACTACCTTTAGGGACTAAAAAATTAAAAGAAAATGGAATGGAGGAGAAAAAAGTATCTCTCTGTACATGTGTGTGCATGCGTGTAACCTCTCTATCTATAACACACTTGGAATCCTGGTATTCAAACAGGCATGTTAATGTCTGTTGCCAGATAACCGAATGCTTCGGTTAATGTATATTAATGTTTTGATTTTATTGTTTTGTCAATATTTATGTCTACAAAACAAAAATTATTAAACATGTCCCTCATATATGAAAACTAACCAGTTGGTGTATATTTTTAAGCTCATAAATAAAAGCACATACTGTTGTCTGTCTCTCATAAAGATCAATGTCTGCCAAAGTTCTATCTCTCGATATTCTCATAGAATCAATGCTGATTGTGAAGTCTGTTACTCCCTTCTGAACCTGGGTAATTTTCAGTGCCAGCTCTGCTTTCTTGACATCCTGAATACAAAATGGTGGACTAATTAGCACAAGACTTGCTGATACACACGTACAAAATTGTAGATATCCTCAAATCTACAAGGGACTTACAGTAAAGCTCAATACAATTAATGACTGGAAAAAAAAGGCTAAAATGCAGTATTAAACATAAACTATATCAGATGTGTACCGATGTTTATATGTTATCCAGTATGGGACAAATGGAAATGCCACAAATGTAAAGAGCTAATTCAGTTCAGTTCATCCCGTAACCAATCTGGTCGTTGGGGCAAACTTGAAGACACTCTCACGCCATCTCTCTCTGTCTGCTGCTGGACAAAGGTTTGACCACTCAGTGATGTTGTCTGCCCATTTCTTCCTTGGACGTCGTCGCCCTCTCTTTCCTGGTACGAAACTATGCAGTATCGAATTTGTAATTCATCTGGGGTAGTTGTCTCGCCGCAGCGACTCAATTTCAACCAGTGTTCGTAAAGCGATCTCAGTCCCGCCAGGCGGAGCGATAGCGCGGGCTTGCGGAAAACGCTCGCCTGCCTTTCCCCGTAGTGCGAATTGGGTGCGGTTTGTTGTAGTGGCTCCTCCACCGAGGTGCGCTAGTCTGGTCCGTATCAGGAAACGTGGTCCGTCCGTGGTGATTTATCTAAGGCTTATAGCAGAGCTCGACAGTACGTCTCGCTGGTGGTCCGACTCTCGCAAAGAGCTTGTGACCGGCAAATGGAAAGCAGGAATCGTTGCCTCGAGGGCAGGCCGGCAGGCCAAATTGTCTCCAGTCCCAGTGAAATTCATCGCCGAGGTCGTTGGGATCCGTTCTGCACAGAGCGCTGCCATCCCTCCTCGAGCAAGCCCGGTCGGTCGGTCGTCTGGTGCGTGTGGGAGGCCCCTGTCAGGCGGTCCTAGGTCGACGGAGTGAGGGACGGGTGGAACAAACCGTCCCGTCAGTCGGTCCCTGCGGCCGTCGTCCCAGCAAGGCTTTTTACACACCCTTCCTCCGCCGACCGGTGTGTGCTGTACACAGTACGTCTCCGACAGATATCTGGTTGATCCTGCCAGTAGTCATATGCTTGTCTCAAAGATTAAGCCATGCATGTCTAAGTTCACACTGTCTCACGGTGAAACCGCGAATGGCTCATTAAATCAGTCGAGGTTCCTTAGATGACACGATCCTACTTGGATAACTGTGGCAATTCTAGAGCTAATACATGCTTACCAAGCTCCGACCCTCGCGGAAAGAGCGCTTTTATTAGTTCAAAACCAATCGTCGTTTCCCCTCGCGGGGTTGCGGCGTCCCCACTGGTGACTCTGGATAACTTTGTGCTGATCGCATGGCCTCATGTGCCGGCGACGCATCTTTCAAATGTCTGCCCTATCAAATGTCGATGGTACGTGACATGCCTACCATGTTTGTAACGGGTAACGGGGAATCAGGGTTCGATTCCGGAGAGGGAGCATGAGAAACGGCTACCACATCCAAGGAAGGCAGCAGGCGCGCAACTTACCCACTCCCGGCACGGGGAGGTAGTGACAAAAAATAACAATACGGGACTCTTTCGAGGCCCCGTAATTGGAATGAGTACACTTTAAACCCTTTAACGAGGATCTATTGGAGGGCAAGTCTGGTGCCAGCAGCCGCGGTAATTCCAGCTCCAATAGCGTATATTAAAGTTGTTGCAGTTAAAAAGCTCGTAGTTGGATCTCAGGCGCAGGCGGGCGGTCCAGCTCGCGCCGGTTCACTGCCCGTTGTCTCCTGCCCTACCGTCTGCCGGCTCTCTCCCACGGGTGCTCTTCGCTGAGCGTCCTGGGTGGCCGGCGCGTTTACTTTGAAAAAATTAGAGTGTTCAAAGCAGGCCTCGGCTGCCTGAATAATGGTGCATGGAATAATGGAATAGGACCTCGGTTCTATTTTGTTGGTTTTCGGAACTGGAGGTAATGATTAACAGGGACAAACGGGGGCATTCGTATTGCGGCGTTAGAGGTGAAATTCTTGGATCGCCGCAAGACGAGCTACTGCGAAAGCATTTATCAAGAATGTTTTCATTAATCAAGAACGAAAGTCAGAGGCGCGAAGACGATCAGATACCGTCGTAGTTCTGACCATAAACGATGCCGACTAGCGATCCGCAGGAGTTGCTTCGATGACTCTGCGGGCAGCTTCCGGGAAACCAAAGTGTTTAGGTTCCGGGGGAAGTATGGTTGCAAAGCTGAAACTTAAAGGAATTGACGGAAGGGCACCACCAGGAGTGGAGCCTGCGGCTTAATTTGACTCAACACGGCCAACACTGAAATGATTGACATGCCGAGACCACTCTTCTGGGGTCTAATATTGAACTGGTGCTGGACTTAGACCCCCAGAAACCTGGGGTTATGCCCCCTGTGGCCCGGTTTTGTCTGCATCCAGTGTTTGATAAAGGAATTGACGGAAGAGCACTATCAGGAGTGGAGCCTGAGACCTAAGTTAATTTAACACGCCAATACTGCAGAATGACTATCAAAAAGTACACCTTCGTGGGGTCTAATAGAGAACATGTGCTGGAATTAGACCCTCGAAAATCTGGGACTACCCCCTAAGAAACTTGATTGTCTCGCTAAGGGAATTGACGGAAGGGCACCACCAGGTGTGGAACCTGCGGCTTAACTTGACTGAACACGCCAATACTGTAGAACTGACAAATCGAGAGCACTGCCGTTTGGGTCTAATAATGAACGTACGCTGGTATTAGACTCACGGATGACAAGTCAGCTCTCAAACACTCAAATGAAAGAACGCTACGGAAATCGTGTTTAACTCCGCAGAAACCGCAGATTTCAAATACCTGGTCATTGACAAACAAAAGCCCTCAATAAATTCGTCTGACCAAATAGTGAACGGGTGCTGGAAATAGATCATCTGAAGACAGGTCAGTTTTACCCTACAAATGACAGGGCGTTGCTACGGAAAACCAGCTCAAATCGAGAGGAGCCGCAGACACTTTGGTTCACGTACCAGGCTGATAAGCCAAGGGAGCGAGGCTACCATGTGGGGGATTACGGCCGAACCCTTGTAAGCCGCAATCCCGCCCAAAATCTTAGCACTACTGCAATGGGAGGCTCCTACATGCTCGGGACCTGGGGCTTGCGCCCCAGCCCTATCAGGTAGAGCCACAGTAAGAGGTCCTTGCCGCCCGCCAATCAAAGCGGGCAGACAACTGCTTGATACTCACCCTAAACGGCGATGGGGTGCGAAAACACCAACCAAAGACTTAGTACCTGGTCGGGGTGTCGAAAACAGTAGAGCAGCCACCTCACTGTGAACTGTCAAGACTCAACCACTGACCATGAGAGTTGTCCGCACACCAGGCGAACAACATCTCTGTGACATTACCAGGCTTGTCCTCTGGCTGAATGCACTCCGGCTACGATATCTACCTCTGTACGTTATCAGCCATATAACTATCATACTGGACGCAGAAGAGATGCAGACCAGCGGACATTGCACACCTGCCCCACTGTGTCAACACCCTAGGTGGCGGGGAATGCTAGGCGTACCATCCCTGCATAGAAGCCAAGAAAATAAAGGGAAAAAGAGATACCCCACTCACATGCAAATGCTACGTTCCTGGCAGGACATGACGATCCTGGGACACAGACACACTGGACTGCCTCTCTTCCGGGTAAACCAGTCCATCTCATATATCATCACATATCATCATTGCACCCTATAGACACGAGTAGTGAAGACTCGATAGTCTGGTAAGACAACTTCCATAAGAGAGAAAACTCTGATCATAAACAACTGCTGCCTTGCAGATAGGCTGGGGACAGCCAAAGGCTAAGGAGGGCATCCCTACAGAAACGCCTGTTGAAATCGGATGCACGGGGCCGCAAGCCTAACAAAACAGTGCAACGTAAATCACAGTATGATGGCAGTACAACCTATTAGAAAAACGTATGGCGCTCATCCTGCGGAGTCCCGCCAGGCAGCGATAGTGCCGGGCCTCACGCCTCGAAGGGGCCCACCCTTGATTACTGGTGGTCACCCACCCATGTGTCGTGGAGTCAAGGCACATGGCTATGGGGCAACGTCTATTGGCCAAAACCTCAAGACCCTCAAAATACTACAGTGGAATGCGGAGGGAGTCATTAACAAAAAACTTTCCCTAACACATCACCTGCATGAAGGTAAGATTGACGTGGCATGTATCCAGGAAACGCACCTCAACAATAATCACAAATTCTCAATCAGAGGATACCAGACCTTCCGTCTAGATAGAGAAGGCCACAAAGGAGGGGTCCTGATACTGACCAGAAACAGCATACCGAGTAGCGCGGTACCTGTCAATCACACCGGACAAGCAGAAATTGTAGGAGTTGACATAATGGCTCAAAAGACGAAGCTCCGCATTTTCAATCTGTACGGACCACCAAACAGAGACCTATCGCTCTCGAGTATGGAGGTCAGAGACTCCAACTGCATAGTAGTTGGAGATTTCAACAGCCACTCGGAGAGATGGGGATACTCTGACACAGACAGCAGAGGTGACGAAGTGGAAGATTGGGAGATAGATGCAAATCTCTCCCTAATCAATAGGCCGGAGGATAGCCCTAGCTTCTATTCAAGAACATGGCATACCACCTCGACTCCAGATTTGGCCTTCTCCACACAGGACATACACTATAAAATAGACCGCCAGGTGCTAAACCAACTGGCAGGTAGCGACCACAGGCCGATCAGGCTAACCATTGACATGGAAGTAGGCCCACAGGAAACAAAACTGCTCCCACGTTGGAATTACAAACGAGCCGACTGGGACAGATTTGCAATCCTGACAGATGGGCTGTGTGAAACCATCAACACACGAAACACCAAAATGAAGCCCATGGTAGAGAGCCTAAGCAAGGCAATAATGCAAGCCGCCACTGAAACCATCCCAAGAGGAGCTAGGAAAAACTATAAGCCCTACTGGAATGATGAGTTACAGAAAGTGGAAGATGCAGTAACAAATGCTAGGAACATGGCAGAACGAGAAAAATCCATGGAGGCAAACATCGCCCTCAAAGCCGCCGCGGCGAAGTACAAACACACTCTCAAGCAAACAGCAAGAGAAAGCTGGAAAAATAAAACGGAAAGTCTAAACCTGGACAAAGAAGGGAACAAGCTATGGAAGCTAGTCAGAGCCATGAATGACGAAACCCCGTCAAATAAACAAATTACTATCAAGCAAGGCGAGAACTTGATCACAGGTAAGAAAGCCGCAAACGCCTTTGTCGATCACTATGCCAGAGCAAACCACATCGAGGTCCCTGCAGATAAGCATACAGACATTAGCGAAGAGCTAAAGGGACACGAAAACATAAATACGGCTCCTGAAGAGCACATGATGGCCAAACTAACAATGCGCGAAATGGAAGAGGCTATGAGAACACTAAAGAAAAGGAAATCTCCCGGAAAAGACGGGATAACAAACGAAATGCTGATGGGGCTGGGCCAAACAGCGAAGAAGAAACTGCTATCGGTCCTAAACCAAAGCTGGAAAAGGGGAATTGTACCACAGGCATGGAAAGATGCAATACTGGTACCAGTACCAAAAACAGGAAAGGACAAAACAGATCCAAATGGATACAGGCCCATAAGCCTACTGAGCTGTGTCGGCAAGCTGATGGAACGGATGATAAACACCAGACTGATGTGGCATCTGGAAGAAAAACGAATACTAATTCCACAGCAAGCCGGCTTTAGACAGCACAGATCCACTGAGGACCAGGTCATCCTCATAGCCCAGGAGATAGAAGATGCCTACCAGGCACAGAAACACACAGTAGCTGTTTGGGTGGATCTGGAAAAGGCATTTGACAAAGTCTGGAAGGATGGACTTAGAGTCAAGCTAAGAAGAAGTGATGTCTGTGGGAAGATGTACAAGTGGATCAACCACTACCTCAAACAAAGAACGGCCAGAGTCCAAGTACAAGGGCAGATGAGCAAAAAGGTGACACTCGAGCAGGGAGTACCCCAAGGGGGAGTATTGTCACCCACACTCTTCCTGGTATATATAAACGATATTACAGAGAATATACCAAGAAGAGTCCATAGCTCAATGTTTGCAGACGATCTGGCTATGTGGACCTCTGAAAAGAATCTCACCATAGCAAGAAATCGGATGCAGACGGCCCTAACATCGCTGGAAGAGTGGGCGAACTCATGGCTGGTCAAAATAAACGAGGAGAAAACCACGTGCACAATATTCTCGCTCTCATTAAAACCCCAAAGTACCAAATTAAGTCTAAATGGCAAAATCCTGCAGCCAAACGACAACCCAACCTATCTGGGAGTCACATTTGATCGGCGCATGACATGGAAAAGTCAGATTGAGAGAAACCGAATGAAAGCCAGAGAAAGAATGGCGATCATGAGGAAACTTGCTGGCACAAGCTGGGGAGCAGACGAAGGCATACTAAAGAAACTGTACACTGGAAGAGTGAGACCAGTTCTCGAGTATGGCATTGCGGCATGGACAACAGCAGCGAAGGCGAACTTCGATAAAGTTAACAAACTTCAAAACCAAGCCATGAGAATTATAACAGGTGGCATGAAGTCAACGCCAATTGTAGAACTTGAAAAGATTACAAAACTGCAATCCATGACCGATAGAAGAGACTGCAGAGCCCAGCTGCAGTCAGAGAAACTCCGAAGACTGACGGACCATCCAATGTACCAGAGACTAAACAATCTGGGAAATGGGAAACTAAAGCGGAGAAACTTTGCAGAAATAGCCAAAGCAAAGATGCACGAAGATCCCATAAACGCACTAACAACACCAAAACCCATCACTACTGTACGAAAACCTACTTGGAGGCAGGATATATTTCCAGAGGTGGTAGAAAATATACCAGGTATTGCAAACAAAAACTGCCAGACTGAAAAAGAAAGGAGAGACACTACCCTAAGCTTCATAACGAAAAGCTACCCAAGCATGGACTGGACCCATGCATACACCGACGGTTCTGTAACAAACACTACACAGAACGGAGGGGCAGGAGCATTCCTGAACCTACCAAATGGCAGAAAAATAACACTGTCATTCGCTACTGGTAAGTACACAAGCAATTTCAGAGCGGAGGCAGAGGCACTGAGGGCGGCAGTGGAAGAAATGGTAACACACAGTGAAAATGAGAGCCATATAGTCCTGCTGACAGATGCTCTCGCCGTAGTCACAGCGCTAAAAAGCCAGAAAAACACTGAGCTTAATGACTTAAGAGCAGCACTCTGCAAACTGTGCCAGCAGTCCGCACCAAAAAGGGTAGTGGTACAGTGGGTTCCGTCACACTGCAACATCCAAGGCAACGAGGAGGCAGACAGACTGGCAAAAGAAGGTGCAAGGCTACCACAAACAGATACCAGTATGACGTACGAAGAGTCAAAACGGCTTATCAAAGCCAGATACATGACCAAATGGGAAACCGAACATACTGGTTACACCAAAAACGATGCCTATTACCAGTTGAACCGAAGAGAGCAGGTCGTTGTCTTCAGACTTCGCACTGGCCACAACAGACTGAGGTACCACCTATTCAACAAATTGAAGATAGGGTGTACCGACGAATGCCCGTGCGGTACTGGTAAAATGACCACTGAACATCTGCTGCAGAACTGCCCGACATACGAGGATCAGAGAGAGCAGATGTGGCCATTGCCAGTGGAACTGCAAGACAAGCTCTATGGTAGTGGCGAGAGTCTCAGGATGACCGCCGCTTTTTTCGAAAAAATAATGGTTACTGTCTGACTGTGTACGCAGAAGAAGAAGAAGAAGAAGAATTTGTAATTCCGCTGGACCTTGTGACGTGCCCATACCAAACCATCTTTCACCTTTTGATAGTTGAACAGATCATCAAAATACCCAATTGCGTTTTCCACTGTCGTATTTCTACATTCGTGACACAATCCTTTTATGTAACATTTAAGAGTCTTCTAAAGCACCTGATTTTCATTGCATGTATTCTACACTGTATATCCGCAGTAATGGTTCAAGTCGCACAGGCATACGAAACATATTGAGAGCACCAATGAGCGCATTAGCCTAACTATTATGCTGAGGACGAGTCGCTTATCCTGCCATTTGGGTTTCAAATGCGTTAAGCGCCGCTGTTGTCTGTGCTATTTTGGCAACTATCTCAGGCTGCAAGACCTCATCACTAATATCAGATACTTGAACCAGTGTACAACTTTGAATTCCTGACCATTTGCTTCTATCACATATAGACTAAGTTAGACGAATAACAATATTTAGGAAGAAGCGAATCCTTTAAAAATATTTGTATTAATGATAAATGGAAACGACATAAGTGTAATGAGCTAAGTTAGACAAATATCAATATTAAAGATGAAACAAACCTTTACAAAATATTAGTAATAATATTAATAAATCAAATCCTTTAAAATTATTTAGGATTTCCATCAAAACTGTTTGAGCTGCCTGTGGAACGTGGGTCTTCAGCAAATACATGTCAAGTCATCACATGTTGATTTGCCAATGCCTACTGTCCAAGGCGTGTTCAAATAAAATCAGACCGAACCACACCATGTGAACATACCTACGATGAGCATGATGTCAATTCTGGTGTAAACAGCACATACCAACCATCAAGTTAACCACCATTTGAACTGTCCCTAGTGACACCGCGAATTCCTCTGCTGGCGAACATGAGCTCCAGCAACAGTCCACCCGAATTGGTGCATCAATTTTGGCGATAGCATCTTCTGACGCAACAATATCCGCCTGACCTGGTCTCTGAAGATCTTTCGTTAATTCACGTCCCTCTTTATAAACATCGTTAACCAGTTCTTCACTGGAGTCTTCAACACACTTTTGTCACCATAAACTGCCTGCATTCTGCAATGAATGTCAACTGGTCAACAACCTTCAGCTTATAGAAACTGAATCACCGCTCTCTGATCAACTCTGAATGGATTCCTTATCACACCTGCCATGTTTTCAACGGTCTGCTTAGGAAACTATGAGTCGGAGGATAATGAAATTTTGCGAACTTGACGGTTGGTATGTGCTGTTTACATAAGAAGTGACGTCATCATGCTCATCGCACGTATGTTCACATGGTGCAGTTCGGTCTGGTTTCATTTGAACACACCTCGTAGGTTATGTGGCTTACAGTTTCTATAGGATGGAGTAACCAGTCCCATGCCCAACCCTTCTTAACTACATCTTGACAGGTTATAGTGTTATATATTATTACACCATTTTACAGCTAACATTTTACTGCACTCACATACAAATTCAACATAAAGACCAATGTAACATAATTTTTTGAAATGTTTTAAGTTCCTATGAAAGTTTGCATCGCATTTTATTTCAATAAACTGTGATAGGCTTTGCCATGAAAATGAGCATTCATCAACTTTATATTTTGAAAGCATGAAAGGAACAGTCCAATTTGATGGTTGCCTATCACAACCATTTGGTATTCGAAGTGGCATTAACTGAGACTGAGTTCTGACCCTGTTCGGAATGGTCTTTGCTCAGTTACTGAAGCATGCATTTGGTAACGCAAATTAAGAAATCTGTGATCATACTAGATGTGATGGTCGGCTGTTTAACATAACAAGGCTCAAGGCCAAAAGGGAAGATCACCATCAGGAGATCACCACCAGGGACTTGCTATTCGCTGATGATACTGCAATTGTCACCCACAGTCAGCAAGCAGGAACTTCAGAGCTTGATAGATCATTTCTCCCAGGCTTGCAAAGATTTAGGGCACAATAAGTCTCAACAAAAGATATGTGCTTGGATATCATAGTCTGCACATAAGAATACACCTTCTACCCTTATTTTAAACACAAAGAGCATCAATATAATAAAAATACATTGTATACATTCCTTCTTCTTTTACCCATTCTTCATTGATGACAACTCTCCAAAAGATTCACTACTAGGCAATCTTCTATCGTTCTTTCTCAGAACTGTTCATTATTTGTTCACTTCTTCAATTCTCTCTTAAATCAGTCAGACATTCCAATAATACTGGACACTGATTTCCAGAATGTATGCTTTTTGTTTGGACCAAAAACAAAGCCATCAGAACAGAGCCCACAACTGATGTTAGATCTAAGAAAAGTGGCCTACAAATGATTAATGCTTCCAAAAACAAATGACCTACCAATGATTCTAGTTCATTTTTCAGATTAGCCATTTGTGATTTCATCATTCCCAGTTGCTCATACTCCCTCTGCTTCTCAATCATCAGCTGTTCTTTTCTTTGTTTTTCCCACTCCATCTGCCGCTGACGCTCCAATTCTCTACGTGCAGCCTACAAAAACGGTACATAAATTTTATACATTACAATTTGTTTAGCTCGTTAACGTAACAAACTATGGAAAGGAAGATATAATTGATTCCACAAAAACTAATTATAATAAAAGTAAATAACAGTAGCAGATACACAAATATCTTTTACCAACAATGAACAGTTAAAAAACATATGAAACAGGTTGTACTTCGTGTAGAAATAACAAAAGCATACACCATTTTATCTTCACCTAAAGTTTATTACTTTAATATATCAACTAAGTATTTTCAATTAAAAACATATTTTAGCATCTTCAAAAAAAAGTGTAAAAACATACTTTCCTCAAATCTGATATAGCTCAGCATTTGACCCAAATTGAATTAGTCGCTTCTCTTCTACCATGGAGTGTAGAGGATTGCTTTCTCATGGCTTATAGTTTCTACAGGATGGGGTAGCTGGTTCCATGCAAAACTATCCTTAGTACCCACTATGATTTGGCTGACAGGTTACAGTGTTACTTTTATTGGATTCTAAATTTGAGCCCTAATTAACAAACAAGGAAGCATTTGAAATAATTTGTTAAATAAAATCAGTGTGTGACAATGGTGCAAAAAGGATAGATAAGGCAACACTAACAGATGAAAGGAGTTAAGAAAACAGAAACTGAGACAAGAGAAGAAGACAGGACAGGTATGGCGATAAGATAACAGGTTTTGCACACAAAAATATTCTGAGATGGAACAAAAAAATCACAGAAAAGGTTAACAGAAAATCTCACTTCTCTCTGTTCCACCATCTTCCGTCTTTGCTCTTCAATCTCTCGCTCCTTCTCTCTCTGTTTTTCTAGCTGCCTCTGGAACTCAGCTTGATGTCTGTTCTCTGCCTCTTGTCTGATTAAAAATTAAGTTAGTAACACCATATTTATATTATACAAAAATAAAGGCGATAGAGTAACTGTTTCCACAATCAAGGCATTGCTATGCTCAATGCTGTGCGGCTACAACAATAAATTGGCTGAGAGTGTATATCTGGAGTAACTGTGGATTCAAGCCTGGAAGATCAATGATTGACCTGATTCTCTTCATCAACTTCAAGAGGATTCTGCAGAATCAGTTCTTTTATATCATCTTCATTGCCTCGACAAAGGCATCTTCTTCTTCTTCTTTCGTTCTCAATCTCCCACTACCAAATGCTGAAAGGATAAGTAGCAGAATGTAGTCCAGAGAACGGAATGCGTTGTGTCGTAGTTTACAGCTTGTCTGCGATATTTGCACCTTTCGGTCCAACACTCTGACTTAAGCAAGCATTTTTTGAGTACCGGGTTAGCATTCCTTCTTCGATCCCTTCTCCTTAGCCAGTCTGTCCTGCTGCAGCCTGTTATCCAGGATCACCGCGTGGAGGTGTAGAAGGGTCTTGGCAGCTATGGTTCGCTGGCCCTGGCGCTAGCAGTCAGCTATGGGTCGCTGACCACTGCAGCTCATGCGCTGCTCAGCATCTTGATCCCGACAAAGGCATCTGATTTGGTTAGCAGAGATTCTTTTCAAAATAGGTTGACCAAGCAAACTACTATGACCAATATCGTTCCATGAGGCTATGAAAGGAACTGTTCAATTTAACTCTTAGTGGACCAAGTTTTTACGAGTTATATTTACGACTTAATTTTTGTAGTGTTACAGCTGCTACTAAAATTGCAATATCTCAGTTATTTGTCATAGTTCAAGTAAGTTGTATATATCAACATGTTCAGATATAAAATTTATGTTTCATGACATTGATAAAGCAGGTCTTGTTTTTAAAAACATGCAAATGTATGTGTGTTGTGATAAATAGAAAAATGAAATTAAAATAAAATTCATCAACCACATCATTTTAATAAATCCAAGATTGCTGTAGCTACTAAACTGGTTTAGTTTCAAAGATTGACCATATTTATATAATCCATAAAAATTTAAGTGAATTTGCAGCATAAATGGCATTTATATGGGAGTTTTAATTTTCTACATTTAAATTTTTTTTAAACATATTTTACAACAGTTTTACAGCTGATTTCTTTGTTTCAGAAAACTAGCTACAGCCACTATATCATTATATTGCATGTTCTTTTGAATTATATTGAGCAAAGCAGCCGTTAGGATGAAGGTATGGTCTACCAGTACATCCATGACAGTAGAATGATTTTCTGACTCTTGCTTTGGGGGTACAGCAGACAACACATGTGCACGATGAAGTTGATTTCATGAACAGAGGACCTTGATGCAGCTTCTCTATTTTCCTGACAATATCTGTTTGCGCAGTCATTGATAGAGATGACATGGGACTGTTGAATTTCATCAGATAACAGTGCCTCCAAACAAAATAAAATTGTTGAATTTTCAGGCACAATGTCAGGATTGACACAGAGGATACTAGATCCTGGTGGCACAAAATTCAAAATGTTGTGAGTACTTCCTTCAACTATAGCCTCCCATGCTCCTCAGCAGTGACCTGGGTATCTTCAGTACTGTTAGTATTTCTAGTACTGGTTAGTTGCTCTACTAAGAACAGACCGAGATCATGCTCCTCTTCCTCTCTTAGACATAAGTTCTATTCCTTTACAAGCACAAGCCTTTGCCTAAGGCAGGGGAGACGCCCCTTGTCTCCACTTCTACGCTCTGATGATAACTTATCATTCACAAAAACATACTCATCTGAATCAGAAAAATCACTGGATAATGTATCCTCGTCAACAAGTTTATCTTGTTACACCCAAAGATGAATTAACTGGACAGCTTGCTCAGCCAAAAAAAACCTTGCCTTACGTGAATTAGATGATGCAGCCCTTACTCTTGTTCAAAATTTTGTAAACAAAAAATTCTGCTGTTTATTGTTTGATTAATTTTATAGACTATGGTCAATCTAGCTACCCAATCGATCACATCATGTGCTTATTATAGCTAAAAGATGTCAGGAACTGTCTGTTAAATAAAAATTTGTTTTAAATTGGAAACGAAACAACTTCAAGGTTAATTTAAAAGTGAAACCACATGCAATCTTTTCACGTGGTCGGTAGATATTTTCAGGCCGACCCATTAATGTGGTTGAGCGTCCACTAAAAGTTAATGGTAGTATATCACAATCATTTGGTATTCACAGTGGTGTCAAGCTAGGCTGTGTCCTGACATTGACACTGTTCTGAATCTCCTTTACTCTGCTACAGAAACACGCATTTGGTAACACAAATGAATGAATTTGTCTTCACACTAGGTAGGTTCTTGCTAGATTCAAGATAAAAACAAAGATCAGGGAGGTCACCATCAGGGATTTGCTATTCGATGATGAGGCTGCAATTTTCACCTACAGTCAGCTGAAACTTCAGAGCTCGGATAGATCACTTCTTCCAAGCATGTAAAGTTTTGGTCTCATAATAAGTCTCAATAAAACTAATATTCTGGGACAGGAAATAAATGCCATTACAACTCTCAGTATCGATAATTATGAACTGATAGCTGTGCACCTATTCATATATCTTGGGTGCCTAATCAACGACAAGCTCAGATCCAGAAATTGACATTTGCTTAGCAACGCTGCTGTAACGTTAGTTTGTCTCACAGTGCGTGTTTTGGAAAACCAGAAACTTATAAATAAACCATGGCCAAGGATTACAGTGCATGTTTCGTCAGCATCGTCCTTCAAGGCAGCAAAACTTGAGCAACCTATGCCAAACAAGATCAAAGGCTTTCATCTATGGTTACTGGTTTCCATTCTTGGAATCACATGTGAAACAGTGACACATGCAAAGGTGCATTTCCTTAGGCAGCAAAGACTACAATGGCTTGGTCATGTTTGTTGCATGGAGGATAGTCGCATCCCTAAAGTTATTCTCTAAAGGACATTTGCATGATGGTGAAAGAACAGTCTGCAGACTTCAGCTGAAGTTCAAAGATGTGTGTAAGCAGGGCATGAAGGCATTGGTCATGGGTCTGACATCCTGTGCAGATGAAGCTGCAGACCCAAGTATAGATGTACCCTAAAGAGATTCCTCATGCTGGGTGAAGAAAAGCTTTTACAACATGGAGAAGTGAAACGACAAATGCCGCAAGGAAAAAACAAACCAAAAACGAAGTAGAGAGTTTCCACTTCATGGTTGCATCATCTTATAGTCAGTCATGACTACAGATATTGATGTACAAATTTTAAAAAAATCAACATTTTGTCTATCTAGTATTAATTGCAGTGGTCTGCTATCTGCTTTTTAAAGATCAGAGCAAATAAACAGTCAGTAAGAGTGGATTCAAGATAAATTAATCTGACCAGTTTCCAATGAAAGTTTATAGCCGAAGTAGCAGAATGAAACAGGATCATCCCAACAGACTTCCTGTGGAAAACTGGCAGCCAAAAAACAGAATTAAACAAAAATCTGTACTTCACCATGTTAGTGAAATTAAAGACAAATACCATCTATCAGAAAGAAGACAAGAGTTACAGACAGTAGTAAAAGACATACCCCCACAAGCTTTCCTTAAAACACCAGAAATACAGGCAAAATTAATAGATACAACCAAAAGTTCAGATTCAAGTACTCTCAATCGAGTAGCTCAAAGAACTATTGATGTCTATTCCGATAAATGGATACTTGTATATAGTGATGGATTTGCGTTTAAAGCCACCATCAAAGCAGATTGTGGCGTTTATTTAAAATACCCGGACGGATCCTCTGATGAACTGTCTAATGCTTGCGGGGAGGTTTGCTCCAACTATGATGCTGAGATCACTGCACTTGAAGCTACTTTGTACCATCTGAGGACCGTTTTTTTATGCCTTTCCTTCAAATGCTCAAAACACTGTTATTTTCACAGGTTAAATGGCAGCTCTTCAAGCATTAGAAGTTTCTGGTCATTGTAGACCTGATCTTATCCAAATATCTCTAGACATTGACCACATTATCACTTCCAGTGCTATCAAAATCGTTCTGCAGTGGATCCCTGGACACTCAAGCACACCTGGCATTAACAAGGCAGACAGACTAGCAAAAGAGAGATCAAGACAAGAACAGCCACACACAGCAACAACTTTACAAATAGTTCATAAGATCAGCGAACAAAGAAATTTGGCTGAACAGATGAGCCATGGGAAACATGGGAAGGGAGGTCTACAGACATATGGCAAGCCCCTGTCCTAATGACAGTGTAAATCAACTCACAAGGAAGGAACAGAGCACCATTTTCCAACTGAGAACCCAACACATCCCACTAAACAAACACCTGAACAGAATCCAACCACAACATACTCCTGCCAGCTGTGTACACACCCATATGACACCATCTCTTTGAGTGCTCTCAATGATTTTAGGAAAGTGTTTCTTCCTCCATGGCCAGATATATGGAACACTTTGTATGGCCCTAGACAACAGTTGATAAACATGTGCATATACCATTACCTGGCATTGGGTCAAAGGTCAAGAGCCCGGATGCTGCTGGATCCGTAACAACAACAACCAGTTTCCAACATCACATACTCTTTCTAAATTGATAGACTTGCTTAATAAGTATTTTGTGCAGGATATTTGTATTATTTATGTTACTAAAAAGGCACGGGCCATTCTGTTCATTAAGGTTCTGAGCAAATATCAGTTGTGAAAATTTAGCACAAAATTGATATTTTCCTTCAACAGAACTTAGCACTTGGTTATTAGATATTATTATTTTGTTTAACTCTGACAGATCATTCAATTCTCCCCGTCTTAAATTAAGCTACTCAAAGAGTGCCAAAGCAAACAGATCTAAGAATCCAGAGAAAAGGCGAAACAATGAGATTAAATGCTGTAAACGACATGAAAACAAAGCAAAAATGAATTTCATCCGCAAGTCTAGGGTAAGATAGCTTTGAAATATCTGGATAATGGTCCATCTTCACTAGGATCTAAAAGGCAAAGTAGAAAATAAGCAAACCCTTAAACTATACAATACCTTTGTCTCTCTCTTTTTTCAGCTTCATGTCTTTCTTTTTCCAGTCTCTCATGTTCTTCTTTCTGCTGTTGCTCTCTGAGTATAGCTCTTCTTCTTTCAAGCTCTGCCTGGCCTTTGTCAAAGTTTTCTTTGCGCTTATCTTCAAAAGTCACTGAAATTTTTTTTTTTACATTTCATGTTGTGTACCTATTTTTTTTAAACAAAGGCAATAAGGCATATTGCTGCAGTAATTATGTGGTTTCAATACATTTGGAAAACATGACATACTTCTAGTTAAATCTACAATAATGTTGAACAAGAACAAATTTATATTATACTAGCCTAAGTACCCAATATCGGCCAGAATAATTACTTAAGTTATTAATTTTTAAAACCATCTTTCTGCACTTCACTCCTCCCTCTCCACCCTGACCTTTCGTCCACCTTCAACCCTCCCATATATCCCCTGTCAACCTAGCTCTCCTTCCCCCTTCATCAATCGTCTACCCAGTCAATATGTTTCTTCCTCATCCTGATCACTCCTACTGTCATATGCATGCGTGTGACACTTCAAATTGAGTCATGTGGTCACAGTTCATATCTCTTTATTGTTTTTGTAAATATTTCAAAACATGTATTTTGAGTAAATGTCTCAGTATGTAAGCACTGATTTTTTAGTACCTCTTCCATTGCACCTTTCCTTCAATCCTAACCTACCCCTTTACCCATACACCTTCTTTACAGATGCGCGCACACCGCCCCCCCCCCCCCCACCCCCAAGTTATGTATGGTGTCGGGAATACTCTTGTATTCCGCGGGAGTGGTGGGTCTCTGTCAAGGTGCAAACAAATAACTTAGAATCAGTACATTTTAGATACTAAAAACATTTCAGGGTCCTTTGGAAAGCATACATTTAATTTGGCCATAAGAAAATATTTTATTTGCCTCTGACAGGCCTTATGGATTCTGAGATTTTACTCTTATGTTGAGATGTTTCAAATGAGTTGTCTTATCCTTTAATAATAATTTTGACATTTCACCTATTTCAGGCTACTCGAGTGGATGAAATCAGGATATAGGGGTAAGGTGCCAAAATGTCATTGAGCAAATAATGTCTTTAAGTGCCTTAAAATGTAACTATTAAAACTTTGTTGAGATTGGAGGAATGGTTTAGAATTGAATAAGAAACAATAAACTGAAGATAGGTGGCACTGACGAATGCACTTGTGGTACCGGGAAAATGACAGCTGAACACCTGCTGTAAAACTGCCCGACATACAAGGACCAGAGAAAGCACATGTGGCCATCACCAATGGCAACACTAGACAAGCTCTATGGCAGTGTCGATAGCCTCGGATGACCGCTGCTTTCTTCTAAAAAATACAGGTTGACGTTTGACAGCGTATGAAGAAGAAGAAGAAGAATAAGAAACACACAAAATGACAGACTTTCAATTTTACATGTATAGGTGTGCCAAATAGAGGTTTTCACTATTTGGCTGAATATGAATGGAGGCATTAAATTATTTGGTCAAATACAAAGAGTGAATGAGCATTTGGTATAACAAAAATGTGCTCAATACATTTTTAAAACAATTTTTATAATTATAAAGTCATCAATCTTTGCAGATGACTAAAACCTAATATACGAGAATGAAGATAAACTGTCAAATTATAGGAATACACTAGGCACAGCCTGTGAAAGATAATGTGAAGATTATCACATCAAAGGTAGAAACTATGCCAATTAGCAAAACACAACACCAGGTCTCCACCAAACATAGGTGTAAACAATATAAATCTTAAGCAGTCCCAAGCATTCAGATATCTGTGAAGTATTTTTACAGAAGATGGAAGGTTTGATAGAGAAATTGACACGTGATGTGAGAAAGGATCTGTTGTGACTTATCAACTGATGTTCATTCGTCCATCAAAAGTGATGAAGACCACTCTCTTTGTTCAGTTGTGTGGACAATCTTTTCTCTTGCTGTATCCATTACAATGGGCGACTTGCACAGTGATTTGGATAAGAGAGGAAGAAACTGCGCCTTTTGTCAACCTCACTCTCTTGTCCTGAGATACCTTTGGCCAGTGGCAAGATATTTATCAAGACAACTGGAGATAGCATAGAATGCAGATTTTTCCTCAGGGTTTACTCCCGAAGCCTTTCCCGTAAACAGGTATCCCTCAAGGCAGCGGAGTGGGGATGACATCTAACGTTGTGTCGTGCCTTTACCATAACCACAAGAGGTCGCAGGAACATCACTGAGCATGTGAGTGAGTCTGGCATCTCTCTCCAGCTGTGTTCAGTTCATTATAGTAGTGTCTAAATTTCTCAAACTCCAATTTCGTGAAGTTCAGCCGTGTGAACTAGGACACAAGGTTTAAGCATAGTGCCATTCATATAGCCGATGTCCAGACCAGGATAATTGGACAGAAGAAATCACAAAAAAACTAATGAATTAGCCAGTCCAAACGGAAAACAATACCACGTTTCCGTGAACACAATAAATCGTAGTTTAGTGTGAATTCCAGGCAAATCCGTGGTCTGGCTGCATCCATAATGAACCAAAACAGTAGAGCAATGTATATCTGCTGCCAGTTACGGCGCCATCTTTGTTGCATACTCAATTGATACCACTGCTTAAACACCGAACATCAGCTTTGAAACAAAGCAACAATTGATAAATAGTATATTTATACCAACTTCAATTTACCAATGCCAAACTAGGTCCTTATTCAAGGCTCAGGAGAGACAAATATCAAAGTGTGAAATGAAATGTCAAAAAAAAAGTCATTGGTGTCTCCAGGTGAGATAATATAAGAAATGAGGATATTAGAAGTATGATGAGAACTGCCTTTTTTTACTGGGGAGGAAGATTAACGTCTGGTCAGGCAAAACATACTGGCCAAGACCCTCACCTCAGTTTTCTAGTAGCCCTCCCTGGAAACGGCTGTTTTCATGGCAGCCCGACTAATGAGGCGAGGGATCGACGTGATCCCTGTAGTAGTGAGTGATATGCAGATGTATCCAAGCATAGCACAACCGTCTGGAGGACCCTGGTCCACCTTCATCAGCACGCTCGCGATGTGAGGAAAGCTACTGCAACCTGCCACTTAACGTCCTTTTCAGGGCTACCAAAAGAGTAACCTGCTCATTGTGGGCATTCGTAAACAACAACACAACATAATAAAACATACTTTTCAGAGCAAATAACAAATCTGAATTCAACTTTTAGGGTCTAAAATTATCACTGCTCACTTCGACCTACCCGTATTCAACTGTAGAACACTATTTAGCTGAATACACAAATTGTTCATTTAGTGCACTATTCAGCCCAGAATCAAATATTTAGTGCATCCTTAATTAAATACTATCACTGAGATAATAACAAATACTATCACTGAGATAATAACAAATACTATCACTGAGATAATAACAGTAACTAATCACAATGACTTAGTGTGCATTGGCAGTATTACACATTTTGATCATTTTAAAAGTAAAAATAATACACACATTGTTAAGGCCTTCATTTTTAAAAAAGAAGATTCTACAAAATCGGAATGTCAGTTGATATCAGCTACGTGTGAGTGGTTATTTAAAAAAATATAAAACAACCTGTTTTCTGATATAATGGTATAAATATTTATGATATAATCAGAATGATGAGGTTTAAAAACATTAAAGGACTGGACAGACCTAAATCTGAACTATGTTCTAGAAAGACCCAACAGACAGGAAATAATCAAACTTCAATCAGTATACGAGTTGTATTAAAAAAGTATCCGACCTTAATTTCTGCAGCAGAAACAAATCAAGTATGGGTGTTGTCCTTCTGCAGGAAGGTATTGGTAACCATCATACACATCTGAGTATTTATTTCCCGTCCGCAGATTGCATCAGTGGCTGGCAGTCAGCCTTTCAGTGATGAGTGTAGTGAGTACCATCGATTTTTCATTCACCACAAAATGAGCAATGTCAAAGTTATGTTGACCATTTTCTTTTACTCTCATGGGGTTGTACATCACGAGTACGCACAAAAAGGTCAAAACATTACCAAAGAGTACTACCTGGAGGTTATCTGTCACCTTTGTGATGTTGTTTGACGCAAACGACCGAACCTGTGCACAATGGGAACTTGACAGCTCATCATGACAATGCACCGCTAATTCTTTGCATCTGATTACATTTTTCTTGGCCAAACACAACATTCCTCTGGTTCACCAGACTCCCTATTCTCCAGACATGGCCCATCACAATTTTTAGCTGTTTCCAAAGCTGAAAATTCTGCTGAAAAGGACCTGATTTGAGTCACGAGAAGACATTATGCAAAATGCTACGACCCAGCTGTACTCCATTGCCAAAGAGGCCTTCCTGAAATGCTTCCAACAATGGCAGGACAGATGGGAGAAGTGTGTGGAGTCCCAAGGAGAGTACTTTGAAAGGGATTAGGGTTTTAAACCTCCAGGCAAGTAATTGTATTTTTCCCACCACAAGGTAGGATAGGATACTTTTTGAACATACCTCGTATATTATAAACTAGCACCACAAGGCAGTCTTTGTTTTAAAAATTTATAATTGTAAGAAAAAGACGAAGACTTCACAACACATTGGCTGATAACATGGCATATAAGTGGAATGGACTACCAAAAACAAGGATTGACAGGCAGGTTTGACTGAAGGTGTAAGTTCCAAATGGAACTGAGTAAGCCTAATGGGTCAAGATTGAGAGAAGACAAGATGATGAATAGGTTGTATTTTACCTTGTTCTTCAATTACTTCCTCAACTGGTTGGTTTGCAGGAGCAACATGCACAGGCAGGGGCATCCCAACACTACCCAACAAATCGCCAAAGGCATCTTTCTGTTGGCCTGTTTCATGAGATATTCAGAATGTATGAATGGTGAAAGAAAATTTCAATTTAGGTAGAAACATCTGCATATGTCTGTTACTGCTCTCATGCAAAACTGCATTTTAGAACTGCTTGTCCCCACATTCATGGTGATATATTTTCTTACCTATAAAGTGTTTGATGGTGGCATATCTTCCTCTTCACAGTGGGAAAGACAACATATCTAGCACAACAGTGTATCATAGTTGTGAGACTTTATATTGGGCAAATAAGCATGCAGCATAAAGCCACAGATGGAAGTGAATCAACACAGTGGGAGAGACAACATATCTAGCACAACAGTGTATCATAGTTGAGAGACTTTATATTGGACAAGTAAACATATCTCATAAAGCACCTAATGGAAGAGAATTTTTATAATAGCACAATCTGGCACAAGTGGTGGTGAATCTTCACAGTGGGGAAAGTCAAACAGTATATGGTAGTATTGTTAAACACATAGATAAGCATATCAGTTCAAGGAGGGCGCAAATTTAAAAACAACAGCATATGTGTTATGACCAAGAGATCTTCATCTTGTAGTGGTGAGCCTCTTTACACTAGACAATTAAACTTATCACAAGCACAAGATGGAGGTAAAATTTATAATAGAACAGCCCCAATTGGCATTCAATCTTCAAAGTGGGAAAGCTAAAATATCTGGCAGTAAATGGTAATACGGAGCTATTCGATTGGACAATTTAGTTTACTTAGAAGTAAATGTCCCAAAACCAACCCACCACACAAGCCTATGACACTAAGGCTTCTGAGCAAAAGGAAACTCAAGAAAAAGATGGAATGACAAACTGAAAATTAGAATAGCCATACAGATAACACACAAAACAATATAATCCCTCCTCACAATGTATAATAACAAAAGTGGACTGATGAGAATGAATGTATCACAAGCCCCAATTGGTGGTGAATGTTCACAGTGCAGAGTTCACATACCTGGTATAATAATAAATATTGGTAATAAAGTATTTGGTTGTTGATGTTATCTATGCATGTGCGTATTGCTGTGGTTCATAAAGGATTTTTCCCAAAGCATCCAGTATGTTGTTGCAATGTATTACTAACATACACACAATTCTGCCTCTTGTACAGGCATATCTTCTTCTTCTGCGTTCATTCTCAATCTCCCAATAATAAGCCCTGAACAGGGCTTTGCAAATAGCAGGATGTAGTCCGGAGAACTTAATGCTCTGTGTCGCTAGTTTACAGCGATATTTACACCTTTCGTTCCCACACATCCGCCTTCGGCAGGCTTAGGCATTTAATAGTTTTACTGTCGCATTAGTTTGGTAGCCTGCATAAAAATAATAAAGAACTTTAAGACTGTGTTGGCAGACACACTCTTACTAGTTGTGAGGTGATTCCTATATTAAATCTTGGTAGCAATGTAGACAAAGTAATAGGAACAAGTAAATATATTAAAATAAGAATAGAAAATACGAGGAGCTTCCAATGCATTGAGGAATTTATTGAAATTCTAGGGCAAGCCAGTAAATAGGTCACAAATAGCTATTTTAAAAAAAATGAAAAACGAACTTGAAAACCATGTACTATTGCACTCACATTGTCCCCTTATTTGCCAACATAGTTTAAGCCAACTTTGATATACTTATCTCATTGCTTTATCAGAGTAGGTATGTCTCTTAAAAGAGCATAATGCACGACGACTTCACAGCCGACTATTCCCATTAGTGCCTAGGGTGCGGCAAAGTCTGCCGTGCCAGGGATAGTCTCTATAGCCATACGAGAACATATCTTGCAGCATAGGTTCGATGCCCTAGCCACCATCGCTTGCAATAAGCAACTATTATTATTATCAGTGCCCCAAAACCAACAGCATAGAAGTCTATGGCCTGCTGTCTCAGTCATATTTTCACTTCACTTTCAATCTACTTGTCATTGGCAAAATGTCTTCTGCCAAGGTGGGATCATGCATTATGCTGTAGGCTAAACCATGCAAACAAACAGGATGACCAGGTCAGGCTTCATCAGCAATTTTTTGTGCATCCTTGAGAAAATTTTTCAACCCAGTTATGCACCGCTTTACACGACAAACACTTCTCACCATAAAAAGGAAGCATTTTCTTAATTATATCCTTTTCAAAATGTCTTTTTGAAAAAAATAAAAAAACCAAAAAAAACAAACAGACTGCTGTGCTAATGCAATTTTGTATCTCAGCTGCAAACATGCATGCGGCACCTAACGCATGCTACCTAAAGTAACCATAATGCTGGATGTTGCTGTCAGTTAATAACACCTTTAGAAACTACCAACTTAATTTTTCAGATATCCCATATACGTTTGTGACCCACTTACTGACTTACTCTCATAATAATCTCAAAACTACAATGTAAAGTCAGGGAACTGACATGACAGTCCGGTACAATATACATACTGACCAGGACACCGCGTCAGGCACAATATACTGACCAAGATTACTATCTCTCTTCTAAGTAGCGTTCCCTGGAAACAAGCTGTTTTCAAGGCAGTCTGGCTGATGAAGTGTGAATCGACATGATTCCCATAGTAGTGAGCATCACGCAGATGAAGCCAAGCATAGCACAACAGCCTGCAGAACTTCAGTCCATCTTCATCAGCATGCTCGGGGTATAAGGAAAGCTACTACGACCCGCCAGTCAACGTTCTTTTAGTAATACCACAACTACACCCTACCAACCATGCAGTAAAATAACAGCTAAGAAGTGATATGTATATGGTTTGCAACTTCACCATGTCAAAACTGTTACAGCAACCACTGCTGAAAAGAAAATCAAAGATTTGGCACAAGCTTCCTGCAATGCGATCACATGCAGTTTTGGCCCAATGCTATTAGAACTAAAAATGCAGAGCAATAATTTATTAGTTATTCACGATTGGCATAATTGTAAATGGTGATAATGCTGAACTATCACAATATAAATGTGTACCAACCTGGCATGGCAGCAGATGGTGGTGACGTGATGCTTCCAGACCTGGCCTTGGCTGGTGGCATCAGCTCTGGAGGTAGGGTAACTGGAAGCACATGACCCATGCGAGCTAGTTCAGATAGATACATGGCAATGCAGAACTCATCACATGTCAGTTTTCCATCTCTATCAATATCAGACAGTGACCTGAAATGCATAAACTCATTAATAGTTAATCTGCATATAGACACTGTCTAATGTAGTTTAGTGTAATTTAATTTAATAAAAGTGCTGTATGCATCATTTATCTGAATTACAGAAACATTATGTGGTTTATCTGAATTATATAAACACAGAATAATGTGTACAAGGACAGTCATTAAGTAACACAAATTTTATTTTTTTAAATGCATGGAAGAGTATGCACAACAGAAAATCTTGTTTCAGAACACAAACTGGCTCTTTAGCAACACCCCATGTAGGAGTTGTGACGATCAAGAAGTATGCCAAGCACAAAATAGCGTACAACATGGCTGACCCACTGTTCATTTTCACTGTGGAAGAGCGAGGCATTATACATTTTTGTGTGGGAAAAGGGTTTGAAACATTCTTAAATCTACAGAAAAATGAAAGTTCAGTATAAAGACAATTGTTTGAGTCTGGGGAGAGTGTATGAATTGGTAGAAAAATGTCAAAACGGAAAACAAAACGTCATCTTTGAACCATGTAGTGGAAGCCAGCAAGTGTACCAACTGACACAGCGAAACAGCAGATCGACCAGCCAGTCAGTGGCAACAGGTGAGTCACTCGATGAAATAGACATAGATTTCAACATATCATGGCGCTGTACACAAAATTGTCCATGATCTGCCAAAGACGGATGTGTCAGACCGAAAGGTGCAAATATCGCAGTCAGACTAAACTTGCGACATAATGCATTCCGTTCTTCGGATAACAGCCTGCTACTTGCAAAGCCCTGTTGAGGTAGTGGGAGATTGAGAATGAACACAGAAGAAGAAGTCCATGATGACCTTGGGTATCGGAAAGTGTGAAGCAAATAGTTCAGAAGTTACCAATATCTGTTAGTCTATGGAGTTGGTATTACGGATGCAGGAGCATCCGGGATCTCGCTCATCGGCCCAATGCTATGTAATGGTCTTTGCTTGTGTTTGTTAGTTGTTATTTAGTGTCATTAAAACAAAAGAGCTCCATTTATCTGGCCTCAGATGAAGAAGCATTTTCCTACTAAAATTCAAGTTACTGCAAAAATAAATTATAGCATTGTTTATGTGACTTATTTGAGTTGCAACATGATCTATGTAGCTAAGATGAAAATCAACTTGTATTATAACACTGATTATGTTGTCTTATAAAAGTAACACTCTCATATCCTGGAAAACAAAAACAACACGGGCATTCTGTTTGAGCATTACAAATAAATAAATCAGTACTAAAGGTTAAAAGTCTATACAAATACATATAGATAATGCCTCAATGACTGTGTCCTTATGTTTCTGTTCTAGTGTTGTCACTGGGCATTACCTATATATGTTTGCACCATCTTTTGAACATTTCAACAGAAAGAAATATGGATATAATTACCATATCTGAGCTAGAATGGGCTGGGGCAGGCCAGATTGCATTAGAATAGCTCTAGCTTCCACTCCTGACAGAAAAATTAGATAATATAACTGATAGTTACTGCAAAAAAAAAGGAATATGATGTTACACCGTTCAATTTACACTGTTAAACAGATAAAACAAAATACACATTTTTATCAAAAGTAACCAATCCTGTCCTGCTGCATTTATTTTTAAAGAGAGACACCAACAAACAGACAAAATATACATTTTAAGAAGCAACATGCAAGTGAAGAGTAACTGCAGATAGTACACGATGTAGTAACATGTGATGCCCTTATGAGCTCTTAGATTATCAGAAAGACGAGACAAGATTACAAATATTTTGAACACACAAAATAATAATACAGACCTAGTAAATATCCTCTTTTGTTTCTGTCATTCATATTAAAATTCTGAGTGTGTTTTAACTTCGTGTTATGGGGCATCAACCAAATACTACCACTGTAAACAAACAAAAAAATTAATTAGAAAAACAACAAACTCAAAATTTTGAACAATAACCAAATAAGCTCAACGAAGCAAGCGAAGCAGTAGGCCTTAAAATCAATAGAAAGAAAATCCAATACATTCTGAACACTTATTGGACAAGTGGAGAACTGTGGCTAGGAAATGATCCCATTGAAAATATTAATTCATACATTTACTTGACCAAAGAAATTACAAACTTCCCCAAAAGAAATTGCAAGATTCCACGTAGGATAACAGCAGGATGGTACAGCTTTAATCGTATCAAACCCACACTTCAACAAATCAGAAACGACAAGGCAAGAGCTCACTCCTTTAAAAGCATTGTTATTCCATCTCTGAAATATGGTTGCAAGTCATGGAACCTACAATAAGCAGATGCAGAGAAACAAGAGTCTCTCAAAAAGCAATGAAGTGAAGAATATTGAGCCTCTGTATAGGATCGAGTTGGCATTACAGAAATCAGACACTGAACTTCCTTTAATAATGTCGTTGTTGGTGCATTGTTTAAAAAATTCAAATGGACGGAGCATGCAATGTTTATGTCAGACAACAGATGGTCAAGAAAGGTCTTGGTTTTCCTACAACTTAAAGCGCCCACGTAGATGTCCACCAATGAAATGGAGAGATGCCTGAGTAAATCCTTGGTCCAACATGGCACTCCAGGACAAAAGACAGCATTGAGTTTGAATAACATTTGTCTACACCTGGTATCAGGGACTCCCTTTGCCTGATTGAATACCAGGATTACAGATTGCAACAAACTAAAGTATCATAAAATATAACAAGTTTCCAGCTAATAACAGCTTTACATTTTGATTATGGGTAAAGCTACTTATTTAAAAATAATTTAATTGGACATATATGATGAATCTCACCCATTTTAATTCACTGCCCTCTAAACATGTTGCTAAAAGATGACTTAAGAGGGTTGAAAATGAGACTAGCAACTCCGTCATACAAAACAAATTACTACAAAAATAATTATTGCATAAGCACACAAAGCTCTCTGGTAAAGGTTTCTGAAAGGGATTACCTGCAGTGATGCTCTATTGTTTAGAGTGAACGAAATGAACACAGGCAGTAGACACGAAAGACATAAATTATCAGCACAAGGACAAGGAACCAATAATTAAAGAGAGAAAGGAAATAACCACAGAACATTTATTAATCAAGGCAAACAACGATTAGCCATCAAGAAACATGCAAACTGGAGCAATTATAATGAGATTACAGTGATTGCTTGGAAATTGAGAAAGTGTGTTTGCTATGAGCAGAAGTCCAGAGAGATGATTGAAGACAAATCATTCAGATAAAGATTTTTGAAGAAGATTCATTCAGAGAGAGATTCATACAAAGAATCATTATTCAGCAAGAGACAGGGCAATGGGCAGTCTCACCAGTAGAGGCATACATAGATAGAAGTGAACCCAAGTATGTTCCGAAGAATTGTTACAATTATTCATGAAACAGTGGGCAAGAACAGAGTGGTCCAGTCTCACTGGTAAGGACATACAAAGGTAGAGATGAGCCCAAGTATGTTCTGAATGATTCATCCAGGAAGAGACAGGGATACAGATGATACAAGTTCAGAAATTTATGACATTCATTCATTGAGAAGTGAGGAAGCGGTCAGGGTCAGATCTCCCTAGACCAGAGCAGAAGCAGATGATTTCCAAGCTCAATGTAAAGGTGAGGGTGCCAATTGTTACCATTGTCTCTAGTAGAGCCCTACAGAAATACTGCATGATCTTTGTAGATCTATATCGTCACACTCATGTTTCTTCCATCAAGTAGACCAATTGTGAGCTGAAGTACAGAGTAGTTTGGCTTGGCTTCGTTCGTTCTCAATCTCATGCTACCAAACGGAATGCGTTGTGTCGCAGTTTACAGCTTGACTGCGATATTTGCACCTTTCGATCCAGCACAGCAATTTCAGCAATCATTTTTTGAGTACCGGGATAGCATTCCCTCTTTGATCCCTTCTCCTTAGCCAGTCAGCTCTGTTGCAGCCTGTTATCCAGGATCACCACATGGAGGTGTAGAAGGGTCTTGGCAGCTCTGGTTCGCTGGCCCTGACGCTAGCAGCCAGCTATGGATCGCTGACTGCTGCAGCTCATGCGCTGCTCCAGAGCAGTTTAAAATAGGCAGAACTAAAGTTAGAAGCAACATACAGATCTAGAGGTAGCGAGATACTGACCACAGGATCGATCACTGGGTTGTTTTATAATAACATGCGTGCATTTACATCATACGCCTCGGTAGTTAGAGTAGGCAGGGGACAGCAATCTTAAAGATATTTTTAGAACTATATGTGAATGAGTTGCTGGATCAATGATAAGGAGAGGGTGAAGGATTCAATAAAAGTTTGTTTATAATTTTGTGTACAAAACCAAACTGTTTTCTGTTAAGTATAGCTAGTGTAAGTGGGTCACGGTTGTGTATGACTCAGTGTGCTAACAGTAGATGTAGATATCATGTGTTGTGCAGGTTGGCAGTTGAGCATGTGCTATAACACACTTTTACATTCAATAGTGTTTGCAGTGATGTTAGGACTCAAAGAGGAAAGGTTGCCGGTGAGTTGTGGATGCAGTCTATTACACCTCATTATTATTAATATGAGGATGATCCAGAGGATGTGTGGTGTAATCTGCTACAATATGCACTCAAGGGAATTGAATTAATTATAGCATAGCTAATCTTTTTAAATGAACAATGTTTGTATTGTCCTTCATCACGCAAAGCCACTGTGGTTTGTAGCTTAAAATTTTTGTATTTTGTCTGCACTAGTTACTCAATTTTTGTTTTGGAATATAAACTTAATTCTTCTTGCAAATTTTGTCACTATTTATACAGCATATGGTCTACACTGCAGTTGGACCCTTTGCAGCAAGCCTGTGAACTTCATGTGCTGTTTCTGTACTAATTTATTCCAAGTAGCAAGGTTGCTAGCCCCATGCAGATCCCTCTTTAGCCAGCCACTATTTGTCAGGAAAGTGCTAATTATAATAGTTAATGGAACAAAGCTATGCTATATAATTTCTTTCCCAACCTACTTTTTCAGTGAAGTTTTTCTTGACAGACCACTTCTTAAAAATATTTTATGAAAATCATACATCCACTTATGTTACTCATATGTGTAAATGAAAATTGCACTCATATATTAAAAGTATCAAAATGAAATACATATAGGAAAGCTTTAATATAAACTTTTTCTATCTAAAATATTTGAAAATGTGCACTCATTGAATGGTTGTTCAGAAAAATTAAAAACCAGAAGTGTAAAAATCTTTATCAATGCTAAATTGAATATAACAGCAGCTGGCAATATGTTCAAAGAAATCAAAATTAATCAAAGAAAAGCAATTAATTGCACAGTTATCCTATTTATACTTATGTTACATTTTTACAACAAATATGCTGACCTTAATGGGGGAGTACCGCTCCCAGGAACAGCTGAAAATAAACATGAAACAAAATATTACAATGACATTTATCATAATCATTCTATACTTCAATGTGGCACTCTAACAACGATGGACACAAATCAGTATAAGTGTACTGTATGCATTTGCAATACTTGATTTCCTAAAGGGTTCTGTCTCGAATATGATCCCGTGCATCTGTTTATTTAAACAAGAGCATAGGCTCAACACCTTTCCCTTATGGCACTTGAGATCCATCCTTGGCGTCTCATGGAGAGACAGGGTGACAACTGCAGAGGTACAATCTTGCACAAGTCTTGCAAATATGTACACCCTCCTTTGCCAATGAAGACTTCGGTGACTTGATCATATTCGTCACATAGAATATAGCTGCATTCCCCAAAATATTTTCTATTGGCAACTGGCATGTGGTAAAAGAACAACTGGCCAACCACAGCTGAGGTTCAAAGACACATGTAAGCGGGACATGAAGGCAAAGGATATGAATCTGACATCTTGGGAAGATATAGCTGCATACCTACCCAAATGGAGAGGCAAGCTAAAGAGCCACCTTAGGCTGGATGAAAATAAGCTCATGCAACACAGAAAAGTGAAAAAAACAACACTGGAAGGAAAAGGAAAACTAAAAAAACTCAGTAGAAACTTGCTACACCAAGGTCACATCAAACTATAGTCAGACATGACTGAAAAGGGGCCACTTACTTACTTGCAAAAGTTTAATTTGTTATTTTGTCTTCATTCAAAACAACAGAAGCTACAAAAGTAAATTACAAAGTAGAAACCTGAAAGAGGTACATTTCCGGTCAAAGGTATAGAAGTTATACCACCAAGGGCAAAGCTTCCAGCTGCACCATTAGCAACACGAGGTCCCAGACCTAATGACCTTGTTGTCATGGTAGCTGTTCCTAGAGAAGCTTGAGGCTGCATCAGAGGTCCCACTGACATTCCCATCCCCATTTGTGTTGGGATACCTAAATATGGAAAAAATAGCTATGTAATATTTCTCAAGAATAATGTACAAGAACTACAACACCAAAATGACAAGAAGAACGCCTAATTAAACAGATGGGACTCTTCTTTGCTTTATGTTAAGCAGTTTTGAATCTAAACACCGCCCCCTCATATATTTATACAATACAATATCTTCTGCTTCAGTCCAGCAGGTGTACTGTATGAGAAGTAGTCAACCAATGTCCTGTATGCAGTCTGATCCTTCCCAGCGTCATACCATTTCGGGCCTAAGTCTCTCAGCACACTATCTCATAATTGCATGGGTGTGTTGACGCGTGGGCGTGTAAATAATATGGTCACCAAATTGCCGTTCTAAGTGTCCACAGCATGACCAACTCAATTATATTTATGAGACAATGCGGCCTCCACAGCGTCTCGAAATAGGATGCATTCTCTGATTTTGACATTGTAAATTTGATCTCTGATCGAAATCTCGAGAACACGTCTTTATAAGGCAAAGGCGGCCGTCCATCGTAGACGATGATGGCATAATTTATTTTGCTAGCGCTATTTTTAATAAGGATTACCTGTGCTACTTTTTATCCTCACTCTCTTGCCTCGAGCCACCCGGCCCCAGTGGCAAGTCAAGGACAAGACAACTAGGGGGCGACTACGAGATGCAGGGGACTCCGCATCAAGCACCCGTGAAAAAGACGGCAGAGTCTGGAGTCGAACCCAGACCACCTGATCACGAGGCAGACGGCTTAACCACTTCGCCACATTGTATAAATTTCCCACCTCACAGCTGTAGATCATGACTGGGATATATACGAGAAGCGTTCAGAAAGTAATGCACCACATCGTTTTTCTCAGCTAATAATGATAATAGAAGCATGGAATTTTGCACACTTCAAATATGACATGTATCCATTGTATGTATCAAATTGCACAGCAATGTGCCAAATAATACGACTGCACTAAACCGTTGAAATGGAGCATGTTCGCAAATTGCGTTATAAGCAGCAAATTGTCATAGAATTTCTTGTTGCAGAGAAGGAAATAGTTGGGAACATTCACAAACTTTCATGTGATGTATAAAAAAGTTTTGTAGTCGATGGGAGTACAATTAGTCACTGGATTCAGAGAATCAAAGAATCCGGAACTGTAGATACAGAGCTGCTTGATCGGCAGCACAGTGGACGCCCTGTCACAGCCCCCAACGCAGAAATATTAAAATGCACTGAGGACATTATTCTTACTGATAGGTGAATCACTTATTAGTTACCCATTGCAAGCGATGATCAACAGACTGTTTTGTCTTGATGATGTAACTTGTGCTGTATTTGAATTATAGTAAGGAAGAAATTGAACTTTTCATCTACCCCAATTCTCTGGTCCCAAGCTACCTTGAACCAGTGGCAAGACATTAGTCAAGACGACTGGAGGCAACTCAGGATGCAGGCACTCTGGTCCCACCTCCTGTGAGACCAGAGGTCATTTTAAAACTTGTGGGATTCGATAGTTCACCATTTCTGTTCATCGCTTTGGGAGGCGAGTGTCTGACCTGTCAACCACAGCGACCTCATTCCAGTCGTGTAATTTTGTCACAAAGTGACCAGCAAACGATTGGGATGTTCATGCCCCCACGGTCACCCCCACGCAGTCATGCTAGCACTGTAGGGATTTGCGGTTGTCATTGGCCAGCTCTTTCCTGATCAGAGGTCCAGTACTTGCCAGGGATGATGGTTTTACTAGTTCTGCCCGGCTGCATACATCTCTGTCTGCTTCCACCCCATGTTGTTTACTTGAAAATTCGCTGTCCATTGAGATGTGTGTTATTCAGGAAGCTGAATGATTTTCAATCACTACTCATCAACTGGCCTTACAGCTGTTAATCAGCATTGGTAATACAAATGCTGTTTTAAAAACTCCGATTTTCTAAGATTTTCAAAGTCTCACAAATGATAATCGATTGCAAAGAAAAACAATTTCTTCTGAATTGTTGGAGCATTTCAATGCTGATGGAGATAATTTTTTGACTAATATCATTTCAGGTGACGAAACCTGGGCACATCATTTTGAACCTGAGACAAAAAGACCATGGAGTGGTATTGTCCACAATTGTCACCAAATAAAAAATGAAAGACTTCAGCTGGAAAGGTCATGATCACTGTCTTTTGGGACATTGAAGGTGTGATTCTTGTGGATGTGATGCCAAGAGGAGAGACAATTAATTCGCAAGCTTACATTTAGACATCGAAAAAACTCAAATTGACGTTTCTGCAGAGTTCGGCGGCACAAGAATCCAGCAGACCTTCTTCTCCTTCATGACAATGCGGACCTTCACACAAGTCTGGCAACACGGGAAGCAATCACCAAATTTGGTTGGGCTGTCTACCCTCATCCCCACTATAGACCCGATTTGGCACCCTCTGATTTTCATCTGTTTGGTCCACTCAAAGATGCACTCCCTGGGACAAGGTTTGAAGATGAAGAAGTGATTCATGCAGCCAAGAAATGGCTACATGATCAAGACAAAATATGGTATGGGCTAGAAAAACATGCACTTGTTTCGCGCTGGCATAAAGCTGTACAAGTTGATGGGGATTATGTTGAATAATACATAATAATAATTGCCATCGGATCTTTATGTCCAACTCACTCTTTCCATTATTTAGTGGCACCACATTTAAAACACTTCCAAGCATTTTTCATCCTGCTTTGTTAGAGTCCATATTTCAGCCCCATGCAGTCGTATATGAGTGGCAATTACTCTTTTCCTCATTCTATCCTAAGATTCTTTGAGGTTAGCAATTTATGTTTTTCTCTGAAGCCCTTTTTCGGCAAAGCAATCCTGGACTTAATTTATGTCTCATTGCAGGCATCTTCTGTGATGGTTTGTTCTAAATATGTAGATTTCTATACTTGTTTGATTATTTCTCCACTGATGATTATATTTATTTGACCATGTTGCTTGGGTATTACCAAAGTCTCTGTCTTCTATGTGTGCCTTTTCATGCAATTTTACTGTCGCTGTGCACAGGTGTCACGTTCCAGGCACATGCCATTATTTTCACCTAATGTTACTTCATTAAAGACTATTTTCACATAGATGTTATGTGGCTCTGAGCACTGTTGGCATAGTTATGATACTTTTCAAATTGTCATCATATATCAACACATACAAAGAACATAAACAGCATTTTTCTCACATATTATTTTCGACATTTGAAGAAAAATAATCTAGATATAGTCACATAAAATTAATACCCTTTCTAAATAGAGATTTTATTAAAGTTATTTTATCTATCCACAATAATCAGCACTTTGATTGTTTACAAATAAATGCACACATTCAGATGCGTCTTCATTTATTACAAATAAGACTTACCTCCCAGTGCAAAACCCATTCCCATTGGAGGAGCCATGGAAGCTCCCATATTGGGCTGAGCAAATGAAGCAATCACAGGAGTGGGGTCAGCTTTCAGTGTTGCCGGCAATACTTTGGGTAGCTCATAACCCTGTAGTTTCTTTTTGATGAGATGCATGGCTATAGAAAATTCTTTCTTGTCCATTTTTCCATCTCCATTCATGTCTGCTAAAGTCCTGCATAATAAATAAACAATTTATGAATGTTTTATTTGTAAAATCCTTCAAAAAGTGTTGACGATTAACCACACAATGAATTATCTATAAAATAATAATGGGACAGTTTACTACTAGCCTACAGATTTGTAAATATAAATAAGTTAACATTGTTCTGCTCTAATTTATTTAAGTTGCAGACTTTTATACTAAAGAATTTAAGGAAATGTTTTTAAGAGATATCTTTGGCATACTCAGACATATCTTTTCCCTTCCTTTCGTAAATTCATGGTCAGTGACTGGCAAAGCTCTGTCTTATAACTAGACAATTTAAGTAAGAAATTTGTATTCTTTTTTCTTGTTTGCCATCTGACATCGACATCAATGGTTTC
Source organism: Ariolimax columbianus (assembly GCA_036924085.1). Lineage (NCBI taxonomy): Eukaryota > Metazoa > Mollusca > Gastropoda > Stylommatophora > Arionidae > Ariolimax > Ariolimax columbianus. The sequence goes on along the minus strand of JAVGWX010000001.1, from coordinate 32,931,250 downwards.
AACAAAGTCATATCTGTAGCTGAATTCATGAGGTATGTTGCGCTGGACTGTGACACGTTGACAAAACTGCCAAGTTTGTATTTTGTAATCATTCCACTTTTACTTCCAAAAGGAACATGAGGTCATCATTGCAGATGACCTCCTTGTAAGAAACCTGCACCAAAGCATTAATATGCTCCTGAAGTGATAGGTTCTGAAGCACTCTATTTGACACAATGAGGTTGCTGACCAAATGCAGAACCCTCCTTAGTTGCATTTTATAACATAAATAGAAAAGCTATCCTAGTCAATCTACAGAGTACAGGGTCAGCTATTAGAGAATATTAGAGCAATGTACTAAGGGTGCCAAAGTGTAGTAAGAACAACAGATGGTCCGACCGAGACAATGGAGATAACAACTGTGCTATGTTGTTACCACTACTCTTCAGCACATAAATGGACAGAATAATGGTTGAGGTCAAATGGAACATCTACCAAGAAATAATGAGCAAGAAAGGACAGAGACTGATCAGTTAACTCTTTTTTGCAGATGATCAATGTTTAATATACAAGAATGAAGATGATCTGCAGCAACATCTGACTTCACTCAATTCTGTGTGCGAAAGATACAGTATGAAAATTAACACCTTCAAAACAGAAATGCTGCAGATAAGCAGACCGCCTGAAAACATGAGCCACTTATGGTAAATGGCGTCAAGATTAAACAAGTGCAGGAATTCACACAGGATGAAGGTTTAGAGAGAGAAATTGAGATCAGGTGCCAAAAAAAGCAAAAGGAATTGCATACCAGCTATCACCATTATTGAAACACCCTACTAACATAAATATATCTACAAAAAGACTGCTGATCAACAGTATATTTGTGCCAATGCTATTTTCAAGTGCCACTGCTGTTTTCAAGTGCCAAACATGGACTTAAACAAAATCTTTAGAGAGAAATATCACGATATGTGAGATGAGATGCCTCAGAAAAACCATCAATGTAACCAGGAGAGACAGAATGTGTAATGAAGAGGTGCGAAAAATCGCTGAAGTAAGATCATGCGCTGAATATATTGATGAGAACAGAATTAATTAGTTCGATCACTCAATGAGAATGAAACATTACCAACTACCTATGTGTGCCTTTAACGCGTGTTGATTGGGTTTTCGCAACTGTGGCAGACCGAGAACAAGACGGATAGGAAATGATGCAGATATTCTAAATCGTTGCGGGACATTGAATAATTCAGTGACAACCTGGCCCTGGACATAAAACTACAGCTCCCCACGACACCTAACATTCCAAGTCTATAGACAGGTTAGATAGGTTGCAATTATCTTTAAAGACAATGAACATTCAATTCTTTTCTCTCCTACTTATACTAATGGAAACGATACGCCTCAAGTATAAAAAATATTATCCATTTATGGATGTCTGTTAATGTTAAACTTAGATGTAATTAAACAGTTTCTGAAATACAAAGATAAGACACTGTTAAAATATAACTGTATTTATTCTAACATTTATGATGCAACAATGAAAAATTGGGGTAATGAGATGAAAGCGCTATATGCAGTCACTTCAAGTCTGTTTGTAATATTAAACAACATAAAATAGAAAAGACTGTTTTATATTTCTGAGCTATTGTTAGAAAAACAAGTCTGAAAAAAAAACATTTGTTCATTTTTATTATTCATATTCGGTCTCAAAATAAATATTTTTAAGTTGTCACACAGCAGCATTAACCTGTGAAGCAGCCAGTAAGTAGTGACAAAACATAACCATTTTATCACAGTAAAATTACTGAATGAATATTTAGCTAATACTGAAACTTCTTTCCTCTGCAAATTAATTATCTTTTGTACACAGTTGCAAACACATGTTCTGATCTTCCAACAACATACCATATTTGACCTAATACTGGTGTGGGTAAACCAGATTGCACAAAGAAATCCCTAGCCTGTGTACCTGTTGAGATGTTTTAAAAACATTAATACTGATGATTAAAAGTAATTAGATAATGAAAAAATTTGCTAAACAGAAATTCATTTTGTTCTTTGATTAACACAAAAATAATAGCAAAGATGAGGTTGCACCTGACAATTACAATGATGTAAGAAACAAACAAAAATCCTAAAAATAATAATAAAGTGTAAGACAATCAACTGTATAATGAATCAATCAAACATGGGACATTAACAAGACAAAATGAGATTACACAACTGCTCACATATTGTGTGACGCTTGCAAAAGATGTTGAATGTTATATTTTGTTTCAGGCCTGACTGTTCCAAACTTTTCAACCTTCATCTCTTCCTTATTTTAACAAATGTCTCATGTCCCTCTCCACCAATTTTAAACAAGCCTATATTATTCTTTTAACATAAAAAACACTTTTAGCTGGGTTTTCTCTTAACGTTTTTCTTTTTGTATAAAATAGTATAATTAATTAGGCGTTCAATGCTTCTTTTGCTTAATATAACACACTTTTTCAACAAAAAAAGGAGTTTATGTTCTTTTTATTTTATAAATATGGCTTGGCTTTGTTCGTTCTCAATCTCCCGCTACCAAACCCTGAATAGGGCTTAAGTAGCAGAATGTAGTCCAGAGAACGGAATGCGTTGTGTCGTAGTTCACAGCTTGATCGCGATATTTGCACCTTTAGGTCTAACACATCCGATTTCAGCAAGCATTTTTTGAGTACATTGTTAGCATTCCCTCTTCGATCCCTTCTCCTTAACCAGTCTGCCCTGTTGCAGCCTGTTATCCAGGATCACCGTGTGGAGGTGTAGAAGGGTCTTGGCAGCTTTGGTTCGCTGGCCCTGACGCTAGCAGTCAGCAATGGGTTGCTGACCACTGCAACTCGTGTGCTGCTCAGCATCTTGATCCCATTTTATTATATCAAATTAACTTTAAAATATTTTTTTTTTTAATGCAAACTGAGTTTCCTAAAATGACATGTATTTTAATAATATATATTTTATCTTATCGTCTACTGCTAGCAATGATGACCATAATTTCAGTCTGCCATTGTTGTACCTTTACATGTGATCAGATGTGACTATACAGTTAAACTGTGGCACAAATATCACTACTCCATAAATGACAAACATCTTCACAGCTTGAAGCAAAATTGAGACAGTTTTGTCTCTTCAGAAAGCGCAGTATCGTTGCACCTCAGCAATCCTTTCCTACGTGAAGATGCAAGTGCAAAGAGTGGTGCTGTATCAGTGGATGAGACAATTCTGTGGAAAAGTCTTCTAAATGGTGCCATCAGTTTTAAGTAAGTCTTTGAAGCATTTCTTCTATTTCTCATCTAATCACTTGCCCTTGCTAAACTCAACAGACCGTCTTGTCAGACATAGGTCTTGCTACATCCATCTGATCCAAGCCTTTTGCGTCAGAATGTAGATACTTCAAATTTTGATGAACTTATAATCTCATTGTATCCAAAATATTGTACATATGCAACATATAAAAGTGGTTGAATTCCTGGTGGTCTCATCTATGTAATTTGCAGTTCTCTGTCTTCATGTGAATTGCCAGGTAATCTTTAACTCAGCACAATATATTTCATGTGTTTACTTGCCTGTCACATAGATTGAACGGTTGCACAGATGGCACATGAGAGTAGCTGAAACCTCCCCGAAATATTTCACAACAAAAGTGGACAGATGAGATAAGATGATGACTTACCTGTCACAAACCCATTCACTGGTTTTAACTGAAAAAATTGGGCATCATGTTTTGATCTGTCTTCTCCGTTAATCCGCCACGTATCTGAAAATAAACAAGCCATAGTTATTAAGACAGTCATGCTTCTCAAATCAAATGTGCCGATTGTATCTCCAATAAAACCAACCTATTATGCCAACCTTAAAAGGCAAATAGGAAGAGTTCTTCTTAAAGATAAAACTATTCTTCCTTTCTTTGACCAATTGCCATTAGAAGAGGCGGATTGGAACACATGGTGACAATGGGCAGAATCGCAGAGAAGAGGGACAGAGGAAGATCAAGAAAGAAATTATTGACAGCTTGAAGGAATGACATGAGAGACGATCAACGGTGGAACTGATAAACAACACACACGATAAGAGGAAGTGGAGATCAATGATCGCCAATGCTAACTGGCAGGGCACTTGATGATAATGAATTAAACCAATAGAGAACATGGCATAGAGTACATTGTAAATAAAAATAATAATAATAGCTGTCCATCGTTGAGAACCGCCGACATCATCCTTGTCCCAGATTTCCCTGTTGGGTGTGGGTGCGCATGTGGCTGAACAGGCCAATGCGGGCACGAAAACATCTGCTACATATCGGGCACACGAGGTTTGTAGAAGGGGATGGTGTTCCCGCTGCTCAGGATTTCCGCGTCTCGTGTCTGCTCTGGGCTTTCACAACATGGTCATCTTCACCGGCAGCTACACCTGATTTAGTTAGCCCTTGAGAGTATCTCGATGTCAGTGACACGATCTTGCCATCGGATGTAGAATATTCGCCTCAGGCAACCTGTATGGAAGTGGTTTAACCTCCTTGCATGTCCAGAGTATACAGTCCAGCTTTCGCAAGCGTATAGTAGCGTTGGAATGATGGTTGCACGGTAGACTTTGAGTTTGGTCTTGACACTGATGTCACGACGTGCTCAGACCATCGAGCGCATTCTACCAAAGGCTGTGCTCGCCTTTGCTATTATGCTTGCCACCTCATCGTCTAGGCTGACACATCTCGACAGCGTGCTGCCCAGATATGTGAATTTGTCTACGGCATTCAGCGTCTGCCCGCTGACTGTAGTCTCTGGTTTTGTGTACGGCATGCCTGGTGCTGGTTGGTACATGACCTCTGTTTTTTTTCCATTTATGGTCAGGCCAAAATTTTCGCATGTATTGAAAAAAAGAAATAATTAAAAGGATTACGTCATAATGCAAAGTAATATTTTTTTAAATATAATTATTTGCAATGGAACTATTTAAAAAAAAAAAAATCACTTGCCTTGTGCTCCAGCCATTTTTCGTTTCAGTGCAGCAAAGCTAATTCACAGTTAATATTTCTGAAAGTGAAGCAAATAAAGGGAATACAAATTCAATATGTGCAAGATAATTACATACTTTTCTACTAAATTTGTAAGAAATCCATCTTTTTAGGAACCTCATCTACTTTAATGATGGTGCATTTGCACGATTATTGAGGATGCTGGAATAATCACCCACTTTTCTTCTATGTTAGTTAGTTATTTATTGAGTTAGTTATCAGTCGACTTGTATTGTGGTAGGAGCCTGAGTCGCTTCTCCTGGGTCAGACGTGTTCTGTCTAACGTCATCAACCTGTATTGCTAGAAATCGTCTTTATGTCGTCTATCTAACTTCCTCTCTGTCTATCCCTGCTCAGAAGCTGGACTGTCTAGCATTGTAAGAAGAGAGTCTCTGTCAAAGAGAGGCAGGCTCGAATGGAGTGTGATATAAGGACAAATGAGAAGAGATTGGATGAGATAGAAAAGAGGCATGTGAAAATAGAAAAGAAAAAGAGAAAATTAAGGACATTTTAAAGATGCTGCAGTCAAGGTGATCAAATTAAACCACTGTCGGTTAGGTATTGGTTGGAGAAGGTAATAGGATTTGGAAGTAAGGAGATTTTAGTGAGGAAACAGTTCACAGGGCAGAGAACTTTGCAAAGAAGTATGCAAATATAGTTGAGGGTTTAGTTTTGGTAGTAGGAGATTCAATGGTGAGGGAGGTTGGCAGACCTTTGTCTAAACAACACAACATGTTTGAAAAAATGGATATTGGGGGAGCAAAAATTGAGGACATAGAGAGGAGAATAAAGAGGATAGATGACAGAGCAAACAATCATGTTGCGGTATTGGTAGGAACTAATAGTGTAAAGAGATGATACCGAAATAATTAGGAATAAATACAAAAATCTTTTGGGAACACTTTAGGAAAAAAAGTTCAGCAAGGTCACAATGATGGTCATTTTAGATAGAGCAGATGGGTCAGACTATCTAGGGAGTAAGATAATAAGTATCAACCTTAGGTTTCAGGTGATGTGTGGGGACATGGGAATGGAATTTATTGATGTGAAAGTAGACAGAAGTAAAATGTTAGACAGGGGAGGTTTACATCTAAATGAGAAAGGACAGCATGTTGTAGCAAAGTATATGTTTAATCATTGTGTCAGAAATTTAAACTAGTAATGCATATGAAGTATGAGACTAAAAATATGCCTACAATAGGGTGCTATAGAGGATGTAGTCAAAAGGCAGAGTTGGGGTCAGGGAAATATGAAATGGTAGTGGAAACGCAAAAATTAAACATGGTAAAGCAAAAGATCAAAGTGAAAAAACAAAATTACAAACTAAAAAGTTTTTATGCAAATATGAGAAATAGTAAATTAAAGAAAAATTGGAACTGTATGTAGAAGAATAAAAACCAGATATAATAGGGTTAACAGAATCATGGACAGATGAGGACATTGCAGATAGTGAACTTGAAATAGAAAGATATACAATGTTAAGAAAATATAGGGTAGTTGGAGACAAGGCTAAGGGAGGTGGCATTTTATTATACTGTATTTTTTTGGTCAATATAACGATCAATGTTGATTTATCATGTGGTAATAAAAATGAAATTGTATAGGGAGAGATAGAAAATAGGGGTGAAAAAGCAGTGATTAGAGTATGCTATAGATGTCAATTAAGTCAAAAAAAGAAAGATGAGGAGCTGATTAGTAGCATAGCAAAGGCAAGTGAAGGGAAATTATTATTAATGGGGGATTTTAACTTTCCAAAAATAAAATGGGATGTGGCAGAAGCACTTGTAGAGACAAAACCTTTTGTTAAGGGCAAGTGACAATTTTTTAATTCAACATTTAGAAGCAGCCACCAAAGGCAAAAACACACTCGACTAAGTTTTTATTACAGAGCAAAATATGATTGAAAACGTTACCTTTGAGGAACTGTTTGGCTCAAATGACCATCAAATCATCCGTTGGGATCTTCTTGCAGGGAAAGAAGTAAACATTAACACGTGAACATACGACTACTCTAAGGCAGATGTTAAGAGGATGAAAGAGGCAGCGAGCTATATAATCTGGAAAGATACTGTCAGAGGAACAGGAGGGTTTTAAAACAGCTTTAGAAACGCAAAAAGAGGAATGTGTTCCATGTAGGGAGGTAAACCCCACGTGTAAAAAGTGGATAACTAGATTTGTAGTTAAATATAGAAGAGCTAAATATCAAGCATGCTAAAAATAAAGCATGGAAAAATTATACAGAGACTGCTAAATCAAAAGAAACATATTTAAAATATTTGGACAAGCAGAACATAGCTCAGAAAGTGAATAAATCTGCAAAAATTAAATTTTAAAAAACCTGCTCAGAGGATCAAGACTGATAGTAAAAGCTTCTTTTCTTATGTTAGAAATAAACAAATAACGAAAGACAAAGTAGGCCATTTCATAGACAGCACAGGGAAAATAATAAGTGAGAATAGGAAGGCAGCTAATCTACTCAATCAGTACTTTGGCACAGTCTACACAAAAGTGGACTGCTCCAAGATCACAGAGTCTATAGATATTTTTCAAAGAGACATGGATACATCAGGATTAAGATCAATCTGTATTACAGAGGAAATGGTTTTAAAAAAATTGGAGGGATTGAAAGTGGATTAATGTCCAGGTCAAGATGGTATTCATCCAAAATTGCTGTTTGAAATTAGAGACCAACTAGCAAAACCATTGGCTATATTATGTTCTCAATCACTTGCAAAAGGGATTGCTCCAAGAGATTGGAAAGATGCAGGAGTGATCCCCTTATTAAAAAATGACAAAAACGCAGATCCAGTAAATTATAGACCGGTGAGTTTAACGAGCATAGTCTGTAAATTGTTAGTCAATAATCAAAGAAAACATTGTAATGCATTTAGACAAACTTAATCTAATTAGAAATGGTCAGCATGGGTTAACTAGAGGGAGATCATGTTTAATAAATCTATTAGAATTCATGGAGGTGGTTACTAAAATGATAGATAAAGGGGAGCCTGTAGATGTTATTTATATAGATTTTGCAAAGGCCTTTGATAGAGTACCTCATCAAAGATATCTAATCAAATGTTATTTAGAAATTAAAATCATATGGTATATGTGGGAAAGTTGCCAAATGAATTGAAAATTGGTTTACAGGAAGAAGGCAGAGAGTGGGCATAAATAAGGAGTAATCTGAGTGGTGTGAAGTAAAATGTGGAGTGCCACAGGACTCGGTTTTGGGACCAATTTTGTTCTTGATATATATAAACGATTTGGACATTGATATGGGATCCATGATTTCCAAATTTGCTGATGACACAAAACTATGCAGTGGTGTCTCATCTAAAGCAGAAGTGGATATATTGAGGTAGGATTTAGATAAAATTCAAGAATGGTCTGTCAGCTGGCACATGGAGTTTAGATAAATGTACTGTCATCCACATGGGTAGATCCAAAAGCAAACATGATTACAGAATGGGAGAGAACAACATTAGAAAGATAGATAAGGAAAGGAACCTAGGGGTTATAATAGATCATAAAGGTAAGATGAGTGAGCAAGTTCAGATAGCATTGAAAAAGGCAAATGCAATGTTAGGTATGATAAAAAGAAATATTTAACATAGGAGCAAGGAAGTGATAGTCAAACTGTATAAAGCATTAGTTAGACCTAGATTGGAGTACTGTGTACAGGTGTGGAGTCCTTATCATAGAGGTGATATAAACATGCTGGAAAGAATACCAAAAAGAGCGACAAAGCTGATAGTGGGATTCCAGAATTACAGTTATGAGGAAAGACTCAGAAAAACCAGCCTACAGTGTCTAGAAGAGAGAAGAAATCGAGGTGACTTAATACAGGTTTATAAGATGATCAGAGGAATGGATAAATTAAGACTACAACCAGTTTTCAAAATATAGCCACCCACAAGAACAAGAGGGCATAGCTACAAATTAACTAAAGAGAGGTCCAGATTAGATATAAGGAAATATTTTTTAGTCAGAGAGTGGTGAATGCTTGTAATGCATTGCCACAGGAGGTAGTGGAGACAGGGACAGTTAATACATTTAAGAATAAATTGGATGCGCATAGCTTTTAGAGCAAAGTAATGTAAATTAAACTGGTTGTATACAGACTCTGTAAGTCTTCTAAACCAGTATAAAGACGTTAAGTTAGCTGATCAGGAAGCATTCTCATGAGAACCATCACACCTTCTTCCTGGACATGAATCAGATACTTGGGATGAAACTGACCCTTTTGTGAGTGACGTTGTTCCTCAATCTGTATCTCCTGGAATCATCAGTAGCCCTCTGCAGACATTTAATTTCACAGGAGCCGATTTTGCTATTTCATCCCTTGGACATGGTCCATGTATGGCTCTGGTAGCACAGCTATTCCTGTCTATCACGAGCATTGCCACCATTAATATTAATTGTATAAATCTCAGACTGTTTCCATGCACGCATTTTTCACATAACCTTTGTAAAACATGTCCTTGGTGTATGTGATTAATTCATTTCAAAGGTTTCAGCATCAGTTGAAAAACATAATTTGGTGAATGATGTTTAAATATTAAGAACATTATAAAGACTATTTTCAAACATACATTTTCACAAATGTTCTGTTTATTAGCCCACCCTATCAAGTAGCACTACACATAAATATGTATGTAATTGTTAACTTAAAAGACAAATACATATCATTATATAATAAATTATTATTATACTGAAAGGAATGTAAGTAAGACTTGCTTTATCAGTGTATGCGTTCATGCATTCTTTCTTCCCTACCTTCTGCATATTAAGGTCAGGTCATCCCGTAACCGGTGAGGTCGTTGGGGCACACATGAAGACATCCTCACAACCCCATGCCACCCCTCTCTGTTAGATGCCGCTGCCTGTGACTATTCTGGTTGGAGACTGGTTCATTCTTTTATGTTGTCCTCCCATCTCTTTTTGGGCAGGCCTCTTTGTCATCTGCCATGCACCTTTCCGTGGAGTATTGTATTTGCAAGACCATTTGATCCTGATATGTGACCGTACCAAGTGAGTTTCCTTCTTTTGGCAGTTGCCAAGAGGTCTTCGAAAGGCCCTATTGCTGTTGTAATTCTATCTTGTATTTCCACATTTGTAACTCAATCTTTGCACGTGACGTTTAAATGTTTTCGGAAACATCCAAGGCCTGTATCCTTCGTTGAAGGTCAGCTGTAGCTGTCCATGTCTCACACACATAGAGGAATATTAACAGGACCAGTATACGTATTAATCTGATTTTCGTGCATAGTGCTAACCATTTATCTTGCCAGATTTTGTTACGCCGTGCAAGCGCCGCTATTGTCTGTGCTATTCTGGCCAACACTTCACATTTTGATCCTTCATCACTGACATACGACCCAAGATATTTAAAACGGTCAACCACTTCGAGTTCCTGACCGTTAGCTTTTATCCTGCTGTTGAAGCCCGTGGCGTTGTTGGTCATTAATTTTGTCTTTCCAGCGTTTATCTCCATACCATAGTCAAGAGCTGTTTCATCGAGCCTTCTGATCCATTCCTGGAGTTCTGCATCGGAACCCGCCAACCTGTCGATATCATCTGCAAAACGAAGGTTGGTAATCGTTCGGCCCCCTATCTTGACAGTACCAACATGACCCCCAAGTGCCTCACTCATAATTCCTTCAAGGAATATATTGAAAAGAGTTGGACAGAGTGTACACCCCTGTCTCACACCAACTGATGTGCGAAACCAGTCCCCTCGTCTCCCATTCCCAAGAACTGCGCTAGATGCCTTGTCATACAGGTGTTCAAGGAACGTTATAATATTTCCGTTGATATTTTACATCCTCATGGTTGCCCAAAGCGCTTTATGCCATACCCTATCAAACGCCTTCTTAAAATCCACAAACACATGATACAGCGTTTGCTGATGTTCTAGATATTTCTCGCTTAGCAGCCTTAAATTAAATATCTGTTCTGTAGTGCTTCTTCCCTGTCTGAACCCTGCTTGCTCCTCGGCAATGATGTTCTCTGCTTGGGGTTTCAATCGGTCGAGGATTAATCTAAGCATGACCTTGCTAGGGTGACTGATGAGGCTTATTGTTTTGTAATTTTGGCACAGCTTTAGATTTCCAGACTTATGTAATGGTATAACTATTGATTTCGTCCATAAGTCCGGCCAGTTTCCTGTTGCCCATATTTTGTTGCAGATGTGTGTCAGGCCTTCCACCACTACCTATCCACCTGCTTGTAAGAGCTTCTATGATCAACTTCAAAGTCTGATACACGAAACGCCAAAAAAAAGACATATTGGTAGTTCAAGGTGATTGGAATGCAAAAATTGGAGAAGATGCAGTCCATGACTGGAGGGGAACATGTGGCCCATACGGAAATAAAGAAACCATTGACCGGGGCCTCACGACTCCTAGAATTTGCAAGATGCAACCAGCTGTTGGTGGCAAATACGTTTGGGTTAAACAAGCCATCGAGACGCTGGACATGGCATAATCCGAGCAAGGAAGTGCACAACCAGATTGACTATATACTGGTCCAGAGGAGGTTCCGATCGAGCATCAACACTGACAAAACGAGAAGTTTCTCCGGAGCTGATATAGGAAGCGACCACGATCTGGTTATGATGACCATGCGTCTGCGATTGAAGGGAGTCGCAAAGAAGGATGTGACCAGGCTAAAGTGTGACCTGGACAAATTAATGGACCCAAAAATCACTGAAGTGTTCCGGGAAAGGGTAGGGGGGAGATTTGCGCCACTGTTGGCTCTCAGAGAGGGACTGGATACAGATACAGTTACAGAGTCTCTTAACGCAGCTCTCATAAATACTGCAACTGAGTTCCTGGGATGCCACAAAACAAAAAAGAAGCCATGAGTGACCAAAGACATTCTAGATCTTTGTGATAAAAGGTCACTGAAAAAACACAATCACCCACCGGAGGAGGTCGGCAGTTATAAAGAGGTCAAAAAAGCAATGCAACAAAAGAGAGAGGGGAAAGAAGCGTGGATATGTGAGCAATGCACAAACATCAAAGAGAGACTAAACAGAAATGATGCTAAAGGAGCATACAAGGTGGTCAAAGAACTGGTAACACCAAGACAAAGCAGGAACCTTATGATTCATGATAAAAACGACAAGTGTCTCATTGAGGGAAATGATGTACTGGCAAGACGGACAGAGTACTGTTCCGAGCTTTACAACTATGAAGGGTGAAACAAACCTGAGAAAACAATCCCCCCAACACCAACAAATATAACGAAGGAAGAGGTAATTGCAGCGGTAAAGACATTGAGAAGAGGTAAGGCGGCCGGCGTGGACAACATACCAGCAGAGCTCTGCATATTATCTCTTCTAATTTTCCTTCCATTTTTTGCTCCAACTCTAACATTACAATAACATGATGTCCCTATAATTAATTTGTCTTTATTATCAACTAAACTTCAGTTATTTATATTTTAAACTGCACCAGGACTTAATAATCAACATATTGTTGTGTTCCACTGTGAGTATTTGTAATGTGTATAGTGTAGTAAGCACTCTGGTCTGTTTAGTGTTGAGTTACAGTACAGTTTGCCTATAGTGTTACTGTTACAGTTTTACCATTGTTGTTGTTAAATACCAACTATGAGTAAGTTAAAGTTTACTCTTTTGTGTGTGCTGAAAATGGCATTAAGTGGTGGGTTGTAGTACTAAGTACTAGTAGTAGCTTTCCTCTCACCTCGAGTGTATTGATGGAGGTAGACTGTGGACCTCCAGTCGGCTGTGCTATATGTTATGCTCACTACTTCAGGGATCACGTCGATTCACATCAGACATCTGTCATCTTGTCAGCCAGACACATGTATAAGACTAGGGTGATGAGACAGACTGCCTTGAAAACAGCCTGTTTCAAGGGAATGCTACAGTTAATAATAGACATACTCACATGATAGATAAGTCTAGATAGTAATCTTGGTCAGTATACTAATAGTATATTCAATATTGTGCCTGATCCCTACTCATACTCGACGTCCTGGGCAGTATGTTGTGCCTGCCACTGCTAGTGTTGCTGAGAGCTTTAACTTTTAACTTAGATCTATAGTTCAATTCTATTTTTATTAATATTATATCAAACTATTGCGTTGTCAACTGATTATTGTGTTCAAACTTCAATTCAAACTTCAAGTTGTCCTGGAGGATAATAAAACTTTTAATACTGGATAGTCAGTAGTCAGTCCATTAAATCAGAATCTATATTTATATAGTTAATAACATCGTAAGTACTTAGTCATTCTCAATACATTATGCATGAAGTACTAAAATAACATAACATAAGACAAGACGATAAGAAGTGTGTGTGTGTGTTGTATTTAGTGAGACATTATTATTCATCATTGGGATGTTTGTCCTCTTCTCTTGTGAAAGCTGAAAGTGAAAGAAAGTCTTGTCTGCTCGGACAGGCCAAAATTATAATTAAATTCTGCAAAGATTCTAACTTACCCGCATGTGTTCTAATCACCATTCATTTAATATCCGTCCGCTAAATTATCGGCACGATGAACTTCATTCCTAGCAACACGGCTCTTGAAAATCGAGTGGAATATTATTATTATTATCAGCTCCTAATCCTGAAGACTTCAAAGCGAAAAGGCCTAGTGGGTACATAAAATTTCAGACGTATTGTGGGTAGGGAGGGGGGCGTTTCCGGAAGCCATCTAATTTGACGAGTTGAGCAGTAATGTAGTTTTTTGCCCAAAATAACCGCAAACTTGAAGACAGTCTGCTAGTACAAGCTGTCCATTCTCTGACAAACAAAACTAAACTTGTAATATTTTAAACTTTCATTTCTGATATTTTTATAGTTGTTGCAGATGAAATAGAAAATGTCATATATTAATCGACATTTGTCAAGTTAATGTTTCGGTTTGAAATATAAATTTATAGGCGTTTAGTGAGTCGCCGGCTGACTGACTGTGAGTGTCAGTGTGAACTCAGAACTGTGACTGTGAACAACACACAGCCTTTTTTGATTTCCAAACATGCGAATTCTAACAGGAGATTTCACCGGACTGGAGTCTGTTCTATCCATCGAAGAGGTGGGGTATTGTTTGTTATATTCTGTTTTTGAACATCCAGTGTAATATGGTTTTTTGTCCATCGCAGGTAAATAGTCAGAAGACCATCTCTTTGCCTTAACTTGACTTAACGTCTTTATGCTGGTTTAGAAGACTCTGCAAAGTCTGTATACAACCAATTTCATTTACATCACCTTGCTCTAAAAGCTATGCGCATCCAATTTATTCTTAAATGCATTAACTGTCCCTGCCTCCACTACCTCCCCTGGCAATGCATTCCAAGCATTCACCACTCTCTGACTAAAAAATATTTCCTAATATGTAATCTGGACCTCTCTTTAGTCAACTTGTAGCTATACCCTCTTGTTATTGTGGATTGCTGTATTAAAAAAAAAACTTGTTATAATCTAATTTATCCATTCCTCTGATCATCTTATAAACTTGTATTAAGTCACCTCGAATTCTTCTGTTCTAGACACTCACACTGTAGGCCGGTTTTTCTGAGTGTTTTCTCATAGTCATAACTGTAATTCTGGAATCCCACTATCAGCTTTGTCGTTCTTTTTTGTATTCTTTCCAGCATGTTTATATCCCCTCTATAATAAGGACTCCACACCTGTACACAGTACTCCAATCTAGGTCTAACTAATGCTTTATACAGTTAATAAGGACTCCACACCTGAACACAGTACTCCAATCTAGGTCTAACTAATGCTTTATACAGTTAATAAGGACTCCACACCTGTACACAGTACTCCAATCTAGGTCTAACTAATGCTTTATACAGTTTGACTATCACTTCCTTGATCCTATGTTTAATATTTCTTTTTATCATACCTAACATTGCATTTACCTTTTTCACTGCTACCTAAACTTGCTCACTCACTTTACCTGTATGATCTATTATAACCCCTAGGTCCTTTTCCTTATCTATCGTTCTAATATTGTTCTCGTCCATTCTGTAATTATGTTCCATATTGAATTTACCTATGTGGATGACTGTACATTTATCTACATTAAACTCCATTTGCCAGACCATTCTCGAATTTTATCTAAATCCGACCTCAATACATCCATGAATGCTTTAGATGAGACACTGCTGCATAGTTTTGTGTTATCAGCAAATTTTGCAATCTTGGATCCCATATCAATGTCTAAATCATGTATATATATCAAGAACAAAATTGGTCCTAAAACCGAGCCCTGTCGCACTCAAAGTATTCCTTATTTATGTCCACCCTCTGCTGTCTTCCTGTTAACCTATTTTCAATCCATTTGGCAACTTCCCCACCTATTCCATGTGATTTAAACTCAAAATAATCTTTGATGAGGTACTCTATCAAAGGCCTTTGCAAAATCTAGATAAATAACGTCCATTGGCTCCCCTTTATCTATCATTTTAGTAACCTCCTCCATGAATTCTAATAGATTTGTTAAGCATGACCTCCCTGTAGTAAACCCATGCTGACTATTTCTAATTAGATTAAATTTGTTTAAATGCATTACAATGTTTTCATTGATTATTGACTCTAACAATATACAGACTAGCCTATACTCGTTAAACTCACAGGTATATATTTCACTGGATCTGATTTTTTGCCCTTTTTGAATAATGGAATCACTCCTGCATCATTCCAATCCTGTGGATCAATCATTTTGCTAGTGATTGAGAACATAATATAGCCAATGGTTTTGCTAGTTGGTCTCTAATGTCAAACATCAATTTTGGATAAATACCATCCTGACCTGGACATTTATCCACTTTCAACCCCTCCAATTTTTTGAAAACCATTTCCTCTGTAATGCAGCTGAATCTTAATTCCGCTGTATCCATGTCTCTTTCAAAAATATCTATAAGCTCTGGGATCTTGGAGCAGTCCTCTTTTGTATAGACTGTGCCAAAGTACTGATTGAGTAGATTAACTGCCTCCTGATTCTCACTTATTATTTTCCCTGTATTGTCTATGAGAGGGCTTTCTTTGTCTTTTGTTTTGTTTATTTCTATCATAAGAAAAGAAGCTTTTACTATCAGTCTTGATCCTCTGAGCGGGTTTTTAAAAAATTCTATTTTTGCTGTTTTATTCACTTTCTGAGCTATGTTCTGCTTGTCCAAATATTTTAAATATGTTTCTTTTGATTTAGCAGCCTCTGTATATTTTTTCCATGCTCTATTTTTAGCTCTTCTACATTTAACTACAAATCTAGTTATCCACTTTTTACGCTTGGGGTTTACCTCCTTACATGGAACACATTCCTCTTTTAGCGTTTCTAGAACTGTTTTAAAACTATCCCACTCCTGTTCAACACCTGTTCCTCTGACAATATCTTTCCAGATTATTTGGCTCGCTGCCTCTTTCATCCTCTTAACATCTGCCTTAGAGTAGTCATATGTTCAGGTGTTTATGTTTACTTCTTTTCCTGCAAGAAGATCTCAACAGATGATTTGATGGTCACTTGAGCCAAACAGTTCCCCAACGGTAACGTTTTCAATCATATTTTCCTCTGAAGTAAAAATTAAGTCGAGTGTGTTTTTGCCTCTGGTGGCTGCTTCTAGATGTTGAATAAAAAATTGTCAGTTATGCACTTAAGAAAAGGTTTTTACTCTCCAAGTGCTTCTGCCATATCCCATTTTATTTCTGGAAAGTTGAAATCCTCCATTAATAATAATTTCCCTTCACTTGCCTTTGCTATGCTACTAATCAGCTCCTCATCTTCTTCTTTTTGACTTGATGGACATCTATAGCATATTTTGCGGTTTTCTATTTGAATTATAATACAATACGCTACATTTACCGACATATTCCATTTAATTGCAAGCAAAAAGACAATAAAGAAAGTCAACGTTTGAAGTGAGAAGTGAAAGCTACCAATTCTGAAAGTGCATTTTCATTACTTTTGCCCTAATACTCATGAAGAGTCATATTCATCAATACTATCACACTGTGACATACCAGGAAATGAGACAGTAGACAGGTAAGCAGAGAAGAGAGCAACACAAGAACAAAAAGAACAATCACCTTCCAGCGGTAACTTAATACAGGTTTATAAGATAATCAAAGGAAATAATATAATAAGTTTTTCAAAATACAACCACCTACAAAAACAAGAAGGCATAGCTACAAATTAACTAAAGAAAGATCGAGATTTGATATTATGAAATATTATTTTAGTCAGACAGTGGTGAATGCTTGGAATGCATTGTCACAGGAAAAAGTGGAGGCAGGGACAGTTAATGCATTTTAAAATAGTTTGGATGTGCAGCGCTTTTAGAGCAAGGAAATGTAAATGAAACTGGTTGTATACAGACTCTGCACAGTCTTCTAAACCAGTATAAAGACATTGTTATAATAAGACCCTCATTCAAGCTATAGGGAAAATTGACTATTCGGGAGACAGCAATCACTGCATTGATTGAGTGGAGCAAGTGATTCTGTTCTGCATGAGAACAGGATATAACAGATTGAATGGCCACTTATACAGGCTAAAATTGGTTCCATCACCCATGTGTATGTGTGGACAAGCAGCACAAACACGAGTACATATCTTGTCAGACTGTTATATGCTAAGCCCCAAATCGATAGAGACGAATCTCTACATAAAGCTGTTTGGAAGCCTTGAAGAGCCTCCACTGTAACAATCTTTCTCGAGAGCTCAACTTCACGTGTAGATGTAATACAAAAAATGTGGCAAACAAGAAAAAGAAGAGATTATCATCATCATCTGTTTTTGCTTGAAAAACACTTAATCTTTTTTTACCTATCTTTTTATGTTTCTCCATCTCATAACCTGAATATTTTACAACATCTACTAAGTCATGATGGATATTTCTTTCATTTTCGTGTTTTAAACTGATAGGAATTTTTTTAGACATGATTAGTTTTGCGCATTGATGAGAATGAGGCTGCTGGGTTATATATCCTTTGAAAATTTAGGGGTGAATGTTTGAATCCTAAAGTGTAAATGAAAGTTACAAAATGCGCATAAAAATCCATAATTGAAATGTGAAATTAAAAAACCAGAATTTATATTTTGATAGTAATATCATTAAATGTTTGCTAATATAATGTCTTGCTAATTTTGCTTCTATAGTTAGAGATCCCTGAAGTTGGACCTTATGAAATCTTAATTCGAGTAAAGGCATGTGCTTTTGATCTTCACAGTGAAAGGGTGAGTTAATGTGCGATATTGCATTAATGTTATTAATTACATGAAAATTAAGAACTTTGATGCTGTCTGCTAAATCATTCATACATATTTGTGAAGTATTATAGATATGTTAGTTTATTAATTTTCCATTTATAAATATTTAAATACTGTGTACTCTAATGTGAACAGTCTTATCTTGATAAAGCCCTTCACCATTCTAGGTTAGAAAATTCTTCAACTCATCGCATTGCACACACTGCCTTTAGTACAGGCCAAAAGTCTGCTGAGTTTGGATTAAGCCGTAGAAATAATACCCCAAACATGATGCAGAAATTGAAAAGCAAATAACCTGTGTTTCTTTGGATAAGAAGAATGTAAAGCAATGATGAATATGTTTATTTAGTAAATAAAATTATTAGAATTGTATTGTGCAACCTAAATCCTAATATTTATATCTTCTTCTTCTTCCATTAAAAGGAGCTTTGCAAGTAACAAGATGTAGTCCAGAGAAAAGAATGTGTTGTATCCTAATTTACAGCTTGACTGCAATATTTGCACCTTTCGGTCCAACACATACGACTTCAGCATGGTATTTTTGGGTAAATGGTTAGCCTTCCCCCTTTGATCCCTTCTTCTAATCCAGTTTGTCCTGTTGCTGTCTGTTATCTAGGATCATCACGTAAAAGGGGAGAAGAGTCTTGGTAGTTCTGGTTCGCTATCCCTGATGCTAGCTGTCAGCTTTGGGTCACTGACCGCTATAGCTCATGTGCATTGCTCAGCATTATTTTGATATTATGAACTGTATTGCTCTTCATTATGCTTCCCGTATTCATTATAAATATTCTGAACATACATGAAGTACTGAATCTATTTTTTGCAGACATACAATCAGATTCTAACACCATCTCTTAAAAGTTGTCCCATAGGACATGATGTGTCTGGAGAAGTGGTGAAAGTAGGTTTAAAAGTCGAGACATATAAAGAAGGCATGTCTGTTGTTGGTAAGTTTTTCCAAAGTTTAATTTTCAGCATTCACTTCACTGCCACTGAATATCTTTGCTACATCTTTCTCTTTATATTTGTCCTGTTGTAGCCTCTATCAAAGTATTTTTATTTAACTCTTCTCTTAATCTAAGCTCTCAGATGGCTGGAACACACTCAGAGGATGGAGGATGGCAGAATACCAAATGATCTTCTTTGTGGGGAATTACAGTTGGGGAAAAGTTCTTTGTGCCGGCCACTACTTCAGTACAAGGATATGTGCAAGCGGGATATGAATGATGCAGGCATCTATTTGGGATCATGGGGACAGGATGCCATGGATCAAGAATTGAATACAGACAAAAGAAGATACTGATTACAGATAGGCTAAGGACTCAGCATTTGAGAAGACACCATGTGATGATACAAATAGTCCTGATTTTCTTTGCACATATTGTGAAAGACGCTTCTTTGCTTGGATTGGTTTTTCGAGTCACAGTCATTATTGTCATGTAGTCTAATCTTTTTTTTTTCAAAGCACAACATACTATTGCCTGATAAGATGGAAAGAACCAATGAATAAACTCAGGGGCAGAAGATACAGTAGTGAATGAGCTGACAGCAGCCAGCAATATAGATGGCTGCTTGCGTCGAGGTCAGCGAATCCTAACTGATCAAGACCCTTTTCTGCCTGCAAGTGGTGACCCTGGAAACTGGCTACAATCATGTAGTCTGGCTAAGAGAATAGGGATCGAAGAGAGACGGCAAACCTGGTCCAAAAAATGCTGTGTTGAAACCGGATGTGTTGGGTCAAAAGACACAGAGATCGTAGCCTTGCTATAAACTTACATCACAATGTTCTTTTCCCGAATAAATGCCAAAAACAAAAAGAAAGAATCTAAACTCCTGTTGTCTGTCTATGTTCCAAACTACATCACAAAGTGTTGTTATGAAGATAAAGACATTTCATTCAGCTTCATCAAGCATTGTGTTGTTTTGAGTGTTTGTTGGAAAGAAATTACTGAATGATTATGATGATCATTGTATAGATCAGTTTTTCTTGATGATTGTTGTTAATACCTGTGCCATTTTAAAAATAATTTGTCATTGAATAGTACTCTTGACTTCATTGCAATTATTTTCTGTTATATCCTTCATCAATTATTCCTGAAATAATGTCACTTCACCATTTGCACCTTGGCTTTCACCTATTCCTGTTTCTTTGTAAGTTCTGTGTTAGTGTCACACAAGGCATGTTTTAATTCAGTTACCCAGTTGTAATGGCTACTATGATTTCGTATCTGTTGTTCGTCAGCCACTGTTGTTACGCGTAGTAAGGAAATTACTGTTTAAAAAATACAATTTACACATAAATTTCTCTAAGACATTAGCACATATGTTGTGACCACCAAGTCTAAGAGAAAGAATTCACCATTTCAGATTGTCAGTTACAAATATTGCTAGACTCTTCTGTGTTACCATCATTTGTTGATTTCAGGAACTGTTCCATTTGACAGTAAAGTGTCTGGATGTAGTGACTATACTGTTCTTAATCAGTTTGATGTCAGTAAGTTGTCTCTATACATTATTATTGTTGTTAAACAACCATTCATTATTTTCAAATCATTCTGTGACATTAATTGGTTGCTGTTAAATTATTCTTACTCTTATTGAATGTGTTTACAATGTAATATTACATTTATTTAAACATATTTTGTAACATATATGTAAACACAATGTTATTAACCCCCCCCCGGTGTCTTGTCAACCTTTAAACAATTTTTAGTATTAGATAGTCATCACGTAGCATGTCCTTTGTAGAACGTCGCTCCCATCACAGTCTGTCTGAAAGAAACTCGTTCCCTCGCCAAAACTCCAGCTTCCGCCACTGTCATACTCAGGCACTCCTGGATATCTTGGTGCCATCGTCTTCTTGGTCTACCCCTTCCTCTTTTGCCTGGCACCATACCTTCCATCACCGTCCTCTCAAGACCGTTGTGTCTCTTGATGTGACCAAAGTATTTGCATTCTCTAGCCAAAATGGAATTGATAAACCAGATCTCCTCTATGCTCAACTCTTGCCGAATGTCTACATTTGTTCTTTTCTCTGTCCAGGGTATTCTGAGGATCTTTCTGTAACATTTTGACTCGAAGGATTCGATTCTTTGTCAAGAAGTTTTGGTAATCGTCCATGCTTCACAGCCATAAGCTGCCACAGGAAAAACACAGGCTCTCAAGACTTTTACTTTTATCGTTTTGTTGGTACCCTGCCATAATTTCTTCAGGCTGTTCAGTCTCTGCATTGCCATAGCTAGTCTTCTTCTGATTTCTTTCGAGCAGTCATTATTTTTGTCGATTCTGGAGCCCAGATATTCAAAATGTGTAACCTGATCTATTTCCTCACCACCCACTGGAAATGTATGCTGACATTGTGTTTTATCGGTGGTCATTATCTTTGTTTTGTTTATGTTTATGAACAGATTGTGATCTTTACTATGTCCCTTAACGGCTGAAATAGTAGTGAATTAATATTGTTTTTGTTTACATCATAAACATCAAAAAGAAAATTGATCAAAACTAATTTGAATCAAATTTCATGCACATCTATATTGAGGCAGATGGAATACGAACTCTTCACAATTGAAACCAGAATGAATTTTTATAAGGTAACTTAAAAACTTGTAAGTTTATCAAAGAAATAAAAGAAAACATTAATTTGGCTAGACGTATGCAACTGAAAATTCTGTGACTTTTAAATTAGCGAGACGTGTTCAAAGAGTTAAATGGCAATAGAAAGGCGACTCCTGAGATTCTGCAGCAAGCAAAATCTGGTCATCCCAAACATGAAGTTTCCTGACAAACACATACATACATACACTAAATCTGAACCAGCAAAGAAAGAGAAATCCATTATTGGTTATGCCAGAAAAGATTTATTTAAGCATGTGAGAGATGCCAGAGCCATGAGAGAACCAGAAATTGTAAGTGACTGCTACTTCATGACAATAAAGAGAACAACTAAAAGAGTACCAAAATAACACTCACAATCAAGTAAGAAACCAAACAACAGAGAAGCAGAACAAAAATAAAGGCATACCAGTTAAGAGAATTATATTGACAGCAGTTCAAACCATCAGTGGTGTAAGACAGGGCCACATTATATCACCCAACCTCTTCATACTACACATGGATGATGTCATCAAAGCCTGTAAGGAGACCCAAAATGCACTCAGTGGGATACTGGAAGATGAGACCAGACAATATATTGAAGTTGTTGTTTGCTGATGATATGACCTTGATTACTAAATCAGAGCCACATCTCCAGAACAACTTTCAAATCTGAAAAGAACTGCTGGTGAAAAGATGGATGACCATTAACAGTTCTTCTTCTCTTCTTCTTCTTCCTCGTTCATCTTCAGACCTCAACTTCAATGTGTCTAACGAAGATTAACAGTTAAAAAACAATAATGATGGTGGTCTTGAGAGAAGAGACATCACATTTTTCTGTGTGAACAGCCTGTGGAACAAGTCAAACAGTTAAAATACCTTAGAGCTGAAATAAATCAGAAGGGAGGTATTAAAGAACAGTTGGCCGTGGTCAACTGTTTCATCCCATACATAGAGGATTCCTCAGCCAAAGAGAAATAAGTAAGAAAACTAATATGGCTGTATACCACTTCACCTATGTACCAGCTTTGGCTTATGAATGTGAGTCTTATGACAATAACCCAGAAAAGCCAGCTCCAAATGTCAGAAAGGAGATACCAAAGCAAGGTGGTCCAAATATAAAAAATAGGCAAGTTCCACAATCAGGCAATATTAAGAACAAGATTTTGAAGCCCAGCTCTTGCAGACTCAGGTGGAGCAATCTTAACTTTGGTAGCCTGGCCATGTTTGAAGAGTGAAAGGAGATCAGCTACCACAGCAATCTTGGGTGTCAAAGTCAAGGATCCAGACCCGAGAAGACAACTTAAAGTCTGCTGGTATGACAGCATAAAGACAGTCTATAAGAGATTGTGAACTTGACTAGAATGAGGCCAAGAGGAAAACAGTGAGCAGAATGGTCTGATAAACCTCAACACCCAAGGATAGAAGAAGAGTAGAAACATCCAGGTTGTGCACTATCTCCTTTACTGTTTATCACATATATAGATGTGATTTGTAAATAAGCCAACATTAATGAGGGAAACAACCTCAGTGAACACTTGATTGAACTTCTCTTTGCTGATGACCAAGCACTAAAGAGCAACATCAGGAAAGCAACTGTAGGACATATCGACAATCTTAATGTGGTCTGTTTGGATTACAGTATGATAATAAATATAGGGAAAACCAAAGTTATGATAATTGCAATAACAGAAATAGAAACAATATTCCTTAAAATTCAACAAGTAAAAAAGTTTTAAAATTTCATGTACCTGGGTAACATAATCCCAACAGATGAAAAACGCGACACCAAAAACTGCTTAAACATGACATATCAAGACCTGAGGTATTTCATATGCGCGACCAGCGACGCATTCTCTAAATTCAGTGGCATTACCTTGTTTGCAATGCTGAAGTCACAGCGCAGACAAATCTTCCCCTCATCTTGAGAAATCCCATTTGACGTCCCCTTTCCATGTTGTCCGGCAGGATCAGGATGTCCCTGCTCACCAACTCCTTCTCAAATCATTCCTTTGTGCCAAGGACCACCCACTGGCCGATTGGAGGCGCAGGAGGGGTTGCTTCTGCACCTGATGGCTCTGACAGTCGACAGACATCTCTTTAGCTCTAGACGAGGTCTGAAACAAGCTACAGCACGTGGCCATGGCAGTGGTCTATCGTTGCAATGAACTACTGGCCCCTAAGAGAACATTTTTATTATATGAGACAGTGCTCATTTTGTGAGGTCGATAAGGTCTGGCTGAAGTTCATTGCTCCTCTGATCAACACTACTCAAAAAAAACCAAGCCTCTTTGCTGAACCTCTCCCCTGACCTTGTCACCAGGTAGACTTCGGCACCAACTAAGTAGTTTGAGCAAATTTCTTCAAGCCACCTATCACAATTTTAAATGTTATTTCTATTGCGGCCTCTGGTGGCAAGGGGTGTTTGGTATTTATTTATTTTGTTCATATGTGCTTTAAAACGAGTATGTTTTTGTTTTAAATTTATAAAGTTAGGATTCACTTATGGTTTAAGCCAGAATCCCCTTAATTCTGTCACAGTTGAGAAACCAGCTTCTGTGAGTCATGAGACAGCAGCAGCTTCAGTTGGTGCTGGACTTGCAGCCTACACAGCAATTCATTATCTCGGTCATGTAACAGCAGGTGATACAGTACTCATTATTGATGGGGCCTCACCTCAGGGATACCTTACCATTCAGGCAGCGCAATCTTGGGGAGCAAAGGTAAGAATTATGTACACCATTGTTTTTCTGCTTATATCAACATTTATATTAAAATTCATTTCTGATTCTTAATTCATCTTTCTTTCAGTACAATTTCATGCCTACATCGGATAATAATAGACTTGAAAAAACAACTAAATAAACAAAATTTTTAAAAAAATTCCCAGAAACTACATTAAACCCAGGGTTTCATTTTCCCATCATGCAGGTGTTGTCAACATATAAAACTCTATCCGAGAGACAGTTTCTAGAGAGTATTAAGCCGGCTGTCGGTAAGTAAATTATGTTGATATTCATTAAATTAGTTGCTTTCAATTTTACTTAATTTCTTGTCAGATTTAATTAGTTAGTTACTTAGTTAGTTTTTTTTCCACTTCTGCCGTTGAGCATCGTGGGGAACTTAAGTCGTCTATCCTGCGCCAAGTGAGTTGCGTCAGTCAATGTGAGCCCGTGTCGCTGCACAATCACTCTGTCATTTATCCACCTGCCTTGCGGCCGCCCCTTTGCCCTGTAGCCAGATCTTCCAGCGTTGTAAACCATCAGTGGAAGTTGATGAGGGTGTATTCTCATGAGATGACCAAACCAGCTTATTTTCTGTCTGGAAATGTATTCCGCACAAGACGTAGTGCCGATCATACTTCAAATGTCTTCGCTCTGCATTCTGTCTGGCCTGATAACACTGATGACCTTTTGCAAACACTTCATAACATACGTCAAAATTCTGCTATCATGCGTCCTGATTGAAGGCCATGTTTGGCACAGGTAGTACAGAGTCAGCATAAATATACTGTTTATCAGCTGTTGTTTTGCTGCCAAACTAATACTCAGGTGCCTCAGCAGTGATGACAGCTGTTAACTTTTCACAGATGCTTTCTGACACCTAGTCTCAATTTCCCTGTCGATCCTGCCACCTGCTGAAAAAATACTCCCTAATACTTGAACCCATGTTTCTGTTGAAAAGCAATATTATTTACACTTATCTTCAGTGCCCAGGTGTTTTACGAATCATCATAGTTTCTGTTTTGTTCTTGCTAATTCGCATACTGTATTTAGCACAGGTAGTCGCAAGCGCGTTCATGTGGTTTTGCAGTTTATTTTCATCATTGTACAGCTGATCATATGCAAAGAGTAATTCATGTATTGAGATTTAATTAATGGCTTAGTATATATGTTGATGAAATTATTATAGATAGATGATGGACCTTAGCAAAAAATAAAAAATAAAATTTAGGTGTATTTTTGTTTGGATCAAGTTTACATGCTCACTTTTAACTTCCTCTGCAGCTCAGCTTATTGAGCTGACACAACGAGCAAACATCCTTGCCAGTTCAGTGATGGAGGAAACAGGTGGCATTGGCGTGGACTGTATTGTGGACAAGGGAGGTAATTGTGATTTAATAAGTGACCTAAATTAATAAACACAAATGTTGACAAATGTATTGATTTTCCCTCCAACTTCACTTGTTTGCACTGTATGCAAAAATGTTACATGCAAAAGACATAATTATGAAATAGCCATAGATTTCAACTTGAGTCACAACGCTGTGCACAACATTTGTTTGTGATGACCTTTGTTATTAGAAAGTGTAGCAGATGAGTCCCAAGGTAGCTGACAAAGAGATAATCGAGGCAGTGCAAAATTTATTAAATGTCACACCAAGAAAAAATAGTTTCTATAGTCCATCCACAAGTTAGAAGATAGGTGGACCAAATGTGTTGCCAGACACTGGGACTATGTAAAAAAATAAGACAACAAAATAAGACACCAACAATTTCTGGTTTGTACTTTTTCTGTTACTTAAACCCTGGTCACTCAGTTGGTAAAATCCCATTCCCCTGTGCTCCTGAGACAATAGATACAAGGTAGACATCTGAGGAAAGCTATTTACTATTACAAAACTTTGTGCTCTAATTTAATTATTCTATCTCAAATTCACTGACCTGATCATCTCCAATGTTCCTACTTGTTGTGCCAGTAAATTGTTGAATATATTATTGAAGACCATTCTGTATCAAATGTACTTGATACATTACGTCAGATACACCCCCACTTCCCAACCATAGTCTGATTCTCTGAAGGACAGGAACGGTTTTACTAGCATCCTCGCACATGTAATTCAAATAATCATTTGCTCATTTCAGAATAAACACCATATAAATCCAATTTATTGGCCTCCAAATTCCTGAGAATACTTTAAATGACTAGTTCTGTTGTTAGCTTTTTTTGAACAGCCATTTCCCAAATTTTCAAAACTATTTTTCATCATGAAAATCACAAATTCATTGACATAATTTTCTATTCCGAAATGCCATATTTATTTCCTTTGGAAATGTGTGTACTGCGCAAGCGTCATGATAGTATGGTCTAAATCTTAGCAGTACAGCACGAAATACGCCTTAGAATAATGGTCCACCCATCATACCGATTCATAGGTGTCTTGGCGAGAAGGATATTTACACGCACACTGGTGCATCAGTGTCACGGGTTAAAAGGGTTAATGTCTGTCCCTCTTACTTTACTGTTTCTGTCACTTTTGCTGTGAAGCATCATGAAGTTTCTTCTCTTGAGTCAAGTGTGTTGCATTGATTGTTGTAAACTCCTGACTCATGTTGTAGGATTTCTGTTACATCTATCTATCTATTTGCCTCATAATGGTCCTTGTGCGCTGTAGTCATATCTTATATTGGTATAGTTGCACAACGAATTACCTTTGAGGATAGCAGACATAATTAATTAATTCATTCTAGGGTGGCATGTATATATTGTACACAAATGGGTGACAAATTTGTTTAGAATCTAGGTGCCAGGTAAAAAATGTAGGAACCAGACATAATTCTAGATGAAGAGTTCCTTGTAGGGTTGTGCAACATGCTGGAGGTAGTGGGAGATTTACTGGATGATCTGTTCTTCAATGGTGGTTACACCTTTGTGAGTCCCAACTTCTCTTCCAACGGTCTGTCTTGGGCCATGGTGGACCAGTGGAGAATGAATCGTTTATCTGTGGCATTGTAAATGTTGTTGTAGGATGCAAGGGAGGCGGATCAACGTGTTGGTGGTCGTCCCCGTAGTTGTTTCTTATCTCTAGGGTGCCATATTTCTGTCGCTATGCTCCAACGATCGTCAGTTCTTCGCAGTAAGTGGTCTCCCCAGTGATGTTTCTTCTTGTCTGCATAAACAACTGTATCTTTCACTAGGGACAGCTGACGTATGTCCGAGTTGTGAAGACTTTTTGCGTGCTGGCTATGAAGCGTGAGTCCGACCATGCATCTCTTGAGGGAGGCCTGGGTCACTCTGAGTTTGGACGCCATCTCTTTCGTGAGTGACCATGTTTCCACCGCATAGAATATTGCAGGTAGTACTGTGGAGTTGAATATAGAGGTGCGCATGCTCTGGTCATGGATGTTGTCCAGTACCGGCTTTATCGATGGAAAGCCATCTGCCACGCGCGTTGGCGCCTTGTCAACTCTGGGCTCAAGGTAGAAGTACTCGTCCACGTCGTCGAGTCTCTCTCCATCTAGGAAGACTGGGTCATGGGAAGCGAATCAATTGCGCATGACTTTCATCTTGGAAGTGTTCACTTCAAGTCCTGCTTTCTTTCCCTCTCGGTGGGGCTGCTAGTATTTCATTGGCGTCTGTGAGTGTCTCCGTGATAAGCACTAGATCATCTACAAAGCGAAGATGATTTAGCAGCCTGCCATTTATGTTGATGCCAAAGGTATCCCATTCGCACCGGCCGATGATGGATTCCAGGCAAGTGGAAAAAAGGCTTGGTGAGATGGGGGTCTCCTTGACATACTCTTCTTTGTATGTGTACTACTACCGGTCTTTGGAGATTTATTCTTGAAAATTCTGAATTCTAAATGTGTAAATCTACAGGTTTTTTTTTCAAAGTAATACTTACTTCTGCTATTCTTTATATGTATTTGTGTAATGCTTTAGGGACTATCCATAACAGACGTCCACAGCAGAGGGGGAGAGGGAGGGGTGTGTAAAAAGTGATTATATGTGAACATGAAGAGAAGAGGAAAGGGGGTGGGGTTGGTATTTAAATTAAAAAGGGCCATTCACATAGTGGTTCAATCTTGTCTGCAATGTCAAGGTGTCTGCAAAGACGAGTCTTCCCTCCATCTCGAACACTCTGGTCTGCCGCCAGCTGTCTGTGTTTGGTAACGTGGTCCGACTGGATCGTAAAGTTTCGGCTCATCAGGTAATGTCCAAGTCAGCAATGTGTAACAGCGGTCTCCCACAGACAGGCTGGAGGCGTGGGAGGGGCCTACCCCGTTCTACATGGCTCCAACAGATAGCAGTCTCTCCTTCAGCATTGGACGTGGTTTGACTACAAGCCTCAGCAGTTGGACATGGTAGTGATTGATCAAACGCAATGGACCCTAGATGCCTAAGCGAACATTATTATTTCGCATAGCAACTCTCACACCCATACAAATATAGCAAGAGTAACAAACCCTCTTATCTTTGAAAGCTTCTTACTGTCACATAATTTTTAAGATATTGAGTTAAACCTGTTTCAGCCTGCCGAAGACAGATGTGTCGGACCGAAAGGTGCAAATATCGCAGGCAAACTGTAAACTAGCGACACAACGCAAATCCGTTCTCCGGACTACATCCTGCTACTTGCAAAGTCCTGTTCAGGGCTTGGTAGCAAGAGATTGAGAATGAACGCAGAAGAAGAAGAAACCTCTTTCAGTTGTACTTAATACTGATTTAGTAGCTCAGGTTTCACAATATTAAGTTTAGTTATCTGTATATAAATGATGTATTGTATAAAAATAAACTGAGTCTTAAGTATAGGTCAAGAGCCAGAACTCCCATCTCTGTTGCTGCCATCTTCAGGACCTCTGTGATGTCTTGTCTCTATCTTCTCCTCAGTCTGCCTCTGCCCCACTTTCCATGCACCATATGTTTCACATCTGTATGTTGCCATCGGTAAGATGCAAGATTGCAGGATTTTTATGTTTGTCATTTCATTAGAGTTCTATCAAAAGTTTCTTATTTTATTCAACCTCTGCATTGTCATAGCCATTCTCTTTCTGCTTTCCTTCAGGCAATCTCCATTGTTGCTTATAATTGAGCTGAGGTGCTCCAACCAGATACTAGTGTGACATACGAAGAGTCAAAAAGGCTTATTAGAGCTAGATACATCACCAAATGGGAAACAGAACATACTGGCTACACAAAAAACGATGCCTATTACCAGTTGAACAGAAGAGAGCAGGTCGTGGTCTTCAGACTTCGCACTGGCCACAATAGACTGAGGTACCACCTATTCAACAAATTGAAGATAGGTGGCACTGACGAATGCCCATGTGGTACGGGGAAAATGACCGCTGAACATTTGCTGCAAAACTGCCCGACATACGAGGATCAGAGAAAGCAGATGTGGCCATCACTAGTGGCAACACTAGACAAGTTCTATGGCAGTGTCGACAGCCTCAGGATGACCGCTGCTTTGTTCGAAAAAATACAGGTTGACGTCTGACAGCCAACGAAGAAGAAGAAGAGCTGAGATGCTCAAAACTTGTGACTTTCTCAATTTTATGTTGTTCTAGAATAACTTTAGGTTTGGTTTTTGCCTTGCCTGTGCTTATATCTTGGATTTACTTATATTCAGGTATAGATTTTGGTTTTGGCTGTGTTGTTTTACCGACAGGTTCATCCGTTCCAGCCCCTCACTGCTCTTTGAGAGAACAACTATGTCATCTGAACTCTGGTATCTCGTTCCCGCCGATTGTTAATGTCTCGAATTTGTCATAGTTTTCATCATTTTTGATGTTTCTCATTATGGATTCGGCATATATATATATTGAATAAATAAGGGGAGAGTATTCATCCCTTTTGAACTTTGAACCAGCCTGACATTATGCCATTGTAACAGCTGCTAGTTGTTCCTGGTATAGTGATTTGATCAATTGAATCAAGTATAGGTATGTGATAATAACATTTAAGCTTGTATGTTTGATCAAGACCATGTTAAGTGGATGTCCACAATGGGGAGAGGTCATTCAAAAGTGGACATGGGGAAGGGGAAAGTTAAAACTGACAAAATTTTGTAGCCGTCTCTTATGGATTACCCCTTAGATGACCATGTTCATTTCTCATTGTTTTGCTGCTGAAGTATCACTGGTTTACAGCCTTTTTCGGTTTATAATGGTCTATTCATATTGCAAATCGTAAGATCACATACATTTTTCTCTGACACTGAGTATCACAATGTAATTTTTCACAAGATGTAGTAAACTGCATTTTGCATTGTGGTATAATGGTTTTAACACTTTCAATAATGTAAAATTTACATTGTAATTGCATCTTATGCCTGTTCTATAGACACCAGCATTGCAAGCTATTTGATAGAAGTAATATATTTAATATTGTATTTTGTACAAGAACTAAAAATCTATATAATAATAATAAACAAAATAAATATGGTTATTAGTCTAAAAAATGTATCATTGTTGGTACTATGATAAGCAGATTTCTGCAGACTTTACGTTATTTCTTTCAGAACAAGAGGCCACTGTCAGAGGCTGTTCTTTCCTGTCATTCAGGGCAGAAGGCCACTGTCATGGGCAGATGACTTTAAGATGATACTTTTTTATGATATATATATATATATATATATATATATATATATATATATATATATTTATATATATATATATATATATATTACATAATTTTTAGGTTCTTCAGAAATATAAGTTGCTCCTTTAGTTTCAATTTATATAAAAATGTTACCAAGTAAGCAGGATTTGTTGAAAAATTTGTTGCTACCTATATAAGTCATTAAATTCTATTAACGAAAGCAAATCTGCATGCATCAATCTGCTATTTGTTTTCTGCCCAAAAAGCGTTTAGTTTCTTTAAAACTATTTCCTAACATGAAAATGTACACTTAATTTTAGCCGTTGTGTTGATTTTTCTAGTCAATTTAAATTATTCTGACAGAGACGTCACTTCTTCACAAAAATGGGCTTTGTCGAATAAAGCAAACATAGATTTTTTGTGGCCAGAGACAATAAACATACATTTTGTTTTGTTTTCCGCATGATAGATGTTTTATATGGCTCGGAAATGAAAGTAGATCTATTCTTTCGGTGTTTGGCTCTAAATAAACTAACATAGAGCTGGTGATACCTGAAATTTATTGTAAAATAATTAAGTGTTGCCTGTTTAAAGTGAATAAATACAATACTGGTCCCGAAATGTTAGTCACCACAGCAAATTTTCTAGAAGCCATAATGACTTTGCACCTGAGATTTGTCATGTCCAGTAGTAAACATCATAATTAACCTTAATATAACTACAATAATGAATAAACCAGGGATGCACTGAATATTCATATTCGATTAGGTAATGATTAATACATTTAAGGAACTATTAATATTCAGCCAATAGTACTTTGCAATCGAATACGAATACGTTTAATAGTGCTGTGGCTAGACCCAAAAAATGTTATTATTGTGTTTCAATTCCGTACGTTTTAACTGAATTTGTTGTCAATGATTAGTGATTAGTTAGTAGTATTAAATAGTTTTAAGATATTTGTCCCATTTTTGCAATTATGTAACACTTTGAAGCACCATATGTTGATTATTTTATGTTTACAGGAATTGTCAGCAGACAGACAACTTTTTATGCCAAACATTCACTCATTGTTTGTATTTGTATCTGGTTGAATAGTTGAAAGGCTCTTTGTATTCTGTCAAAATTATAAAGCCATCTGTTCGGATCACCCTTAGAATAAATGTTCCTGATCTATAATTTTTTTCCACAACCAGTGAGATTGTTTACTAGTGAAGAAGATAAAGACCTAATGGGAGAGAGAAATTTGCGGACAATTCCACATAAGCATGATATCATATCATGCTTGGGATTCTCAGGAAAATGGATCACTTCACAGCCAAATTTACAGGTGACTTGTTAATTGTCTTCATACAGTGATTATTTTGTGCCTTTAACTTAACTTAACGTCTTTATACTGGTTTAGAAGACCCTGCAGAGTCTGTATACAACCAGTTACATTTACATCACCTTGCTCTATAAGCTATGCGCATCCAGTTTATTCTTAAATGCATTAACTGTCCCTGCCTCCACTACCTCCCCTGGCAATGCATTCCAAGCAGACACCACTCTCTGACTATAGCTCCCAGATGACTGACAACATTGAGTCTCAGTTATGTTTCTTCTATCCGTTTAGGAATATGTAACAGAATAGTATATTGCACACCTTCCTCTATTCTGTCCTATTACTGTAAGTCTTCTAAGAAATATTTTTTAAATTTATCTTAATTCATCATCTGTTAAGAAATATAAGAACTTTCTGGTTTTATTGATGTTTCTGTGTGATGTTTCACTCTTTTAAAATACTCTTTCTTGATTGAGATTGTCTGTATATGATCATGCTTATCTCAATAGATATATTCCTTATAGTTTGTCACAGATGCTTGAAACATATTTCTTACTCTCTGTTTATACTAAACTAGCTAACCTGTGCAGAACATCTGCTTATGACCAAAACTGTACAGTATGAAAGCCAATAGCATTTTCATAATGAAAGTAGCTTTATATTTATTAACAGAGATGAAGTTCACCTAGAGGACAGTGACTTGAGGCCTTTTGTACTTAAGATTGAAGTTAAAAATAATTTGTTTAAAAATTACAGATTGTCTGTAATTTATCTAGTTAGATTGTTCAACTTTATTATTAATAGTATATTGCCATGAGATTTGATTTAAAACAAAACACATTATCGTCAAGATTATTATTATGACCATGATATTTGTTCATTTGATTTGTTGTGACCAAGCCTGTGTAGTCTGTAAACTAAACAAAAGCTGTAGACTGTGTAACACATGACACTCACAAATCAAATCTATTAAATAAAACCATTACAAATCTTTCTACATATGTTTATTTTATTTTTAACACTTTTATTTGAATTTAAAAAATACTGTCTTTGATATAAAACAGAAGATGACTTTTTTGTGCATTATCATACTATCTGTATGCAGTTTCATTTTTAATGATACTGTAACAAAACACAGTTTCTTTTTAATGGTAATAGAAGGTTACAAAGTACAATGAAGATGATAAGAATATCAACAATGGCTTTCAGCTCAGAAATAAATATGCACTGTATTAATAAAATATGTATAAAATAAATACATTAAAAACAATATATGTTCCAGATTTTACAAATTGTTTTTAAAATGGTGTGTTTACTTGGTACTGGTGTCTTGTGAAATTGGTCTAACAGGTTGTGTCTCTTTACTGTATCAAGATGGGAGCTAGAGAAGTGTGTTTTTTCCCCCTTGCCATGAACAGCAGAAAGTTGAAACTTAGTACTTGCAAAGTTCCTCATGTTTGCACGAGACCTGTGAATTTATTTTTTTTTCTGAAATAAGCTTTATTGATATGGTGCACAGTGCAACATAGCCTATTAAATGGATTTGTTTCTTCAACAAAATGGATAAGTAGAAGGTCAGACTTGGGATTAAATTCTTAATTTTACAAGGAAATACACAGGTTGATGGAAGCAGTGTTTCATGATTCGTGTTTTTCACATGAGTGAGTAAAGCATTGATGTAGACAGTTTAAGTGTGGTCACTCAATTGTTGCAGATCTGCTAAGATCTGGAAGACCTGCCTCAGAGTGCAGAAATGGAAATGCTGTAAGAATGAAGAAAATCATCAAACAAGATAGAAATAGGACAATTGTGGCGATATCAAGTGTAGTTAAAACTTAGTAAAATAACCGTTAGCAGAATTTTTCATAGCACACTGAACATGAGAACAGTGTGTGCTCACTGGGTTCCACGTCTGCTGACAGGTGAGCAGAAGCAAATAAGAGTGAATTGCTGTCAGCATTTGCTCAAAAAGCATTAGCCAGATAACATATTGAAGATCTTGGTTTCACCATTATAAACCCAAATATAAAATTTCCAGCATGCAATGGAAAACCCAGGGTTCCCCAACACATGTCAAGCTGTGAGCATAGAATTCTGAAGGGAAGGTGTTGGTGACCATTTTTTGGAACATCAAAGGTGTCCTGTTGAAAGATTACTATCCTGGTTACAACATGATCAATGGACAGTACTATTAAGATCTTGTATTTCAATTAAGAAAGGCTGTGTCCAGAAAAAGAGGGATAACATGCACTCAAAATCCTCCTTTGCGTCAAGACAACGCGCTCTCTCCCAAAGCTCGACGAGTTCAGCAAGCAGCCAAAGATTTGAATATTCAAATTCTTCTACACTCACCATTTTCTCCAGATTTGACTCTCTGGCTTCTATCATTTTCCCAAGTCTTAAAATCATTTTGAAAGTCATGAGGAAGACATACTGGCATGTGTTAACTGGTTTAATTATAAAAATAAGGTGTTATATTGTCACAGTCTTTTAAAGATCACAGAGATGGCAGGAGTGTGTCACCAGGTCGTGGCTATATTGAAAAGTAACAAAAATCTGTGCAAAATGTCAGGTCTCTATGACATTCCTTTCATGATCAGGGTAAAGGCGTTTTATAATGTAACTTTTTCCTTTTTTTCTATTTAAATACAAAATTTGTAATCTAATCTATATTTTTATTTTTATTTCATGCTAATGCTGCACTATTTAATTCAGCCCTTATCAATACTAAAACCAGGCCAGATGTCACACCATCAAGTTGGTAAACCTAATTTAATAAAGCTCGAACAGCCTGGCCTGTCGTTGAAAAGGTCTATCTCATCATTATGAGGTAAAAATATCCAAGTAAAAACAAGGTACAGCAAAGACAAGTACATATGTATTCCAAATTCTTTGAAAACAGCTTCTCTTTGGCAATTGATTTTGATTCTGATTTGATTCAACCTTTTAACTTTTGCGTAACATTTTGAAATTTACAATTAATCAAAACAGCTGGATCCCCCAGACAGCCAACAGATGTTCCTTCGGGGAGCTTCAGTTTGTTTTCTTTTTCCACCAGCATGGACTCTGATGAGATCACAACATGGTCGCTACCAACGTATCTTTTTGATTATGTTTTTAAACAAGAATATATGTTTAAGACACAAGTTTACATAATCTATTCATTCTATTCTTCTTTTCTCTACTACACTACATTTGAGATCACACAGTCATTTAAGTTACTGTAGGGAAGTAACAGAGGCTGGAACAACCGAAGACTAACAATAATTAGTATTTTCCTGCAAAATTGGCAACTGCAATGGTGACTCCATATAACTAAGGGAGCAGAAAAGGAACAGGAGAGATGATAATATATGTTTTATCACTCATCATCATCAAGTGCTGTCTCCGCAGCGGAGGTTGACAGTAATGGATCTCTATCAGTCTCTGTCTAACGTCAGGCTAGTACACGCAGTCAAACTGTGTCCCACCACATCCTGATGTTGTCTGTCCATCTGTACCTCTGTCGTCCTTTGGCTCTCTTGCCCTCTACTCTGCCCTTTATCACTCAGGCATTCTCATATTCAGGCACATTCACTCCGACAAAACGCTTTTCAAAAAATTATAATAATTGTCCTTTTAGAAACAGTGAACAATTTGCACAATTGTCATTCCCATCAAGTGAGTCATGTTCATGGCTTAATTATGACATGCACAAGGTTACCCAACTAAAAATTGGTGCATGGCCTTATTAAGTGAAGGCTAAAAATGGAACTGTCATAGCAAAAGACCAAGCATAATGACATTTCAACCACTTGATTCTTTACAGAAGTATTTATCAGTATTCGTCACTCATTCATTATTTCTGTCATTCCAACTCACTCCAATAGCAGCGCGGGAGAGGGGGGGGGTCCATTGTTGAAGTTGGCTTCCATTGATGAACCCTGTGAGGGGTCAAGATGCAGCAGTAAATGAGCTGACAGCAGCCAGCAACTCATAGCTGGCATGCATCAGAGTCAATGAGCATAGCTGACCAAGACCTTATTCTGCCTCCATGTGGTGGCCCTGGAAACATGCTGCACTAGTATAGTCTGGCCAAGGGATAAGGGTCGTAGTGGTCAGGCAAACCTGGTGCTAAAAAAAGAGCCAGCTGAAATTGTATGTGCTGAACGAAAAGTTCCAGATATCGCAGCCTCGCTGTAAACTACGACACAATCCCATTTTCAGGGTCAATGCAGAAGAAGAAGAACTTTGTGTAACAGCATATATGTTTTCTTTTAATTGTGATTTTTGTGGAATTTTGTTTTACATGGTGAGGTTGCCAGCCTCATGTACATACACCTACTCACGGACCATTTACCAGGTGTTAAATGGGGTGCAGTGAACCCATTCTTTGATTCCGAGGAATAGGTCTCAGTTAGTACCTGCTGTGAAACTACCTTGTTACCTTTTGGATATATCTTGTTGACCTGCCTTATTTGCTCATCTACATTGGAGTATAGATGTCTTCTTTTGTTTTTCGTGTGGCTTAAAGTTTTTACTCTAGCCAGCCCTTATTAGTCACATGTGGTTGAGAGGTAAGGCATCCGCGTCTCAAAGCGATAAACGGAAACGGCATGGGTTTGAACCCGGCACGTCTCAAGCCACGCCTTGTCTCAAAGAGGTAACTGAGTGCCTGCATCCTGAATTACCTCCAGTCATCTTCACCTATGTCTTGTCGCCACTGGTCCAACGTAGTTCGGGACCAGAGAGTGAGGTTGATGACCAACGCAGCCTCTTCCTCGGTAATCCAAATGCAACGCAAGTTGCATCAAGACAAAAACTATCTGATGATGTTACAATCATCGCTTGCGATGGGCAACTAACAACTAGCTAACATGTCTGGTAGGCTACAATGTTACTTTTCTTTACTTCTCTTTCAGACCTAGGTAGCACAATTATGTCTGATATATATATTGTTGTGCAGCAGTATTGACAGAATAGAACTTGGTTTATCTAATGAAGTGTTAGGAGCTGAAAGTTTAATATCTTTGATTCAGCTATGATTTTAATGTAATCCATTTAGCTGTGAGATAGTAGCTCTGGAAAGGCCAATGCCCCTGGACAAAAGCATACATTTTCCTCAGTTGTGGTGATGTGTAGAGTGTGTTGTGTATGCAGTGGGCATAGTCAGATTCAGCAGTCATAAATCTTGCTAGTATTTATATTACATGCATAGAGCTGAGAGGTAAAGGCACTTACCTCTTAAAAAATGAAAAGGTGGGTTTTCGAATACAAGTTTTGAAACTCTGAAGACTGACCGACCATCCAATGCACCAGAGACTAAACAATTTGGGAAATGGGAAACTAAAGCGGAGAAACTTTGCAGAAATAGCCAAAACAAAGATGCACGAAGATCCCATAAACGCACTAACAACACCAAAACCCATCACTACTGTACGAAAACCTACCTGGAGGCAGGATATATTTCCAGAGGTGGTAGAAAATATACCAGGTATTGGAAACAAAAACTGCCAGACTGAAAAAGAAAGGAGAGACACTACCCTAAGCTTCATATCGAAAAGCTACCCAAGCATAGACTGGACCCATGCATACACCGACGGTTCTGTAACAAACACTACACAGAACGGAGGGGCAGGAGCATTCCTGAACCTACCAAATGGCAGAAAAATAACACTATCATTCGCTACTGGTAAGTACACAAGCAATTTCAGAGCGGAGGCAGAGGCACTGAGGGCGGCAGTGGAAGAAATGGTGACACACAATGAAAATGAAAGCCATATAGTCCTGCTTACAGATGCTCTCGCCGT
Organism: Ariolimax columbianus; assembly: GCA_036924085.1. NCBI lineage: Eukaryota > Metazoa > Mollusca > Gastropoda > Stylommatophora > Arionidae > Ariolimax > Ariolimax columbianus. The sequence continues at coordinate 32,892,957 of JAVGWX010000001.1, read as the reverse complement.
AGTCACAGCGCTAAAAAGCCAGAAAAACACTGAGCTTAATGACTTAAGAGCAGCACTCTGCAAACTGTGCCAGCAGTCCGCACCAAAAAGGGTAGTGGTACAGTGGGTCCCATCACACTGCAACATCCAAGGCAACGAGGAGGCAGACAGACTGGCAAAAGAAGGTGCAAGACTACCACAAACAGATACTAGTATGACGTACGAAGAGTCAAAACGGCTTATCAAAGCCAGATACATGACCAAATGGGAAACCGAACATACTGGTTACACCAAAAACGATGCCTATTACCAGTTGAACCGAAGAGAGCAGTTCGCTGTCTTCAGACTTCGCACTGGCCACAATAGACTGAGGTACCACCTATTCAACAAATTGAAGATAGGTGGTACCGACGAATGCCCGTGCGGTACTGGTAAAATGACCGCTGAACATCTGCTGCAGAACTGCCCGACATATGAGGATCAGAGAGAGCAGATGTGGCCATCACCAGTGGAACTGCAAGAAAAGCTCTATGGCAGTGGCGACAGCCTCAGGATGACCGCCGCTTTTTTTGAAAAAATAATGGTTTCTGTCTGACTGCGTACGAAGAAGAAGAAGAAGAATACAAGTTTAAATTGTCCCCTGGTCTCATGGAAGGTGAACCTTGTCGTATTGGAGATTGACAAAAAAACTAGGAGATCCTATGTATACGCAGTTGAAAATCAATAAGAGTAGGCTGTTAGCTGATGTCCTGGAAAAATTATAAAAGTAATGATATATGCAGCCTACCTTCCCCCATACCAAGTAAGCCACATCCAGAAAAATTGCAAAACAAAGATCATAATGTGGATAGCCTTTGGCTACCTGGCAGCAGGCATACACCTGTTTGAATACCAAGATTCCAATTATTGGCAGGATAAAATTGTGTTGTATGAAAGTTAACTTCTTTAAACTGGTTTAGAAGACTCTGCAGAGTCTGTATACAACCAGTTTCATTTGCATTTCCTTGCTCTAAAAGCTATGCACATCCAATCTATTCTTAAATTCATTAATTGTCCTTACCTCCACTTCTTCCTGTGGCAATGCATTCCAAATATTCGCCACTCTCTGACTAAAAGAATATTTCTTAATATCTAATCTGGACCTTTCTTTAGTTAATTTGTAGCTATGTCCTCTTGTTCTTGTAGGTGGTTGTATTTTGAAAAACTTGTTGTAGTCTAATTTATCCGTTCCTCTGATCATCTTATAAATCTGTATTAAGTCACCTCGATTCTTCTCTCTTCTAGACACTAGGCCGATTTTTCTGAGTCTTTCCTCATAACTGTAATTCTGAAATCCTACTATCAGCTTTGTCGCTCTTCTTTGTATCCTTTCCAGCATGTTTATATCTTCTCTACGATAAGGACTTTACACCTGTACACAGTACTCCAATCTATGTCTAATTAATGCTTTATACAGTTTGACAATCACTTCCTTGCTCCTATATTTAATATTTCTTTTTATCATACCTAACATTGCATTTGCCTTTTTCACTGCTACCTGGACTTGCTCACTCACTTTACCTGTATGTTCTATTATAACCCCTAGGTCACTTTCCTTTTCTATCATTTTAAATCATCATCAGTTACCTTAGCCAGAGAAGATATACTCAGAGACCTGATGGACCGTCTTGACAGTGGAGATTTCAAGTAAGTGGGTCATCACTTGTTGTCCTTTATTTACTTCTTCATATAATAAAGTGTTAATAGCTGAAAGCTAAACATCTTAGATTCAGCTATCATAAATATTATTTCTATTACATGCATTCCCCCATATTGTTTTTGTTTTTTTCCAATTCAGAAATTTGATATCTTCATCAGTTGTCACACCAAATTGAGAGGGAGTTTGGCACAGTCATTTTTCCCCATATCTTTAATACACACATTTTCACTATTACAATAAATTTTGTGGGAATTCACATGTGGAGGTTGATGAAAATGTTGTGAAGTGAAAGGTGACGAAGGTGGGTGTTAAAAATTTGTCAGATGGAAGATAGTGGGTGATACCAATTTTTTTAATGGATGATGGGAATTGATAATATTTATTAATTAAAATTGAAGATTAAAATGAATTTTGGCTGGTATTAATCCCAAAACTTGAATAAGTCCCACCCAAATTATGGTAATAGAAGGCGTACATACTTTCTAGAAGTACCTACTGACATTGTGTTGCCATTGTGCACTTCTTGCTAAGTCATAAAGGGACACTGAGATTGTCATATTGGTTATTTTTTGAAGGTTTTTAATATCCAGGAAGTGGTTTGTAGCACTTTTTATGGAGAGAACCCGGTATTCTTTGTTTTGATCAGCTTGTAGTTTTTCTTTTCATGGTCGACAAACTTGACCAGATGACTAACCTGAAAGTATTTCCTCCCAATGCCTCTTTTAGTCATCTAAATATGTGGAATTCACTTGGGACTAGGTTTGGTGAGTACGGCGATTGTGGTAGACACTGAAAGTGGAGGTCCTCGATGGTTGCAGCCGTTGCACAGGCAGTATGGGGCTGAGGATTGTCATGTTGCAAAAGAACACTTTTACTCAGAAGTCCACGTCGTTTGGATTTTATTGTTGGTCGAAGATTATTACGGAGATCTGTAAATATGGTACTGGTGACAGTGTTTCCTCCGGACATGTATTGCTCTAAAATAACGCCTCGTTCATCCCAAAAGAGAGTCGACATAACCTTCCCTTCCGATTTCTGCGTGCAAATCTTCTTTGGCTTCAGTGAGGTGGTTTCATCCCCAGTAACAATTCTTGTTAGGAAACCATCAACTTTTGCTTCAAAGTGCCACAAAAGTTTCTGACATGCATCAATGCGTCACTATTTAAATTTTGGAGTGATTCTCAATCAGAGAATACCAGACCTTCCGACTTGATAGAGAAGGTCATAAAGGAGGGGTTTTGATACTAACACGTAACTGCATACCAAGTAGCGCAGTAGCTGTAAATCACACCGGACAAGCAGAAATTGTAGGAGTCGACATAATGATACAAAAAACGAAAATCATAATATTCAACCTGTATGGCCCATCCAACAAAGACCTGTCACTCTCGAGTATGGAAATCAAGGACTCCAGCTGCCTAGTGGTTGGAGACTTCAACAGCCACTCGGAGAGATGGGGATATTCGGACACAGACAACAGAGGTGATGAAGTGGAAGACTGGGAGATAGACACAAATCTCTATCTTATCAATAGGCCAGATGACAGCCCTAGCTTCTATTCTAGAACATGGCATACCACTTCCACTCCAGACCTGGCTTTCTCCACGAGTGATATTCACCACAAAATAGATCGTCAGGTGCCCGACGAATTGGCAGGTAGCAACCACAGGCCAATTACGCTAGATATTAATATGGAAGTAGGCCCCCAGGAAATAAAACTACTGCCACGTTGGAACTACAGACGAGCCGACTGGGACAGATTTGCAATGCTGACAGATGGAGTGAGTGAAATTATCAACACACGAAATAGCAGTATGAAACCTATGGTGGAAAGCCTAAGCAAAGCAATACTGCAAGCAGCCACCGAGACCATCCCAAGAGGGGCAAGGAAAAGCTACAACCCATATTGAAATCAAGAATTGCAGAAAGCTGAGGATGAAGTCTCAAATGCTAGGAACATGGCAGAAAGAGAGCAATCTATGGAAGCAAATATCGCCCTCAAGGCCATCACGAGACAGTTGTAAAAAAAAACAGAAAGCCTCAATCTAGATAAAGAAGGGAACAAACTATGGAATTTAGTTAGAGCCATGAACGACGAAACACCATCAAATAAACAAATTACCATCATACAGGGCAACAATATGCTTACCGGAAAAAAAGCAGCAAATGCCTTTATAGAACATTATGCCAGAGCAAACCACATTGATTTCCCTGCAGACAGGCATACAGATATAAGTGAAGAACAAAAGCGCCACGATAACATCAAGATGGCACCAGAGGAGCACATGATGGCAAAACTAACAATGAACGAAATGGATGAGGCCATGAGAACTTTAAAGAAAAAGAAATTGCCCGGAAAAGATGGGATAATAAATGAAATGCTGATGGGGTTGGGCTAAACAGCAAAGAGGAAGTTACTTTCAGTCCTAAACCAAAGCTGGAAAAGGGGAATTGTACCGCAGGCATGGAACGATGCTGTACTTATACCAGTACCAAAGAAAGAAAAAGATAGAACAGATCCAAATGGATATAGGCCTATCAGTCTACTAAGCTGTATAGGAAAACTGATGGAGGGTATGATAAACACCAGACTGATGTGGCACATGGAAGCAAAACACATATTAATTCCACAGCACGCAGGTTTTAGACAGCACAGATCCACTGAGGACCAGATCACTCTCATAGCCCAGGAAATAGAGGATGCTTACCAAAAGAAAAAGCATACAGTAGCGGTTTGGGTGGACTTAGAGAAGGCATTTGACAAGGTGTGGAAAGAGGGACTAAAAGTCAAACTACGAAGAAGTGAAGTATGTGGGAAAAGTTACAGATGGATCAGCCACTACCTCGAAAACAGAACAGCCAGAGTTCAAGTGCAAGGGCAGATAGCAAAAAGGTGGCACTGGAGCAAGGAGTACCCCAAGGGGGAGTACTGTCACCCACACTTTTTCTGGTGTACATAAACAACATCATAGAGAATATACCAAGAAGAGCCCACAGCTCCATGTTTGCAGATGATCTGGCTATGTAGACCTCTGAAAAAAATCTCACCGTAGCAAACAATCGGATGCAGCAGGCCCAAACAGCGTTGGAGGAGTGGGCGAAATCATGGCTGGTCAAAATAAATCAAGAAAAAACAACATGTATGATATTCTCGTTTTCAAATAAACCCCAGAACACCAAAATAAGTCTTAATGGCAAATATCTGCGGCCTAACGACAACCCAAACTACTTGGGAGTCACATTTGATCGGCGCATGACATGGAAAAGTCAGATCGAGAGAAACTGAATGAGAGCCAGACAAAGAATGGCAATCATGAGGAAACTTGCTGGCACAAGCTGGGGAGCAGATGAAAGAATACTCAAGAAACTGTACACTGGAAGAGTGAGACCAGCTCTCGAGTATGGCATTGCGGCATGGGCAACAGCAGCAAAGGCGAACTTTGATAAAATTAGCAAACTTCAAAACCAAGTCATGAGAGTTATAACAGGAGGCATGAAGTCAACGCCAATTGTAGAACTTGAAAAGATTACAAATCTGCAACCCATGAACGACAGAAGAGACTGCAGAGTCCAGCAGCAAGCAGAGAAACTAAAAAGACTGACAGATCATCCAATGCAACAGAGACTAAATAGATTTGGAAAAGGGAAACTAAAGCGGAGAAACTTTGCAGAAATAGCCAAAGCAAAGATGAGCAAAGACCCTATGAACACCATAACACCAAAGCCCATCCCTACTGTACGCAAACCCACATGGAAGCAGCATATCATTCCGGAGGTGGTAAAAATATACCAGGTATTGGAAACAACAACAGCCAGACTGAACAAGAAAGGAGAGACATAACCCTGAGGTACATAGCGGAAAACTACCCAAGCATGGACTGGACCCATGCATACAATATTAACAAGTTACAAATACAAAGGCATGGTTTTTCTAATTAGTGTCCTATATTTAAGGTTTTCATTTGAAGCCCTCTTGTGTATATATACTGTAGCATGTCCTTTGCAGGATGTTGCTCCCATGACAGTCCGTCTGAAAGAAACTCCATCTCTTGCCAAATCTCCAGCCTGCCCCCAAGCCATGCTCAAGCATTCCTTGACATCTTGGTGCCATTGCTTTCTTGATCTGCCTTTCTTGTCCGGCACCAAACCTTCCATTGCCGCTATCTCAGGACCGTTGTGTCTGCTGAAGTGACCAAAGTATCCAGATCCTCTTGCACTCATGATAAATGCAAACACTGGCCTTCCCTAATGCCTGTATTAGTTCCGTTGGGATGTCATTGCACCCCAGAGACTTTCCTTTTTTTAGGCTTTTGATTGCTGAATGTACTCCTTCCAATGTGGGTTCAGGTTCTCTCTCTTCATTCGATATTATTGTATCTGGGTGCTTTGAAGTGTCTTCGTACATGATTCCGCAGTACTCCTCCATCTTTTCAAAAATCTTTGTTTTATGTTAATATGTTATACTCTTTATCATTGGTGACATATGGCACTGGACGGAACTCTTATTTTAGTGTCTTATCACCTTAAAGGCGTCTCCCTCCCTGCCTCATTGTAATTCTTCCATATTTTTACAAGTGTCCATTATGTACAGTCTTTGCTTTTTAAATGTCTCTTAATTGTTCTTGCATAGTTTCTATACGTGGATCTGGTTTTCTCATTACATACATCCATCTATAGATGGATTTAATACATGCATACCATGGACAGTAGTGTCCCAAAGTAGTGTGGTGGTGCGCTGTTTATTGGTAGTACTATGCTAGTGTGTGTTGTTCTGGATGCTTTGGCTATTCACCTGTCATGACCTATTCACAGTGTTTGTGTGATTTTGTCTGCATGCCTTGGAGTGTGACACATTCTTTTTTCTTGTCATGTGATAATATTTGTTGCTGTATTCTGAATATGGTGTCCCGATAGATGAATCTTCTGATTTGTGCATCTGTGTCTCTGAATGTCTACTGCAAGTGGTCAAAGACTGGCTATAAAAATGAGTTTGTGGGTTATGTCTGTGTTTACGATTCTGTTTCTACCAAAAGTTGTGGCTGTGTTATCTATGTAGAGTGTCTCAGATTTTTGTAATAAGACTTTGCCATGTAACATTGTGTGTGTGGTTAGAGTGTGATCGGAAGGCTATCCCATAAGTTTAACATCCACACACACACACACCACCCCACAGACCCACCCTCATTTTCACTCTTTTTTTTTCCATATCTTTATTGACATTTTCTCATATTGGTAACACAAATTCATGATGTTATAACATGAGTAGTTAATTAAGTATCTGTTCACTTGTACACTGGTGGGAGTGTGTGAGAGCTTCAACTGCCTCTTCTGGGCCAGATGCATTGTATTTGACATCACCAAACTGTGTATCTGGAAAATCATCTTTACAGTGTCTATCCACCTTCCACTCAGTTAGCAATGAAATATTTTGTGAGTTTTCTTGCTTATCACAAAAACAAATTTTAAGTCTTAAAATTAATAAATCAGTGAATTTGTGGTTTTCAGAAGTAATGATGTGATGTCTGTTCATCTAGACAAGGCTCCAGATACTGTCCTTCAAAAGGATCTGGACTCAACAAAGAGTATTGTTATAATCCCATAAGTGCTTGATTTATTTTTGTAATTTGACATTCCAGTTTCCAGCATATTTTGTCAATTTGATTGTATTCAGCAGGATTTGTGGGTGTAAAGTTGTGATACCAATGTGATTGACTTTGTTAAAAAAGAGCATGTACATTAAGAATGAGTGTCCACAAGTTCAATCATTAACTATTTACTATTAGACCATGGGGAAGTGTGTAGTATTAGGGTTGGACCAGGCTCAAATCATGCCATGCTCAGCCTGGGCATCTCAGATTATTTTTCTTAGTTTGACTGCTTCTATCACTTGACCCAGATGCAATTGGGTACCTGATAAAGTCAGGGGAAAATTTGGGACATGTGCAGAAACTACGGAGTTCATGCTCTGTCATCGGCACTTTCAGTAATGAAAGGGACTGAGCACATATAGGGGTCCCCTAGAGCAATGGTCGGTTCTATGAATCATTTTCGTCTTCCATTCATTAAACCAGTAGGAGTTATATCAATAATTAGAGAGGTCGAAGAAGTAGCACAGCGACAGATCTGACAGAAGCCAGCAACTCATAGCTGGCTGCTTGCATCAGGAGCAATGAACCAGATCTGACCAAGACTCTATTCCACCTCTAAGCAGTGGTCCTGGACGCAGATTGCACTAGTGTGGCTAAGAGACTAGAGATAACAGTGGGAAGACAAACCAGGTACCAAAAAAGTCAGCTGAAATTGGATGTGTCAGGTCGAAAGTCACAGATATTGCAACCTTGCTGTAAACTACGACACAGCATCATAACATCCTGTTCAGGATGAACACCAAAGAAGAAGAAGAATTCACATTAGAGTATCCTCTCTGCCAAAGACAGAAAGGTGCAAATATCGCAGTCAAGCTGTAAACTAGCAACACAATGCATTCTGTTCTCCGGACTACATCCTGCTACTTGCAAAACCCTGATCAGGGCTTGGTAGCCGGAGATTGAGAACGAACGAAAAAGAAGAAAAGTATCCGTGAGTATTTTATGATTATAAGACCTGTTAGTAATGAATGTTATTTTGCCAAATGCTTATATTTTCATATAATTTTGATTCAAAGTACAAGAGAACCAATGATGATAACAATATGTAGAGTTGGATTGTTTTTGATATTGTTCTTGTTGAAAGCCATTTATACTGAGTTAATTTAGCTCTTAACGATGTTTCTTTGGTGACAGATTACAGTAACTCTTATATATTCTAAGGTGTACTTCAAAAGGTGAGCTGGGGTTCTCCTGGCTGTAGTGAAATACAAGGCTCCTCAATAAGCTCACCACTATGGGGATTAGTGTCAATCCCCACCATATTGACCTAACTGCTAGGACACAACCTGTTTCTAGGATATGCCCATACCAAGCCATCTTTTGCGTTTTGATAGCTGTGAACAGATCATCGAAAGGACCAATTGCGTTTTCCACTCTCTGTCGTACTTCTATGTTGTAAGTTTAAGTCTGTTAAATAACATTACAACATATAGCAGTCTCATAAAAGTACTTACTATAGATTTTGTATTTAAAAATGATGTGCAATACAAATTAAAACTTTATGAACTTATATTTGTTATGTCTTGTACTAATGTTTTCTTTGCAAGAAATTATTAGTCTGTATTGTTTAATTATGTTGTTGTTGTTGTTTCGAATGCCCAGAATAAGTACGTTTACTCTAATGTGCGTCCAGAAAATGACATTAAGTGGCGGGTTGTAGTAGCATTCCTCACATCTCAAGTGTGCAAATGAAGGTGGACTGGGGTCCTCTAGGGGGTTGTGCTATGTTTGGCTTCATCTACGTGTCGCTCACTACTAATGGGATCACGCCAATCCCTCACCTCTTTAGCCAGGCTGCCATAAAAACAGCCTATTTCCAGGTAGGGCTACGAGGAAGCCGATGTGAGGTTCATGGCCAGCATATTTTGCCTGACCCTGACTAATATCTCTGATCAGTATATTTTGCCTGACCACGATGTTTAATTATAAATGTATTATTGTTCTTGTTGTTGATTTTGTTTTTACAATTTGTGCTGCATAGTTGTTGCTTCTGTATGTGATTATGGTGGGTTTCTTTTTCAATGTAAGAAGAGAAAGAAAATTGTATTGTAGTTTTTATTCTCAAGTAAACTCATTTTTGTGTGTGTTTTATTATCAAAGGGTGTAATGTGATGTTTCCATAAGACCACATTATCAAGAAACTGTACTACATAAAAGAAACAGCAAGCAACTATTAAACAATTGAAGTACCCCTCCCCCTACCCTCACCCCCCCCCCCCCAACTCTATCTTCAAATCACCCCCCCCCCTCCCCCCCTCCCCCTCGATTTTCATGCCTTTCTCAATTCATCTATCCCTCACCCCAGCCATCTCCTCCTCCATCAACTCTATCACTCTTTCCTAAGAGAGTGCATTATGCATTTTATTAATTTCAATATCTTGCTGAGGCTATCAGAAAAGGACATAATAAAATGGAATGTATTGATACAGTTTAAACCTGGTTTTAAACAGAAAATAAGAAGAAAACAAAATTGTAGAGCTTGTCTGGTATTTGAGCCCCAGACCTCTTGAATCGTAGACCAGAATCATACTCCTAGAGTAACGAGCCAATTTGTTATGAAGTTACACAAAGGAAGTGTTTCATGTTGGTTTGTTTTAACTATATTGACCAACAAAAATGTGTTACGTTTCGTATAAAAATTATCTTGCTTTATTGACTACACAAAATCAGCTAAATTTATAGTCCATGGAAATTTACTAATATTTACAGCCAGGAAATAAGCAGACCACAGCTGTTTCTTCAATCTCATCATTTAAAAAATGTTTGTAATCTGCTCCATTATTTCTCTAACGTTTAATAATTTAACAAATATTTTTGGATTGCTTTGACTTCACTCAAACCACTGATGATGATGTCATGATCATATGATCAGGTAATCAAATCTTCAAGACAACATAGGATTAACAGACAGAAACACATTAGATAAATAATTAGATCGATAGTAAACTGTAATTGGGGTAACAAAACCTTTGTGTTATATCTTCATAGTTTTGTCAAAGAAATTAAAAGCTATCAGCTGTGACAACTGCAGTGCAAAAGTCTTATTCGAGTCATAGTGTTATGTTAATTTTCTCATTTGGTTTCTGGAAAGGTTCTGTGTGTAACGGAGATGAGAATGCAGTCAATTTTACACTGAGAGCATGTTCTAAGATGGGACTAACAATGCAGTCAAACCCTTTTTTAGTAGAAGACCCTCCTACCCATGACTATTCACACATGCTAAAAGCCTACTGATTATGGAATAGCTTTCAATTATTGAAAGATAAAGGTTCTCATAGCAGACACTGCTTTCATGGTACTGTTAGAAGCTTCATTGTACTTGACCAAGCATTTTTATCTTCTTCGTCTGCTTCATCGTTGGATCTAAAAAAATTGTATCTATTTTTCCTCATAAATATGGCAGTCATTTTCAGGATTTTCTCATCGCCATTCAGTTTATCTTGCACTTGGGTTGAGGATGGTCATGTTATTACTCTGCTTCTCTTGTGGAGTTTTGACAGACTTGGTGAACATGTTCCACTGTTTGTTTGTTTTTCCCACATAGGCACACATCTAAGGTAAGTGAGTTGCCCATATACAGCTTGGTTGACTGGAGTGTATTGGTAACATGGGTTGAACCTGGTACTTTTGCAAGGAGAAGTGATAGTTCTACCACTCAGTCCTTCCCAAATATGATTCAGAAATAAAAGAGAGAATAATTTGTTTCCCTGGGAATCAGAAGTTGAGGAGCTGCTGAAGATGGATGTGTCAGACTGAAAGGTGCAAATATCGCAGTCAAGCTGTAAACTAGCGACACAATGCATTCCATTCTTCGGACTACATTCTGCTACTTGTAAAGCCCTGTTCAGGGATTGGTAGTTGAAGATTGAGAACGAACGCAGTAGAAGAAGAAAAAGTCGAGGACAAAACTGGGGTATGTGCATGTGCAGAAGATTCTCCATTCTGCCTTCAAAGCAGACCCATTGGTGTCCAAGTCTCGTTCCACAGGTGGCAGAGGGTATGTATGTGTAACTATCTCTGCTCAAAGTATGCTTGATTCAAAAGTCTTGCAGTTTCAAGATGTAGGATTCATCAATTTCAGTGGCATCATTTAAAAGGTGGTTATTGGATGATTTTGAATGCCCCTCTTATTCATATGAAATATGCCCACAATGAGTGATTTTAAAGTTAGTTTATTGGCTCTTTCTCCTCTATATAGGCCAACATGACCATTAAGTAGATTCACACAATCTTGGGGCTTCTATGTATGATAACACAATCTTGGGGCTTCTATGAATGATAACACAATATTGAGGCTTCTATGTATGATAACACAATATTGAGGCTTCTATGTATGATAACACAATATTGAGGCTTCTGTGTATGATAACACAAGATTGAGGCTTCTGTGTATGATAACACAATATTGAGGCTTCTGTGTATGATAACACACGATTGAGGCTTCTGTGTATGATAACACAATATTGAGGCTTCTATGTATGATATCAACACAAGATTGAGGCTTCTGTGTATGATAACACAAGATTGAGTCTTCTATGTATGATATCAACACAAGATTGAGGCTTCTATGTATGATATCAACACAAGATTGAGGCTTCTATGTATGATATAAACACAAGATTGAGGCTTCTATGTATGATATCAACACAAGATTGAGGCTTCTATGTATGATATCAACACAAGATTGAGGCTTCTATGTATGATATCAACACAAGATTGAGGCTTCTATGTATGGTCATCATCATGTAGCATGTCCTTTGTAGAACGTCGCTCCCATCGCAGTCTGTCTGAAAGAAACTCGTTCTCTTGCCAAAACTCCAGCCTCCGCCACAGTCATACCGAGGCATTTATGGATATCTTGGTGCCATTGTCTTCTTGGTCTACCCCTTCCTTTTTTGCCTGGCACCATACCTTCCATCATCGTTCTCTCAAGACCGTTGTCCTCTTGATGTGACCAAAGTATTTGCATTTTCTAGCCAAAATGGAATTGATAAACCAGTTCTCCTCTATGCTCAACTCTTCCCGAATGTCTACATTTGGTTTTTTTCTCTGTGCAGGGTATTTTGAGGATCTTTCTGTAACATTTTGACTCGAAGGACTCAATTCTTTGTCTAGAAGTTTTGGCAATCGTCCATGATTCACAGCCATAAGCTGCCATAGGAAAAACACAGGCTCTCAAGACTTTTACTTTTTTCTATGTATGGTATCAACACAAAATTGAGGCTTCTATGTATGATATCCACCCAATCTTGAATCCTCTGTACGAAATCCGCACATGCTTCAGGCCTCTATTAAATCCACACATGCTTCAGGCCTCTACGTATGATATCCACACGCGATGCACCTAAGCCTACTGCCTTAGAAAAGCATAGACTGAAAACTGGGCATGACGACTGCCCTGAGTAAATGGGTTCTTGAACTCCCTCACACCTGAGGTAACTGATCTAATCAATCTCTAAATGTATACTGAAGATTGTTGTTACAAACACTCCAATTTGTTCGTCTATGACCTTATCTCTGAACTCAAGCAGAGATGACATCTCTCAACTCTAGCAGAGAAACCCTCTCTCAACTATAGCAGAGATGACATCTCTCAACCCTAGCAGAAAAGCCCTCTCTCAACTATAGCAGAGATGACATCTCTCAACCCTAGCAGAAAAGCCCTCTCTCAACTATAGCAGAGATGACATCTCTCAACCCTAGCAGAAAAGCCGTCTCTCAACTATAGCAGAGATGACATCTCTCAACTCTAGCAGAAAAGACGTCTCTCAACTATAGCAGAGATGACATCTCTCAACCCTAGCAGAAAAGCCCTCTCTCAACTATAGCAGAGATGACATCTCTCAACTCTAGCAGAAAAGCCCTCTCTCAACTATAGCAGAGATGACATCTCTCAACCCTAGCAGAAAAGCCCTCTCTCAACTATAGCAGAGATGACATCTCTCAACTCTAGCAGAAAAGCCCTCTCTCAACTATAGCAGAGATGACATTTCTCAACTCTAGCAGAAAAGCCCTCTCTCAACTATAGCAGAGATGACATCTCTCAACCCTAGCAGAAAAGCCGTCTCTCAACTATAGCAGAGATGACATCTCTCAACCCTAGCAGAAAAGCCCTCTCTCAACTATAGCAGAGATGACATCTCTCAACTCTAGCAGAAAAGCCCTCTCTCAACTATAGCAGAGATGACAATTCTCAACTCTAGCAGAAAAGCCCTCTCTCAACTATAGCAGAGATGACATCTCTCAACCCTAGCAGAAAAGCCCTCTCTCAACTATAGCAGAGATGACATCTCTCAACTCTAGCAGAGAAACCCTCACTCAACTCCAGCACAGTAGCACTGTCTCAACTCTAACAGAGAAACCCTCTCTCAACTCCAGCACAGAAGCACAGTCTCAGCTCTAAGACAGAAACCCCCTTCAACTCTAACAGTGAAACCGTCTCTCAACTCCAGCACAGAAGCACTGTCTCAACTCTAACAGAGAAACCATCTCTCAACTCCAGCACAGAAGCACAGTCTCAGCTCTAAGACAGAAACCCCCTTCAACTCTAACAGTGAAACCGTCTCTCAACTCCAGCACAGAAGCACTGTCTCAACTCTAACAGAGAAACCATCTCTCAACTCCAGCACAGAAGCACTATCTCAACTCTAAGACAGAAATACCCTCAACTCTAACAGAGAAACCCTCTCTCAACTTCAGCACACAAGCACTGTCTCAACTCTAACAGAGAAACACTCTCTTAACTCCAACACAGAAACACTGTCTCAACTCTAACAGAAACCCCATCAACTAACAGAAACCCTCTCAACTCCAGCACAGAAGCACAGTCTCAGCTCTAAGACAGAAACCCCCTTCAACTCTAACAGTGAAACCGTCTCTCAACTCCAGCACAGAAGCACTGTCTCAACTCTAACAGAGAAACCATCTCTCAACTCCAGCACAGAAGCACTATCTCAACTCTAAGACAGAAATACCCTCAACTCTAACAGAAAAACCATCTCTCAACTCCAGCACAGAAGCACTATCTCAACTCTAAGACAGAAATACCCTCAACTCTAACAGAGAAACCATCTCTCAACTCCAGCACAGAAGCACTATCTCAACTCTAAGACAGAAATACCCTCAACTCTAACAGAGAAACCATCTCTCAACTCCAGCACAGAAGCACTATCTCAACTCTAAGACAGAAATACCCTCAACTCTAACAGAGAAACCCTCTCTCAACTTCAGCACACAAGCACTGTCTCAACTCTAACAGAGAAACACTCTCTTAACTCCAACACAGAAACACTGTCTCAACTCTAACAGAAACCCCATCAACTAACAGAAACCCTCTCAACTCCAGCACAGAAGCACTGTCTCAACTATAACAGAGAAACCCCCCTCAACTCTAGCAGAGAAACCCTCTCTCAACTCCAGCACAGAAGCACCGTCTCAACTGCAAGAGAGAAACTCCCTCAACTCTAACAGAGAAAACTTCTCTCAAATCTAGCAGACAAGCCCTATCTCTATTAGCAGTGCAGCCCTCTCTTAAATCTAGCAGACAAGCCCCTGCACAATTTCATACCACACATCGCAAACATATGGGTATATACAAAAAGCGCCTCTTCCCTAGTAGTTTCATACTCAGCTGGTTAACTTATAAAGATCACATGAAAGTGGTTTTACAGAAGAATTTCATGAACACAAAATAAAATTAAGCACTAGTAAATTGGAATACCTTTATAAACATTAAATAAAGAAGGTTATGCATAGGACTTGCAACCTCACTATGTAAAAACCATTGCTATAAAAGGGCGATGGAAGTGACTGGAATGAGGCTTTCCTAAAAGCTGGTTATGGCAGCCAAATGAAGTGTTGGATCTATGGTTCGATAAATAACTGGAATCAGGGTTTCGCAAAAGCTGGTTATGGGAGCCAAATGAAGTGTTGGATCTATGGTTCGATAAATAACTGGATCACTGTTTCGCAAAAGCTGGTTATGGGAGCCAAATGAAGTGTTGGATCTATGGTTCGATAAATAACTGGAATCAGGGTTTCGCAAAAGCTGGTTATGGAAGCCAAATGAAGTGTTGGATCTATGGTTCGATAAATAACTGGAATCAGGGTTTCGCAAAAGCTGGTTATGTGAGCCAAATGAAGTGTTGGATCTATGGTTCGATAAATAACTGGAATCAGGGTTTCGCAAAAGCTGGTCATGGGAGCCAAATGAAGTGTTGGATCTATGGTTCGATAAATAACTGGAATCAGGGTTTCGCAAAAGCTGGTTATGGAAGCCAAATGAAGTGTTGGATCTATGGTTCAATAAATGACTGGAATCCGGCTTTCCTAAAAGATGGTTATGGGAGCCAAATGAAGTGTTGGATCTATGCTTCAATAAATTACTGGAATCAGGCTTTCCTAAAAGATGGTTATGGGAGCCAAATGAAGTGTTGGATCTATGCTTCAATAAATTACTGGAATCAGGCTTTCCTAAAATCTAGTTATGGGAGTTAAATGAAGTGTTGAATCTATGCTTATACATCAACAAGTGGAACGACATTGAAAGTCACATTCTAATACTGTCACTGTGACGTTTACGTCAATTGGTTTTGTCGCTGGCGTCATTTTTGAGTTGAAAGATGAAAGCATCATGTCCATGGTGTTGGCACACAGAGTGTTATGGCTGTTTTATTTTGTCCCCTGGATGAAGATTCCAACGTCCCCAGCCACGAGGCCTTCCTCTGACCGTTCGACCACCCGTTCCTGAGTGCTAGCTGAGAATAATAAAGATAAAGGAAGTCATTCAGTAGACTTTAACCGTTGGTCAGGAGTGAAGTGTTAGAGACTTCAGTATACTAAACCTCATCTTGTGAGGTGGGGTGGCCAGTTCCCTTCCTCGCTGCCTGTTCCTTCCCTAACAGTAACCCATTTACAGCTGTATTGACTGTAGCTCTCGGTAGTGGGAGTTGAACCCCGTACCTTTGCCACGAAAAGTGAGTGCTCTACCACTGCCTCAAACAGCTGGAAAATATGTCCACAATATGAAAGTTAATCTAACATAGTCCCAGTACCAAACACTGACAGTCTGTGTAGTTGTAACTTTACAAATAGATAATTGGCCTGTCTCTAACCCTCTCTTTCCGACCTGACTGTGACGTAAGCGGTAAGCCTATGCTTTGACCCTTTCATTAGTCCAGACCTCAGATTCCACAGGAGAGAGATTTCTTTAATTAGCGACATTATTGATTAAAGTTTAAACGAGAAAATGGATGCTCCTGTCAATGCTCGCGCTATAAAGGGCACATTTTAAACTGCGAGTGAAACAACAGACGAAGAATTTTTAGTTATCTTGTATCTCATGTCTCAGTCAATTTCTTAAAGACAGTCTAGTATAGAGGCCTTCAATTGATCATAGTATGAAAATACGAGGGACGTTCAAACTGGGACTTATTTTGGAAGGTAAAAATCCTTTTTTTTCAATTAGTCAAAATGCTCTTTATTTTTCGATATAATCTCCTGCAACGTTTGTGCACTTATCCCAGCGTTTAAATAATGATTTAAAAGCTTCAATACATGGAGATTTGTCAGTATGTCTGAACCAATCCAGGACAGCCTGTTTCATTTCGTCATCAATGCTGAAATGCTGACCTCCCAGGAATTCTTTTAGGGATCCAGACAGGTGGAAATCGCTTCGAGCGAGGTCTGGACTGTAGGGTGTATGTGGCAATACCTCCCAGCCAACTTGCTGCAGATGGCACATATTACGGTGAGCCGTATGAGGTCGAATGTTATTTTGCAGGAGCAGGACGACCTGTGTGATCAAACTCAACGTGCACTAACCTTCCGAAAATGCAAATGTTCATGAAAAATAGTGTTCACCGTACCCAGAGCAAGACTTGCCTCTTGTGCAATTTCGCGATAGTTTATGCGTCGATTTTCCAGGATAAGACGTTCCAAAATCTGGTTATTCACAAGAATGACTGGTGTATTGAGAATCACCACTCACGGATGTACGGCTTTCTCTAAAATGGTTACACCATTCAAATGTATAACTGCATCTGAGTATCTCATCGCCGTATTGTGATTGCAGTCTTCTGTAAATTTCCGGAGGCTTCACACCTTCTTTCACAAGAAACTTAATCACAACACGATATTCCATGCAAGCACGAAAAGCGTTGTCCGCCATTTGTATTTATCTGTCACGTGACTGGCCCATGGCAAGTGGGCCACCTAGCAATAATATGACACAAATGCCACTAACTAATGATAGTAGTTCCAGCAAACTATAACCTATTCAGGTAGAACTTTTACACACACAAAAAACCGATTTGATTTGAACGCCCATCGCATATCCGGTCCCTTAAATATACTTTTTTTTTACAGATTGAAAGATTGACTGTCACGAAGAGACGAAATGAGGTTCAGAAGAAAGATACGTGACGACATAACAAGATGAATGAGTAAACAAAGACCATATGAAGTCCCGAATGCTCACAAAGGTCAGGTGTTTGTGGAGGGAATTGATCGTACACGCTACTAGCAAGGCACGCAGAGATGATTACTATATTGAGCTGCTCGTTATGTCTCGTCTTTCAGCTTTTGATTGATTTGTTTCCGGTTAACCATCTCATTGTCAACCCTTTTTGTGTTTTTCACTATTTCGTGCAGTCAATGTCTGCCCACACAATTGCCCCTTGACATACGTGTTCATACATATGGCGTTGTGTGTTTGAATGCCTATTTGGAAGGAAAAAAAAATTGTGCCACTTCGTGGTGAGTTAGCGACTATGCCATTTTTACTTATTTCTGTCTGACTGTACACCTTTCTCTCTCTCACTCCCTCTCTCTCTCTCGCTTTGCTTGAATCACAATATATGCATTCTTATTTGTATGCCACTATCAACACACACACACACAATATAAAAAGTGTGACGGCTTAATAAAGTTCTTCTTTGATGGTAATTCAGTTTTGCAATTCAAATATGGTCGACACAAGATTACAACTCATCCGTCCCTGCTGTTGTAAACGACTTCTACGTCATTCCAGCTTATCTGCATAACTTGAGAGTTATGCCCCTTAAACATGGCGCTGCCAGCTATTTTTTTAAAGTAAAATCAGAAAACGGTATCAAAAGAGAAACATGAGTGTTGCATAAAACGGCAAAACGCTTGTATGCCAGGAAATGTGTTTGCTGTGTCTATCGGGAACGATTTTGCTGCCGTTGCCGTATTGATAGTTGTGTTATCTATTTGAAGATCATAATTTATTTAAAGCAGAATTGATTTTTAAAAAAGTTTTAGTAGACCTTTATTTCAGATCAGGGAAGAGGAGATTAACGTCCGTTCAAGCAAAATATACATACAAATCAGACTATGTTAGTCAGGCTCAGATGAGACATACTGACCAGACTATGTTAGTCAGGCTCAGGTGAGACATACTGACCAGACTATGTTAGTCAGGCTCAGGTGAAACATACTGATCAGACTATGTTAGTTAGGCTCAGGTGAAACATACTGATCAGACTATGTTAGTCAGGCTCAGGTGAGACATACTGACCAGACTATGTTAGTCAGGCTCAGGTGAAACATACTGATCAGACTATGTTAGTTAGGCTCAGGTGAAACATACTGATCAGACTATGTTAGTCAGGCTCAGGTGAGACATACTGACCAGACTATGTTAGTCAGGCTCAAGTGAAACATACTGACCAGACTATGTTAGTCAGGCTCAGGTGAAACATACTGATCAGACTATGTTAGTTAAGCTCAGGTGAAACATACTGATCCGACTATGTTAGTCAGGATCATACAAAATATACTGATCAAGGCCCACCTCACTTCTAAGCAGTTTTTTTCTGGAAATATAATGCTGTTTAACTAGCTAACGATGTTGGTATCGGCAGTGTGATCCCGTAGTAGCGAACTTACTGACGTTCTCTCATTGCACTACAGCCAATAGGACCCGCTACGCCTTCTTAAGTGCGCCTCAGGACGTGAGGAGAGCCACTGTAACCTGTCACAAAAGAAAGTTGTAAAGACTGTAACTCAAGTGCGAGTGGTATTAGCAACAAAAACAATATCAGATCAGTGTGAGGCGAACCATACTGATGAAGACCCACCTCACTACCTTATATGGCGCTTGGAAACAGGTTGTGTCCCAGCAGCCTGGTCAACGAGGTAGGGATCGACACTAATCCAAATAGTAGTGGAATTACTGGGGAGGCTCGTAGTGCACTACAGCAAGGAGTACTCTTGACCATCATCCCAAGTACGTCTCGGGATGTAATAAAAGCAGCTGTAACCCATCATCAAAAGTAAAATGACGTCACCACAAGTGACTTCCAAAAACGGTTTGAGGTGCTCAGTTCTAGTGTGGCGGGATGCCAGTTATAGTGAGGTGGGGTTCTTAGTTCTAGTGAAGCGGGGGGCCAAACGGTTCGACACTACAATCAAAGCTGTATAGGGCAAAAGAGCAACTGCAATCGACGGTCGAGTCCATCGCGGAAACTCGGCTGCTGGTGTAAACATCTATGATGCCATCACAAGAAGAAGAAGGAGTCCAACTTTTGAGGAAGTGCAGGAAAAGATAGATCTGTTATTGCCACATACAGAACAGATATGACTGCAAGAAAAATCCTCATCTTTATAGGTTGAAAGCTTCTCCTATTTGGGATGTGAAACAACACTAGACTGAAATACAACAAAATTAATTACTACTCGTGTGCCTTCAACCAGATGACAAACCTTCTGAAATCGAAATCATTGAGCAAACTTTGAAAGCTCAAGCTGTTTAACGCCAACGTCATATCAATGATAGCATATGGATGAAATAACTGGAAAACTGCAAAAACACTAGAAAATAAACTGAATGTTTCTGATAATAAATGTCTTAGAAAACTATTGAACATTACCTGGAAAGAATTCAAGACCAAAAGGCTAATAAGAGAAATCACGAAACAGCTATTTGTTTGTACCATTCCATTAAAGTAAAATAAAAGCAGTGGCCACACATTAGGCATGTGTTTGGAATGAAGAACAAGAGATTTAAATTACAAGCAATTATGTGAGCTCCAGCTGGCAGCAAAAGGAAAGGACAGCTAATAGTTGCTCTTGGCAGAATTATCATCAAATAGGTTTCCCATTTGGGTCTAAACAACATACAAAATCTTCGACAAGTGGTGTCATATCGTTCAAACTGGAGAGCACTTGTTTCTGCTTTATGTGCCGTGTTTGGCACTCAAAGAATCAAAGAACATAGATAAACATACATACAGCCATACATAATGTGATGTTCATCAATCACAAGTGATGAAGACCACTCTCTTTTTTCTTTGCGGTTGGACAGTCTTTTCTCTTGCTGTGTCCGCTGAAATGGGTGACTTGCGCGGTGATTTAGATTAAAGTGAGAAAGTAACTGCACCTTTTGTCAACCTCACTTTCTGGTCCTGAGCTACCCTTGGCCAGTGGTAAGATATTTATCGAGACGACAAAAGATACCACGGGATACAGATTTTTCCTCAGGGTTTACTACCGAAGCCTATCACGTAAACAGGTATCACGCAAGGGAGCGGAGGGGGATGACATCTAACACTGTGTGTCGTGCCTTTCCCATAACTGCAAGAGGTCATATATACATCACAGCGTGTGAGTGAGTTAAGCATCTCTCCCCGGCTGTGTTCAGTCCATTATAACCGTGTCTAAATTTCACACACCAAAGCTGACGTTTGCAGCCTAGGCGAAGGTCACCAATCTCGTGAAGTTCAGCCATGTGAACTAGACCGTGAAATACGACACATGTTTAACGTAGTGCTTTTCATATGTCGATGTCCAAACTTGAATAATCAGACGGAAGAAATCACAAAAAACGAATGTTCTCAGATGTATAGCTAAAGTATTAATTATCAGAGGCGGATTCATTATTCTCTCTCTCTCTCTCTCTTTCTCAATTCACATCCACTCTGAACAGATAACTGTGTTACGATAGCCTGACCAATGTGATGGGTGCGACACAGTGATCTCCACAATTGTGTCTTAACTGACAGTGTAATGTTTACTAGCTAATATTATATAGCTTAGACACATAGACAGCGAGCAAAACAGTTGGAGAAGTGAACTGAAACCTCCAAAATGTGGACACACAAAAGAACGGAAAGCATCTGGGGGAAAGGAAAGAAACACAATGAGGAAGTCTTGGAGATGTGAAGAGTAAACAGAGAAATAATGAATAAAGTCTAAGTTAGACAGTTAAGATATTTTGACCATATATAAAAACATAACAACTTGCTGACAATGAAACTAGATGGACAGACGTATGTGAGGAAACATACATATTTCAAGAAGGAATGTATGCGACTGGTTCCGGGCTGCACTAGAGATACCCCGTTTGTGATGATGCGGTACATGCTGGGATTGTTATCGGTGACAACCAGACATAAACTGGCACAAGTCAAAGCCTACATGCGTGCCACAACAGGCACGCAGCACCCTCTGTACAGAAGAGTCTCAGACATTAAGGGATCAAGAATCAAGAAGGGGCGTCATGGATGGCACAGGCAGAGACAACAATCGGACATGTCACCACAGCGGAGATTATTGCCATGGAGGGGCGCAATGGGTCCACATTGGTGATAGAATGATAGAGTACCATAGAGTCATCATAACCTTAGACAAAGAATGCAGAGAATTGGGCAACGGGAGAGTAGAGCACGAGGTGAACTAGCTGATAAGTGAGAACACGCAGGATATTGATGCCGTCATATACACCGACGAATCAGTGGAATATCAGGCTAGAGCTTCTCGGCTAGAGTGAGAGGATAGGTCATTGCCGAGCGCAGTAGGGCATACAAGTCAACAACTCCCAGTTTGAGAATGGAGATAGAAACAGTGGCCTCAGCGCTGAGATTGATATTTGAGACATCTATACCAAGGGCAGTCATTGTGACAGACGCGCAAACCGTACTTCGGAAGATACAGAAGGGATGGCTTAGATACCAGTGGATAGCAGCTGTTGGGGCCTCAAACCACCTGGGGTTGATATGGATCTACTGTCCCTGTCATGCTGGGGTTCTGGGCAACGGAAGAGCTGACATCTTTTCTTCACAAGCTCCCATCATGGGCACGTAAGTGAGGGATATGAATTATATTTTGAAATCAATCAATGACCACCTGTTAGATGAGGACACTGCAATAGTTGAAGCAGAAATCAACAGACTGCAAAGTTTCGATACTAAACCTAGATTCGAGCGGAGTAGGGCGCATGAGAGGACGGAGCAAGAGAGTGTACAACCAGCGAGCTACAGTGACCATCATCATCCAGACCCTGCGCCATTTGCTAAGAGAGACTGAGCACCTATGGGTATGCTCGGAGTGCAGTCACGTCGATTCCTAGAAACAGAAACAGAAACGTATGGGAGGAAGCCAACAGTGCAACTAAGAGGATAACATGACGTGATGGACAACGTAGGGGCTTGCATATTGCAGAAAGTTCATTTTCTATTGAAATAGTAGCTAGACTGCATAGTCTATTGTTGGTCATAGAACTCATATGTGTTTTAATTCTTTGCAATGTACTCATGGAACGTTCTGCAGTAACTGGAATACTGAGAATCAGTTGCAGCAGTTTGCCTGTCTGTTCATACACTGTTTGGAGGTCGTTATCTACAATGAAATTACATAGTTCAGTGCACGGTTTCACTTGGTCTTCTGAGCTCTAAATATTGATCATTTCTTTGTGTAGTGCTATAAAGTTAAACAACATTTAGGTAATAAGTTTTTATGTTTCTAAAATTAGCCTTCAGGAAAACATTTTTTGAACAGCATACATTTTGCATGGTATTTTTCTTTTCAGATGCACTTTTTGTTCAAACGACAAACATCAATTTAATTGTTTAACAAAAAGTCAACTGAATCGAACGAATCATTGTTGATGTTTACAACGTCTCCAATTTAGATAATGGTATTTTATTGAAATCCTAAAACATTACTGATATTATAAACACGAAAATTGACACAACTTCACGCAACTCAATAAAATAATAAAATTCAAATCCCAATAACAAAACTAAACAAAACTGCACTGAAATCACATGTGAAACACACTTTGAACGCTTTGAATAAACTATTCAGGCTTATCTTGTCTTATCCACTTGTGTCGTGAGGAGTCGCGGGGAGCCGTTGTTCTGTATTCAGTGCAAGACTCGCTGTGAACCAGTCATCACATTTAATAAACATAGAGATGAGTGAATGCAGAATTTTAAAAATATAACTGCTGAACTTAAAAATAAATATTATTTGTTGTGTAGGTATGCAAACGTACCTCTATCTCGCAATTGCTTATAAATTCAATTCTCTATACCAGTTTTTTAACAATGGCATCAGTATTAGAAAGGCTGATCCCAGCTTGCATTTGGCTTACATACGCAACCTACACCTCCTCTGAAAAAATCAGTTATTTAGTAAAAATAACATCATCCGTCACACATATCATCATCATCATCATGTAGCATGTCATTTGTAGAACGTCGCTCCCATCACAGTCTGTCTGAAAGAAACTCGTTCCCTTGCTGTCATACTCAGGCACTCCTGGATATCTTGGTGCCATCGTCTTCTTGGTCTACCCCTTCCTCTCCCGCCTGGCACCACACCTTCCACCACCGTCCTCTCAAGACCGTTGTGTCTCTTGATGTGACCAAAGTATTTGCATTTTCTAGCCAAAATGGAATTGATAAACCAGTTCTCCTCTATGCTCAACTCTTGCCGAATGTCTACATTTCCTTTTTCTCTGTCCAGGGTATTCTGAGGATCTTTCTGTAACATTTTGACTCGAAGGATTCGATTCTTTGTCTAGAAGTTTTGGTAATCGTCCATGCCTCACAGCCATAAGCTGCCACAGGAAAAACACAGGCTCTCAAGACTTTTACTTTTATCGTTTTGTTGGTGCCCTACCATAATTTCTTCAGGCTGTTCAGTTCTGCACTGCCATAACTAGTCTTCTTCTGATTCCCTTCGAGCAGTCATCATTCCCGTCAACTCTGGAGCCCAGACACTCAAAATGCGCAACCTGATCCACCTCCTCACCACCCACTGTAAACCTATGCTGACATTGTGTTTTATCGGTGGTCATTATCTTTTGTTTTTTATGTTTATGAACAGATTTTGATCTTTACTATGTCCATTAACGGCTGAAAGTAGCTGCTCCAGGCCTTCCGAACCCATTGACAGTATCACTGTGTCATCTGCGTATCGTAACTCTGGAATCCCGTACCCCCCAATCGCAAATGGGTCGAAACTTTAAATGTTCTCATCTTCTCGTACATTTCTCATTATACATTCCGCATATATGTTGTACAGATAAGGTGAGAGGATACATCCCTGTCGGACTCCCTTTTGTACTGCAAACCAACCTGATGTTTGCCCAGATACTCGGACAGCGGCTTGTTGATCTTGGTATAATGTTTCAATCAGATGGACTATATGCAAAGGAAACCAGATTTCCTTCATGATTCTCCACAGATTTTGATGCCCTACCGTGTCGAAGGCCTTAGTGCAATCAATGAAACACGTGTACAGGTCTACATCAAACTTTCTACATTTTTCATAGATATTCCTTAAGTTGAATATGTGGTTCCGGGTCCCTCTGTCTTTCCTAAAACCTGCCTGGACTACGTGAATTTCAGATTCAAACCCCCTCTCCATCCCTCCCAACAGGACTCGCAAGAGTATCTTGCCAGCATGGCTGATCAGCGCGACAGTTCGGCAGTTCGTGCACAGTTTCAGGTTGCCTTTTTTGGGGAAGGGAATATAAATTGATTTCTTCCATGCCTCTGGCCACTCTGCACTGAGCCATATCTGTTTACACAGCTTGTGATAGACTCGAGCACATGCCTCTCCTCCTGCTTGTATTAGCTCTGCTGGGATATCATCGCATCCTGGGGACTTTCCCTTTTTCAGGCTTTTAATTGCAGAGCGTACTTCTTCCAATGTTGGTTCAGGTTCTTTCTCATCCTTTGGTAGAATTGTAACTGAGCGATTTGTCCTGTCTCCATACATGGTTCTGCAGTACTTTCTCCATCTATTCAGTATGTCTTTGGTTTCTGTTAATGTGTATCATACAGAGTTCAATTTGTCATATCTACACAACAAATAATATTAATTTTGAAGTTCAGCAGTTATATTTTAAAAATTCTGCATTCACTTATCATGCAGAGTTTATTAAATGTGATGGCTGGTTGTTGAGTTTGAGCAAAAGCAAGAAATTTACATTTTTCTAGGGCTAACAGGTTTACTTGTAATGCTATAGAGTCAATTTGATAATGTTATTGAACAGATGACGACCACTTCACGACGAGTCTCGCACTGAACAGAGAACAACGGCTCCCCGCGACTCCTCACGGCATAAGTTGATAAGACAAGATAACGTTGAATAGTTTATTCCAAACGTTCAAAGTGTGTTTCAAATGTTATTTCAGTTCAGTTTTGTTTAATTTTATGATTGCGATTTGAATTTTATTATTGTATTGAGTTGCGTTTAGTTGTGTCAATTTTCGTGTTATAATATCAGTAATGTTTTAGGATTTCATTAAAATACAATTTTTTAAATGGGAGACGCTGTAGACATCAACAATGATTCGTTCGATTCAGTTGACTTTTTGTTAAACAATTCTATTGATGCTTTGTCGTTTGAACAAAAAGTGCATTTGAAAAGAAAAATACCATGCAAAATGAATAAAAGTAAAAAGTAAAAAAATGTTTTCCTGACCGTAAATTTTAGAAACGTAAAAAACCTATTACCTTAATGTTGTTTAACTTTGAGTTGATCAATATTTAGAGATCAGAAGACCAAGTGAAACCTTGCATTGAAATATCGATTTGGGATCCATGATTGCAAAGTTCGCTGATGACACACAACTATGCAGTAGTGTCTCATCTAAAGCAGAAGTGGATATATTGAGGTCGGATTTAGATAAAATTCGAGAGTGGTCTATAAGCTGGCAAATGGAGTTTAATGTCGATAAATGTACAGTCATGCACATGGGTAGATCCATTAGGGAACATAATTAGAAAGATAGAAAAGGAAACTGACCTAGGAATTATAATAAATCATACAGGTAAGGTGAGTGAGCAAGTCCAGGTAACAATGAAAAAGACAAATGCAATGTTAGGTATGATAAATAAAATATTAAACATAGGAGCAAAGAAGTGATAATTAAACTGTATAAAGCATTAGTTAGACTTAGATTGGAGTACTGTGTACAGGTGTGGAGTCCTTATCATAGAAAGGATATAAACATCCTGGAAAGGGTACAAAAAAGAGCGACAAAGCTGATAGTGGGATTCCATAATTCCAGTTAGGAGGGAAATTTAAGAAAATTCGGCTTACAGGTGTCTAGAATAGAGTACAATTCGAGGTGACTTAATACAGGTTTATCAGATAATCAAAGGAACAGATACATTAGACTATCACATGTTTTTTCCAAATACAACCACCCACAAGAACAAGAGGGCATAGCTAGAAATTAGCTAAAGAAAGGTCCAGATTGGATATTAGGAAACATTTTTTTAGTTAGAGAGTGATGAATTCTTGGAATGCATTGTCCCAGAAAGTAGTGGAGGCAGGGACAGTTAATGCATTTAAGAATAAATTGGATGCGCATAGCTTTTAGAGCAAGGTAATGTAAATGAAACTGGTTGTACACAGACTCTGCAGAGTCTTCTAAACTATTATAAAGATGTTAAGTAAGTCACGGAGAACCCTTTTTGAATCCTTCATCTGTTCTGAAAATATAAATTCAGTCAGTGAAGGCCGGCCTAATTTGTGGCTTTTTGGCTTTGAGAAAAAATAACGCTTTAATGATCGTCTCCTAGCTACCAATTGACCTGATTCATACGCTGTGTTAGGTGGGGCGGAATCAGATTTGCCGCTTACCGCGTTTGCTAAGAAGTCACTACGCTTAAACAAAAATGACCATTACAATTCAATTTCTAATTTATTTCACATCTATTGTATGTAAAGTTATATCTTCTCTAATTCTTCAAAATCTTTTAAGAAAGCTCAGCCCGTCCTGTCTATTCTAACGCTTCGCTACTTATTGCAGTCATCTATCGTGTGGAGATGGCAACTGTTCTGTTCTAGTTGACTGTCCTTGTTTACAGCAACCGTTTTGTTGCCCCATGTGAATACAAGCAAAATTCCACTTTTAGGAATGTCCACAAAAGTGTAAGTCTTAGCGCAATGTCTACTTCCACTCAATCGTTTCATTCAGCGGCCTGTTTAGTTCACTTAAATTTTAAAAATAAAAGTTGCTAATTATACGGCCAATTGTCGGTCCTGATGTCATCCCCGCTCGGACTGCCACCCTATGGTGACTCGCATCACTAAGCCCCATCTTAGTTGGTCAGTGCATATTCTAGATGTCCGTTCTGCTCTAGTCATGTTTATGTAAACACATTTCGTAAATAAAAATAAAAAGATGCACATATATATCAGATTGGTGACTCCGTCGAGTGTTCTCATCCTAAGAATCGACATCACTGCATGAGGGGATACCCATAGGCGCTCAGCCTTAATCAGTGAATGACAAACGGTAGGAAAACTGATGGTCTCTGTAGCTCGTTAGTTGTACACACTCCCGTTCCGTCCTCGCATGTGCCCCACTCCGATTGAACCTCGTTTGATTTCAAAGCTATAAAGTCTGTGTATTGCTGATTCAATTAGTACAGTACCATCACCAAACTTGCTTTCCGTATCCAAGCACCACGTTATACAGCATGCATCCAGTATTCAGCGACATGGATTGCCCTGTCATTTGCTTCCAGCATGTCTCACCTATTGCATGTTACCTGGAGGTTAGGGCAGATCAACAGGTGGTCTGAGTCCTGTTTTGCGCTACAATCACATGTGCCATCATCTGTGTATCCTGTCGTTTCCTATTCTTCTTGCACCGTGATACACCAGTTCGGAGTCTGTTCATCGACTTCCATGTTGTGTATTACAAATGATGTCCGGGGGCAGGCTTCTCCCTAACCCCATCTCTGGGGCCTGAATAAATTCGTGTCATCTCTCGATACGGCGACTTTCATGTGTTGTTTGTATTAGCTGTGTTGATTTTTAGGAAACTATGTCTGGATTTGAGTCTTGTGGTCTGTACCTGATGTCCAAACATTGCGTGCCTTGGGTCGCGCTCCTGTTTTTCTCGTTCGATATTAGCTGCGACGCTTCTTCGAATCTCGGGTGGTGCTATGCCAATTATAAGGTATATTTTATCAATAGAGCTGTGTTTTAGACAACCTGATACTATCCAACTCGCCACATTTATTGCTGTATCATATAGTTTCAAATCGTGTTGTAGCAAATACCATCTTTCTACATAAAGATATCAACACATAACTTGGAATGAATTCTCCTGATGGTAAAACAAAAAATCAGATAGATCCACATGTATCCACAAAAAGTTCTGTTCATCAATTCATATTATCAGATCTTATCGTGGCGCAGACATTGCCAGTTACCACAATCTTTGCATAACCAAATTAAAGATTAAATTGAACAATCTTTACCAGCTGAAAAGCAAGAAGAAAATTGATGTACAGAAACTGCTATTAACAGAAATCCGAACAGAATACAATGCCAACATACATCAGCATATTGAGTCACCACCAACATTAACTGATAACACAACTATTGGCACGATTGATAACAAATGGGAAAAGTTTAGCAAAACATTGAAAGACACAGCTGTAACGATAGCTAGATATTTCAAACACAAAAAGAAAAAGTGGCTGAGTGATGACACCAGGGGTAAATTCTAAGAAAGAAAGACAGTAAAATTAAACCTCCTTGCTGCAAGAGCACCTATTGCATATGAGAATTGCAAGATGGCGTATCTCACTTAACAAAATGGTTAAATATAACGCTCGCAAAGACAAGAGGCAGTTCTCCAGTGAACTGGCCACAACAGCTGAAAGTGCAGCAAAAGTGGGCAACAGCAGATACCTTCACCAGATCACAAGACAGTTATGTAATAAACCACCTACTACAAATACACCAATCAGAGATAAACATGGCAACCTTCTTGCTACAGAAAAGAACACATTGAACGTTGGGCAGAACATTTTACAGATATATTGAATAGACCACATCCCACAACAACTTCTAATTTTGAAAACGAAACAGACATGCCCCTCTTACTAATGTCCTGTGCAAATTTTACACTCGTAAAATCAAACGAGAGCCATCCCCAAACGAAATAATTTCAAGGCAGCAAAAGATGATGAGATAACAATTGAAATGCTAAAAGCCGCAGATGATACCACCCTCACTCATCTTCTATGCATCACAGGTGATGTGTGGAAAGAGGAAAAACCACCACAACAGTGGAAAGTGGTATTATTGTAAAAATACCAATGAAAGGAGACTTATATGATTGTAACAACTGGCGTGGCACAACACTCATGTCAGTGCCTGGGAAAGTACTCTGCAACATGAAAAGACTCAGGGAGCAGGTAGATATAATCATAAGAGAAAAACAGGCTGGCTTTAGATCAAAGCATTCTTGCATTGATCAAATTTTCTATTTATCACAGAAGAACAGTAGAAATGCAATCCCCACTAATCATCAACTTCATTAACTTCCAGAAAGCCATTGACAGTCTACACTGTCCAACATTATGGAAAATTCTAAAGAACTATGGCTTACCCTCAAAATACATAAATGTTAACAAGGCCTTAAATGATAATTCACGATGTTGTGTTCGAACAACCGAAGGCAACACTGAATGGTTTAATATAAAAACAGGAATGTATTTTATCACCTCTACTATTTGGCATAGCTATAGACTGGATTATGAAACATTTTGCCCATGATAAGCATTTATGCATAGAATGGACAGATAACACGACTTTAGAAGATCTTGATTTTGCAGACTACTATCGCTACTTATGAAAAAAACACAAGAAAATATAAATAAACTATGCCAATGGTCAGAACAGATAGGACTTCAAGGAAAAACCTCAAAGACGAAAAGCATGGCTTCCACAAACACAACAGTTGATATCAAGATACAGGGAAAATCTCTACAAAATGTCCAACACTACACATACCTTGAAAGCAAAATAACACAAGATGGAGATGCCACGAAAAAAAATTCCATTAGAATTGCTTTGGCCTCGTGCGCCTTTAATCAGCTCAGCAAGATCTGGAAATCAACGACACTGAGCAAACATACCAATCTCAGACTATTCAACTCAATCGTAATTTCAGTCCTGACATTTGGATGTGAAGGCTGGAAGACAATAAACGCGATGGAAAACAAACTAAATATCTTTGAAAATAAAAGTTTAAGAAAATAATTGAATATACGCTGGGATCAGTTCATAACTAATGGCTCGATAAGAACAGAGACAAACCAACTATAAGTGTCGACCATCATCCGAAAAAAAACTATGTACATACATCGGACATGTCCTTAGAATGAACAACAACCGTCTTTCATTGCAAGAACTCGAATGGACACCAAAGGGCGTTTGGAAAAGAGGGAGCCCCAAGGAAACACTCAGAAGAACAATCATTCGAGAGGGGCTCAACTATTGGTCTCAGCACCATACAAGATCTAAAAACAATGACGTCACACCGTTACAATTGGAAATTGTTTGTTTCTGCCTTATGCGCCGTACTTGGCGCGCAAAGAACATAGATAGATTTAGTTTCGCATGGGCAGAGTTTTTCCAGACTGGTGCAGAGTATTCAGCTAAGCTGTTCCCACTACACACACACACACACACACACATACACACACATACACCCCCCAACCCCCCACCCCACAACCACCCACCACCACCCCCCCCCCCCCCCCCCCCGTGTTGTGCCGGTCAGTTTTCAGATGATATTATTACACAATTCCAAGACAATCTGAAAAAAGTAGGTCATTGATGGACTTCAAAATGTCAATCCTATCTATATATAGGGTACCCATAACTGGTAAAAATTAGAGGTGATTTAATCCGGGTTTATAAGATAATCAAAGGACAGGATAAATTAGACTGTAACAGGTTTTTTTTCAAAATACTTCTATACCAACCTACAAGAACAAAAAGCATAGCTATAAATTAACTAAAGAAAGGTCCAGATCAGATATTAGAAAATATTTTTTCAGTCAGAGTGGGAAATGCTTGGAATGCATTACCACAGGAAGTAGTGGAGGAAGTGACAGTTAATGCATTTAAGAATAAACCAGGATATCAGCTCTATCGTTGCCAGGAACACCAGGATGGTCAGGACAGTAGATACACACTAGTACGTACAGGTTTTAGTCACGTATAGTTGCCTAAGCCAGCCCTCCTCTATCTTCCGAAGTAAGGATTCGGAGTCTGGCACGATGATTGCTTTTTGTTAAATGGACTCATAATTTTTTAATCGAGCGACTAGCTGCACTATTCAAATGATAAATGCTGAGCAGTGCATGAGCTGTAGAGTTCTGCAAACCAAAGCTGACTGCTAACGTCAGGGCCAGCGAGAGCTGCCAAGACACTTCTTTATTTCCACGTGGTGATCCTGGATAACAGGCTGCAACAAAGAAAACTGGATAAGGAAAATGGATCGAAGAGGGAAGGTTAACCCTGTACCCAAAAATGCAATGCTATGCTGAAGTCGGATGTGTCGGGCCGAAAGGTGCAAATACCGCAGTCAACTGCAAACTACGACACAAGGCATTTCATTCTCCGGACCACATCCTGCTACTTGCAAAACCCTTTTGAGGGCTTGGTGGCTGGAGTTTGAGATCGAACGACGAAGCAGAAGAAGAGGAAAGGATAAATGAAAATGTTCAGAAAACCCATTCATTAGAATTGCCTTATACACGAAAATGAAAGCAGAAAGCGAGCAGGAATGACAGAGATTTTGGCGGTTTCTAATCTGTAAAGCAGAAAGAAGGCAGGAATGACAGAGATTTTGGCTGTTTCTAATCGGCAAAAGCAGAAAGCGAGCAGGAATGACATAGATTTTGGCTGTTTCTAATCGGTAAAGCAGAAAGCGAGCAGGAATGACATAGATTTTGGCGGTTTCTAATGGGTAACGAACAAAAGTCAGATCTATGGATTGGACATTAACACTGAGTAAACGAAAACTATCATAATTAGCAAAGTGGACCTGACATCTACTCTACAGATACAAATAGAAGGCCAAATACTGGAACAGGTCGAGATCTTCTCCTATTTTGGAAATATAATACCGAGAGATGGGAGATGTGAAATATAATTCAGGAAGAGGATAGGGATAGCCAAATCTGTTGTCTCCAACATGAGTTATATTTTGACATAAAGTAAGTCACGCATAAAGTAAAAAATGAGAGTGGTTAGGTGTTATGTGCACTCTCTTTTGCCGTAAACAAACGGACAATGAACAAATATATGGAGAAGAGAATTAATGCTAGTTGTAATGTGGATATATTGAAGAATGGAGGCATTATTTTGAAAAGAAAAGAAAACAAATAAGGAATTCTTGGTGAAATTGTGGGTGCAAAGAGAATTGATGAATGAAATCAGAATCCGACAGTTCGGATATTCTGGTCACATAAAATGACATAGTACCTTGCCGAGAAGAATAATGGAAGAAAAAGTGGAGGGAAACGTGTCAGAAGTAAACTTAACTTCATTGTACTGGCTTAAAAGGCTCTATATAGTCTGTATACAACAGTTTATTCCACTCTACCGATACTGAAAACACTATGAGCATCTAATCCATCTTTGAATGTATTAACTGACTCTGCCTACGCCACATCCTGTGGCAATGCATTCCAAGAAATCACCACTCTGACTAAACAAATATTTCCTCAAATAAAATATAATAGTCCTCTAATCTGGACCTGTCTTTAAATAATTTATAGTTGTACCCTGTTGTTCTTGTAGCCGGTTGTACTTTGAAAAACTTGGTATAGTCTAATTTATCCTTTTCATTTATTAATTTATAAATTTGTATTAAGTCACCTCGAATTCTTCTCTGTTCGAGACACTGAAGACCAGTTGTTTTTAGTCTTTTCTCATAACTATAATTCTAAAACACCCCGATCATTTTTGTAGACATTCTTTGTATCCTTTCCAGCATGTTTATATCCGCTCTATGATATGGACTCCACACCTGAACACAGTACTCCAATTTAGGTCTCACCAATGATTTATAAAGTTTGACTATTACACCTTTGCTCTTATGAAATGTTTCTTTGTATCATGCCCAGCATTGCATTCGATTTT
The DNA here is from genome assembly GCA_036924085.1 of Ariolimax columbianus. Taxonomy (NCBI): domain Eukaryota; kingdom Metazoa; phylum Mollusca; class Gastropoda; order Stylommatophora; family Arionidae; genus Ariolimax; species Ariolimax columbianus. Next base: position 32,859,407 of record JAVGWX010000001.1, on the reverse strand, counting down.
TTTACTGCCAACTGGACTTGCCAAGCCCCTTTCCCGTATGATCTATTGTAATCTATAGGTCCCTTTCCTTTTTTAATTGTCCTAATATTGTTTTCTTCCATCATGTAATTATATTGAGTATTGGATCATCCCATATAGACGACTGTACATTTTTCTACATTAAACTCCATCTGCCAGCTCTCAGATTATTTTTGAATCGCATTTAAATCCGATCTCAATAGATTCACCTCTGCCGGAGAAGTACCCTGCCGTATAACTTTGTGTCATTCGCGAACTTTGAAAAAATGGATCTGATGTCAATGTCCAAATCATTTAAATATATCAAGAACAAAATTGGTCCCAATACCAATCCCCGAGGCACTCCACTTATTACATCACACCAGTCGGAGTATGCCTTCGTTATGCCCACTCTCTGCCTTCTGCCCATCAACAAATTTTCTATCCAATTGGCAACTCCGCCACCTATACCATGTAATTTCAACTTTCGAAACAATCGTTGATGATGTACTCTATCAAAAGCCTTTTCAAAATCCAGATAGATAACATCCACCAGCTAACATCCACCATCTAACATTTTAATGACTTTCCTTCTACACAATGATACTCATACTCGTATAGTGACTTTAACCATGCCCCCCCCCCTCCCCCCCCCCCCCCAACATTCCAAGCTGTTTATACGCTATCCTAAAGTTTGAGAAGGTTTAGTTTAGTTTTCTCCTCCTTTAAAAAAAAACAAAAACAAAAAACAAAAACACCGTTGACAGCATTTCTTAAGTCTTTATTTTTAATTTGCTAGAATTTTTGTAATACAAATAGTGTTCATCGGCAAAAGTGAAAAGAAAACTAACTAACAGATAATTGCAATGTGTTACTGGCGCCCGAAATGGGAGCAAAGAGTAGGAGCCTCCTTAAAAAAAAAAAAAAAAAAAAAATACCATTGAAATAGTTTCGATAGTCTTTATTGTATGCGCAATTTTAGAAATACAAATAGTGTTCGTCGGCACAATTGGAAATAAAACTAACTAACAAATACGTGGAACGTAGTAGAGGAGCCCGAAATGGGAGCAAAGAGTAGGAACACTGTAACTCTCAGTGATATTGTAAGAGGCGACTAACGAGGGTTGAACATGGGGCTTGCTGCCACAAAAACTTCTAAAAATAAGGACATGTCAACATTTAATGCTTTGTTGAATGCATATGCTCCACAGGGAGCTGATAGCGCGCTTAACTGATTGATTGCATATTTAGAAAAGCATAGCTCATGGTCTGTTCTTTTCTTGCGTTTACTTCCATATGTTTCTGACAGCCGCCCATAAGTCATAGTTGAATGACCCTTGCCAGCCGTACTAATGATTACTCCTTTTGCTGGAGATTTCATATGCAGACAGAACTGGTTTGTTATTTGTACTTTTGCATGTCATCGCTTAAAATGTTTTATTGAAGGTATTCACGCCACGTCTGATATATAATTGTTAATTTCATGTTTTTTTTACTGTGGCTGTATGATAAAAATGCAAATGTGATTATCTTGTTACGGGCAATGAACTCCGTCTGTTTCCTAAATGAAAACTATCTTTCTTCTTCTCGCTTGTCCTGTTTTGAAGAGATCTCGACTCTAGAACGAGTTCTACTGCAACAAAGCTGATAGTGTGATTCAAGAATCACGACACGATTCAAGATGGCCCGGCTCACAACACGAGGGTGCTAGGTTCGCTCCTCATCATAGCACCGGCCGTTACCCCAGGGAAGCAAACCCTTAGAAAATGCAGGAGGAAGCAGACACTTACAAAAAAACGCATGCTGAAGTCGGATGTACTGGGCCGACAGGCGCAAAATAAAAACTACAGTGCAACGGACACCGCCTTGGGGATTAGAGAAATGAGGCGAACGAAAAAAAAAAAAAAGTTCTGGTCCTATTGTGTAAGGTAAAGTATGGTAGCTAGTCTCAGTTGGTCCTATGATACAGGCATTGTGTAAGATAAAGTAAGGTAGCTATTCTCAGTTGAAGTCATATGATACAGGCATTGTGTAAGGTAAAGTAAGGTAGCTAGTCTCATTTTAAGTCCTATGATACAGGCATTGTGTAAGATAAAGTAAGGTAGCTAGTCTCATTTTAAGTCCTATGATACAGGCATTGTGTAAGATAAAGTAAGGTAGCTAGTCTCATTTTAAGTCCTATGATACAGGCATTGTGTAAGATAAAGTAAGGTAGCTATTCTCAGTTGAAGTCATATGATACAGGCATTGTGTAAGGTAAAGTAAGGTAGCTAGTCTCATTTTAAGTCCTATGATACAGGCATTGTGTAAGATAAAGTAAGGTAGCTAGTCTCATTTTAAGTCCTATGATACAGGCATTGTGTAAGGTAAAGTAAGGTAGCTAGTCTCATTTTAAGTCCTATGATACAGGCATTGTGTAAGATAAAGTAAGGTAGCTATTCTCAGTTGAAGTCATATGATACAGGCATTGTGTAAGGTAAAGTAAGGTAGCTAGTCTCATTTTAAGTCCTATGATACAGGCATTGTGTAAGGTAAAGTAAGGTAGCTATTCTCAGTTGAAGTCCTATGATACAGGCATTGTGTAAGGTAAAGTAAGGTAGCTATTCTCAGTTGAAGTCATATGATACAGGCATTGTATAAGGTTAGGTTAAGTAACCAGCTTAGATGGTGGCCCTTTATTTGGTATAGAGTGACATGGGTTTCAATAAGAACAGATGAAACCCTGAAAGTTTAACGAACACATCAACTTTTCTTAAAATTGTGAACTCGGTTTAATTGGTTTTGTTACTTCTAAATTAAACTAAAATGATAGGATATTAATCATATCTCCACGGTGGTGCACAAGTACAAACGTGTCACCGTCTTCTAAATTAATTTCTATGTAGCCAAGTAAAACTCAAGTAATTCGAATCTCAACAAGCCTGCCTTTAATTTAAATCCAAGTGGAAACAAAATGTGTTCTACAATTTTATCAAATAAATTCTGTGATCATGTCTACATTTTAATGATATGAGACATTGACAGAAAAAAAGTTCACTTCCCTTGTCTTGTGCAAACCACACAAATAAGATATTTAAAAATAAAGCTGAAGATTGTTATCATTTAAAAAATGATGTGACAGATTTAGCCAAATCACAGTTTTGGGGTCAAATATTGGTGACAACTCATAACCAGCAAAATAAAACTCACATACACTAGAGCAGGAACCATAACTAGTGGACAGTATCCCGCGTGAACTGAGGCGAGAAAATGAAGATCAGTTTGGTAATATAATCATTATATTTTGTTGTTTCTAAAAATTAACAAACGATGATATAAAAAAAGTAAATGCAAATTCTAAATTGTATGGTTGAGTAGGGGTTAAGATTATGATTTACTTTATAAAACACGACAACAGTTTTTGGCATTTGCTTGCATGATTCATCTGTCAGCACTGGCCCCAATTGAAGAAACGTCTCAGTTCTGCCTCAGAGCTGAGCAAGTTATAAAGTCATAATCCTGTTACAGTTGAACTACACGCCTGGATGAAAGATATTTGTTGGCGAAACCTGTGTGATCTGATACAATCTGTCAAAAAAAAGGTAATTGACATTGATTCTGATTTCCTTTGGAATATGTTCTGATTTTGAGAGACACAGAGTAGGGCTAATATTTCGGGCAGGCCATTCTGAGAAGGGAAATAGCTTCAGCAGGCTAGGAATAACTGCACACTGTGATGTTTCCCCAACATGAATGTAGATAATGTAACTTAACTTAACTTCTTTATACTGATTTAGAAGACTCTGCAGAGTCTGTAAACAACCAGTTTCATTTACATTTCCTTGCTCTAAAACATATGTGCATTCAATTTATTATTGAATGCACTAATTGTCCCTGCCTCCATTACTTCCTGTGGCAATGCATTCCAAGCATTCAAAACTCTCTGACTAAAAAATGTTTCCTAATATCTAATCTGGACCTCTCTTTAGTTAATTTGTAGCTGTGCCCTCTTATTCTTGTAAGTGGTTGTATTTTGAAAAACGTGTTATAGTCCAGTTTATCTTTTCCTTTGATTATCTTATAAATCTGTATTAAATCACCCCGAATTCTTATATCTTCTAGACATTGTAGGCCGGTTTTTCTGAGGCTTTCCTTATAGCTGTAATTCTAGAATCCCACTATTAGCTTTGTCGCTCTTCTTTGTATCCTTTCCAGCATGTTTATATCCCCTCTACGATAAGGACTCCACACCTGTACACAGAACTCCAATCTAGGTCTAACTAATGTTTATACAGATTGACAATCACTTCCTATGTTTAATATTTCTTTTTATCATACCTAACATTGTTTTTGCTTTTTTCACTGTTACCTGGACTTGCTCACTCACTTTACCTGTATGACTTATAACCCATAGGTCCCTTTCCTTTTCTATCATTCTAATATTGTTCTCGTTCATTCTGTAATTATGTTCCACATTGGATCTACCCATGTGGGTGACTGTACATGTATTTACATTAAACTCCATTTGCCAGCTCACAGACCATTCATGAATTTTAAATCCGACCTGAATACATTTACTTCTGCATAGTTTTGAATCATCAGCAAATTTTGTAATCATGGATCGAAAAAATTGCCCAAATCTTGTATATATATATATGAAGAACACAATTGATCCCAAAAACCGAGCTCTGTGGCATTTCACTTTTTATCTGGTATCTTCCATCTTCTCTCACAAATCATCTACATAATCTGCCATATTCCTCCACGCTTTCATCATAGACCAAGTTAAAGAAAGTTCCGTAGTAGACACTCCTGTCAGAGATGAAGTGTTGTTCTTTTATAAAGTGGGGGAAGGGGGAACAGGAGATCTCTTCCTCGCTGCCTTTCCCTACATAACAGAAAGCCAGGTACCAATTTGTGACTGGGTGGACTTTGTCGTATCGGTAATGGAGTCCGAACCCGGCAGCTGTCCCTGGGAAGTAAAATTTCTACCACTCTACTATTCAAACGCTGTACTCCTGCACTTTTAATATTCATTAGCAACCTTTCTTCGAGTGAAAATATCAATGCTTTGTCATGGCTTCACGAAGTGTTTTTATTTGCAATTCTTCGCCACTTTTTCTCCAGTATCCTTTCACTTGTTTCATTGTTTCTGAGCAGTAGACTACATTCTTCTGTGTATCCAATTTTTGTCAAATTGTGGCTTTTTCTTTCACCTGTTTTACAAGACTTTGTTGATTTGATATTGTTGTCATGTTATTTGTGTGAGTGAATCAGTATGTGTGTGTGTGACTGAGTGAGTGTGACTGAGTATATATGTGAGTGAGTGTTTGTGAGTTAGTAAGTGTGTGTGTGTGTATAAGTGAGTTGGTGGCGATGTGATTGTATGTTCTTAGGTTCTTAGTCGACCTGTACTTCTACAGGGACAGATGCCCCTGTGCAAGTCCCAGCTCTAGCACGAGCTGGATGTAGCTGGGAGAAGGATTTCCTGCTTGGCGGGCTAGACTCGAGAAGCTTAATACTAAACTGCAGTGGGACAATCGCTTATGGTGGGTGTTTAACCGATGTGCGAGCTCCTCTTAATAGACTCAAACACTAGAGCAAAGTAGACCCGCAGCATGTTAGGTGCCATTTATGCTGCTCTAAATAAACCACCTAATTATGGCCGGTATTATGCCATGTCACACAGTTAGTCACCTCTTATGACATGCTCTCTGTGAGGCAGTGGAGCTATCTTTGTCCTTGTCAGACACAAAGACCCTGTGTATGTATGAGTGTATGTATTGATGAGTATTTGTGCGAGTGAGTGTTTGTGAGTTAGTGAGTGTATGTGTGAGTATGTGTGCCAGTGAGTGAATGCATGTGTGAGTGAGTTCCAGAGAGTGGGAATGTGTGAGTATGTGAGTGAGTGTGAGGGAGTATGTGTGTGTGAGTGTTTGATCGAGTATGTGTGTGCGAGAGTGTGTGAGAGTGCGTGGGAGTCTGAGTGTATAGGATTGTATACCAGATCTTAGCTGTGTAGATTTATTAGGGATATGATTTTAGACATGTTTTATTAAAGTTAGAAAGATTTGGAGTAGAGCATTGACAGTCAGTAGCCATTCACTGCTTCTTATAGAAATAAACTAAGAAAGCTAGTCATATATATATATATATATATATATATATATATATATATATATATATATATATATATATATATATACTCAAACAATATGTACTCAGATCCGAACGTTGGAATGTCTGGAATGCATAGCGTTGCATTCCAAGCCACGCAGATGTTAACATGGTTAAGATGTTAACGTAACATGGACGTGTTTTTGCGTAACGCCTAGACGCCATTTACAGCGTGATCAGCAGTGACGGTTGAAACCGGATATGCTATTAACTGTTGTTTTTTTTAAAATCTCGGAGTGAAAAAAACCTAGGTACGAGATCTGGAAAAAGACGGGGATATAGATAGGTAGGAGAGCCCAAACCAGAATAAATTCGGGTGTGAGCAGCGGAGAGAACAAATCGACATCGCTTGGGGAGCGAGCAACGAGGAGAACATGGCCGTTTTGAGATAGCGGTTGGAAGAGGAAAGAAGATTCCGAGACACAGAGTCTAGAGACAATTCTACATCATTAGGGAGCGAGCAGCGGAGAGAACAGGACCGTCTGTTGATAGCAGGAAGAGATGAAAGGATATCCCGAACCAAAAAACACATTCCAAAGTCTATAGGCGAGTCGTGAGAAAGCAGTTAGATTTTAGAGCCCAGCGAGAGACAGAGAGAGACAGAGAGAGAGAGAGAGAGGTTATTTTACCACGAGAGTCCAGATGTTCAGCAGCATAGCAAGGAGAGGTAAATAGTCATGAAATTGATGTTTCGCATAGCAAGTGTCAGAAACAGAAAGAGTAGTGTACCACAAGGGACACGCACGAGATAGACATCTTTGATACTGTTATTCACATTGCTGCTGAGATTACAAGTGTCGAATTCCAGCAACTTTCTCTCATCATAGACATAATTCATGGCAGCTTTTTCAAGCAGTAACTACACAAATTCATCTAGTAACTAGTCATTAACCAATTTACCAAGCGTCTGAGATCTCGCCTGAAAGCTAGACAGATCCTAAAGTGTTGAAGTGCGTCCACTAGCGACACTTATACTTATACTCCCATACGCGGTGGTTAATAAAATTAAAAAAACACTTTGTGTTCGACTAGCTACCTGCATTGTACACAAGCGTCTTATCAGAATTATCTCAAGAATCAGTGTCTTAGCAGAATTATCTAAAGAATCAGCGTTTTAGCAGAGTTATCTCAAGAATCAGCGTCTTCGCAGAATTATCTCAAGAATCAGTGTCTTAGCAGAATTATCTCAAGAAACAGCGTCTTGGCAGAATTATGTAAAGAATCAGTGTCTTAGCAGAATTATCTCAAGAATCAGCGTCTAACAGAAGTATCTCAGAAATCCAGCGTCTAACTAAAGATATATTTGATTAGCACAGCGATCCAGCTCTTCAACAATCACTGCAAGCCACCGTTGACGAGGAGAACAGGACTTCGGACTAATCACCTGGGTTTTAGAACAAATACGAATCTTCCATTCTGTGGCAATCCACATTACGGTTCGTCTATCAAGTTTTAGTTGGTCTATAAAGTTTTAGTTGATCAATCAAGTTTTAGTTGGTCAATCAAGTTTTAGTTTGTCAATCAAGTTTTGGTGTGTTATTCTAGTTTTAGTTTGTCAATCATGTTGTAGTAGTATTTTAGCAAGTGTGTGAGATAATTTGATTTGTACAAAATTTATAGTTAGTTGAAATAAAGAATCTATTCTATTGTGTTTTCATTTAAATAGTGTTTCTTAAATTAATTAAGTATGAGTACAGTTAGTGCACACGCCTTTCACCATATGCTACAGTAGGCCAGCCAGCTAGGGCTGCTACAATTTTTTGTGAGAGAGTGTGTGTGATTGTTTGTGGGAGAGAGTGTGTGTGCTTGCGCGAGTGCGTGCGTGCATAACGTATGTACATTTTGTCTGTCAGAACGGTTATATGTATCAAATATAGTTAAACACATATACTGGCTCCGTAAAAGATATTCCTGTGTTGTTTCATATCCCATATTTGGACGTAATGATCTTCGTATGATATATTTCAGAATTGATTAGAAATCGATACGTTGTTAAGAAATGCTACTGCAGAATTAAATTACACATATTAAACATAAAGCAGATTGGAAACACAAGTGCCAGTAAATGGAAGACAAAGCAGCAGTAGAATATGTTTACAAAGTATGTTGACTCCCTCAGAGACACAGAGTGACAGCCGTTTCTAACTAGATTATAAACTGAATGACGACTAGAGACGCATAGGAGAGACCTTCAAGTTAATATGGGAAATAGATGTTATTTGAGAGTGTTCCTTTTGTTGAATCTCTGGAACCCTTGTCTCCATGTTGGTCATAATATGAGACGAAAGGCTAGCAACCTCATTGTGTAAAATAAATTGCTACAGAAACCACCACTGCAAAAGCATCCAAAATGACTCGGTGCAATTTTCCTAAAAGAGGCCAAATTTAGTGGCGGGCCTACGCTCTAGTTGTGGACACAAAGACGAGAAAAATAATGTTGAGTGTAGCCGTAAGACCTCATGAGCCGTTGACGTTTTTATTTCACGAGAGCAGTAATAATAATATTAATAATAATAACATCAACGATAACACATGTTCGGCTTGCGATACCCGAATTGTCTCTTTTTTGTCACGTCCTCAAAAGTGCAAACAGCATAAAGGATATTTCATGTCCCAGTCGCTCTAAAACGTATTTATTGTTTTTTGTTGTTCTGCTTGTATCTGCACTTTTTAGCACGTTTTTCTAACACTCTCATATATAGCTTTATTTTTTCGAATACTCTTTTAGTCTCGTCCATTCTCTCACCGCATCGGTCTTTCTCTTCCTATTACCCTTCACCTTCTCTCACTCTATCATTTTCTCAAGTCATGTCCAGCATAATTCATCTTAAACATGGCTGCATATTGTATGTTGGCGCTGCTGCACTTTCAGCATGACTGCAAAATGTATGAGAAGAACACTTCGACCGGCATTACCAAAACGCCTCCCGCGAATTAAAACATAACAGCATGAAAACTTTCACTGCGGTGTTTATTTCCATTGCTAAGACCCATGGAAGGATTAATAGGCACGAAAACAGACAATTAACTCAACTGGGGAGATGCGTGGGGTAGGGGTGTAAATCGAGTGCGAGTTTGATTTGGAATCCCAACATACCGTTCGAAATCACTTCCTGTCCAGTTTAACTGGGTACGTTGGGAAATTTGTTGATTCCGTTTGACCACTTCTCCACGTACAGAGATGATTGGCAAAACTAATGTACTTTAGAACTGCCATAGGGGAACACTTTACAAACAGAAAAAGTACTTTGCGAAAACACAAAACAACTGACACTCACATGTCCAATTCTGACCTTAAATGCTACATATGTGGAAGGGCTTTCCGTGCCGGAATTAGATTATATAGCCACCTCTAGATACACTGTTGAGGTGTAGCACAACATGTCTGACTGCTGTTGACATCATCGCTTGCGCTGGACGGCTATTGTTATTATTTTACAAACAGATACAAACACAAATCCACACACTGACCAATACGTTCAGATTACAAACAGATACAAACCTCATCCATACACTGAACAATACGTTCACAATACAAACAGATGCAAACACGCATCCATACACTGACCAATACATTCACATTACAAACAGATACAAACACGCATCCATACACTGACCAATACGTCCTGATGTCACACAAAGGACTACGGTCTGGAGGTGGAAAGGACCGTGCCATCGCCAGTAGAATCCAGAAAGGCAAATCATAGATAACATAAATAAACCCCACTCTGATAAATGACGATGGTGATGTTTGCAGGCTCTTTTTTATTTATTATATGTGAAAATTATTTTATACTATTGTGTTTACTTTTATACTATTGTGTTTACTTTTATATTATCGTGTTTACGTTTGTACTATCGTGTTTACTTTTATACTATTGTGTTTACTTTTATACTATCGTGTTTACTTTTATACTATTTTGTTTACTTTTATACTATTGTGTTTACTTTTATACTATTGTGTTTCCCTTACACTATTGTGTTTACTTTTATACTATTGTGTTTACTTTTATACTATTGTGTTTATTCTAGCTGAACATTCTTATTGATTACAAAACTATATATTTGAAATTACTCCCCTGCATTTATTTACCTGATTCTCTAGTTTACATTTTCTTGTATGCATCATTGAGTTGTGTAGTCCTTAAAACAAGTATGTATAGTATTCCTAACAAGTCTATTATTGTTCCTTTATAAACCTGCCTTTTCCTTTTCAGTTGTCATTATATAAGAAGTACAGTTAAATGGAGAGGTAAATTATAAGGAAATAAAACACTCTCATCTTGTCGTGAAATGGAGAGATGCATTACTGGACAAGGAAATCAATCTCTCTCTCATCTTGTCATGAAATGGAGAGATACATTACTGGACAAGGAAATCAATCTCTCTCTCATTTTGAGGTTCATTAAGAGCTAAAGGCGACGACTGAATGTGCTTTCTTTCTATACTGTTTGTTAGTTTAACCTTATTTACATATTTTGAGGTACATAAACGTACAAAATAAAGGAGAACAAGATAGATGGATGTGCAGACGGAAAGACAGACAGGCAGACACACTTACATACACAGACAGATAGAAAAAGTGAAACAAAATGATTGCATGTTGTTTTCTTTCTTCTCCATTTGTTTGACGTTCGATGCATAATCTCCTTCTTCTTCTGCTTCTTCTTCTTCTTCTTCTTCTTCTTCTTTTTCTTCTTCTTCTTCTGCTTCTTCTTTCTTCGTGCATATCACCTTAGGGTGCATACTCCTTCAACCAACGGTCTCCAAGAACAGTCCTGTGCTATTTTATCCAGTTCTTTCCAGCTTCTTTTTGTTTTCCTATTATCGACCTTAATGTTTCTTCGGCCTTCCTTTGTCTTTTACCCTGTGGACTACATTACAGAGATTGACTGATACTACTGGACTAGGGGATTTCCAGTTTGTGACCTTGTCGAACCAATCCAGAATCCTTTTCAGAGATTTATTTGTAATGCCCTGCAAAACTGACTTTTTTCATCCGTCATGTCTCCTCTCCATATAAAAGGACATATTTCACACTCATTTTACTCTGTCCAACAATCACACTCTTGCACAACTTTCACATGCGCTTTCAGGGTTAGGCCCTTCTATTGCACTTTGGTTGGGATGGCTTCTGAGAGCGCATAAACCTAGCATAGGTACATACAGACGCACACATACATCCAAGCACTGGTTTATGCGTTTTAATATTGCCAAATTGACTACGGTGTGGGGTGGAATAGATGCGCCTCCGCCAGTATAAATTAGTGAGCCAAACACGTAAAATAAAATTTAAAATGGAATTGGGGATCATTAGTTTGGTATACACTCTGGCAATTTGAGAGTTCCATATGGTTTTCAACATAAGAAAGACCCCTCTTGGATTGTGTATCCTGGTACTTACATTCTCATCTGCATCACATGTCTTGTTTATTATGCTCTCTATGTATGTGAAATTCTCCAATAGTGTTTCCCTCAATTTGATAATTTGAAAATTTTACAATTTGTGTCTTTTCTGCATGGATATTTAGACCTTCTTGCTAGTAGATTCTGTCTAGGGTGTCTGTCTTCTTCTGCGTTTGAAGTTGGCTGTGAGATAGAAGGGCTATAATATTTTGCAAAGTCCAGGTTTTCTAGATGTTTAAATAACGTCCACTGGGTTTAATTTCTCTCATAGCCTGTAGTTTCCTTCATTATCCAATCAATTAGCAGCGGGAACAGAAAAGGGGATATAAGCCATCCCTGCCGAACTCCAAGCTTAAGGTTAACTGATTATGTGAGTTGTCGCTTGTGAAAAACTCTACACTGCATATTATCGTGTGTTTGCTTCATTACACTGGTAAGCGTGTGATGGGTCTCGTAGTACCGAAGTAATTTCCAGAGTGTATCCATATCCAAACTAACAAATGTTTTTCAGAGTCAACAAAGCTGAAGTACAGACTTGAATTATATTCTGATGACTGCTCGACAAAGTATGCGCGATGTGGCTATCTGGACCACACGTGATCTGTTTTTTCTGAAAGCTGCTTGTTCGTCTCTTAACTTGGTGTGTACAGTTCTTTTTAAACTTTAAAGTGCAACTCTATTCAACACTTTACCTGATAAGGATATTATTCCTCCATTTTCGGTCTTAGGAGAAGATCGGAAGCGACTCGAAGTCTTCCACAAGCACAGCCAAAGAAGTTTCCTTGGAAGCCGCTGGCAAGACGTATTCACTAACACTGAAGTCTCACGACGGACTCAATTCGAAAGCATTTCATCAACCCAGGATCGTTGCAGCGTCTCTTTTTTCGATCTTGTTACATGCCTATCTTTCAACGTCCCGGCTCGATAGCTTCTACACCTGTCCCAGATGAATAGGAGCGGGAAAAGACTGTACCCCCTCATGGAGTCGTTCCCTGGGCTGGTGGCTGAAACACATCCTTCCACTTTATCTGCCCTGCATGCTGCCTGAAATTTTGCCCTCAACCATGGTCATAGACGCGACCGGTCTTGGTTGCCTAGGAGGACTACTATTACTAAATGAAGAAGAAAAGGCACTGCACTTGAGAGAAGTATCACATATGCTTACAACAAAAACTAAGGGTACTTTATTGGGTGGGATGCACCTTGATCAAAGCTGATAATGGCATCATTTAGGATCGACAAATGAAACGATCAAATGAAACATCAAACAAACGAAAATTAAAGAAAGTTGCTACAACAACAACAAACTGCAAAATCTATTAGATAGGACACTCTCAGAAAATATAATGATTGTAATGGGAGACTTTGTTGCCAAAATATTAGAGGTCATTGGACGCTACGATGAGATTATGGGCAAAAATTGAATTAAAGTAATGAATGAATGTGGTCCGAGATTTTTAGATTTTTGTGGTGAATACAACTTGTCATTGCAAGAAATGTGTTCCCACACAAGAAGATTAAAATGCAACATGGATCTTCTTCTTCTTCTTCTTCTTCTTCTTCTTCTTCTTCTTCTTCTTCTTTTGTCCTATTGCTCTTGCCCTGCGGCATCGCAGAAACGAGGTATGTGTAGACTTCTGGTTTTCTCTAGGTGGGAGGCTTGTGTAGTCGACATGTTGAACTTTTGGAGTGTTTCCTTGATCCCTTCTATCCAACGTCGCCATGGCCGAACTCTTGCTCAAGAACCTGATACCTTCATGTGGGTATGGATTAGCTGCAGGTTGTTCATAATGCATTCTTGTCAAATGACCAAACCACTTTACTCTCTATGCTTCAAAATAGTAGTCAACCGGTGTAGTCTACACCATACTCATAAGCGTTCTGTTACGGATTCTGTCTCGAATTGTTTTTCCTGCTGCATTTCTTACATAGCGCATCTCACAGGTCTCGATCTTAAGTTTGTGCTTCTCTAGTAGTGGCCATGTTTGACACTGATAACATAACGTAGGGATGATAAATGTGTTTATCAGCTTCTGTTTAGTAAACATATCGACACTTGGATGTTTCAGTATTGATATCAATAGATAATGCACCTCAAAAAAAGATTGATCATATATGTGTCATTTAAGAATTTAGATTATCTTTACGGAATGTCAGATTATACACAGGATCAGATCTGGCTTTAGATCGCAATCTAACGATGGTCAACGCTAGGCTTGAACTACGAAAGAATAACTCAAACCAACAGGCCTATCTATTTGCTATAATGTGGCATATCTGTAAGAGATGAAAAGAAAATGCAGTTCAGCATTAGATTCTGGAATAAATTTCAAGCATAGAAAAACTAGACATAGAGACTGGTCAACCAAAAATGGGAGCATCAACATGTTTGGAAAACAACGCTGGATAATGGCTAAAACGCTCATAAAGATTAAAGAGGGACAAAGAAACAAAAGTGATCTTACTCGAAATGAATACTAGAGACACCAAAGCTAAAGCAAAGAAAGACTACACAGATGTAAGTACAGAAGTAAAACAAGCGCATTGATAGTCTGGCTACAAAAGCTGGAGAGGTTGCAGCTGCAGATGCATATTGCTAGTTACAAAAAGTACAGTAAGAAAGTAAGAGAGAGCCAGCGAGAGAGAGAGAGAGAGAGAGAGAGAGAGAGAGAGAGAGAGAGAGAGTGAGAGAGAGAAAAACAGACATACAGAGGTAATACGGTAATTTTGTTTAGTTAGGCAGATTTTGCGTCTGAACCAGTTAGCCAAAAACTGTTTTAATTTATTCCGTTCTTTTTCCTGGACAAAAAGCTTTAATCATTCCATCTCGTTGCTAGGTAACCCAGGAGACGCTTATATTTGTCGTATCGCCAGACGTTATTTATCATGTCCACGTCTGGTGGAATGAAGAAGACAAAGCCTCCATACAGTTCAACATGGAATTGTACAAAACATGGTTTATTTCAAGGGAGCCGGCCGATTATGTTTCGTATCAGACTACCAGATAACATAGCAAGCATATAATCAAGATGGCTAATGGGAAAGCCTGGACACAGTTTGGCGAGGATCTCTTCAATAAGCAAGTCCTGCCCTAGAGACTTCTACAAGCGACGAGACTGAGGGATGATAATTACTTCGCAACATCAATCATTAACAATTGTAAAGGATCCACTCTACTCGAGGAGCCGGAGCGGAGAGAGTTTTGGAAGGGATACTTCCACGACCTTTCTTAACCCTATTGGTACAGTGTATGCCATGGCATTGGTACCTAGACACACGGACCACCTTGTGCTAGACATACTCATTCAAGAGGTTGATATAATACACAAAAAACAGTCAAAAGAACAAGTCTACAGGTGAAGACGGCATCCTTACACAAGAAATTTAAGAATGTGGACGGCCAGTAGTGATGTGGCTAAAGAGAATATTTACAACAGAACTACAGTGACAGATAGCCAACAAGTTTCAAAAAGTTTCCGCCTTACTCCTTGTCCCAGTCTTCGTGTACTCGGGATGAACATCTCCCAACCATGGATCTCTCCACATTTCCTTCATGTAGCTTATAAGTGTGAGGCCTCACCATGTATTACCAAAGAACGTAAAGGATCAAACAAGTAATAGAGCAGGCCATACAGATGTAACCTGGCCCCCTGTGGAAAACTCTGCTGTTAATAGTAACAGGGATGAGATGTTATATCTGATGGGGTGAGTGACCAATATGTCATGTGCGACCTAAAATCAGCCATTGAAGGGCCGTATTCTGATAATGTCCGTCTGAAAACCAGAGTTGGATATTTCCGAATTGGAGCTTGGAATGTAAGAACATTATACCAGGAACGTATGATACCAGGAACGTATGGTACCAGGAACGTAGCGTCAGCGCCAGCGAACCAGAGCTGCCAAGACCCTTCTACACCTCCACGCGGTGATCCTGAATAACAGGCTGCAGTAGGGCAGACTGGCTAAGGAGAAGGAATCGAAGAGGGAATGCTAACCCGGTACTTAAAAAATGCTTGCTGAAGTCGGATGTGTTGGACCGAAAGGTGCAAATTTCGCAGTCAAGCTGTAAACTATGACACAACGCATTCCGTTTTCTGGACTACATTCTGCTACTTAAGCCCTTTCAGGGTTTGGTAACGGGAGACTGAGAACGAACGAAGCCAAGCCAAGCCATACCAGGAAGTAAAATTTGATAACTTAATACGGGAATCCGTAAGCACGAAACTGGATATAACCGGGGTGACTGAAACCAGATAGATGGATATAGGCTTTTTACAAAAGGGAACCATGTATTTATATATTCAGGTGGTAGACAACACCACCATGGCGTTGGTTTCCTTATAAAGAATGAGTTTAAAAGGCGGATTAACGGATTCTGGAGATACAATCACAGTGATACTATTAAAAATTAGTGCAAAACCGTTCCATTTGTTCATAATGCAAACATAGGCTCCTACTCAAGATTACTGTTAGGAGGAGTATAATGAAGATCTGCAAAAAGTACTAAACAAGTAAAAACAACAGATGTATTGCTAGTGGTGGGTGATATGAACGCTAAAATTTGGAAAGGCAAACATACAAACATAGTGGGATAATTTGGTATTGGAAAAAGGAATGACAAAGGAGATAAGCTTATACAATTATGTGAGGCTAATTACCTTGTTGTGTGCAATACTTTCTTTCAACCTTCCAAATGGAAGCTATACACGTAGAAATGTCCGGGTGATAGCAAAATAAAACAGATCGACTTTGTTGTGATCAGGAAACAAAATAGTAATGTTAAAAAGAATCAGCCAGACTGCTCAGCCTTAAAACAAATTAACTTGTAAGAAGGAAAGAAAATAAATGAAAGTCTCCTAATTGAAGGCACAGAACAAAGTAATAGTGCAAATCCACAATAGAAAATCGATGTAAAGTGGAAATGCTTAAAAAAAGCTGCATTAGAAAAGCAAACTGCATCATACAAAATAAGAAAGAATGTGCAAAATAAGTCTCGATGAATGTGGTCATTATAGAACGTATGAACTGCTGGAAACAAGCAAAAAACACAAATAGTTATAATTTGATAAAGAAATAAGATCAATGTGCAGACTCAAGAGAAATGGCTGCAGGACAAAGTATGACTAATATAAGATATGCTGATGATACAGTGTTGATGGCATACGATCCAGTACATCTGCAGAACTAAATTGATAAGATAACCAGCAAGAGCCACCAATATGGGCTGGAAATCAACGTCAACAAGGCTAGAGTTATGGTGTTCACCAAAAAGAAAGAAAGTCCAAAAGCTTTCACTAGCATAATTGGAGAAATTCTGGAACAAGAGTCAAGCTATGTATACCTTGACCAACTCATTTCAGCTTATGGCAAATGCAAAATGGAGATTATCAAGAATATATTTAAAATCATGAGAAACACATTTCTGTCAAAGCAGATATCTCAGATCTTAAAAATGAAAATCATGAAATGCTATGTGCATCCAGTTTTATTGTATGGGGTAGAAACCTGGACCATGACAAAGAAAATAGAGAAGCGTATTGAGGCTTCTGAAATGTGGGTATTCACTTGGACGAGTTTCTTGGAATGATAGGGCAACCAAAAGTGAGGTTCTGGAACAGCTCGCGGTTTAGCATTTACTTCTGAAGGAAATAGAAAGCAGAAATGTGCAATATTGTGGTCATGTCAAAAGGCATGAAGGTCTGCTGAAGGTTATATTGGAGGGAAGAGTGGAGGGTAAGAGAGCCAAAGGGCGGTAGAAGTACAGATGGACAGACAACATCAAGATGTGGTTGGGACACAGTTTGACTGCGTGTACCAATCGGACACGGGACAGAGATAGCTGGAGATTCATTGCCGTTATTCTCCGGTGCGGAGACAGCACTTGATGATGAGAGATAACGAAGAGTTCCAGACGACTTGTAGCACGCCACATCAGAACCTAAATGGGAAAGAAGGAGATCGAAATAAAACTGTGACACCTATTGTGGTATTTCGCTGCTAAGTCATTTTTGGAAGATGTATTCGAAACTTCTTGAAAAATGTACGACAAATTTCTGAACTGAAGTTCAGCAAAGTCGTATTAGGTTTTCGGAAATGCAATTTTTGTGCGCCGTCGCTTTTTTTACCCAAAGAAAGAATAGTGCAAGAAAAACTATTGAATACCGAGCCCATACAGTGCGTACCGTGAGTAGTACAACAGAGACTTTTGCAATCACGAAGATTAAAATTGATATGAACACAAATTTTTATGGGGCCCATCAAGTAAGGACACATTAACTAGATGATAATTCCATATAGG
This sequence comes from Ariolimax columbianus, assembly GCA_036924085.1. Lineage (NCBI taxonomy): Eukaryota > Metazoa > Mollusca > Gastropoda > Stylommatophora > Arionidae > Ariolimax > Ariolimax columbianus. The sequence continues at coordinate 32,841,550 of JAVGWX010000001.1, read as the reverse complement.
AACTGTTATTGACAGACGACCAATGATTCACACCACCTGGTCGCGTTGAACGCAACAGCGATAAGCATGGAATGCGTATCCGCACGTTTAAGACAATGCTTATGGTTGGTAGAGCGCATGGCCGCTTAACTTGGTCATTCAGAACGTTGTTGTTAGCAAGCTCATGTGTCATGTTCCTGTGCATAATTTTCTCTGAAGATGGCAAGTGTGAGAAAGAAGTTGAAACCATATGTTAGAGAGCAGCTGAAGTGACTCATCAACTGTCGCCTCTGCTGAAACATACCCATATTAGTCTAGCAAAGAAACAGCAATGGATTCACAGGATCTTCCTACCAACACCGTACTACAAGAGTAAAAAAAGGATAATTTCCATGGTTTGAGAACGCAAAATCTTTACCTGCAAAGTGAAATGTCTGCGTATGACCGCCAGCGTCTTCGTGAGATATTTGTATTCATGAACGAGGACATTCACAAGGGATCGGTTCTATCCATGTGTCGAATAAATGTCCACATAAAAAGTACGAGGGCTTGGTCATCTTACGAGAGTGCTTCTTGGTCAACTTTCTCTGCGATGTTACAATGCCCGACGGTACTGCCTCTGGACCTGACGACGACCGAAAGGAAGGTGAATAGACGTCATGGTGATTTTCAACAACACGGTTTGACGACGTCAGACGCGACGCATCTGGCCCGGAACAGATGAAGTAGGCTCCCCACACCGCTCACGAGAGTACAAATGGACTTATAACTAAGTAACTACCTGACTAACAAACTAGTAAACTATCTATTGTCTGATATGCCTACTGCATAAGCAGCCCATCTGTATTTTCTAAAGACTACAGAAACAAAATGATAGAGAGTGAACCGACATAGAAACACTTACTTACTTTCCGTGTCCGGCAACCTCACATAGTATGAACCCAAAATCCTGCCACCATGAATGCTCTTTCATTTACTACCGACAGGGTTTCCACTATACAATGTTCCTACTTGTACAACTAATCAAGTGTTTCGGGTCTTGAACGGCCTCACATTCACATAATTCGTCGTGTGCATATCCCCACTTTTTCAGGTTAGACCCATATCTGGACACACCCGTTCTTAACCTGTTTAGAGGCCACATAGAATACGGCAAACTATGTCGGTGTCAGTTCTTTAATTTCCACCCAGCCGTCACCGTTCTTTTGATGCCACTTTGGATACGGTTTCTCTCCGGGTTCTGTTCAGAGGGCTGTACTCTCTGCAGACAACTTTTCCTCGATTTCAGTCATTTTCTTTGTGGTGTATGTCCAAAAAGCGGGTGTTTTTTTATTTTTTATCACAGAACGGCTTTTTCTTTTCAACCTCACACGCGATGCTTCTTTTTATGTCCGGAGGTGTAATAACAGCGACTACGTTGACCTTTTCCTTTGGTGTCGGTTTAAGCCATCTTGTCACAATTCGACATGTCTCATTAACTGCCACATAGACATGTTTCGTGTGCTTAGATGTGTTCCATACTGGTGCCTGCAAATTCTGCGGTTGAGAGACAGTGCAAGAGCTGATGGTCGGAGCACCGCCTGGATGCTTCCAATGCAGTGTTTGTGAGCTTATGTTTCTTGCCCTAACATTTTGTTTTACAGCATTGCAGTTTGTCTTGTAAGATAACGTGCGGCCCATTACAATGCCTAGATATTTAGGTGTGTCTCTCTGTTCAAGTACGTGTCCCTGTCATTAAGTATGAAAGGATTTTCTTGCTTCTCGGTTTTCAGATGGAAAGCACATCCTTGTGTTTTGTTGGGGTTGATTTTATTGCAGTTTTTCTTATAGCATTCAGCCATTCTGTCTGAAGCTTTTGTGAGCTTAGCTATCACTACCTCATAAAGTCTTCCTTGTGTGGCTATTGCAGTGTCGTCTGCATATATGAACTGTCTTGTTCCTAGGCTAATTGGTTGATCATTGATGTATACATTGTAAAGCATATGTGCCATTACATTACCTGGCGCAAGGCCGTTATTCTCGTTTCTCCATCTACTGTTTTTATTTGTCAGTGTAATCGTCTATTCTGTAGAAGACATTTGATTACCTAGGTCAGTCGTCAGTCCTTAGTGGCTTTATATACTTTTGTCAGCACTAGTTGATAGCTTACTGTGTCATATACCGATGTGAGGTCAATGAAAGCAACATCTGTCACCTGTTTTTACTCGTACCCATCCTCAATGTGTTGCGTAAAGTTAAGGATATGCCTACAACATGATTTTCCGGCCCTAAATCCTCCCTTTTATGTGATATATTTATCCTCGATAGTGTCAATATCATTTTCACGAACACTTTATACATATGCCATGGTGGTGATACAGGCCTGCAATTGTTTGGCTTCTGTTTTCCAAAGTTTGAGTAGTGCCATGATTGCTTTTTTCATCCAGCGTTTGGTATATATACATAAGTTGATAAATTCTATTATCCATTTCCTTTTTTGGATTTTTATTTGTTGTTTATTTATTAATTATTTGGGGGGGGGGGGGGGGTAGTTGAGGGGGCGGGCAAAGTTAATAATTTGGCGTGTTCTTAGTGTATCTATTCCATCTGTTTTGTTGATTTTTAATTTTCTTGATTGCCTCGTCGAGTTCCCCAATGAGAAATTATATTTCCAACGCAAAGTTTTCATGTTCATCTTCTCCTCTGATTACTGGGTTTTGCCCCTTTGAGATTGGGTCTCCTGTTTAGTCATTAATAGGTGAGCAATATAATTGGGTTGGATAGAGGAATGTATTTACAGTTGTATCTTGGCTGAGATTTACAGTTGTATCTTGGCTGAGATTTAGTGTTGTTTCTTGACTGAGATTTACAGTTGTATCTTGGCTGAGATTTAGTGTTGTATCTTGGCTGAGATTTACAGTTGTATCTTGGCTGAGATTTAGTTGTATCTTGGCTGAGATTTACAGTTGTATCTTTGCTGAGATTTACAGTTGTATCTTGGCAGAGATTTGTGATAAATGTCCATGCACGTCGTTTGCTCTGTTTCATATCAAGCTCTTTCACAATTATGCGCCATCTTTCTGTCCTAGAGTTTGATATTGCATGTATTAGTTCTTCTCGAATAGTAATCGTCTCCTCCACAAAGGGGTCTTTATCATACAAAGTCTTATATTGTTCTATAAGTATTTTTGAATCTTCGTTGAGACCCAGGATGTACTGTGTTCTACATCTTGTTGAAATATGTCATCGTGATATTTTCTTGACGAGGTCAACAAATATTTCATAATTTTCTTGGTTTGGATCGATTTTTATTATCCCACTATCTATATCTATACCGGATGAGGGATGAAGATAGTCAGAATTTAAAAATTTTAAAAAAGAAAACTGGGCATGTCGTAAAACATATATGCATCTTTTTATAACTGGTATTACATTTCAAATTTTCACATCTGAGAAACATCAGAAGTTCAGACAGAAAACTAAAGTGCGCTGCTTTCAAGCAAAAAGCCGTGTACATTTGGGGGATCGATAGTTGACAGGACTAGACGGCGCTGACAGGCTTAGAGAAGTTTTTGTTGTTATTAATATCACTTCCTCTAGAGGTTACTGTTGTCATATTAGCCTGTATGTAACGAGACAAACTGATGTAGTCATAGCTGGAAGATGTGGGATATTACGTTTGGGAAAGACTTGTACAAAACTGTGGGTAGTGGTTTATCTTCTTCTTCTTCTTCTTCTTCTTCTTCTTCTTCTTCTTCTTCTTCTTCCTCCTCCTCCTCCTACTCCTCCTTCTCGTTCGCAGTCAAGACACCAACACCAACGACTCTAACAAAAGCAGCAGTCAGCTCAAGACTACCGACACTGTCGTATAGCTTCTTATGCAGTGATTCTGGTCGCAGCAACCTACCTGACCTTTTGCCAGTGAATATTGGTCAGCTCTACAACACGTTCCATGGGACCGATGCTACAGAAGGTGCACAGAAAAGTCAGGCCAAACACAAATTTTCAATATAGTTGAGCTCAATCTATTGTGTCCAGTTTGTAACCTGAAAAAGGCTTCTTGGAATATGGATTGTCGAATACCCGAATGAAGAAAATGAAGAATGTTTTAAACTGGATTGCTTTTTACATTAGGAGCAGAAATATAGAAAGCAAAAGAGATTGAATAGAATAGATTACAGACTGAGAAACAGATGCTTTATATAGATCCTGAAAATATAGTAACAAAATAACGACTTTTAACACAACAGAACGGGTGCTAAAACTGGCTTCAAGGCAGGTCCAACATACTGATCAAGACACGTAGCTGACGTCAACGCAGTGCACCTAGATACAGACTACTGCAGCAGCCTCACAAACGAGATGCATATCGGTATTGTAATCGCTTAGTGGGCAGCATACTTAAATACATTGTGGTGTACTATATCCAGGAGGGCCCAAGTACACTATCTTCAGAAGGCGACTCAAAATCCGATACCATTAGCCGAGAGTGAAAGAATGAAGTACTTTTTAAGTTTACATAAGCTTCGAAAACAAAGAGACAGAAGGAAACCATAGTGAGCCGGGTGTAGAGAGAACCTTCACAAACTATAGAAGATATGGTGTTTCCCTATTTCCCGCCCGCAGAAACCTGCTACGCAACATGACTGTGTATCAGCACGTATCAACAAGTGCTTTTCTCTTGCCTAACACGAGGCGCTGGGCGGGGGGTGGGGGTGGGGGGGGGGGGGTATAATTATCTACCCTTTAAACACTAGTGAAGCCGAATAATTGAACGACTGGTCAGACATTGAGAAATTCACGCTTGACCCAACACCCCACGCCCACCCCTCCCTTTCTCTCTCTTTCTGTCTCTCTCTGTTTTCTCTTTCTTTTTCTCCCCCCGCCTCTCCTGCTTTGTGGATAAAACGTGGCTATAATAGCTAGTGAGGCAGTCGTGTTATCCTATTTTGAAGCTTTGTAAACGAAAAAGAAGAATTATATCTTCAACGAATAATAGACTTCTTATATTGTTTTAAATCAATGAAGGTCATTAACCACATCATATTGCGTAATAATGATCTACTGTTGTTGGTATAACGAGTCGCGTACAATTCATGTACACACCGACACCTCCTGGAATAAGAGTGTGACAGCAGACATGGGATTAGTCATGATTATGGGAGTACCATTTTACGTTATTGTGTTCATGTACAGCATACCTTGAATTGGGCCTGATTATGGGAGTACCATTTTACGTTATTGTGTTCATGTACAGCATGCCTTGAATTGGTCCTGATTATGGGAGTACCATTTTACGTTATTGTGTTCATGTACAGCATGCCTTGAATTGGTCCTGATTATGGGAGTACTATTTTGTTTTATTGTGTTGTCAGAAAATATGTACATTAAAAACAAGTAAAAAACAAATGTAATTAATATTTTAAAATAAATTAAAGAAAGAAAATAAAAAGGTGTCTAGTTGTCTACTTTGGATCGAGTCACAAAACCGCGTAGACCCTTCTGTTCAGCTTGGTAGAATCTGTAATGAGTAAAACTCCCATCGGCATAGATCTAACGATGTCTGGGCACTCATACTGCCATACCACATTACAGTAAGGGTACTAGTGATAGTGGTGTTTGTCTTCCATGTTCCTATATTTCACAAGAAGTAATAACCAACATAAATATTTGAAGAAGAATATAATCTAATTTCGTCTACAAGTTTACAGATAGCAAATGGAGATGAATAGTATAAAACATTTAGCAACAACGAAGCCGTATAAACATAAACATTGTTAACTGAAGGTCATGGTTGAGCTAGAATGATAATATAGGACACACTGCAACCTTAGAAAAAACGGCATCAGAATAAAGAAAGTCGTACTAATGAATCTCTATCGAGCTGATGAATATAGACAATGCTAGTCTGCAACAGTTCCTATCCTATATCTTACACTGGAAATGAAAAGATGGATGAGTAATGAGAGTAGCAATATATTATTTCTGGATAATAGTTTGCAACATTTGGAAAAAAACATACTCCAACAACGTAAAGATCTTTGATAAGTCCATTGAATAATATTACAACATCTCATATAGAAAAGGTGTGTTTAACCAGCAGTTCATTCGCTACAAAAAGAAAGTTAGTACTTATAATAACAGCATTGCTGTGGGAAACGGATTAACGAAAAAAAATACCGTACAGAGTAAAAATACTTTACACGTCATAGCAAATAATACAATTGATAGAAAGATTAAACTAGTTATGACTGACAGCGCTAGCCCACATGACAAATCACGAACTGGCAATCAAAATCGAACTCTTGCAACTACCTGGCGTAATTCTAGATGCTCTGATTAATCGTAAGAAGAGTGATCTAGCAGAACAGAGAATGGAAAACTCATCTTTTATAGTTTGCACATAATTTAACATTTTGGCTCCAACTGTTTATTTCATGCCATTTGTAACTACTGTTCCGAAAAGTTTATTAACTTTGGCACACCGTTCTAATATTAGCAATGGACTATTGGTCTGGCGTGAACGGAGCATGTTTCGTTAAAGCAAGGAAACATTTTAATTAACAACATTTTTGCAAGCAAAAACCACGAAATGTGATCCGCTGAGTATGTCTGTGGTATAAGACGCACTCTCTTTTGCGCGCAAAGGTCATGTTTGCAGCATTCGCGTGCAGTGGCAACTAAGGATGAGTCAACAAAGCCGGAAGTTAAAAACTAAGATTGAATACGCATCAGGAAAGAAAACTATTAAAAATAACAGCAAGTACTTGTTTATATAAGGCTGAATTTACACTTAGTTGTCTGAAACTTTCAGTATTCAAATAAAGTAGGTAGTTGCATACCTATCCGAGCTCATAAGATCTCAAAGTTTTGACCTAAAGCTCTAGTCGATAAAAACATACACAGGTCTGGTTGAGTTGCCGCACCAGGATAGAAACAAAACGAAAGGCATGGGCCTTTATCGGGGACAAAAAACAAAAGAAAACACATAGCAAATCACATAACAAGTAAAGACGATGGACTCAACAAGCAATATAATAAATACGCGACAGCAATTAGCAAGAGAAAGGCCGACAATATGGGAATCTCGTTATACCACTTATGACAAAGTGATAATACATGAACCAATGAGTATACATAACTATACAGGTACATTATAAATATACATATATATATATTTAAGAATTAAGTAATAGTAGTAGTCCCTAAAGGATAAGAATACAGAAATGCACGTATAAACATAATAATTATACTAGTAACAGAATATAATAATAATAATGAGAATAATACTGAGAAACATGTGAAGACAGAAACGTAGAAGAGAAAATGGGAGGATAGAGAGAGAGAGAGAGAGAGAGAGAGAGAGAGAGAGAGAGACAGGTGGTGTGTGGTGGGAGAGAAATGAAGCGATAGGGAGGTATGGGGGCCTAACCAAAGATTGTCCATGTCTTTATTCCGTGAGGTTTAATACATATCATCAATAAGTTAATTTATTCTCGAGCTCAAATTGGTGTCGATCGTCGATGAAGGAGGATCGGATGACAGGGACTAACATTGACCTTAGCCTGGTCTCCAGGACTTTTGAAATGGCTAGGTACCGGAGAGTCGAAGCTATTTTCAACAAAAGCTCTAGACAACTCTAAATATTATATGATGCAAGGATGTCTTTAATAATTCACCTCCAGCGACAGTGTTGGGTTCACCTCCAGCGACAGTGTTGGGTTCACCTCCAGCGACAGTGATGGGTTCACCTCCAGCGACAGTGTTGGGTTCACCTCCAGCAACAGTGTTGGGTTCACCTCCAGCGACAGTGTTGGGTTCACCTCCAGCGACAGTGTTGGATATGAGATCGCCTTTCACCGTAACATCGAACGATGATTGCTTAATTTCCCTGCTTACTTTTTTTTTTTTTTACTGCAGTCGCCTTCATATCTCGCTTCTACCCTCTTATATATTATTTTATTTACCACAGTAACACAGTCATAATGGAAACTATTACAAGGTAAACAATGACAACTCGTACACTTAATAACACGGTTAAGTTGATGACACGAGAGATAAGTGAACATGCGCTTCTTCCGCTCGTAATGGCAAAGTTAATCTGCAGACGGACATAGAGCGTATCGTTGATCCTGGTAAATTACTACTATCAGCCATGCCATCTATTCACGGTTTTTCCAATTCTAAATAACACTTTCTTATAATAGATAGATCCATTGATTATGCTATAATTAAACACTAAATCATTTATAGCATGTATGCTATATTGTTAATGGCAGTTAATCAATGATGATCAGTATACTCTCCAAAAAGGGAAAAAGATCAATTAAACGAGCACGAATGAAAAATAAGCCAAAACAGTTTCTGAGCGACCGCTGAGTCACATCATTTCATTGAGAGTAGGAAAAGGTCAAGGTTGACTCATAGTAGGTCCTATTGTCGGGGAATGAAGTGCTACAGACTACATTGTATTAATCCTTAGCTGTTTATGACGTAGGGTGACCAATTCCTATACTCGCTGCCTTTCCTTATCCAACAGATAGACAGGTACTCATTTACATCTGAGACAACTGGGGTGTTTCTATAATAGGGATATAACCCTATAGCTTGTGAAGCAACCGCGCTATCACAGTGCTGTCCAGACGTCACTCTGATCGGAACCACGAACACGATTTGCTATCAACAATTCTCTGGAACGCTAGAGTGAAGAACAGTTGAAACTGGAATGGATAAATAATAAATCAGAGCTGGGACACGGTACGAAGAATGGCTGCGGACCAGATGAAGTAGAAAGAGAATGTTTACCTGAGCAGCATGCATTACTCCAACGCACACATCATTCACGTCACACGTAGGACGGGTCTGGCGGCTTCTTCTACGCACAAATCTCCGCAGAGTCTTGTCCCAGCGGAGGCTTTCCCTGGAAACCAAACTGCGTATTTATTCCTCATGTTTCCTCCCTTTACTCATGTACGGTTCTGAGACCTGGACACAACTGCAGCGAGATCGCTAGTGTCTCGAGGCATTTCACATGCGCAACTAGAGCATCATCCTTGGGTTCCACTGGCACGATCTGATTTCCAACAGTAAGGTAATCCGGCGCACTCAGCTCGCAGGCAGTGTCTCGATGATAGATCCCCGACGCGTCTCCCTCTTCGGACACGTTGTCCGTCTCCTCCATGAAGTTCCTTCCCCGCAGGTACTCCGTCTGACCGGGGATGGGGGAGGGGTGGATAGAGGAAGAGGCCATGCTTTTTCTGGAGACGCCTTCGCAACACCTGGCTGCAACACTTCACTGTCTCCCACTCTCTGCAAGCCCTTCGGGACTCGGCCATCAGACCTGTCATGGACACAATATTTCGACTCGACAGGCCCTGGTATTCTAAATATACTGTTTTATTATGATGCTGTTCCTAAAGACGGCGTCAGGCGTGATGGTCAAAGAAGATGTAGCACTAATGTAAAGCCAATTCTACTTTATGGCAGGGCAACATTACAGTTCAACGTTACGGAGAAAAAGGTAAGATATTTAGGACGCAACCTGGGAGCGTAGAGTAATCAGGGTCAGATGAAACATACTGATCAAGGCCGCTACCTCACGCCAGGGTAAGATGAAACATACTGATCAAGGCCACCACTTCACGTCAGGGTCAGATGAAACATACTGATCAAGGCCACCACTTCACGTCAGGGTCAGATGAAACATACTGATCAAGGCCACCACTTCACGTCAGGGTCAGATGAAACATACTGATCAAGGCCACCACTTCACGCCAGGGTCAGATGAAATATACTGATCAAGGCCACCACTTCACGCAAGGTCAGATGAAACATACTGATCAAGGCCACCACTTCACGTCAGGGTCAGATGAAACATACTGATCAAGGCCACCACTTCACGTCAGGGTCAGATGAAACATACTGATCAAGGCCACCACTTCACGTCAGGGTCAGATGAAACATACTGATCAAGGCCACCACTTCACGCCAGGGTCAGATGAAACATACTGATCAAGGCCACCACTTCACGCCAGGGTCAGATGAAACATACTGATCAAATGAATCCAGCTATAATATTGCCATGAAAGTTAAAAAACCAAATCTACCTAATGTTAGAGAAATTACAAGATGTCTTGAATGGCCATATACTAGCAAACATGTCAACTGAATAACTTCATTGTAAATTTGATCCATTAATCTAACATGCACAAAATCATCCCATTTCAAGAATGATAACTGGTTTTTATAAAATGATTATTCCCTTAGCTAAAATCCTTTAAACGTGACCTCTTCTCTCCCTTCTCATTACAGATAAGAATATCTAGAAGGAAATATTCATTAATTTCTTTCACGGTCTGAAAATAGAAAGCGACACAGTGGATGGGGAATGTGGTTTTCGCAAGTGACATTGAGTTATGGAGTTGATTTTTGGGATCCTCTCCCTCTCTCTCCAGACCAACTATGACCCGTCCTTCACCGAGGCGACGCCGTTTTCTAACGCCCATGCGTAACAAGGCAATGTCTGTCCCTTTACTCGTTACAGCTTTTTAAAAATTGTTTTTCTTCTTTCAACAAAGACCGATTGGTATGACGAGGCAGTTTTGTACGAGAACATCGTTGACATAACAGAAGACACGGCTTTAACAAGACATTGCATGAACCCTTCGTTTGTGTATACGGTACTCTTACTTATTCATAATCTATGCCAGTAACAATTTTTAAAAGTCACTCCTGGATTTTACGTGTTGTGCTTGAATAAAGGAACAACAATGACTGAATCAGTGTTTCATCATTCGCTAAACCTCGGTTATACTAGTGAGTATAAGGGCAATTTTATTTATTGCGTATTTAATCGCAATATGCAGATTGTGGTGATGGTTTACTGTATATTGTTTCTCATTAATGAGCTGTGAACTTTACGTAACATACGAGCAATTATAGAACACGCACTTCTGAATGCTAACGTGTATTTAATTACGCGTGTTCTCTTTGTCAGAAACTAATAATTGATTACTAAGTTCAATAATAAGGAAAGGTAGTTCCATTGGTAAAAATATGTAAATACCACATTGATTAAAGTTGGGCATGCTCTCAGATTATATCTGTTTCATCGCTACTCTTTGCTAGTTATTCTAATTTGTATTGTTCTGTTTCCCCGGCGATGGCTTTTGGTGGTAACGTAGGTTTGGTTTTTGTTCCTATTCGTCATTGTGTTAGGTCTTCTCCATTTTTGAAATTTAGGTGACTTGTTTCCTTTCTCACCAATTGGAATTTTGATACCCATTTGCTGCTGGATAGACTTGTGCGTTCTACGACCGGGAATCGAACGTGAATTCTTGCCCTGAGACAAGCCGTCTAACATTGAAGCCATTCAGTGGCTAACTAGTATTGTTTAATATACTAAACTAGCAATACCCGTGCAGAAGATCTGCATGTAATAAACATTGTCGAAAACAAATAATTCTTCTCTATATGCTCTGCAATTAAAAGGATAGACACACAATTATCAATATGATTACGCAAACCAGAAGCGCGATCTTTCGAATGTTTACCGTAAACTAAACGCAATAATTCCGCGCCTTAGTTCTCAAGTAGCGTTTTGTGGTGCCCAATTTAGTTGTGCTCCAAATGTTTAGCAATCGTATCCATTCGATCCTACATAATAATGTCTGATTATGTCATGAAGATATAATCAAATAATTACATTGATGTCGCAATTAAAATCTTAGATTTTCATTCTAATATCTCACGGATAACAGTTCAAAGGAAGAAACTATGTTTACATTTTGAAGTTACAAGAACTCTTGATTTGCTAATTTTTATAAGTCCAATGGAAACTGTTGGCTGAGTGCAACTGTAGGAAGTTGTTGGCTGAGTGCAGCTGTAGGAAGTTGTTGGCTGAGTGCAGCTGTAGGAAGTTGTTGGCTGAGTACAACTGTAGGAAGTTGTTGACTGTGTGCCGCTGTAGGAAGTTGTTGGCTGAGTACAGCTGTAGGAAGTTGTTGGCTGAGTGCAGCTGTAGGATGCTGTTGGCTGAGTACAACTGTAGGAAGTTGTTGGCTGAGTACAGCTGTAGGAAGTTGTTGGCTGAGTGCAGCTGTAGGAAGTTGTTGGCTGGGTGCCTCTGTAGGAAGTTGTTGGCTGAGTACAGCTGTAGGAAGTTGTTGGCTGAGTGCAGCTGTAGGAAGTTGTTGGCTGAGTACAACTGTAGGAAGTTGTTGGCTGAGTACAGCTGTAGGAAGTTGTTGGCTGAGTACAACTGTAGGAAATTGTTGGCTGAGTACAGCTGTAGGAAGTTGTTGGCTGAGTGCAGCTGTAGGAAGTTGTTGGCTGGGTGCCTCTGTAGGAAGTTGTTGGCTGAGTACAGCTGTAGGAAGTTGTTGGCTGAGTGCAGCTGTAGGATGCTGTTGGCTGGATGCAGCTGTAGGAAGTTGTTGGCTGGGTGCCTCTGTAGGAAGTTGTTGGCTGAGTACAGCTGTAGGAAGTTGTTGGCTGAGTGCAGCTGTAGGAAGTTGTTGGCTGAGTACAACTGTAGGAAGTTGTTGGCTGAGTACAGCTGTAGGAAGTTGTTGGCTGAGTACAACTGTAGGAAATTGTTGGCTGAGTACAGCTGTAGGAAGTTGTTGGCTGAGTGCAGCTGTAGGAAGTTGTTGGCTGGGTGCCTCTGTAGGAAGTTGTTGGCTGAGTACAGCTGTAGGAAGTTGTTGGCTGAGTGCAGCTGTAGGATGCTGTTGGCTGGATGCAGCTGTAGGAAGTTGTTGGCTGGGTGCAGCTGTAGGAAGTTGTTGGCTGAGTACAGCTGTAGGAAGTTGTTGGCTGGGTGCAGCTGTAGGAAGTTGTTGGCTGAGTGCAGCTGTAGGAAGTTGTTGGCTGAGTACAGCTGTAGGAAGTTGTTGGCTGAGTACAGCTGTAGGAAGTTGTTGGCTGAGTACAGCTGTAGGAAGTTGTTGGCTGAGTACAACTGTAGGAAGTTGTTGGCTGAGTGCAGCTGTAGGAAGTTGTTGGCTGAGTACAACTGTAGGAAGTTGTTGGCTGAGTACAGCTGTAGGAAGTTGTTGGCTGGGTGCCTCTGTAGGAAGTTGTTAGCTGAGTACAGCTGTAGGAAGTTGTTGGCTGAGTACAACTGTAGGAAGTTGTTGGCTGAGTGCAACTGTAGGAAGTTGTTGGCTGGGTGCCTCTGTAGGAAGTTGTTGGCTGAGTACAGCTGTAGGAAGTTGTTGGCTGAGTACAACTGTAGGAAGTTGTTGGCTGAGTGCAGCTGTAGGAAGTTGTTGGCTGTGTGCAGCTGTAGGAAGTTGTTGGCTGAGTACAGCTGTATGAAGTTGTTGGCTGAGTACAACTGTAGGAAGTTGTTGGCTGAGTACAGCTGTAGGAAGTTGTTGGCTGGGTACAGCTGTAGGAAGTTGTTGGCTGTGTGCAGCTGTAGGAAGTTGTTGGCTGAGTACAGCTGTAGGAAGTTGTTGGCTGTGTGCAGCTGTAGGAAGTTGTTGGCTGAGTACAGCTGTAGGAAGTTGTTGGCTGAGTACAGCTGTAGGAAGTTGTTGGCTGAGTACAGCTGTAGGAAGTTGTTGGCTGGGTGCCTCTGTAGGAAGTTGTTGGCTGAGTGCAGCTGTAGGAAGTTGTTGGCTGTGTGCAGCTGTAGGAAGTTGTTGGCTGAGTACAGCTGTAGGAAGTTGTTGGCTGAGTACAGCTGTAGGAAGTTGTTGGCTGAGTACAGCTGTAGGAAGTTGTTGGCTGGGTGCCTCTGTAGGAAGTTGTTGGCTGTGTGCAGCTGTAGGAAGTTGTTGGCTGAGTACAACTGTAGGAAGTTGTTGGCTGAGTACAGCTGTAGGAAGTTGTTGGCTGAGTACAGCTGTAGGAAGTTGTTGGCTGAGTGCAACTGTATGAAGTTGTTGGCTGGGTGCCTCTGTAGGAAGTTGTTGGCTGAGTACAGCTGTAGGAAGTTGTTGGCTGAGTGCAGCTGTAGGAAGTTGTTGGATGGGTGCCTCTGTAGGAAGTTGTTAGCTGAGTACAGCTGTAGGAAGTTGTTGGCTGAGTACAACTGTAGGAAGTTGTTGGCTGAGTGCAACTGTAGGAAGTTGTTGGCTGAGTGCAGCTGTAGGAAGTTGTTGGCTGTGTGCAGCTGTAGGAAGTTGTTGGCTGAGTACAGCTGTATGAAGTTGTTGGCTGAGTACAACTGTAGGAAGTTGTTGGCTGAGTACAGCTGTAGGAAGTTGTTGGCTGAGTACAGCTGTAGGAAGTTGTTGGCTGAGTACAACTGTAGGAAGTTGTTAGCTGAGTACAGCTGTAGGAAGTTGTTGGCTGAGTGCAACTGTATGAAGTTGTTGGCTGGGTGCCTCTGTAGGAAGTTGTTGGCTGAGTACAGCTGTAGGAAGTTGTTGGCTGAGTACAGCTGTAGGAAGTTGTTGGCTGAGTACAACTGTAGGAAGTTGTTGGCTGAGTACAGCTGTAGGAAGTTGTTGGCTGAGTACAACTGTAGGAAGTTGTTGGCTGAGTACAGCTGTAGGAAGTTGTTGGCTGAGTGCAACTGTATGAAGTTGTTGGCTGGGTGCCTCTGTAGGAAGTTGTTGGCTGAGTACAGCTGTAGGAAGTTGTTGGCTGAGTACAGCTGTAGGAAGTTGTTGGCTGAGTGCAACTGTATGAAGTTGTTGGCTGGGTGCCTCTGCAGGAAGTTGTTGGCTGAGTACAGCTGTAGGAAGTTGTTGGCTGAGTACAGCTGTAGGAAGTTGTTGGCTGAGTGCAACTGTATGAAGTTGTTGGCTGGGTGCCTCTGTAGGAAGTTGTTGGCTGAGTACAGCTGTAGGAAGTTGTTGGCTGAGTGCAACTGTAGGAAGTTGTTGGCTGAGTACAACTGTAGGAAGTTGTTGGCTGAGTGCAACTGTAGGAAGTTGTTGGCTGAGTACAGCTGTAGGAAGTTGTTGGCTGAGTACAACTGTAGGAAGTGTTGGCTGAGTACAACTGTAGGAAGTTGTTGGCTGAGTGCAACTGTAGGAAGTTGTTGGCTGAGTACAGCTGTAGGAAGTTGTTGGCTGAGTGCAGCTGTAGGAAGTTGTTGGCTGGGTGCCTCTGTAGGAAGTTGTTGGCTGAGTACAGCTGTAGGAAGTTGTTGGCTGAGTGCAGCTGTAGGATGCTGTTGGCTGGATGCAGCTGTAGGAAGTTGTTGGCTGGGTGCAGCTGTAGGAAGTTGTTGGCTGAGTGCAGCTGTAGGAAGTTGTTGGCTGGGTGCAGCTGTAGGAAGTTGTTGGCTGAGTACAGCTGTAGGAAGTTGTTGGCTGGGTGCAGCTGTAGGAAGTTGTTGGCTGGCTGCAGCTGTAGGAAGTTGTTGGCTGAGTACAGCTGTAGGAAGTTGTTGGCTGAGTACAACTGTAGGAAGTTGTTGGCTGAGTGCAGCTGTAGGAAGTTGTTGGCTGTGTGCAGCTGTAGGAAGTTGTTGGCTGAGTACAGCTGTAGGAAGTTGTTGGCTGAGTACAGCTGTAGGAAGTTGTTGGCTGAGTACAGCTGTATGAAGTTGTTGGCTGAGTACAACTGTAGGAAGTTGTTGGCTGAGTGCAGCTGTAGGAAGTTGTTGGCTGGGTGCCTCTGTAGGAAGTTGTTAGCTGAGTACAGCTGTAGGAAGTTGTTGGCTGAGTACAGCTGTAGGAAGTTGTTGGCTGAGTACAACTAAAGTGTCAAAAGTCGCATTGAGACTGCATGTTAGTAAATGACGTCAGTTCTACACAATGTTGTAAATTTGTGAAAATTAATTGTGAGAGTATCCACAATAATAGTTCATTTCTTTCAATGAGAGCTAGCAATAAAATACTTAGGGGCTGAACGAAGAGGCAGCAGCGAATGAGCTGACAGCAGCCAGCAACTCATAGCTCGCAGCTTGCAGGGTTAGTATTCAATAACTGACCAAGACTCTACTTCGCTTACAAGTGGACCTGGAAACAGATTGCAAGCATGCAGCCTTGCAGATTATGGATCGAAGAGGGAAAGCAAACCAAGTCCCAAAAATGCCGAATTTAAATCGGATATGTGGGGCCAAATGACAAATATATCGCAGGCTCGCTGTAAACTACGACAGAACGTCACAAACGCCATTTTCAGTACGAAGCTCCGAAGAAGAAAAAGAAGAAGTTGAATAAGAAGAAAACGAAGAAGAAAAAGAAAAAGAAGAAGAAGAAAACTATTTAACTTCGTGCAGGTGCATTATATTATTTCCCTTGTTATAACATATTTGGCATTTATCCGTCACCAAAAACATTTATAGGCTGTTTGCATTCAGACAAACATAAGAAACAAAGTTATTATGTCAATTAATTCTACGGCTGGAGTTTCGATTACATGTACGAGTTAGGATTGAATTACTACTATTAGATCGTTTGTGTGAGAAAGATAGGCTACAATTAAATCGCGTATGAGGAAGAAATAGACAGAAACATAAACACAGATGCAGAGATAAAAACACAGACACAGAGACACACAGACAGAGACAGACAGACAGAGAGAAGATATAATTATACTTTGTTCTCTCGATTCTGCGAATATGAGTTTTTCGCTCTTATATTTCCGTTTATAATATGCATTTTTATTTTTAGAGGCTTCTTTCAAACACAAGGCTATTCCCTGCGAAGCAGGTTCTTAATCTGCTAGAATGGTAGAGCGTAAAACACAATTTGTTATAGAGTCTATAATCATACTATGGGTTACATTACACTGTTAGTCGCCTCTTTCGACATGCCTTCACTGTGGCAAGGATCATATTTCAAACAGACACACACATAGTGATTGTGTTCTTACAATGACGGGGCACATCTAGTGGGCACTACGATGCACGTGTATCTGGGCCGACCGAAATGAGATAGCAGGTCGCCGCCTTTAATTTTATGGAAGTTTTATTTTGACTATTTATTCTGTGGTACACATTTCTTGAGAATGCCTTTATCTAAAAGATCACTATGGCTTTTTTGTAATGTCGTTGAACTATTTATTCTAAGATAGACATGCTCTTAAGATAAATAACTTTTACCCAAAAGGTACCCACCTATGGCTTTTCTATAATGTCAGTTGGACTATTTATTCTGAGATAGGAATGTTCTTGAGATAAATAACTTGACCTAAAAGATTGTCGTATATTATTTTATACTTACTTACTTACCCAGTCGCTCCTCTTCTACAGTGAGGTCTAGAGGTTTGCCAGAGATAAAGCCATGTTGTTTTATACGCCAGAGGTTTTCAAACTTTTTTTGGGCTGCTTTCCTTGACCTGTGCATAAATCACCGGGGATCCTCTCTTTACTATATCTAAGAATTTCTACCCAAACAAATATTAATGACTTCTGAATGTGCATATTTTACATCTGATACCAATTGCAGTGGTAAATAAGTTAAGTTTTGTCCAACAATAAATATGACTGTATTTATTTTGGAAATAAAAAACTAAATTTAATCAACCTGACAGTGTGATGACACCTTATACTAGTCACAAAGTCAATGAGAAAGATGAGTTTACTTCTTCATCATTAGTTCTTCAGATCTAGGCACACATTTGGAAATAACGATTCGAATCTCCTTGTCCACGTTCAATCGCGATCTGTATTCTGTTTTGTTGGCGGCCAATAGAGAAAACCCTGTCTCACACAAGTAGGTTGTTACAGGTGGAATCACAACTCGTAGGGCCTTGCTGCCTACTTCTGTATATTCCTGGTTCGCCAAACTAAAAAAAACTCTGGTAATGATGAAGAGTCGAACTTCGATTTCAGTGTGTAGTTCGATGAAATATCAATAAGCTGTACTTGCTCTCTCGTAGTGATTGTAGATGGGAGTTCTGTACTGAAGGGTTTCTTGATCCAGGTGCGTTGGTCAGTCTCTTCTGAAAAGTTATTGTAAAAGTAAACACTGGGCTGTGTTAAGGGGTCAACATACACAGCCTGAAGATCTTTACTCAGCCGCAACTCACTGCCTTCTAAACAGGTGTGCAGAGAAGGAAAGCAGTCATTTACGTCTTTTGAGGAGGAAGACTAACGTCTGGTCAGGAAACATATAATGATCTGACATGTTAGTCAGGGTCAGGCAAAACATACTGGACAAGACCCTCACATCGGCATCCTAAAAGCCCTACCTGGAAACGGGGTGTTTTCATGGCACCCTGGCTAACGAGGTAAGAGATCGACGTGATCCTCGTAGTAGTGAGTGATACACAGATGAAGCCAAGCATAGCACAACCGCCCGGAGGACTCCGGTCCACCTTCATCATAACGCTCGGGATTTGAGGAAAGCTACTGCAACCCTCCACTTATCGTCCTTTTCAGGGAGCACAAAAGATTAACCTAGTCATTCTGATTCAAAATACCGTCTGTCTCGTCTAACTTTCTCTTCCACAACAGCACTTTCTTTCTGAAGGCCGAAGTTATATCTGACAGCTGTAGAGTATGGCTCTCAGTACTTTGGAGGGATACATTTAAAGTATTTCGTTTTTCGAAGCCATACCAAAGATATGCTAACAAAGTCGTTGTCCAGGAACTTTTCAGAACATGAATGTTTTTCTTCGACGATATAACAATAAAGCTCATTTCTGAGTTCATTTACCCTTTTGGTAACATTTCCGCGTGAAAGCCAGCGAGAAATTCGATAATAAAATAGTGAAGTGGGTTCAGCTCCCATGTGTCTCCAGCTCCCATGTGTGTCCAGCTTCTATGTGTGTCTGGCTTCCATGTGTCCAGCTCTCATGTGTGTTTCGCTCCAATGTGTGTTCAGCTCCCATGTGTGTTCAGCTCTCATGTGTGTTCAGCTCCAAAGTGTGTCCAGCTCCCAAGTGTGTTCAGCTCCCATGTGTGTCCAGCTCCCATGTGTGTCCAGCTCCCAAGTGTGTTCAGCTCCCATGTGTGTTCAGCTCCCAAGTGTGTCCAGCTCCCACGTGTGTCCAGTTCCCAAGTGTGTCCAGCTTCTATGTGTGTTCAGCTCTAATGTGTGTCCAGCACCCATGTGTGAAAAGCCTCCATGTGTGTTCAGCTCCCATGTGTGTCCAGCTTCCCTGTGTGTTTCGCTCTAATGTGTGTTCAGCTCCCGTATGTGTTCAGCTCCCAAGTATGTTCAGCTCACCTGTGTGTTTCGCTCCAATGTGTATTCAGCTCCCAAGTGTGTTTAGATCACCTGTGTGTTTCGCTCCAATGTGTGTCCAGCTCCCAAGTGTGTTCAGCTTCCCTGTGTGTTTCGCTCCAATGTGTGTTCAGCTCCCAAGTGTGTTCAGCTCACCTGTGTGTTTTGCTCCAATGTGTGTTCAGCTCCCAAGTGTGTTCAGCTTCCCTGTGTGTTTCGCTCCAATGTGTGTTCAGCTCCCAAGTGTGTTCAGCTCACCTGTGTGTTTCGCTCCAATGTGTGTTCAGCTCCCAAGTGTGTTCAACTTCCCTGTGTGTTTCGCTCCAATGTGTATCCAGCTCCCATGTAAATGCACATTTGCTCGAAATACCAGCACTTTAATAGCCGCGCTTTAATAACATTGACTACTTCGATTACCGATTGAAGGGCTTCATTAAGGGCAGTGCTGATGTTTTTGGATGCCTTCCCTGTGAATGATGCAATGAGTCCAGACACAGAAAGGAGCTTTCTTCCGAATCCAGTCCTGCAGTCCGCCATAGCAGCCAGCCATTGAACGACCTCCATCAGTGCACACACACATGTCTCCCAGTTAATGTTGTTCTCTTCCATAAAAGAATCCAGTATTTCAAAGAGGTCTGCTGCTTTTGTTCCAGATGTGATGCTTTTGCAGAAAGAACTTATTGTCATCTATAAATGGCCCATCACAGATTAGATACGCATCATAGGGCATATATGTAGCTTCATCTAGCTGAATAGTGAAATCACATTTGAGTTTTTCAAGCAACTGGTCATTAACGTCGTCAGCCATCTCAATTATTCATCGACTAACCGTGCTATCTGGGTAAGGCACGCTCAGCAATTGCTGGGCAGCAGACTTACCTACCATAGTAGACACCATGCCCACAGCAGCAGGTAAGATAAGGTCTTCCGCAATAGTGTGGGGTCTTTGCTCTTTACTACATGGTAAGCAACTTTGTAAGATGAAAGAAGAGCATTTGAAGGAATCGTAGTTTGTTTAGTGAACGTTACTTTTTGTTCTGTCATTTCTTTTAATTTGCCAGAAAAGTACTCAAGGGGTCGGTTCATTAAACTGCCATCAACTGATTCCAAATATCGTCTCATTTTATAGGGAAGCATACCTTCACTTGCCAAAACTTTAAAACAGATGGCATATTCTCGGCGTTCTTCATTTCTCACAGTAGTGCACGTAAACCCGTAGTGCATGTAACTGTCGTCATACTTCCGATGTTTTCGTCTTCGTTCGTCTTTAGAACTGCACGACGCCTCAGATATATCTCGTTCTGCACACTTAATTAAAAATGTATCCATACTGTCTGAATAACAGAGACATTACACAACACAATTTAAAACAAACTGCATTGAACAAATCCACATCCATTCTACAAAACATCAAGATCAGACTGGTTGTAATTATTGTAACACGTGATACTGCACGACTGCCATCTACCAAAACAGTAACAATAACAATCTAGACTGCTAGATATCACTAGCGTACATCTCATAAAAATAATCGACTTTGACGTTTGCTGGTTGGATCTTCTCATCTCTAAACACCAGCATTCGCCATGGTGACATCAAAGTTAGTGATCAGCTGTTTGTAACAAAGACCTGCTCTGGAGTTTTATCGTGCATTTCTCAATGAACGTCTAGTACCTCGTATTGGTTGGTACATGTAATAATACCTCAGCGCAAACATGTCGTCCTACGAAGGTCTATATTTTTTTGTGAACCCTTGCTCATAATATCAAGCACAACACTTTTCCCAAGTCACCGCGATGCCCTTAACATATGGCGAGAAGCCGCTGGGAGCCGCGACACACAGTTTGAAAACGATTGGGTTAAGACAAACTGTTAATTAGCCTGTTGTGTCTTTGCATGGTGGTAGGGCCTTACAGCCTCCGTGCCTGCCAACCGGTTTTTGTCCACGGCTGCTTATTCCATTTTCGCAGCTAACCTCCAAATATGGAGGCCTTTCAGCAATCCACAACCCTGCTGACGCGCCTGGTAGGAATCCTCCTAAAGAATATAATTTTATTCTAGCTTTAAATAGTCTCACCAGACTACTCAAACATTTGTGTGAAGGAAGCGAGTTGAATCAGGTTAAATGATACAATATGTGGACGCCTATGGTTTATTCCAATCTCAGTAACGCTGTCTTTTACTTATTGTTAATCTATGTATGTATGTTCTCCAGTTGCATGCCACAATTCAAAATGTTGGTGTCTATGGTCTTATCCTAGTCTCCTACACCATAATATCGCTGGCGCATATTCTCTGCTGAGATTGCGTGTAAGTTCTTGCAAAAAAATATCGAAACAGTTGGTACTTAAGGTCTGTCTCCTTATTGCATTGTATGTTACAGTGAGATGAGAACCAGTGTACTGCAACTCTTCTGGGTTTGGACTGATGACATAGTTCACAAAGAGTACTGATCTTAAAAGACATAGTTCACAAAGAGTACTGATCTTAAAAGACATAGTTCACAAAGAGTACTGATCTTAAAAGACATTTAGGTCTGTATTTTCCAGGTTCTTTAGCGCCGTTGGCTATGAGATCGTGGAGGGAAAGCAAATCCGATTCCAAAAATGATGTGCCGAAATCGAATGTGTCAGGCCGATAGGTGCAAATATAGCAGCCTCACTGTAAACTACGACTTAACGTCACAAACGTCCTTCTCAGGTCGAGCAAATAAGAAAAAGAAGATAAGAAGAAGAAGAAAATTATAATTACCATTACTCTCTTTTATAACTGACATGACGTGACTCGTACGCTCTTATTCACTCACTTCCTAGTGATGACTTCCAACTCAAACCGTATTGTATAGTCGTCTGAAATCATGTCCTGTTTTTGTTGTGCGTTCTAGTTGCTCTCGTCTGTTCTTTGTCTCTGACTAAGACCTCGTTGCCGTACGGCGAGTTTTTTTTGGTTTTTTGTTCTGACCCGGTCACTTGGCGATTACTTGTATATGTTTTATCCACAATATATTTTCTGTAGTTGTATGACTCGATGTAAAATGTTGCAGTCTATATCTGTATCCTTTTATTATTCTTGTTTTCTTTCTTTTCGCTTTTTTGTCCTGTTTGTGCCTTTCAGCATCAGGAGATAAGGAGCCTCGGGATAAGACAAAGATGATAGTTGGATTCCAGAATTACAGTTATGAGGAACGACTCAGAAAAACGGGCCTACAGTGTCTCGAAGAGAGAAGAATTCGTGGTGACTTAATACAGGTTTATAAGATGATCAGAGGAATCGATAAATTAGACTATAACAAGTTTTTTAAAATACAGCCACCTACAATAACACGAGGGCATAGCTACAAGCTGATTAAAGAGAGGTCCAGGTTAGATATTAGGAAATATTTTTTTAGTCAGAGAGTGGTGTCTGCTTGGAATGCATTGCCAGGGGAGGTGGTGGAGGCAGGGACAGTTAATGCGTTTAAGAATAAACTGGATGCGCATAGATTTTAGAGCAAGGTGATGTAAATGTAACTGGTTGTATACAGACTCTGCAGGGTCTTCTAAACCAGTATAAAGACGTTAAGTTAAGTTAAGTTAAGTTAAGACGCCTGCCTCGAGTACTGGAGATCGATGATTCAAATCAGGGTGGAGACCGACGTTTCTTCACGTGGACTTTTTGGTAAATTCCCTGATCTCTGGTTAGTAGAGATCGGACGCCGGGTGTGCAATGTCGCGCACGTTAAAAATCCCTCGGCAGTTGGAAATCGAAAAGAGTAGGTTTAACGGCCGCAGCTCGGGCAAAATTCAAAAATAGGTTACAATCTAGCAAATCTATTACAGAAGAGCAGAGTACTTATGGGTAAAACATTGTGCAATGACGTTGATTCTTCGACTAAACTAAACTAAACCAGCGCCAGGTTATGAAGAGTATTCTTGACCGGACCCTAGTATGTGCTTCGTACACTGAGAGCTTTACAGCTTATGTTATTTCTGCTATCCATCTTTTACGTGGTCGGCCCTTGGTTTTGTATCCATTATATCTGTATAGAATTGATTTCTGGGGGATGATATCTGGTGTTTGACGTGTCATGTAGCCCAACCATTTGGTTTGCTGTCTCTTCATGAGGTCTAGCACTGTTGTTATACCTACTTATCTCCTAATAACTTCATTTCTGATTCTATCCATTCTTTTTGTTTCAAGCATTCTGCACCGACATTTCATCTCTTTTGTTACAATGTTTCTTTATCTGTGTTAGTTCATGAATGTTGTGTTGTATAACCTTCTTTTTGTATCCATTATCACATGCTTAGGAAGTAATATCTTATTATATAGCCTAATAACACTGACTTATTTTTACTCTATAGATGTTTGTCCGTCCATCAGTTGTATGGCACGATGTAAAATGTGCTGTCTACTGATGTATCTTAGGCTTATATAACCAAATAACACTGCATTATTTTTACACTATGAATGTTGCATGATGTGATGTACAATGTTGAAGCCTACAGAGTTACCCTAGTTAAAAAAAATATCAGAAGATTACTCTAACTTTTGGAACTAATCATTATCATCATCATCATCATCATCATCATCATCATCATCATCATCATCATCATCATCATCATTTATCTGTCACTCCAGATGCTGAAGTATAGGACTTACAGGGCATCTTGTTTACTTTAACCAGCGTTAGGGAATCCTGAATCCATTCATTTGCAGTGCGGTTTCAGTAATAATGATTTTAATAAAGTGAGTCTGCTAGTCCCATGTACAATCTCCCCTGTCATCTAACGCCTGTCAAGACATTCCCGGAAGGAAATTCTGTGGCTCAGTAAGAATTTATTCAGTCAGCTGGCGTGACGTAAAATGTCACCGCCTATGGTTTTACAAGTCTCGTGTGGCCGTACTTACTTGTTTGAAGTAAATGTTCTTAGGTTAACGGGCGTGAAATAAAAAGGTCGAGTAAATGGGTTTACTGTCTCAAGCATCCGAAATTATCTGGCTCTGATTTTTATTTTATAGTGTAACCAGTGAGCTGACATTATATAACATATCGCTACATACGATTCTATGGTCTGCTCTCAAACAGTCGGATCCATATTAATTGTCCATAATACGGTGAAGATTATGTTTTTGAATCATCTGACAGAATCTGAAGGATCGATACCTCTGGCTTTACTCTAGCATCAACCAGCATAATGTACTTGATCTTGTAGTGAATGTATCAGGTAATTATATAAGTGGTTCCATAGCATACACTGCTGTCGTGGATCAAGTGTTAGAAACTGCATTGTGCTGGTCTATAGTTTGTTTTTGAGGTGAGGTTGCCAGTCCCCTTCCTAGCTGCTTCCTCGTGTATATGTTTTAGCCAACTGACAGAATATAAAGGATCGACGAATGTGGCGAAACCCTAGCGTCAAACAGCACCATTTAGATGACTTTGCAGTTCTAGTGGAGCGTGCATTTGTTTCAGTCAATTGTCATTATATACAAAGGTCAGCCTTATGACTTGAATATATGACTGTTATATCACCTTCGACTGACTTAAAACTTTATTGAAATGTGACGCTATGGGTTTTGAATTTGTTTTGAGAGTATTTCTGACATGTAAACATCCCTTCAATAACGAAAGATGCTACCACAGAGAACGAATTTGGAGTAAGTAGACATTTTGAAATCGACAAAACCTTATGTATCTTTTTGCTAATTCGAAGATTGTACAATGCTCCATTCACTTCATCTTCAAGCATTATTTTTCAAATGTTTTCAATGAGTTCTCGTGTATGTACTCACACAATCTTCAACCCTCATCTGTTAATTAACAATTATTGTTTGACTTAACTTACCAAATAAATGCACATATTTACTTATTGTTGTTGCTGTTGAATGCCCACATTGGTAGATTAACTCTTTTGTGCACCCTGAACACGACGTTAATAGGCGGTCTGTTGTAGCTTTCTTGACATCTAGAGCGTGCTGATGAAGGTGCACTGCAATCCTCCAGACGGTTGTGCTATTGTTGACTTCATCTTCGTGTCGTTTACTACTGTGAGGGGGGGAGGGGGGTGGCGGCGTGGGCTAGTGGTTAAGGGGCACCAATCCCGACCCTAATGTGCTGAATTCGATCTCCATCACAGCACCAGCCGTTACCCCGGGGAAGCAAACCCTTAGAAAATGCAGGAGGAAGCAGACCCTTACATAAAATGCATGCTGAAGTCGGATGCACTGGACGACAGGCGCAAAATAAAAACCACAGTGCAATGCACACCGCCTTGGGTAATAGAGAAATAAGGCGAACGAAATTTTGCCAGACCCTGATTAACATGTCTGATCAGTATGTTTTGCTTGATCAGATGTTAGTATTCCTCCCTTATTCAGTCGTAAGATATATATGCACTCTATAACATAGTATTTGCAGACATGCTTTCTGATGCAAAACGTGACTGTGACACTGACGTACAGATCAGATACCGAACGGATGGGCAGCTTTTCACTCTGAATCGCCTCAAGGTCCTCACAAAGTTGAAAGAAGGAACTATCTTAGATCTCCTCTTTGTAATTGACTCAATGACTTAGCAATTAACAGGACATGCGAGCAACAATGAATAAGTTTTTAACTACTTACACTAGCTATGGTGTAACGGTAAACACCAAGAAAATGGAGGTAGTGGTTATACCTGTGGAGCCCTACCACGAACCAAACATTACTGCACAGAGCCATCGCCTTCAAGCAGTTGATAGCTTTGCTTACCTTGGTAGTACACTCACCAGAGAAGCGAATATTGACTGAGATCCGCAGCAGGATTTCCAAGGCGAGTGCTGCTTTTGGAAGACTACGAGCGAAACGTTTGAGACCGGCAGGGAATCAGTGTTGCCACCAAGATAATTATGTATCGTGCTGTTAAGCTAACCACCCTTCTGTACGCATGCGAAATATGGACAGTCTGTAGAAGGCGACTCAGGAAACATAAACATTTACACGTAAACTGTTTCTTCAGACTGATCAGGATCGGTTGGCAAGATAAGAGTGCCTACTTTTGTAGTCCTACAGAGAGCCTAAATCGGGTGGACTGGGCATGCTATTCACATGTTAGATGAGCGCCTCCCTAAACAACTGGTGTACAATGAGCTCAAGACAGGACATAGCTCACCGGTGGGGGATGGTGGGGTCGGGGGGGGGGGAGGTCTGGGAGGGTGTGTGTGGTGGTGGGTCTGGTGGGGGAGAAGAAACCATACAATGACACTCTAAAAGTTTCTTTGAATAGTTTCTCCATCGAAAATATTGTTGTCTGAGCGCTGCTTGCTCCGACTCTTTCAGCCTAACGCACTGTGCTCATACCGCCCAGCAGAGAACCATTACGGAGGCGCAGAAAAAGCGATCTGTACGAAAGGAAAGTGCAAGTCGGCCCACTTACTAATGCTGTTCACATGTGCGTCACACTCAGATAGGACTGTACAGTCATATGCAGTCACATCTGAATAAACATGTCTAACGCTGTCGCCATCTTCGCTTACGATGGGCAACTAACTTATTAACAAATATGCACTCAGTATCGATACGTAAGTATAAATGTATGTTTCGTCAGTATAAATGTATGTTTCGTCAGTATAAATGTATGTTTCGTCAGTATAAATGCATGTTTCGTCAGTATAAATGTATGTTTCGTCAGTATAAATGTATGTTACGTCAGTATAAATGCATGTTTCGTCAGTATAAATGTATGTTTCGTCAGTATAAATGCATGTTTCGTCAGTATAAATGTATGTTTCGTCAGTATAAATGCATGTTTCGTCAGTATAAATGTATGTTTCGTCAGTATACATGTATGTTTCGTCAGTACAAATGTATGTTTCGTCAGTATAAATGTATGTTTCGTCAGTATAAATGTATGTTTCGTCAGTACAAATGTATGTTTCGTCAGTACAAATGTATGTTTCGTCAGTATAAATGGATGTTTCGTCAGTATAAATGTATGTTTCGTCAGTATAAATGTATGTTTCGTCAGTACAAATGCATGTTTCGTCAGTATAAATGTATGTTTCGTCAGTACAAATGCATGATTCGTCAGTATAAATGTATGTTTCGTCAGTACAAATGCATGTTTCGTCAGTATAAATGTATGTTTCGTCAGTATAAATGTATTTTCGTCAGTATAAATGTATGTTTCGTCAGTATAAATGTATGTTTCGTCAGTACAAATGTATGTTTCGCCAGTACAAATGTATGTTTCGTCAGTATAAATGCAAGTTGTACTCAAAAAGCAATGGCAAAGGCCGCGGTCCATCGTAGACGATGATGGCATAATTAACTTTGCTTGCGCTATTTTTATTAAGGATTAACTGCGCTACTTTTTATCCTCACTCTCTCGTCTCGTGCCGACCGACCACAGTGGCAAGTCAAGGACAAGAAGACTAGGGGGCGACTACGAAATGCAGGGGACTCCGCATCAAGCACCCGTGAAATAGACGGCGGAATCCGGAGTCGAAACCACACCACCAGATCACGAGACCGACAGCTTAACCACTTCGCCACGGAATCATATTTAGTGTATATATATATATATATATATATATATATATATATATATATATATATATATATATATAAATATATATATATATATATATATATATATATATATATATATATATATATGTGTGTGTGTGTGTGTGCGTGCGTGCGCGCGTGCGTTTTTAATCAAAATTTTAAGCTATACGATATGTATATATTATATTTATATATATATATTATCACTCAGTATGAACAATGAACACACAATATTCGCTCATTATAAATGCATATTTTTACTCAAAATGAAATGGAATATTCATTTAGTATGAATAGTACTAACGCCTTTTTTCAATCATTTAATACACTCAGTTCTCAAACCTACATTCATTTTGTATTTTGTGTATGCATTCATGAAGCCTTGAAACCATTATTCCAAGACAGAGAATTGTTTACGACCGTGGAATACTGGCACGGACTTATATACGAATAATCATAATCCCATGAGATAGCCATATGGATTTGCAAAATGGTTTGAGGTTGCCGCAGGAATGTGTACTTTTTCCTCTGTTGACTGTTTAAAATAATATAATACAGGGTGGCCCAAAACTAGGTTTACAGTTGTTTAGGGTTTTATTTAACAATGATGCGGACCAAAATTGGTGCAGTACTGTGTGACACAGTATTCCGAACAGGTTCGATGAATGTTCCAACGTTGATAGAAGACATTTCGAGCACTTAAGAGAACAAACGATTTAACAATGCTTAACAAATGTAGTAAATAAAAACTAATCGACTGTATGCCTACTTTTGGGTCACCATGTATAATTTAAACCAATCTAAAAGCCATCACAAACTGAATAACCCTTTTTTTCAGATGACCTTGTCTTACATCCATGGAGAAATATCCTTAAAATCCACCTGCATGTTTTAAATGGCGCAAACGAGAAATTTAAATGTATTTCTATAGCGTATTTTTAACAAATCTAAATGTTCAACGATTTTATTTATGTTTAATCCTAAAGATCTGGTCATTTTCTCTAATGATTTTTGTCTTCCAGTGATTCTGTGCTTTCATTTTGTCATCAATTCACTTTCCATTTCCAAACAACACATGTTCGCTTATGGTCTGCTATGGATTTGTGAGGTATCACTAGCCCTAAGGCATATACAATGAAACCGTGCTAATTGGCTCAACTTTTACTTAGTATATCTACGAATGGTGTAAATTTAGCGTATTATTCGTGACATTCTTTGGATTGACATGTGTTGGCAGTTTGTTGTAGAATTGTCTGTACACATATGCCTCATTTCTGAGCACCATTAACTGTGGGTGCAATAAAATCAGAGCGTCTCTAAAGCAAAGTGGTTTCAACGCTTCTTTTTCATTGCAGAGATAGGAGTTACAATCCCCGATCCTGAAACGTACCAGTCTACCCAACTGTAAATGAGTACCATATCTATGTTATGGAAGGCAATGTGAGACTTAGTATAACACAGTGTTTGCGATTGGCTAGCTTTGCTTTACTTTATTATAACCTCTAGCTCAAATATGTGCTTTTACCATAGATGAAAATTAATTGAAGCCCCAGAAATATGATTTTCGATAAAAATGCCGTACCCTTAACAGGGATAGCAAATAAATCACATAAGAAAGCATGAAAATAACCATTTTTCTTTCAAAATACTGCTAAAAGAAACTGAAGATCGACAGACAGATTTAATGCATCACGTTTTTAGAGAAGAGGGTTTTGCAAACCTTGTGACACATGGTAAGAAAGTAGAAAAAAGAAGTAGAGGGAGAAAACAGGGAATATCTGAGATCGCATATTTAGATAGTCAGGCGGTCTGTGAGTATTTGAAAATGTGGAATTTTCAAACAGCAGACAGTTGTAGTCAGTGATGTAGGGAATTAATCCTTATCCACAATAAACAGCTGTAGGGAGTGATGGAAGGAATACATTGTTATCCACAATAGACAACGGTAGGGAGTGATGGAAGGAATTAGTCAGTATCCACAGTAGACAAAAGTAGGGAGTGATAGAAAACATTAATCATTATCTCCAGTAGACAGTTGTAGGGTTGGACGAAATTGATCATTATCCCCAGTAGACAGTTGTAGGGTTGGACGAAATTAATCATAATCCCCAGTAGACAGCTGTAGGGATGGACGAAATTAATCATTATTCACAGCAGACAGATGTAGGGAATTAATCATTATCCACTATCCACTATCCACAGTAGAGAATTAATCCTTATCCACAGTAGACAGCTGCAGGGAATTAATCATCCACAATATAAATTACAAATTATGATGATCTGACCAGAAACACCTTTGGCGATGTATAAAATCTCTTCATTTGTTTCGTGCAGTAATATTTACATCATGATTACGATTATGTGCAATCAATTCCTCATTTTTAAATTCTCACCCAAATATATATATATATATGCATTGATCTGCAATCTGTAATCCTAATATTCAATCATTCATAAATAAGTTGAACAGAGCTGCATAAGAAGCCACGCGAATGTAAATCAAACATCGTGACACAGTTTCTGTATTTTGTGGTCCGTCTGTCTGTGCTTTCTTTACAAATTGAAACACTTTAAATTCTCTAGGTTTAGTCTTGTAACAAAACAATGTTCCATAGAGTACAATATATACATACATAAATACACACACACACACACACGCACACAGACACTTACACGCGCACGCACTCAGGCAGGTGGGCAGGCAGGTAGGCAGGCAGGCAGACAGACATACATAAAGTTAAAGTTATTTCCCATCGGGAAGCAATGATGGCCACAACATCGGTCGGTTTTGTCTTAATAATGTGACGTGCGCTGTTTTTGGATTATAGTGAGAAAGATTTTGCGCTGGTCATCAATCTCACTCTTATCCCGAGTTACCTTGGATCAGTGGCAAGACTATTGGTCGTGACGACTGGAAGTATCTCAGGATGCAGGCACTTTGGTCTTGCCTCCCGTGAGATCAGAGCTCGATAGTCCACCATTTCCATTCATCACTGTTAGAGGCGAATGCCTTAACCTCTTGATTACAGCGATCCCCTACGTACATACATACATACATATACACACACATATGCTAACACAGACACACACATACACACACACCCACACACACACATAGACGTACGCACAACAATAATGCCGCTTCAGGTCAGATAGTTCTATCTTCACAAATGCGTCTTGTTCTCTTAATCTATTTTTCTTGTTTTCTGTGGTTTAGTTGGTTGGTTGGTGTCTAATGCCCATAATGGGTTGGAAACCCTTTTGTGCACCCTGAAAAGGACGGAACTTGTGGCATATTGCAGTAGCTTTCCTGACATCCCGAGCGTTGTGATGAAATAAACCGGGGTCCTCCAGGCGGTTGTGCAATACTTGGCTTCATATGCGTGTCCCTCACTACTACGGGATCACGCCGAACATTGCCTTCTTAGCCAGACTGTTGTCCTCGACAACAGTCCGTTTCCAGGACGACCAACGAGGAGGTCAGGTGAGGGTCTTGGCCAGTATATTTCTCTTGACCCTGGCTAACATTGTCTGATCAGTGTGTTTTACCTGACCCTGGCTAACATTGTCTGACCAGTGTGTTTTACCTGACCCTGGCTAACATTGTCTGACCAGTGTGTTTTACCTGACCAGTCGTTAGCCTCGTCGTCCAAATTTCTGTGATTTAAAACACTGAATATATGTTATATTCTGGAAACTCGGGGTCAGGTTATAAATTGGGGACGAAAGTGCGCGGACAAATACCATAAACAAAGGACGAAGGTGTACATCCGGGTTTTTATTTTTTTTAATAAGCTGACTAATTTACAATGTTGTTTAGTGGATATCTTTCAAAAACTCAACAAGTTTAATGCCAACATGCATGGTAACACACAAATATTGTAACTTTCACTGCCACAATAATTGCTGTGAAAGTTAAGTTAAGAATTTGCACTATCAAGGTCAAGACAGGCAACATGTACATATTCCCACATGTTGCTGCAGCAAAGAGCAACGAAATAGGGTCATTCATTTTGATAACATCTTGAAGCACTGGAAGGAAAATGGCAGTACAGTTTAACAAATTTGTGCACGAAGGACTATTCTTGGTTGAAAAACCCAATCAAAACATCTGTACTAAACCATACTATGTTCATTCTTACAGATGAAGACAAATTAATTGACTTACGTAATGCTGACACTCGGAAATTAAAGCATCGAATTCTGAATAGTTATTAACAATGAATACCCCCATCTTGCAAACAAAAGCTGAATATTCTCTTAGTTGTTCTCATATTACCAGTAACGATTAGAACTTTCCTTGTTCACAAACATACAAACAAACATAAATTAAAGGTTACTAGTGATATAATAAGAAATGAGACTATGTTTGGCCAATTGAATAACATAATGCTCTAAGTTTGGCTTAAAGGAAAAACCGTATTAATTTTTAGGACATGCAATTGTCAAAATGTTATCAATTATTGTGGATTATTATCACAACTTTCACGAATTATACACGTTGCGTAGTATCGACATCACTTAGTAAGGCATAGTCTCGATGGGTCTTCTAAATCGCCAATTGCAGTCTTTCCGCTGCTTTCATTTGATTACCTTTAATAATTATCGAATCGTGGAACCTCACAATTTCAACAGTGCGTTTTCGTTTGACTGTTTTCCGTATAGCATTTAAATCAAATTGCCTGTTTTTATTACATCTTCTATGTAAGTATCTGATTGTACTATCAAGACAAAATTATACATTATTATGGAGGCTTTGTTCAAAAGAGGGTGGGGTGAGGGGCAAGTGATTTGAGTAAGTCGAGGGGTGTGTTAAGGGAGAGATCCTATAATTGTTAAATTGTTGCTCCTTCTTTCAGATTGTATAGTTCGATTGACGGGCAAATCTTCTTCGTGTGTATTGTAAGTATTACATAATATTAAAACGATCTTGGAATCAAACCAAAGTTTCGCATTTACAAGTTGCAACAGGAACGACGTGGGCTAAGGGTTAAGTGACACAGCTCACAACCAGAAGGTGCAGGGTTCGATCCCCATCACAGCACCGGCCGTTACCCCGGGGAAGCAAATCCTTAGAAATTGCAGGAGGAAGCAGACCCTTACATAGAATGCGTGCTGAAGTCGGATGCACTAGGCCGACAGACGCAAAATAAAAACCACAGTATAAAAAGCACACTGCTTTTGGGAATGGAGAAATAAAGCGAACGAAACACCCCCACCCCCTCCCCCTAAAAACACAGCTTTGAGTTGCAGCTTTAAGGTTTGTTTCGGTAATTTCAGTGTGATCTAAATTTGTGATATATTATACGGGCGTGTGTATTATGTGGCTTGTTTAATTTGCATAACTTTAACCCTTGTATATAAATCCAAAAGTTGATGTTTGAAATTAGAGACCTGCTAACAAAACCATTGGCTATATTCTGTTCTCAATCATTTGCAAAAGGGATTGTTCCAGAGGATTGGAAAGATACAGGGGTGATCCCCTTATTCAAAAGAGGATAAACAATCAGATCCACAAATTATAGACAGATAAGTTTAACGAGCATAGTCTGCAAATTCTTAGATTCAATAATCAAAAAAAATATTGTAATATATTTAGACAAGTTTAATCTAATAAAAAAATAGTCAGCATGGGTTTACTAGAGGGAGATCGTGCTTAACAAATCTATTAGAAATCATGGAGGAGGTTACTAAAATGATAGATGGGGAGAGCCAAAGAATTGTATTTATCTATATTTTGTAAAGGTGTTTGATAGAGTACCTCGTCAAAGATTAATTAGGAAGTTAAAATCACATGGAATAGAGAACGAAGTTGCCAAATGGATTGAAAATTGGTTAACGGGAAGAAGGCAGAGAGTGGGCATATATAAAGAATACTCTTAGTAGGGAGAAGTAAAAAATGGAGTGCAACAGGGTTCAGTTTTGGGTCCAATTTTATTCTTGATGTAAATATATATAAACAATTTGGACATTGATATGAGATCCATGATTGCAAAGTTCGCTGATGACACAACACTATGCAGTAGTGTCTCATCTAAAGCAGAAGTGGATATATTTAGGTTGGATTATATGTGAACATTATTAGAACGATAGAAAAGGAAAGGGAAATAGAGGTAAAATAGATCAAACAGGTAAGGTAAGTGAGCAAGTCCAGGTAGCAGGGAAAAAGGAAAAAAAGCCAAATGCAATGTTAGGTATGATGAAAAGAAATATTCAACATTGGAGCAAGGCAGTGATAGTCAAACTGTAGAAAGCTTTCGTTAGACCCAGACTCGAGAACTGTGTACAGGTGTGCATTCTTTATCGGAGGGGTGATATAAACATGCTGGAAAAGATACAAGAAAAAGCGACAAAACTGATAGTATGATTTCATAATTACAGTTATGAGGAAAGACTCAGAAAAACCGGCCTACAGTGTCTAGAAAAGAGAAGAATTCGAGATGACTTAATACACGTTTTTAAGATAATCAACGGAAAGTATCAATTAGACTAACAAGTTTTTTCAAAATACAGAAACCTACAGGAACAAGATGGCACAGCTACAAACTAATTAAAGAAAGGCCCAGATTCGATTTTAGGAAATATTATTTAAGTCAGACAGTGGACTGCATTGTCACAGGAAATATTGGGAA
Organism: Ariolimax columbianus; assembly: GCA_036924085.1. NCBI lineage: Eukaryota > Metazoa > Mollusca > Gastropoda > Stylommatophora > Arionidae > Ariolimax > Ariolimax columbianus. Next base: position 32,807,354 of record JAVGWX010000001.1, on the reverse strand, counting down.
AAGGGTCAATTAATGTATTCACAAAAAATTTGATACACATAGTGTTTATATCAGGGAAATGTAAAAGAAGTTGGCTCCATACAGATTGTGCAGAGTCTTCTAAGCCAGTGTAAAGACGTTTAGTTAAGTTAATTTATTTTAAAACACTGCGTTACATTGGATATTCAAAATGTACATGAGCTTTCAGAAATGCATAGTAAAATTACTGTCAGACCCTTATTCTCTGGTGTGATATATGATAGTAGGTTGTTCTTATTGCTATTTTAAATACAATTCTATACCTGTATATACCTTTTAGTGAGCAAAATGAGAGGTTTTTTTTTATAATCACGAAAATGGGATAATCAAGGTAAATTAGACGTACCTTTACCAAATATAATACATAGTTTCCCAAAATGATTTCTTGGATGAAATCAATCGGTTATTCACATATATTTAATTTTGTCTTTTGATACATGTGTGTACATTTGTAAATCGAAATCGTTTAAATTCATGTGCCGCATATGTCTTCAGTAAATACAAAGTAAGGATTGAGTCTGACACAATGACTGCACCTATTAAAGAGGTTCCAGATAGCTATCTCAGAGCTGCAGCCACTGCATCCATCTCCAATCTCGTACTGGAGAGGGCTGTATTGTATGCCCTGTTCTGCTCAGCGACAACCCCCACTTTCACTCTAGCTGAGAAGCCCAAACCATATACCTTGCTGTGTAGCACCGATACATTGGTATTTATGATGGCGTCACTATACTGCATGTTATCATTAATCAGCTGATAACCTCGAACTATGCCCTCCCATTGCACCATTATAATTATTACATGCCTATGTGATAGCTCTGTGATAACCTATAATTATATCCCAATGTACCCATTCTTCACTCCTCACTATCGTCGCAGGTGTAGTCACCCGTTTAATTGTTTTCTCTGTCTGTACCTTCTATGACGCTCTTCTATTGTTTTCTCTGTCTGTACCTTCTATGACGCCCTTCTATTGTTTTCTCTGTCTGTACCTTATATGACGCTCTTCTATTGTTTTCTCTGTCTGTACCTTCTATGACGCCCTTCTATTGTTTTCTCTGTCTGTACCTTCTATGACGCTCTTCTATTGTTTTCTCTGTCTGTACCTTCTATGACGCTCTTCTATTGTTTTCTCTGTCTGTACCTTCTATTGTTTTTTCTGTCTGTACCTTCTATGACGCTCTTCAATTGTTTTCTCTGTCTGTACCTTCTATGGCGCTCTTCTATTGTTACCTCTGTCTGTACCTTCTATGACGCTCTTCTATTGTTTTCGCTGTCTGTACCTTCTATGACGCTCTTCTATTGTTTTCTCTGTCTGTACCTTCTATGACGCTCTTCTATTGTTTTCTCTGTCTGTACCTTCTTTGACGCTCTTCTATTGTTTTCTCTGTCTGTACCTTCTATGACGCTCTTCTATTGTTTTCTCTGTCTGTACCTTCTATGACGCTCTTCTATTGTTTTCTATGTCTGTACCTTCTATGACGCTCTTCTATTGTTTTCTCTGTCTGTACCTTCTATGATGCTCTTCTACTGTTTTCTGGTCCCTTGATGTTTGAGGTGTTAATGTGCGATGGTTGCCGACTGTTTGTTGTAACCCGAATATAGGCTTTGACCTATTAGTTAGTTTTCTTTCCACTTGTGCCGTTTAGCGGCGTGGGGAGCTTGAGTCGTCTATCCTGCGCCAAGTGCGTTGCGTCGGTCAATGTGAGCCCTTGTCGTTGCACAATCACTCTAGTGTCATCTATCCACCTACCTCGCGGCCGCCCCCTTGCCCTGTAGCCAGATCTATCAGCATTGTAAGCCATCAGTGGAAGATGATGAGGCTGCATTCTCATGAGATGACCAAACCAACTTATTTTCTGCCTGGAAATGTATTCGGCACAAGACGTAGTGCAGACCATACTTCCAATGTCGTCATTCCGCATTCTGTCTCTTCTGGTAACTCCGATGACTTTCCTCAAACACTTCATTTCACAAGTCGAAATTCTGCTCTCGCACGCCCTTGACAGAGGCCATGTTTGGCACTGGTAGCATAAAATCAGCATAAATATACTGTTTATCAGCTGTTGCTCTGTTGCCAAACTAATGCTCCGGTGTCTAAGCAATGGGGACAGCTGATAAGTCACCGCAGATGCTTTCTGGCACCTTGTCTCGTTTTCCCTGTTGATCCTACCGTCTGCCGAAAAAATACTGCCCAAATACTTGAACTCATGGACCTGTTGAAGAGCAATATCCTTTAGACTTAGCTTGAGTGGCCCAGGAGTTATACTAGTTATCAGAGTTTCTGTTTTGTTCTCGTTAATTCGCATTTTGTATTTAGCACAGGTAGTCGCAAGCGCGTTCATGTGATTTTGCAGTTTGTTTTCATCGTCGTACAGCAAGCATTGATCATCTTCAAAAAAGTAATTCGTGTATTGCGTTATGTTCTGCTTCAGATGTCTCAATTTGACCAGTCTCTGGTGCGATTGTGTCCATATAAATGTTAAACAGCAGAGGAGAAAGCACACACCCTTTGCCAATGTATATCTGGATGTCACAGGCAGAAGCCCAACCACGTTCCAACCTGTACTGTGTTTGGGTAGTAGCTCCTTGATCTTGTCCTAGTAAACTGTACTGTGTTTGGGTAGTAGCTACTTGATCTTGTCCTAGTAAACTGTGCTGTGTCACTTCCAAATGTACTGTGTTTGGGTAGTAGCTACTTGATCTTGTCCTAGTAAACTGTGCTGTGTCACTTCCAAATGTACTGTGTTTGGGTAGTAGCTACTTGATCTTGTCCTAGTAAACTGTGCTGTGTTTGGGTAGTAGCTCCTTGATCTTGTCCTAGTAAACTGTGCTGTGTCACTTCCAAACTGTACTGTGTTTGGGTAGTAGCTACTTGATCTTGTCCTAGTAAACTGTGCTGTGTCACTTCCAAATGTACTGTGTTTGGGTAGTAGCTCCTTGATCTTGTCCTAGTAAACTGTGCTGTGTCACTTCCAAGTACTGTATTTGGATAACATCTTTTCCCATTCAAATGTGATGTGTTTCGGTTGCAGCGTATTCCAGTCACGTGAGCTGTCTTTGGGTAGCAGCTTGTCCCAGTCAACTGTACTGTCTTTGAGTAGCAGCTTTTCTCAGTCTACTGTACTGTATTTTGGTAGCAGATTGTCCCAGTCAACTATACTGTCCTTGGGTAGCACCTTGTCCCAGTCAACTGTACTGTCCTTGGGTAGAAGATTGTCCCAAAGTCAACTGTACTGTGTTTGAGTAGCAGCTTTTCCCAGTCCACTGTACTGTTTTTGAGTAGCAGATTGTCATTTTGGGAAGTAATATCTTGGTTGTGACTGAGAGTGAGAGTTGAACTGAGGAGGAAGGGAGTGTTACCATCGCTTGTCTGCGCTTCGGACACCAGGTGTAATGAATTTTCTCCTGTGAAAGTCACATCCATCTTAGATTTACATCACTGACATCAGGACACGTGACAGCATTACCTTTCTGTAACGTCAAGGGGGTACGTGTTTTACTCAACAAATATATATTGCAGTGGCTGTTTTTTTTTATTGTTTGTAACCCTGCTGGTTTTGCCATGCTAATATTTTCGTTTTCTGCCTGACGTTATTCATTTGTCAATGTATTTCTATGTTTTCTTAAAGTTTCAGTAGAGTAAGACACATGTATGCTGGTTTTTAAATTCACACATTTACATTTATGTTGTTATGTTGGTTCTGGAGACCTGTGCTTCCGAGATATGCGAAAAAGTATGTATTATTGCTACTGATGCTCAGTATATTATTATAAAATTAAAAACTATCATTTGCCATCATGTAATGCGTTATTGGGAGTCATTTAAATGTATGTACTGTTATTAACTAATACTTGGTTAATATATAAAACATTACAATCTATGGATTGATTCAAATGATACGTAACTGATTTATATATATCAATATTTGTTTTTGCATTCATGAGGCCAAAGTAATAAAGTTGCATAGAAGTAGCTGCCTATTGGGAAGAAGTGTTAGAGACTACATTGTACTAGTCCACAGCTTGCGTTTGATTAGATTGCCAATTCCCTTCCTCGCTGCTTTTTTTAACCTTACCTTAGTTCTGGTACCCGATTGCAAATAATCCCCCTAAACAATTGAAAACGTGTCGCTATAGGGAGCTGAACCCGGTACCTTTAACTTAAAAAGCGAGTCATCTACCACCACACTAATTAAATGTTGTTTATGTCAGTGCTGTCCTGATCTTGCTAAGGTTCATATAAATCAAAGAGTTTACATCCGGATGTCGACAGCACCAATAGTGCCTACATTGGATCCAGATGTGGACATCATATTGAAACCAATCAATCACACCCACTATTAGATAATGACACTAATATCGATGAATGAACATTCCACATATTGTTGAATCTAAATTTTATACAGTCATCTCTGTTTATCTCTACAGGAGGAAGTTAATAAAAGACTACCATATTATGTAAGAACCAGAAGACAGATCAAGCAGCACCCACATCTTTAGTGGCAGACGAACATAAGAATATCCCACAATGCCGTTAAGCAGAAGCCAAGTCAGGCATGCAAGTCGTAAGAAAAGGACTGATGGACGCAAGGATAACCTGTTCTATCTTTCATCATATTACGTAAGTGTCAAAGCCAACAATATCTTTCTTGAATAAGAAATTACATATGTCTTTCTTGCACCAGAAAGTACAAACCTTCTCCTACTTCTTTGATCAACTGATGATAATTCTAGTCTGGTAAGGTTCACGATGAACTGCTGATATGTTTCTAGTCTGGTGAGGTTCACGATAAACTGATGATATGCTTCTAGTATGGTGAGGGTCACGATAAACTGATGATATGCTTCTAGTATGGTGAGGTTCACGATCAACTGATGATATGCTTTTAGTATGGTGAGGTTCACGGTCAACTGATGATATGCTTCTAGTCTGGTGAGGTTCACGATAAACTGATGATATGCTTCTAGTATGGTGAGGTTCACGATCAACTGATGCTGCTTCTAGTCTGGTGAGGTTCACGAAGAACTGCTTTTCAGGTCTTCGCCGGTCCCGCACAGCTTTTCGAGCATGGTCGTTCCCCGGACAGCCTCTCTTTGGTGTGTATAAGAATGACAGTCCTGCAGGATATGTTCTGATGTTGTTTATGGTGCTCCACAATCACTTGTGACGGTGTTTCTGAATCCCATTCTGTGGAGATGCGCATTGAGTCTGCAATGTCCCATTCTGAATATGAAGATCTTTGTATGCCGATCTCTGCAAAGTTTGTCTATGCTGACATTTTCTAGTTTTTATTCTTAGTGCTGGTCTCTCTACTCTGTCTTCATGGATCGTTTGATGAGTGTCTTTGCTTCTCTATAGCTCTGTGGATAGCGAGTCTACGTGACAGAAACACATGCACTACAGGAGTCTCAAATTCAAATGACACTGAATATCGCACGAGGAATGGCTCGTAGGCCGTATCACATTATAACATGTATTTTCCGTGTTCTTCATCTCTATAACCTAGAAGCTTGTTCTGTGGCTGTATTATGAATTGTCTGTTGTTGGAAAAGAAATATCATGTTGCATGACATATGCTTGGTTCGATATAGAATTGTTTCCTGTGTCATTTACCAGTAAACGTATCACAAGTCGTATCGTAGAAGTAACCAATTCTGTCAGCACAAATAGGTGAAGACAAATTAAGTCTTGAACCGTATCCTTAAACGTTTTTTTTCTTTAAAAACAACGCAAAGTCTCACATATATTTTGAAAAATCTTTTATCTATGTGTTTTATTATTTAGATGACATTTCTTTCTTTCAAGAAGCCTCATTTACAACAACAACAAATAACACACACAGACACACACACACATACACACGCACGCACGTACGCACGCAGGCACGCAGGCAGGCACGCACGCACACACACACAAACACACACACACACACACACAGACAGACAGACACACACACACACACAAATTGTTACTTCTTCAAGATAAATCTACTTTGAGTTAGTAGTTAGTAGATATGAAGCAGTACTTCTTCAAGCTAACATCTCGTCTCTGAAGTGTATGAGAATCTGAGGACCGATGAAAATGCCCTCTTTAATTGTGGATTCGCTGTGTCGATAGAATTGCCAGTCAATCACTTGGGAGATATCCAGTAGCTATATATGGCTTGAAAGCAGTTTTTAATCACACGGAGTTTGATGTGTAAGAAAGGTAGCATGATTTTGTGTGTTCATGATGGTGCTGTGTGTTATACTTTTTTCTCTCCGACCCTCATAGATATTCTCTGAGGCCAGTCTCACTTCACGTAATGCAAAGTCTTTACTCTCCCGTCGCATTCACATAAGAAATAGCAGTACTTCGTATATGCCCCAGCTGCAAACTCATCAACAGTGCCACAAACGTCCTGTTGAAACAAAGATAAAAGTCATACCTGCTGAATTAAAGACAGCAGTAGAGCTGCACTAGGTTATCGTATGCTACTTGAATTGATGGAAGTTAGTTCCCATTATGCAGCAGCGCCGCCTTGGGACTGAATTTAGAGGAGTAAATGAATTATCGCTATTCTTACTGATCATGTTTGAATACTATAGCATTCACCAGACCATCTACATCGGAACAGAACATAAGGGCATCTTCCTTTCTGAAGTGATTACTGTGAAACGAAGCAACTCAGACATTTTTAACGAGATGATTCCATTGTTTAAGTCTTGATCTAAGCAACTTAGACATTTTTATTGAGAAGATTAGACTGTTTAAGTCTTGATCTAAGCAACTCCGCTTTGGCCTTGGATAGTTCCAGTTCGTGACCAGAATCGTTCAGTTCTTCATGTCTTGCACAGGCGACGCACCGAGGCAGACGTACGGATAATCAATAGGCGTTAAAAGCAACGGATAACCCGACGTTCGTTTGCATCGATGGTCATCGCCTGAACCGATGAAAAAATCATTTGAAGTTTCGGTAACAGGAAGTTCATTGCCGTGCGGAACTAGTCGGAGAGCAGATTGTATATTCGGTACATTATTGTACACTTATTTTTCTTGGTGATGTCTGCACAAACAGGTGGAACAGCGCAGAGGTAAAAGTTCTTTGCGTAAGTGCTTTGCTCTCTTCACACCAATGCAACCGCATCATCACTTTTTTCGTTTTTCAGTCATCTCGGAAGATTTCTTGCACTCGCTGAAGCCTTTATATGGGATCCACACCGTGTCCTGGTACCCAATCTTGTATCGGAAAAAAAGGTCATGTTCCCCTTTTTACTATTAGAGTGATGCCCTTTTTCTGACTTGCAAACATAACTTCTTCGCACATTTAGCAAAACTTATTTGCGCTATAAATGCAGTTTTGATGCATTATTACTGCTGGCTTTAAACTGTAGGGATCACCTGTACTTATGATGAAGAAGTAAATGTAAGTCTCTCAAATGACCTGCTGAGCCAAAGAAACTTTGTTTACAACTAACAACTGCACCATTGTCGCCAGAAATGTTAACAATGCCATGTCATGACTAAACTTTATTGCACCAGAAAAGGATGCAAAACCGTCCTGGTTGTTGTGAGTGTGGTGGACCATGCAATATGGAAATATACGTACAGCACAGCGAAATGCCTACCTATGTACACAATACGGGCTGAATCGATGTTTTATTAAAATCTTTTTTTCTTTTTCTCCTATTTCTTTTTCTTATGCGTCCGTCTTAAAGAGGAAGTTGTAACGTTTAGTCGTAGTTTACAGCGAGGTTGCGACATTTACGCCTTTTGGGCCGAAAAATCCTGTATCAGCTAGTATTTTTGAGTGCCCGGTTTGCCTTCCCACTGGGATTACTATTCTCTGAGCCAGACTACACTCCGTTTCAAGGGCCCCCACCTAAAGGTGCAATACACTCTTGATCAGGTGTGGGTCACTCACCCTGATGCAAGTTGCCAACTATAAGTCGATTGATGCTGTGCTGCATCGTCAGTGCCTATTGTTATTCACAACAAGAGTCAAACTGTTGCAATGCCAACAATGTGTAGTTATCACCCAAAGAATGGTTTACGAGTTTGATAGTCTTATGGTACAGGACACCACCTTAAAGGAGAATGTTATACTCAAATGTTGAGGCTACAACTGCTACAAGAGTCCATGTGAGCCCAGCAGAGCCGGACTGGGGATATAAGTGGGACATGAGAACTTCCTTACACCTGGATTAATATTGTCATCTGTATTACTGAGGGTGTGGAGTAGCAGGGTACTGAGGTGAGGATCGATAATCAAGAATTTAGTATGTATAACTTGCACACTCGTGTGGACCACCTTACTGATGAGGAGAACCAGAATGCTAGTTCCAAGAATTGGGATAACTCCAATGAAAACATACAAGAGCTGATTTTGAGTTATACACCAATCAGCATAAGCCTTGTCATCTTGAATGACGACCGTCCGATAAGATTGGCGTCCCGACATAACGATACTGATGGAGCCATCGATCTGACATTTTTGATTCTAGTGCTGTCGCTCCCTTCACACAATGATATGTTGTTTTTTTAGTTCCATGACAGTGACCACATCTTAAGCGCCGTTCTCATTGCAAATTAAAAGAACCATGAGACACAGGACAACTTTAAATTACCTACATGACTACAAGTCCAGGACAACCCCTTGCAGGTACAACGTCGTTCCAACAGATTTTGGTCCACTAGATCCTCATTTGTCCACTCACGCCTGATAGATTGAAACAACAGTAAAAACATGGATCAGTACACAATACAGTGGCGGAAAGCCTGTAAGAATCACCCTAAGAATCATTGCGAGTTTTAGAAAACAAACGATGCATACAACATGAATAATGACAATTGCTTTAATACTTTAGCCAGCGAATCTCAGATCGAGATGTTGAAGTAGTTCATCACTGAAGTAGATGCTTATAAAACCCTCTAAAAGATTTGGTACATTTTTCTGAAGATGCAGGGAAAGAATACAAGTCAGTATGTTCCCATCTTGATCGACTCTATACGGACAATCCTGAAAACAAAATGAAGAGAAACGTGTCGGTCTTAATAAGCGATATATTACCTAGTGAGACATATCCCGTCGGGATATTCCAGAAGTTATAATCTTGGCACAGCCATCAGGTAAAAGTCTTTTTTAAACCTTATAATTTATGTCTTAGTGGAACATGGTCTTAGTAACAGCCTAGGCACTGCTCCGGTTCTGACGTAGTTTAGTGGTGTCAGGTGATGCAGCTGGATAAAGCATGCATTAAAAAGGCGGTGAAGGATCCAGACACTGACTTCGGCTATGACGTTGCTTTTTGAGATCTCTTTAATGAGGGTCGTGATCGCATCTGACTCTCAATCATTGCCTCGGAAGGTACAGAAAAGCTGGCCATGGCATGAGCGGATAGCGGACTTGAATGACCTTAAACCTTCCCGATTTTGTTTGGATCTAGTGTCCTGGTTATGCTGGGGTTTGTAGAAATGACAGCTGACATTATAACGAAAGGGCACCCTGTATTGGGACATTTGGAATGGACAGATAGAAAGTTTAAAATCGATCAACGAATCTTTCAGATAAAAACATTGCAATCAATGGACCGGCTGTTCGCAGATTACAACATTTGAAATCACACTTGAAAGAGAGGAACAAACGAGGACAAAACAGAATTGTGTACAGCCAGCGACCTACGGGAAGCTTCAGTATCTACACCCTTCGCCAATTACTGAGCAGAATGTGTTAATAATATTTGTTACGGCTGATTCTTGGATTTCAAGACTTTTCAGTGAGAATCATCTGCCTGTTCATCGTTTAGTGGATATATTCACTCATCTAAAGATGATCAAGGTAGAATGAAGGGGGAAAAGACACATTTATTGCAAAACTTTTCTTTTTCCTCTTTTTCTTGTTGCTCTTCTTGTTCTCCTTCTTTCTGTTCCTTTTCTCCCTTAATCTAGAAGGATGTTATCATATCATATTTCGCTGTTGTTTTCACTTCCGTCTTTCCATCGCCAGTGTTTCTTTTTCCTCAAGGCTTTTTTGTCCATTTTTTAAATCATATCCGTTCACCGTTTCTTCGACCCTCTTCTCTTTATCGAAATCCAGAATTGTTTCTTTATTGATAACATTGGAGTTCCCATTCCTCAACAGGAGAGGTAAAAACACCTGTTTATTTCGTGAATGAATTAACCACATACATTTTGAGTAAATATATGTTTATTAATTATGACACCAGTTCTGGTGTTGTTGTTACTGTTCCAGCAGCATCCGGGCTCTCGCTCGTCGGCCCGAAGACAGGTAATGGTATCTGCACGCGTTTATCAGCTGTTGTCTGGTGCCATAGAAAGTTTTCCATGTATCTGGCAGCGGAAGAAGCATTTTCCTAAAATCGTTGAGTGCTGAGCACTCGAAGAGATGATCATCATCGGTTTCATATGAGTGTGTACACAGCTGGCACTCGGGAGTATGCTGTGGTTAGATTCTGTTCAGGTGTTTGTTGAGTGGGATGCGTTGGGCTCTCAGTCGGAAAATGATGCTCTGATCCTTTCTTGTGAGTTAATTTACACTGTCATTTGGATTGGGACTTGCCATGTGTCTGTAGACGTCCCTTCCCGTAAAGGAATACCAAATATGTTTTAAATAATATATTGCTGTTCAATGTTTGTTAGTGAGCTCTAGAATGTGTCTTCAGGAACCGGAAAGAAAAATGCTCATATAACAAATTTCTGCGCACCAGGGCAAACCCATGTCTGCTAAGTTCCTTTCGCCGTAGACAGAACGAACTCCCACTTCTGCTTGTGTCCCCTGACAGGTACCCATTTACAGCTAAGTCGACTTGGAGAAGCAGTCACAATATGAACTCCAACTTCGGTTTGTGTTCCCTGAAAGATACCCATTTACAGCTAAGTTGACTTGGAGAAGCAGTCACAATATGAAAAAAAACTGTTAAACTGAGCACGACCTGTGTGAACCAGGTACTTTAGGATTGTAAATCAAGCGGACATCCGCTAGTTCCCACGCTCTCTGTGAGCTCTCTAAGGTCTGAAGGAAGCCCTTGCATTTTCTCGAGGAGTTCATTGACGTGTCCCGGGAAGTCCATGAAGGTAGCCCGGGAAGTCCATGAAGGTACCCCGGGAAGTCCATGAAGGTAGCCCGGGAAGCCCATGAAGGTAGCCAGGGAAGTCCATGAAGGTATCCCGGGAAGTCCATGAAAGTAGCCCGGGAAGTCCATGAAAGTAGCCCGGGAAGTCCATGAAGGTAGCCCGCGAAGTCAATGAAGGTAGCCCGGGAAGTCCATGAAGGTAGCCCGGGAAGTCCATGAAGGTAGCCCGCGAAGTAATTAAGAAATCTCGGGGTCCACGAAACTATTTTGGGGAGTCCCTGGAGGTATCTCGACGACTCCGTTACCGTGTATAGAGAAGTCCGTGGCGTTATCTCAATTAGTCCGCATAGGTGTCTCTGTGAACTCCATGAAAGTATCTCTGGTAGCCCGTGTATTTATCTCGAGTAGTCCATGAAAACGCTTATCGAAGCCTCCAGGCTACAATGAACATGTATTGAGAAACGCTGTTCTTGAAGCCTTAAAAATTTGAAGTTTTATCTCGACGATTTTCCTGTCACAATGTCATCGCCTGGCCTATTATTCATTGAGTGTGTGGCTTGAGCAACAGCTCACAAGATGTATGGTAACCTTTGATAACAGGAAGCAATGTCCTTGTCAGTTTTAACTAGCAATTAGCACTCCACACAATGACCTGGCCTTCGACGTTGCACTCGAGTTACATAATGATAAGGTGGCAATTATATATATATATATTAATAAAATATCCCAAAAGCTGATACTTAATTGTGTTAGAATGAGACGAAATTCGTTGTGTCCGGAAGTGTGTGCTGATTCACTTTGTCAACGTTTTCCTTTCTTCAAATTTAGAAAACAAATACAAGCATACCGGTAGGGTCAGGGTAATACCATAGGATTCCATATATTAGCTTTTAGATTTTTATTCGATTTTTTTCTCCAATGTACAATAATATATTGAAGAGTAAACCCGTCCACGTCAGTTTTCAGAAGGCGATCTGGTAATGATAAGGAGGAGTAAGGCCAGTCACACGAATTGGTTTTAATGTGCGCCACCTACTCAATTGTGAGCAATTATCTGACGTAATTGGATACGAACATTTTCGCTGATGTCCCGCATTTTATCACGCGTTGGCTACGTGTTAAGTTGGATCTGGGTGCTGATCTTAAAGGGGTTGCTATAGAACTAATAATAATATAAACATGTATATGCCAGTTCAGTTTGGTCATAAATACAAAAGACAACAATCTACATTTCCACGCAAAGATCTACATCAATGTCAAAGGACAACACAAATGCGAAAAACTGACAAATTTGAGATTTAAATTCGAGTAATTAGGGACATTATAGTGTAGTATATTAGAAATGTATCATCTCAAGTAAGTAACACAATTTTATGTCTTTAAAAAAAATATAGGACTGACAAAGGCGAAGCAATTTCTGGATAAAAAGACAAATTCAATAATAAAATCTCCGAACACACAGGACGAAGGGGGAGATAAGAGAGTATGGAAGAAAACGATGAACTTGTTTTCATAAAGGGACATTTCTCGTATATGAGTCCTTGTTATCTTCTTATTTGTTATAATTTCCCAAGTGGAGATTATTTGAACCGATGTTGTAACGAAAATAAATTGAGAATGAACTGAGTTATGCTGTAAAATTGATTTGTTAGCTTAGCTGCATTTATGATATTTGATAAAATGCGGAAATATGACAATAGTGATTGCTATACAGTACCGTTTATTTCAACAAGTTTATTTCACTTACGGGACTAAAGTTAATATTCACAAATAAAAAGCAGCCATATTGTCATTGAATGGCGTGTGCCCCAGCGAGGGACCCAGTATTGAGATCAGAGTCTGCGACTAGTGCCAGCTCCGCTGTGTGTCGCATTCTAGAATTGTATATTACTGCGCGATTTTCACAAGCGCTTCATAGCGGGCAGTTGATCAGGCAAGTACACTGTATGACATTTGTAACTAGGTATTGGAGATTAAGCCATCGATTTCAAAGTAATATTTTGCAGTTAAGCAACATCCCATTACTTTAAATGTATAAACAAAATTAATGAATTACTGCTGTCAATTATATAAAACTAAATAATATATTATTGCACATTAGAGAATAATCGGTTTCAGAATTATGTTCTTTTAGGTATTTTTTAAATTTTACAAATCAGATATTGCGTTCTTTTCTACGAGTATTGCTGATGTTATCAAAAGCATCCACAAAGTATCAAAAAGGATAAAAAAAAGTAGAAAAAAAACTTTAAAAGTTTGTTTTCGTACAACTGTTATTTCTTTATGAAGTTATTTGAATATCTTCAAATGTGATCGTATCCCAGGCAGAAAGACTGCAAATAGATAAACTATCTATGTTGTGTTCCAATCTGATCGAGTGGTGTACAATTGGACACGCTGTTTACAGTGTATATGTCTGGTTTAGTCACTTTGTTAACACTGTATGGAGTTTTTATTTGTGACGTGCAGAACCCGGAATGAAGACGGAACAGCGTGTGAAAAAATAAAAATATGTCCTTAAAAATAACAAATGTCTTAAAAAATACCCTGGGTAGGATAGGACAGAAACATATTATACCTTATCAAGAGAAGACTAGGTGGTATTGTTCAGAATGGGAACCAGCCGTTGCCGACTTAGATACCACCTGTTTAACAGATCTCACATCGGCTAAGAAAGACTTCTTAGTCTAGATTCTAGAATGAAAACTTTCCTAAAAGAGACAACTCTAAAACCAAACAACTGTTGCTTGCAGATAGTCTTGGCGCAACCAAAGGCTAGGAAACAGATGCTCACTGAAGACGAATGCACTGGTCTTTGGGTTGCAGAACACAGTCCCAAAGAATCAGTACTATCGAGACAAGGCAAAGCTGTCACGTAGTTGGAGCCATTGATGTGAATATCTGATGGCGAACCAGGAAGTAGGAGAAGAATACAGGAAACGCTTGAATGTACCGACGTATGTAGGACACAGAAATAATAAAACACGCTCTTCATGCCTGTCGACTCCACAAGAGGAGCAGAAGGATATGACAACCCTGTCCAGACTGTCTGTTTCTCCTTCTTCGTCGTTCGTTCTCAATCTCCCGCTACCAAGCTCTGAAAAGGGCTTTGCAAGTAGCATTATGTAGTCCGGAGAACGGAACGCGTTGTGTCGTAGTTTACATCGTGACTGCGATATTTGCACTATTAGGTCCGATACATCCGACTTCAGCATGATCCAATGTTTGAGGATTAAGCTATATGACTTAAAGAGAGTCAGTTTTATTTATCGAAAAAGGCGTGACAAAGGGTAAAGATAAAGATTACACTCGCCTGACCTATACATGTACCCGGATGTTATTGTTTTTAATATATAGTTGTTCGAAACCTTGGGTCCACAGTGAGTTCTGTGAGCGGTCCGCAGTGAGTTCTGGAGCGATCCGCAGTGAGTTCTGTGAGCGGTCCGCAGTGAGTTCTGTGAGCGGTCCGCAGTGAGTTCTGTGAGCGGTCCGCAGTGAGTTCTGTGAGCGGTCCGTAGTGAGTTCTGTGAGCGATCCGCAGTGAGTTCTGTGAGCGGTCCGCAGTGAGTTCTGTGAGCGGTCCGCAGTGAGTTCTGTGAGCGGTCAGCGTTGAGTTCTGTGAGGGGACCGCACGGTGTTCTGTGAAGGATCCGCAGTGAATTATGTGAGCGATCCGCGGTGAGTTCTGTGAGCGTTCCGCAGTGAATTATGTGAGGGTTCTACGAACCAAATCTACATTTGTAAATGAATTTTTGTGTGTGCGAAAGTAAGGTCTTTAATTTCCCTTGAGTAACGGGGGAGACCTGGAAGTGGGTTTTCTTCCTATCAGACGCGCCAGCTAAGTGACGGATAACTGAATGGCCTCTTTATTTGGAGATTATCTATCAATATTCAATGAAAAGCAGCCAACCAAAAAAGATGGCCAGCATGAGACCAAAAGGAGACAGCCACTCCATTGCACTGAGACGTAACAGACAAGTCACATGTTTGCCTACGAACGAGATTTTTTTTAAAACGCAGGAGCAAGCAAATTCGAATCAACTTTAAAGTTGGAAAACTGACGCGAATTGAGGTTAAACCGGAACCAGGCTTAAAGGGTGATATCAGATAGAATAGTATGCTTCTTTCTGGCAAACCTCTACACACCAGGTAAAAGAGGAGCGACTAAATGAATAAAGGGGCAAAGGCGAATGTTTAATCACGTCAAGAAGTTTGTGATATTTGTTGTTGTTGTCGTTGAATGTCAATAATGAGTAGGATTACTGTTTTGTGCGCCCTAAAAAGGACGTAAAGTTGCGAGTTGCAGATTCCCTCACATGTATGCTTAAGTTGAGTATGTAAAGTAATTAGTATGAATATTTTATTTTTAAACTTTTAAATACGTTTTAAAATTTCTGAACATTTTATATTGCGATTAAATTTGTAAAACACTAGAAAAATAACGAAAGTAAATGTATTTTTACAAAAACAATAGATTTTCAAAAGTATCCGATGTTATTTGGAATACAAAATTTTAGTCAGATTTCAAAGTTGGGGGGGGGGGGGCATTCTGATATCTGATGGAAGGAGGGGAGAGGGGGGAAATTACATTCTGATTTATGTTAGAAGGGTGGGGGGAGGGGGTGGCGTGCCATTCTGGTTTCTTATGGAGGGGGGGGGGGGGGACAGTATGATTTCTGATAGAATAGGGCGATATGGAATACTTTCTTATATCTGATGGAAAAGGGGGAATGACATTTTGATATCTAATGATAATGAGAGAAATGACATTCTGGTATCTGAATATGATGGGAGAAATGACTTGGGTTAAGTAACCATACGGAAATCCCTGAATGGGGCCGGTCCTCAGATAGATATAGCAAATGCTGGGCCCACCGGTGTGTGGATATGTTCATATCTCCATCGAGACCTCGCTCACGGAAGGCACCCTGGTTAAACAAGGACCACAGTCTGCTTAGCCAAGAGACGCACTACTACAACCAGGATACCACGCATCTGCGTGCAGCAAACGCAGTTCAGGGTACCGACTAATCACTGACATATGTGGATAACTGCAGAGCACTCACTTGTCATGTCAGTCATAAAGTACCGTCAAAGACGGAGATCATAAATCCCCCGTATGGATGTTGAAGGCAGAGGAAAACCGAAACACTATTTTCCCAAAAAATCATAACAGCCAAAAATAAATGAAATCCAAAAAATCTGATGGGTGGTGGGGGCCGCCGTGCCAGACAGATCAAGTCAACGAAATGTGGATGAGAGCTAGGCAAGGGCAAGTACAAGTAGTAATGATGACGGCCTAAAGCTTGACCAAAATACAGTCGAATCCCTGCTAAGAAATCTGAAATTAATAATTGGAACATGCAACATCCGGAGCGTGTACCAAGAAAAACCTCTCGTCGTTCGGAAAGAAAATGAAAAGAATTAAAGTTGACACATGGCGAGTCTCTGAACATAGTTGGGCTGGATGCTTTATATTCTCTGGGAGAGAAAAGAGTGGAGATGACGTATTTGGTTTAATCTTATCGCAAAAAGCTCCCACAGAACTACTCGGTTACAATCCGAATCAGCGATCGTCTCCTAACGATTTTATTGAAGAGAAAAATTAATACATATTTTTTTAAAGACGTTTTATGGTACAAGTTTTTATTTATACTAAGACATGTTTTTTGTTTGTTTGTTCAAACTACAGGAGTCAAAATGTGATAGATTAACAGATCGCACTAATAGAGGCTGTACACACATTTTCAGTTCTCTAGACCGGTGCTAGTCAACCTGTTTGTATCGGCACTCAATTTTATAAATTTCGTAAGGGTAAGTTTTCCTTACCACCCACTAAAATTTAAATTGAAGACAATTTCGTAATCGTCCGCTGACTCTCTGTAATTTTTGATGTTTTTAATCATCATGTGACGTGTCCTGTGGAGAACGTGGCTTCCATGACATCCCGTCTGAAAGAAACTCGATCACTTGCCAGAATCTCCAGCCTGATCCTGAGTCATGCACAAGCATTCCTTGACATCTTGGTGCCATCACCTTCATGGTCTGCCTCTGCCGCTCTTGCCCGGCACCAAACCTTCCATTACAATTCTCTCAAGACCGTTGTGTCGTTTGTTGTGAACAAAGCATT
The DNA here is from genome assembly GCA_036924085.1 of Ariolimax columbianus. NCBI lineage: Eukaryota > Metazoa > Mollusca > Gastropoda > Stylommatophora > Arionidae > Ariolimax > Ariolimax columbianus. Next base: position 32,790,130 of record JAVGWX010000001.1, on the reverse strand, counting down.
TTTTTGTTTTTGTTTGTTCATGATGGAAGTTATGGACCAGTTCTCCTCTATGCCCAAATCTTGTCTACATTCTCCTATATGCCCAGCTCTTGTCTACATTCTCCTATATGCCCAGCTCTTGTCTACATTCTCCTCTATGCCCAGCTCTTGTCTACATTCTCCTATATGCCCAGCTCTTGTCTACATTCTCCTATATGCCCAGCTCTTGTCTACATTCTCCTATATGCCCAGCTCTTGTCTACATTCTCCTATATGCCCAGCTCTTGTCTACATTCTCCTATATGCCCAGCTCTTGTCTACATTCTCCTATATGCCCAGCTCTTGGCTACATTCTCCTATATGCCCAGCTCTTGTCTACATTCTCCTATATGCCCAAACCATGTCTACATTCTCCTATATGCCCAGCTCTTGTCTACATTCTCCTATATGCCCAAACCTTGTCTACATTCTCCTATATGCCCAGCTCTTGTCTACATTCTCCTATATGCCCAGCTCTTGTCTACATTCTCCTATATGCCCAAACCTTGTCTACATTCTCCTATATGCCCAGCTCTTGTCTACATTCTCCTATATGCCCAGCTCTTGTCTACATTCTCCTATATGCCCAGCTCTTGTCTACATTCTCCTATATGCCCAAACCTTGTCTACATTCTCCTATATGCCCAGCTCTTGTCTACATTCTCCTATATGCCCAGCTCTTGTCTACATTCTCCTATATGCCCAGCTCTTGTCTACATTCTCCTATATGCCCAAACCTTGTCTACATTCTCCTATATGCCCAGCTCTTGTCTACATTCTCCTATATGCCCAGCTCTTGTCTACATTCTCCTATATGCCCAGCTCTTGTCTACATTCTCCTCTATGCCCAGCTCTTGTCTACATTCTCCTCTATGCCCAGCTCTTGTCTACATTCTCCTATATGCCCAGCTCTTGTCTACATTCTCCTCTATGCCCAGCTCTTGTCTACATTCTCCTCTATGCCCAGCTCTTGTCTACATTCTCCTATATGCCCAGCTCTTGTCTACATTCTCCTCTATGCCCAGCTCTTGTCTACATTCTCCTCTATGCCCAAATCTTGTCTACATTCTCCTCTATGCCCAGCTCTTGTCGAATGTCTGCATTCTTCGTTATTTTGGTCCACGGTATTTTGAAAGCCTTTCTACAACATTTCAACTCGAAGAACTCGATACTCTTCCTCGGGGTTTGGGTGACTGTCAATGTTTCACAGCCGTACGCTGTCACTGGAAAAACACAGGCTTTCAAAATGTTTACTTCTCTTGGTTTCCTGGTATTCTGTTAAAGTTTGCTCAGATTGTGTAGTCTCTGTATTGCCATTATAATAATACCAATAATATATTTTAAATACAAAATGTAATTATTCTGCTACTGCCCACTTGAAATATAAAATCGCCCATTAGTGGGCGCTAGAGCCAATGTTGAAGAGCACTGCTCTAGACTATGGGCGCCAGGTTGAAAAGCACTGCTCTAGACTATGGGGCAGTTGGTTAAAATCAGAGAAAAAGAAGTCCACGCAAACGGACAGCAGTCATGTCAAGTTTAATAAAAGCTTGTAAAAAGAAACATACAATAATCCAGATCTAATCACTAGCAACAGAAGCAGAGGAAGAAGAGACAGGCATGCTATTTAAGGATTGACAAGAGCCCATACAAAAAGTAGAGAAAAGAGACATGATGATAGTCATGGAAGATTACAACTCGAAAACAGGAACAAAAAGAGCGAAGCAAGGCTAATGAGTACAGGGACACTTTTGGTTGGGGCACAAAAACGAACGGGAAACATTAACGGAATTCTTACTAGTAAAGATGGAAGTCAGGAACAGCATCCTTGAAGACACTACCAGGTGCTGACTCAGATCACTAAAAGCTAGCCACTGACATCAAGAAGTTGAAAAAGCTGATGAAAAGCGCTAGACCAACACGTTGAGACGCCAGGTTTATACTGCAGGAGTATACCATAGAACTAAAAAGAAAAATTCGAAGTACTAGTTGCATTTCAGGAAGATATGAGACCAGATAAACTTGCCATACGGGCAAGAGATACTCGCATTTACATGTAGTAAGGTACCTGGGAAACGTCACACAAATCAGAGCTACGTCACAGATGGGACCTCGAGACACATAGAAGAAAGAAAAAGGTTAAACCAATTCATGATACAGCGCAGTACCGTCCCCTACAGAATACAGCGCAGTACCGTCCCCTACAGAATACAGCGCAGTACCGTCCCCTACAGAATACAGCGCAGTACCGTCCCCTATAGAAACAACACAGGCGAAAAGAAAGAAAGAAGATTGATGCATTTATAAACGTCTATTAAGTGACTTTGAACTCTTCTCTGTTATAGACACCGTAGATTAGTTTTGCTGAGTCTTTCCTCATAACTATAATTCCGAAATCCAACGATCATTTGTGAAGCTCTTCTTTGTATTCTTTCTTGCATGTCTATTACCCACTCTATGATGAGGACTCGACATCAGAACACAGTACTCCAATTTATATCCCATCCATAATTTATATACTAGCATAGTTTGACTACCACATTCTTGCTCTTATGTGTAATGTTTCTTTTAATCATATCAGCATTGCATTAGCTTTTTTCACTGCCCCATAGACTTGCTCCAGCACCTTTCCTGTATTATCTATTAGAACACCCAGGTCCCTTTCCTTTTTATTGTCCTAATATTGTTCTCTCCCATCATGTAATTTTAATCCTTATTGGATTTTCCCATGTGGATGATTGTATATTCTTCTACAATAAACTTGATTTTTCATAATCTATATATTTTTTCCAAGCTTTATTCTCAACTCTAAGCTCTTCTGCATTTAACCACGGATGGGGCTATCCATTTTTTTCTTTTGGAGTTCAACTTCCTACATGGGACAAATTCATCTTTCAGGTGCTCAAGAATAGATTTGAACTTATCCCACTTTTTCCGCCAGTGAAAATATCTGTCCACGTTACGTGGCTCGTTGTTTCTATCATCTGATGTACATCTGTGCTAGAGTAGTTGTAGGTTAGGGGATATAATGTATCATCTTTTATAGCTACAAGATCCCAACGTACAATTTGATGTTCATTCGAGAGCCGAATTCGCCAACTGCGACATTGGCAATAATATTTGTCTCTGTAGAAAAAAGGTGAAGAGTGAGATGGCCGCGCCTTAGTGGCTGCGCTCTCGACTCTCCGGTGTTTGTGTCGAGATTTCCGATGTTTGGTGGTTCTTGTCCGGATTAAATATCACAGTTCCTTTATTCTGTGGAATTTATGTGCTTTCGATTGGTTATCGTGTTTGTAAGGCTGTATTTCGCTGTATTTCATGCCTGGCTCAGCCGTGGGAAACTAGTCTATGATGGAGTTCAACGTTCCGCTTAACTGCAAACCAGAATTCAGTACAGGTTATCACTACTCAAGAAAATGTTTGCTCGGTCTGAAGCCGACTTCTTCCTGCCCGCCCCTCCCTCCACCGGAGCTTACACGATACCTTTTCCAACCTCGGATTCTCAGCACAGAAAGGGTCACGCTGATCAACAGGTGGATACAGTCAGAAGCCTCGACCGTTGCGGCCGGGACAACAGCAGCAAAGGCGAACTTTGACAAAATTAGCAAACTTCAAAACCAAGCCATGAGAGTTATAACAGGAGGCATGAAGAATTGTAGAACTTGAAAAGATTACAAATCTGCAATCCATGACCGACAGAAGAGACTGCAGAGCCCAGCAGCAAGCAGAGAAACTCAGAAGACTGACAGACCATCCAATACACCAGAGACTAAATAGATTTGGAAATGGGAAACTAAAGCGGAGAAACTTTGCAGAAATAGTCAAAGAAAAGATGAACGAAGACCCTAAAAACACATTAACAACACCAAAGCCCATCCCTACTGTACACAAACCTACCTGGAAGCAGCATACATTTCCGGTGGTGGCACAAAATATATCAGGTATTGGAAACAGCCAGACTGAAAAAGAAAGAAGAGACATAACCCTGAGGTACATAACGAAAAACTACCCAAGCATGGACTGGACCCATGCATACACCGACGGTTCTGAAACAAACACAACACAGAAAGGAGATGCAGGGGTATTCCTGAGCCTACCAAATGGTAGAAAAATAACACTGTCAGTGGCAACTGGAAAATTCTCAAGCAATTTCAGAGCGGATGCAGAGGCACTGAGGGCTGCAGCAGAAGCAACGCTGACAGGCAAACGAAATGAAAGCCAGAAAGTCATGTTTACAGATGCCCTGGCCGTAGTCACAGCACTAAAAAGCCAGAAAAATACTGAACTTAATGAGTTAAGAGCATTACTCTGTCAACTATTGTAACATCCAAGACAACGAGGAGGCAGACAGACTGGCAAAAGAAGGTGCAAGACTACCACAACCATATTCTAGTGTGACCTACGAAGAATCAAAAAGGCTCTTTAGAGCCAGATACATGGCCAAATGGGAAACAGAACATACTGGCTACACAAAAAATGGTGCCTATTACCAATTGAACAGAAGAGACCAGATCGTGGTCTTCAGACTCCGCACAGGCCACAACAGACTGAGATACCACCTATTCAATAAACTGAAGATAGGTGGCACTGACGAATGCAGTTGTGGTACCGGAAAAATGACCGCTGAACATTTGCTGCAAAACTGCCCGAAATACGAGGACCATAGAAAGCACACGTGGCCATCACCAGTGGCAACACTAGACAAGCTCTATGGCAGTGTCGACAGCCTCAGGATGATCGCTGCTTTTTTCGAAAAAATACAGGTTGATGTCTGACAGCGTACGAGGAAGAAGAAGAAGAAGAAGCCTCGACGGCGGACACGTGAAAACAAGGAGTTTGACACGAGCTGACACGGAAAGCGTGATACAAATATTGGTCTAACACCCTCCTCGCGGCTCTCATCGCAAGCCTGCGGAGTACACGGCTCCACCTTTGGAGTTTGTAGGGATTTCGGACGATACGCTACGCATGAACACAGCCTCAGCATTTGAACATGGTAGTGGTCAATCGACGCAACGGGCCTTTGACGCCTACGCGAACATTTTTATTATATTATTATCTGTAAAAAAAAAGTAAAGTGTATTTCTGCCTCTGGTACATCCGTCCACACTTGCACACTTTCTTCATAGTTTATTACACGAAAACGTTTGACTGTGCGCAATACTTCATGCTATCAAGAATCATGCACATAATTGAACTGATGGAAATACAATAACAAGAACAACAAGCAACGGTCAGGATAGCTGTAGAGACATCAGGCTGGTTTGAGATACAAAAAGGAGTAAGATAAGGATGTATACTCTTCCCTTATCTTTTAAACATTTCCGCTGCAACCATAATGACAACGACTAAACAATGCTCGACACGTGGGAATGAAATCAACAGAATTAAAATATGCAAATGATGCAGCTGTCCTTTCGAAAAGTTCAGCAGGATTGGAACAGAGGATCCTGTCGGTTAAACATTGCATCAATTGGTACCAATCACTTGGTCATCATCAAGACCAAGATAGTGAGCACTGACATGGCAAAAACCAGATCCAAAGTTATCCTAGAGAAGCACGAGTTTACGAACGTCACAAAAAGTAGAATGATCATGTCAGTGCAGTGATTAACTGAAATGAAAAACTTATGGCAGAACACAAACAAAATAGGACAATAATAAAAAAACCGAGGACTTGCATCTCTCCATTGGCAACATACGGATACAAGACATGATCAAAAACACACAAACTTAGGAAGAGATTGAATCCTTTGAGCTAACAGGTTTCAGGAAAGTGAAGAAAAAAAAAACCACGGTTAGCGAGAAATAAAAAAGCAGAAATCCTAAAGCAGCTGGTATAGAACAAAGGCTTAGGCCAGATCAAACACTACACATCTCTAGAATAAACGATACCGGAAGGCGTGGTACGTGGTAAGCGAAGTACAGGCAGACCGAGGAGAAAATGGACATATGACATAGAAATTCTGATGATGACGGATATAGAGGCGGGCGAGGTGGCCAAAGATTGAGAGTCTTACAGATCGACCGTTATTTGAGCGTTATTAGAGCGGCGTTTTCCAAAAGACATGCTACATGATAATTATAAGACACGTCTGCTTGGTAGAACCATTAGCTGGTTCGTTCTTGTCAAAGGACTGTGCTGTATCAACATCAGTCTTCTAAGGCGTGACCGCAATTTATCCTGATCCCAAATCTATTCTGTGTTGGGTCAAAATGGATGACCTTACACGGTATTTTTCCGTGGGTCAAACAAGACATAAATGTATTGTCACTCTGTAGTAGCGTCTTGACATAGTTTCAGGTGCACTTGTCCCCCGCAACAACTGATTCTTTACGTCGTTACGTCATGTCTTATCTAATCAGTTGTCATAATTGGTACATAGCACTGTTCAGGATATCAAAGGCAATACAGTAAAACTAGTGGGCCGGTCACACGACCGTTTATTAGTGAATTGATCATCAAGCTAGTACACTAGTAGAACTAAGTATCTGCTGTGAAACTATCTTTAAACTCTTTTATATTCAAAACTAATGCGTCTTCGCAGGCGTTTTCAATGCTTGGTTCAAGGACTGCATACATTCATCCACACACACAAACACCCCTACAAACACCCCCAATCCAATACAAATACACAAACACACACCCATACACTCATACATCCTCCAACATCCACGCACACAAACACACACACCCACACACACACACAAACACATATATCCACACACACAACAAACACACGCACACATACACACACAAACACTCACCCATACATACCACTCGCCCAAACATACCCATACCTACACACACACACACACACACTCACACAAACACGTCTACACACACACACATATCCACACAACTTGGTGTTTTTTTGTGTTTCAATATTATTTAATACTTGTTTGTGTGGCCAACTAATTTCCAGAATCATTTCTTGGTGTCAATCGAATTTTTAAAATCAAATTTAATCATTCAACTGTAATTTCATGGCCACATTATGTTACTTCAATTATTATTCCGTCTGTTCTTGCTGTCTGGTTATGTCAGTTGTTCTTTCTAATAACTTCAATGTCTGCGAATAATATGCCTGGTCCGTGATGTTCGCTGGGGCTTGCGGGAGATATGGTGTTGGCTTGGTTTCCGGTTGGATTAAGAAGTTCGGGAGCAAATCCCTCCTATCTGGTTTCCCGATTGGGTTTACCAAATATTTGATTTCCATCTTTGACTTAATAATGCCGGCAGGGTTCTTTCTCTTTATCTCTCTCTCTCTCTCTCTCTCTTTCACGCTAACTTTCTCTCAGTCTTTCTATCTTTTTCTCTATTGCTCTTTCTCTATCTATTCTCTCTCCTGTCTCCTTCTCTCTCTTATCTCTCCCTTTCTCGCTCTCTTCTCCCTCACTCTTCTGTTTCTTTTGCTCTATCTGTCGCATGCTAATTTTATATTTCTCTTTCACTCTCTTCTCAATATTTGTTTCTCTCTATTCTCTCTCTCTCATCTCTCTGTCTCTCTCAATCTTTCTCTCCCTTCTCTCTCGCTTCTCTATTTCTTTTTATCTCCCTTTCTCTCACACGTTAACTCTCGCTTTCTTTCTTTCTCTCCTCTCTCCCTCTCTCTCTCTCTCTCTCTCTCTCTCGCTCTCTAATAGCTGTACACGTTTGAATAAATAAATTGGCGAATGTATATAGATGATTAAGTAATGAACTACACGTGTAGTTATCTACTTGACATTCCTTCTTGCGATGTCCTATCATACATGACCTAGCATCTGTAATCTGTAATCTTGGTATCTTTCTTCTTCTTCGTACGCTGTCAGACGTCAACTTGAATGTGTTCAAAGAAAGCAGCGGTCACCCTGAGGATGTCAGTGTCAGCACTTCTATAGAGCATGTCTAGTGTTGGCACCAGTGATGGCGCTCGTGGTTTTCTCTAGTCCTCGTATGCCGGGCAATTTTGCAGCGTTTGTTCAGGGGTCATGCATTCGTCAGTAGCATCCTGGTATCCAATCAGGCATAGAAAGAGCCTGATGTGAGGTAGCCAAATATTGTTAAATCTCAATGCGGTCTTGTAGCCAGGCGTACCATAATGAACCTAGAACTTTATTAAGGCTCTCTCTGTCTCATTGGGGCATCCGTGTGAAAACTTAAAGTTGTAGGGTTACAAAGTAATAACCCTTCATGTCCAGTGTTGTCAGGCATACGCAACACGTGCCCTGGCCATCTGTATTTTCTTAACAATGCAGTATCTACGACTTGCGTCTATTTTACTTCTGTATCCATGTTTTCTTTATTTCTTTGCTATACTTTGTTTTTATGTATTATGTCTTCTACTTCATTATTTAACAAAACAGTGATTGATTGGCATAGCACAATTTTTTATTTATGCAGAAATTAAATTCAAATTATTATTTTTTCTGTGATAACGGGTTGTCCACATTCATCTGCGTTACTATAATTGATGATAACAATGCACTGTGGCTTCAGTGGAGAAAATAATAGGGTCACTATTGCCTTCCACGCATGTGGTAAATATTGCGCATGTAATTAGCAACTTCTTCATGTCAAACATGTGGGAACACCATCACCTTCTACAAACCTAGTGTGCACGATATGTAGCAGATGTTTTCGTGTCCGCATTGGCCTGTTCAGCCACATGCGCACCCATACCCAACAGGGAAATCTGTGACAAGGATGATGTCGGCGGTCCTCATCGACAACGATGGACAGCTATTAGGTATGTCAAACAAATTTAAGAAACTACTACTAAAATAGCACAGCATGTGTCTTGTTGCCGGCTACTTACCAGTAAGTCAAACACGTATTGATGATCCATTGCAGTTCCGTAGAGCCTAAATGTTGAATGTGGAACAAGGAGATAAAAAATGATTGGATGGCTTCGTGAATAACTAGCATGACTGTAGTGACATAGTTTACATAATGTCGGTATGTGCGTGTACGTGTGCGTTTGTGCGTAAATAGGTTGTGTATATATGTGCACGTGTTGTAGTCTGCTGTATTCACTCCACTTTTTTTCTTAAAATGTGCAAACAAAAACCACAATGTACATTTTGTCACTACATTTTGTCACTACATTTTGTCACTACATTTTGTCACTACATTTTGTCACTACATTTTGTCACTACATTTTGTCACTACATTTTATCACTACATTTTGTCACTACATTTTATCACTACATTTTGTCACTACATTTTGTCACTACATTTTGTCACTAGAATTTTCTCAACCTTACAATTGCAATGATTGTAAATCTCAGAAAATTCGTAAATAAAACAGGAAACAAATACATAAATACGTTGTTAGTTTTACCCACAGTTGTTGTAATTGTTGTTGTTGTTGCTGTTGTTTTGGTTACTGTTGGTGTTATTGTCCGAAGATATTCGCTCGTGGTGGACCTTGTCTCGTAATGAGTTGCAACTGGCTATTCCGACATATCTCGAGTTGTAGTGAAGAAGGTGAACATGTCCCTTTATAACTGTACTACCTTGTTGGTCAGGCGGCTGTAACCCAACCTGTTTCAAAGGTGAATGACAAGTACGCAGAGTGGAGCTTATGTCAACTCGCCGCACCATCCTATGAAGGTAGCGACACTTTCAACCACCCATCCATTCATTCCTACTGTAATTTATTCTTATTCCAGAATTTCCAGAAACTGGGACGATTGAGTGTACGCCAGGGAAGAGCGTGATTGTCTGGAGGCTTCCATATTTCAAACTAATATTATGAACAGCAAGTCACTTAGCTTAAAACTAAGACTGAGCCAAGTCAAAAAAGAAAGCTGCATTAGAAAAGTTACGACTATATACACTGACCAATGACAGATTATGGATGCCTCTGAAATGTGGAAGACGTATATCTATATAATAATGGCATTGGACTGTCAAGAGCAGGCTTGAACAGCAACTGTGGGATAGCAACAATAAGCCGGAATAAGACACAAAATAAATTTGTGAGTAAAAAATAAAGAAACACGCTGGAATAGAGAGATAGTTAATGAAAGATGAATTAATTTCCCCCTATAGAAAGATGCAGAAATGCAGAAGCACAGATAAGAGAAATCGTTAAAAAATGCTAATGTAGAACTAAAGAAAAAATTCAAAAATGCAAATGTAGAGAGCAGGAAGCATTAGAAGTGCAAGTTAGCCTTACAGAGACATTACGGATCTTCTATTTTGGCTTCAGAAAAACAACAAGATATTATGTTCCTGTCTGTGTAATTCTGTTTCCGCGTATCATGTATGTTTCAATTGCTGGTTGTCCTAATATATCGCTTGTCAGGTATATACAGAATGATTTTGCAATTCGTCGATTATTATCTGTCGCTCTATTGTGATGTATCGGTCGTCGTGATCCACGGGTCGATCGTGATTTTTCAGTTGATTGTGATGTATCAGTCAGTCGGGACCTGTCGGTTGATTGTTAAGTAGCTGCCAATCGTGGTCGATCATGATCTAACGATCGATCGTGATCTATCAGAGATTGATCGGGGCTAAAGATTCAGTAAACTAGATGACAGCAGTCAGCGGCAACTCATAACTGACAGCTTGAATTCGAGTCAGCGAATCAGAGCTGTTCAAGACAATATTCCGCTTCACTTCTAACCCTGGAAACGGACTGCACCCGTGCAGTCATTATGAGAGAACATAGATCGAAGAGAGAAAGTAAACTTGGTCTCAAAAATTTGCAGTGCTGAAAAGAGATGAATCTGTCCAGAAGGTGTAAGCATACGAGGGCGCTCCGAAAGTAAAGCCTTCTATTTTATTCCATATAAACCATTACAGATACAAGAAATAGCACAATAGCACTATGTGATAGAGCAATGTCTTGCAATAAAAAAAAATATGTTATAACATAGTCACCACCCATGGCTATACATTGTTCTGAAATAATGAACAAGAGCTTAGATAGGGCGCTAGAAAACATATGCACTAGCGGAACTGACCCACTGTTTCACAGCTGCTATGACCGCGTAATTGTTAGGACAATGTTGCCTACGCAGTCCATCTTTCATTGGCCCGAATAGATTAAATTTAATAAGTCGCCAAGTCTGGACTATACGCTGGCTGCAGTAGGACAGATCTGACAGGACTGATAATGTGCTCAGTGGTATTCAAACTGTGTAAGATGCCTGGCGTTATCGTGTTGAAAAAGACAGTTCGTCTTCTTCTCTGGACTGATCCTGGAATTTCGAGCCTTCAGCTTAGTCAGCGTTGCAGTGTAACGATCAGTGTTGATGGTTCGGTCAGATGGCAGGAAATCAAGAAGGATTACCTCTTTTCTATTCCAAAAGACATTGCACATACCTTTAACCGCTGAGGGCTGCGTCTTGAACTTTTTCCTCGATGGATAATTCACATGTTGTCACTTCATGGATTGCAGTTTTCACTCAGGATCGTGGTGGTGGCACAATGATGATGCGATCCAGGAAACTGTCACCTTTATCCTCGTTATGGTTCAAGAGGTCGAGACAAACTTGCATGCCATTTTCTTTCTGTAACTGTGTGAGCATTCGTGGGACCCACCTGGCACAAACTTTGTGATTTGTGAACAGTGTCAACATTGTTTCCAACGCATTGAAGCCGATATCCGGCTCAATAGATAATTTCCTGGTTTCAATCCGTTGATTTACTCGGATGAGCTGATTGATACGTTCTTCACTGCGTGGTGTGACAGCTGTGCATGGCCGTCCGGTACGTAGCTTGTACTTCATGTAGCTTTCGCCCCTGCTGAAACGCTTAACCCATCACTTCACTGTGCCAACATTCACTATCGTCTCCGTAAACATAAAGCATGTGTCAATGAATGCAAATTCGCGTAACTTGTTCCGCATGGAGGTTTTTAATAACGCAGCTCTGTTTATAACGAGCTTCCATGCCCGACGCCATTTTGTCAAACTGCTCCTCCGCTGCCACCTATTGAACGGAAAAAAAATTGCACGGATATTGTCGGGAATGTTCAAAATTTACTGCCATACTACTAAAATCCATTTTAAACGTCGTGGAACATCATAATAGAATAGGAGACATTACTTTCGGAGCGCCTCTCGTAGTAAAATCACTGAAAACTATGGCGCATCGAAACAAAACGTCGTTTTAATGACAAACAACGTAGAAAAAGTGAATATAATTTCATGAAATCTTTACAATAGGTAGAAAAGGTCGAGGTGAGAAAGAACTTTTAATCCAATTAGATTTGACGCCAGCTCTCTACCGACTGTATTTAAAAGTGCGAGATTATCTTTCTTCATCATCATCATCATCATCATTTATCCCCATGTTTCGTTAGACGACGTGGGGAGGTGTAGTTTTCTGTCGTGTGCCAGCTTTGTCGCCGATATTGTTGTCATTCCGTGTTTCTTCAGCGTCTCACTGACACCATCTATCCATCTTTTACGTGATCCGCCTCTTACTCTGCAACCCTGATATCTGGTATTGTAGATATGAGCAGCTGGTAACGTTCATTGTATTCTTTTCAAGTGTCCGAACCATTTAATTCTTTGCCTTTCTATTTACTCCATGCATGATGTTGCACCATCCTTATGTCTGATTATTTCGTTTCATACTCTGTCCAGCCTTGTGACCCCCACAGCTTTTCTCAAACACCTCATTTCGCATACCATGATTTTTCTTTCTTGTGGATTAGTGTCCATGTCATTGGAATGTGTTTGTGTCTTAGTAATGGTGAGAGCTGATAGGAAACCGCATTAGCTTTCTGTGTTCTTGATTCCACGTCTCTATCTTTCCTTCCATCTTGTGTAAACATGCTGCCCAAGTATTTGAATTCACTGACTTGTTTATACTCTGTAATTTGTATCTGTATATTTAGTTTCGCTATTCTACAGATTCTCATTGCCTCAGTCGTTTCTGTAGTAATCCTCATATTATATCTGTCGCAGGCATTGTCAAGGGCATTCAACAGTTCTGGAAGGTTTTGTTCATCGGAATGAAAAAGACTGATCATCTGCAAAAAGTAGCTCGATCATTGTGGTAGTTTCTGGTTTTGCTTCAGTTGATTTTTGATCCATGTATACAATGAACAAAAATGGTGATAGTACACATCCCTGCCTTAACTGCAAGCAGCTTAGTGAGTCCGCTTGGTGTTCTCACATTACTTTCGCCATTTTTATACATTGCTATTATATGTTTTAATAACTGTCCTTGCACTTCATAGTTTTCCAGGATCTCCCATAACTTATTTCTATCCATTCGGTCAAAAGCTTTCACCTGGTTTATGAAGACGATGTTTTGTTCCTGTTTAAATTCAATAGGTTATTCACAAATCTGTCTAAGATTAAACATGGCGTCTTTACATGGATTAAAGATACTTTTTTCGCCTTTCTGGTTAAGCCCTAGGATATTAAATTCACTTTAATCGCGGCCTACACAAACAAAGGAAACTAAATGTATCTTTGAAGTGTAGCTTATGTTTTGAGAGCATGTAAAGCCTACTTGAACTCTTCTCATCTTCTGCTTTGAGTTGGTTTCGTGATCAATTTGTTTTCCGGGCGAGATTGAGTGTAACTTTAAATTCTTTTTGTTTGTGATAGTTTTATGAGTGATAGTTTTGTGTGTGATAATTTTGTATGTGATAGTTTTGTGTGTGATAGTTTTGTATGTGATAGTTTTGTGTGTGATAGTTTTGTATGTGATAGTTTTATAGTTTTGTGTGTGACAGTTTTGAATGGAATAGTTTTGAATGTGATAGTTTTGTATGTGATAGTTTTGTATGTGATAGTTTTGTATGTGATAGCTTTGTAGGTGATAGTTCTGAATGCTGTAGTTTTGAAATTGAAAGCTTTGCATGCGGTAGTTTTATATATGTAGGTTTCTATGAAATAGTTATGAAATAGATGTAATAGGTGCAGTGATGTATGTGATTGTTTTCTATGTAATAGTTATGTAGGTGCTAGTTTTATACGCGGTAGTTTTGTAGGTGAAACTTTTGTATGTGATATGTTTCTTGTGTGCGAAAGTTCTGAATGCGGAAGTTTTCTTCTTCTTCTTCATCGTACGCTGTTTACAGCGATATTTACGTTGCACTGATTTAATTTGTTAGCCAGTGGCTCAGTGCATCCGATTTCAACAGGCGTTTCTGTAGGGTTGCCCTCCTTAGCCTTTGGCTGTCCCCAGCCTAACTGCAAGGCAGCAGTTGTTTTTGGTCAGAGTTGTCTCTCTTGGGAAGTTGTCTTGCAAGACTATCGAGTCTTCCCTACTCGTGTCTATAGCGTTTGGCAATGATATGATGGACTATGTACTAGTTTGTACTATCCCGGAAGAGAGGCAGTCCAGTGTGACTTTTTCCCAGGATCGTCACGTCCTGCCAGAAACGTAGCATATGCATATGAGTGAGGTATCTTTTTGCTCGCTCTATTTTCTCGGCTCATCTGCAGTGATGGTACGCCTAGCATTCCCCGCCACCCGGGAGCTTGCCACCATAGGACAGGAGGTGCAGTGTCCGCTGGACTGCATCTCTTCTGCGTCCATTGGAATGACTGATAGCAGACAGATGCAAAGAGCGAGGAAGGAGTGCATTTTACCAGGTGCATTCCTGCGGCTCGATCGGGCCGGGACACAAGCCCCAGTCACTTCGTAGCCTCCCATCTCAGCGGTGCTGAGATTTTGGGCGGGATTCTGGCTTAGAGGCGTTCGGCCGTAATCCCTCAGATGGTAGCTTATCAGCCAAGCACGTGGACCAAATGTCAGCGACCTGTGATTCCTCTCGAAATAGTGCATTTGACCAGGTGACAAGCCTAGTCTTGCACGGAGATGTTGTCCGCCTAGGGAGCGGACATGGTCAAGGGTTGAGTCTCAGCAGTTCGCAGGGAGGTAGCTGATCTACTGCTTAGGGCACCCGACCGATAACTAAGTCTTCTACAAATGATTTCATTCCTCATCGCCGTATGGGGTGAATATCGAGCAGCTTCCCGCCCGCTTTTATCAGCGGACGGCAGAGACCTCATTCTGCGACTTGACCGGGCGGGGCTGGAGCGTGACCCCGAGGACCCCACCATGTCGAAGCCTCCCTTTGCATTCACGCTGGGCTGCTTTTGGGCGGGATTTTTGGCTTAGAGGCGTTCGGCCGTAATCCCTCACCTCGAACCGTTGGCTTATCCGCCTAGTACGTGAACCAAACTGTCTACGGCTCCTCTCGGGCTTAGCAGGATTACCGTAGCAGAGCATTGTCATTTGTAGGGTAAAGCTGACCTGTCTTCAGAGGGTCTATTTCCAGCACCCGTTCAATATTAGCCAGACCGTATCAATAGAGGGCTTTTAGTTTGTCAATGGCCCAGTTTCTGGAGCCTGCGATTTCTGCAGGGTGAAGACCAGATTACCGTAGCAGGCGCTCTTTCATTTGGGGGTTTGGAGACTGACCTGTCTTCCGTGGGTCTAATACCAGCACATGTTCACTATTAGACCCTCCGAAGGTGCTCTCTTTTGACAGTCATTCTACACTATTGGCGTGTTTAGTCAATTTTAGCCTCAGGCTCCACTCCTGATAGTGCTCTTCCGTCAATTCCTTTATCAAACACTGGATGCAGACCAACCGAGCCACAGAGGGCATAACCCCAGATTTCTGAGGGTATAAATCCAGCACCAGTTCCATATTAGACCCCAGAAAAGTGGTCTCGGCATGTCAGTCATTTCAGTGTTGGCCGTGTTGAGTCAAATTAAGCCGCAGGCTCCACTCCTGGTGGTGCCCTTCCGTCAATTCCTTTAAGTTTCAGCTTTGCAACCATACTTCCCCCGGAACCCAAACACTTTGGTTTCCCGGAAGCTGCCCGCAGAGTCATCGAAGCAACTCCTGCGGATCGCTAGTCGGCATCGTTTATGGTCAGAACTACGACGGTATCTGATCGTCTTCGCGCCTCTGACTTTCGTTCTTGATTAATGAAAACATTCTTGACAAATGCTTTCGCAGTAGCTCGTCTTGCGGCGATCCAAAAATTTCACCTCTAACGCCGCAATACGAATGCCCCCGTTTGTCCCTGTTAATCATTACCTCCAGTTCCGAAAACCAACAAAATAGAACCGAGGTCCTATTCCATTATTCCATGCACCATTATTCAGGCAGCCGAGGCCTGCTTTGAACACTCTAATTTTTTCAAAGTAAACGCGCCGGCCACCCAGGACGCTCAGCGAAGAGCACCCGTGGGAGAGAGCCGGCAGACGGTAGGGCAGGAGACAACGGGCAGTGAACCGGCGCGAGCCGGACCGCCCGCCTGCGCCTGAGATCCAACTACGAGCTTTTTAACTGCAACAACTTTAATATACGCTATTGGAGCTGGAATTACCGCGGCTGCTGGCACCAGACTTGCCCTCCAATAGATCCTCGTTAAAGGGTTTAAAGTGTACTCATTCCAATTACGGGGCCTCGAAAGAGTCCCGTATTGTTATTTTTCGTCACTACCTCCCTGTGCCGGGAGTGGGTAAGTTGCGCGCCTGCTGCCTTCCTTGGATGTGGTAGCCGTTTCTCATGCTCCCTCTCCGGAATCGAACCCTGATTCCCCGTTACCCGTTACAAACATGGTAGGCATGTCACGTACCATCGAAATTTGATAGGGCAGACATTTGAAAGATGCGTCGCCGGCACATGAGGCCATGCGATCAGCACAAAGTTATCCAGAGTCACCAGTGGGGACGCCGCAACCCCGCGAGGGGAAACGACGATTGGTTTTGAACTAATAAAAGCGCTCTTTCCGCGAGGGTCGGAGCTTGGTAAGCATGTATTAGCTCTAGAATTGCCACAGTTATCCAAGTAGGATCGTGTCATCTAAGGAACCTCGACTGATTTAATGAGCCATTCGCGGTTTCACCGTGAGACAGTGTGAACTTAGACATGCATGGCTTAATCTTTGAGACAAGCATATGACTACTGGCAGGATCAACCAGATAGCTGTCGGAGACGTACGTACAGCACACACCGGTCGGCGGAGGAAGGGTGTGTAAAAAGCCTCACTGGGACGACGGCCGCAGGGACCGACTGACGGGACGGACGGTTGTTCCACCCGTCCCTCACTCCGTCGACCTAGGACCGCCTGACAGGGGCCTCCCACACGCACCAGACGACCGACCGACCGACCGGGCTCGCTCGAGGAGGGATGGCAGCGCTCTGTGCAGAACGGATCCCAACGACCTCGGCGATGTATTTCACTGGGACTAGAGACAATTTGGCCTGCCGGCCTGCCCTTCTCCGTAGGAGAACGCAGGGCCTCGAGGCAACGATTCCTGCTTTCCATTTGCCGGTCACAAGCTCTTTGCGAGAGTCGGACCACCAGCGAGACGTACTGTCGAGCTCTGCTATAAGCCTTAGAGAAATCACCATGGACGGACCACGTTTCCTGATACGGACCAGACGAGCGCACCTCGGTGGAGGAGCCACTACAACAAACCGCACCCAATTCGCTCTACGGGGAAAGGCAGGCGAGCGTTTTCCGCAAGCCCGCGCTATCGCTCCGCCTGGCGGGACTGAGATCGCTTTACGAACACTGGTTGAAATTGAGTCGCTGCGGCGAGACAACTACCCCAGATGCGGAAGTTTTGAAATTGATCATTTTGAATGTGATAGTTTTGCATTTGATAGTATTTTATTTGGTGTTTCGTATGTGTACGTTTTGTATGCGGTAGTTTTAAAGTGATAGCTTTGTATGTAACAGTTTTGTTGGGGACACTTGTGTATGTGATGGTTTTGTAGGTGATAGTTTTGTATGTGGTAGATTTGTACGGGATAGTTTTGTATGTGGTAGTTTTATAGGTGATAGTTTTGTATGTGATAGATTTGCCAGACTGAGTGACTACCAATTGAAGAAAATATACTGTTCTTGTTATTTTGAGTGGGAACAATAACATTTATACAACTGATGTAAACGAAAATGCTTTGTAAGTAATATTGAGACAAATTTTAGAAATACGTTAATTCTTATATTATTAAACCGATAAATAACCACTAAAAATATTTTAAAATCATGTTTATACAAAATTAACAGAAATGGAAATATATATCTTTGACAACATGGGTTTCCTGAAACATACCACACACCTCGTCGCAAAGTTTTATCACGAGTAACAGACATCTGAAAAGACCACGGAGAAACACCCGAATGGTTTGAAGTGCAGAATTTTTTTATTTTGTTTTGGCGTTCGCCTTATTTCTCTATTCCCCAAGGCGGTGTGCGTTACACTGTGGTTTTTTTATTTTTGCACCCGTCGGCCCAGTGCATCCGACTTCAGCATGCATTTTATGTAAGGGTCTGCTTCCTCCTGCATTTTCTAAGGGTTTGCTTCCCTAGGGTAACGGCCGGTGTTGTGATGGGGATCGAACCCAGCACCTCCTGGTTGTGAGCTGTGTCACTTAACCACTAGCCCACGCCGTCCCCTTAAAGTGCAGAAATGAGTGGGACAAGATGTTTTCCTCTTCCATTACATGCTCAATACATATGCCGAAAATATAATGAGACACGTCAGAGATGATCAAGATGACGCGAAATCTGACGTTTTCAGCATATGTGAGTATCAGATCCCAAAAAAATAAGTATGCAGGTGACACAATCCTTACATCGGCGATACAAGCTAGACTAGAGAAGCTAATTGTACCAACACAAAAACACAGATTACAAAATCCAGAGCCACATCTCCAGACCATGCATTACATTTTAAAAAGAGGAACTGGACAAGAGAGGGAACGCAATTAACAATTCAAAGACAGAAAACTACTGTGGTCTCAGAAGAAGAGTAGAGGCATCACGTTATCAACCACTGGAACAGGTCAAGAAGTTCTAATATCTTGGAGCTGTAACAGAATAGAAGGGAGGTGAAGGAAGAGTTGGCTTCTCGAAGGACAGCAACTGGTAAACTGTTGCATGCCACAAATAGAGAATTCCTCAGTAAAAGATAGATACGTATGAGAATTAAGATGAATGTATAACGCTCCAGCTATATATCAGTTTTAACTTACGGATGTGAGTCGCGAACAATGACAACACCCCAAAAAAGCCGTCAGAAATGAGAAATCCAATGAAGTTGGTCCATGCAACAAGAGAAATGGTCAAACATAAGACAATTCGACAAGATCTCAGTTGCAAGCACGAGTAGCGCAATCTCAACTTCGGTAGTCTAGCGATGTCAAAATGAAAGAAGATCAGTCACCACGGTAGGCATTGGAAGCAAAGAGCCAAGGATACATCCCCAGAGGACGACACAAAGTCCGCAGGGATAACAACATAATTCGGTTTATAGAAGATCTAATTGTAACCAGATCAAGAGGAAGACAGCAGGTGTAATAGTCGATCATTCTTTCTAGCAAACATCAAAACTCCATTGTAGAAGAGGCAGACTGTTTAAGTAATATATGATAAAGAAAGACATTTTAGAAGTTCCTTATTCATTTTTTGATTTACTGATGAGATAAGATGAAAGTACGCCAAATGACGTTATTCGTCCCATGAAAGACATAAATATTCGATCTTACTTTTTTCCATTGAACTTTATGAATCTATCAAAGCGTTCACAACTTCCCAATAGCTGTTATTTGTTATTATAGTTTTCATTGACTTCGTGTTGAAAGATGTATTTATGGAGATAATTATTTGTTGAGGTCATAATAGGGATGGCAATATCTATTTGAAGGCCATATTAGGGATCGCGATATATATTTCAAAAATTACGATTAAAAAAAATATTTATATATATATATGCGTGTCAGTATCGTAATAGGCAACGCTTGTGTTTACTTGGAGCGGATAGTACATTTTATATTAAAATGTTGACATGTTCTTACATTTTCGCTCCTATCATTAAATTATTAATCATCAATTCCAATGTGGAAAGTGTTTTATGCGAGTGCCCTTATCAAAAGTGTGTTCACAATTGT
Organism: Ariolimax columbianus; assembly: GCA_036924085.1. Taxonomy (NCBI): domain Eukaryota; kingdom Metazoa; phylum Mollusca; class Gastropoda; order Stylommatophora; family Arionidae; genus Ariolimax; species Ariolimax columbianus. The sequence continues at coordinate 32,770,229 of JAVGWX010000001.1, read as the reverse complement.
TAACAGGGTACATGAAATTATCAGCAAAGAATACTGCTCAATGCATTGTTTGAAAAGCAAGGAATTTGGGTTTGCAGAATATCATCCATAAAGAGATTCATTGGTAAGGAAATACAAAATCCATCATCGCCCTATACACACTCTGCCAACCATACTAAACATTTTCAAGAATTGTGTTTAGGAAACATGAAATGGTATTTTAGGAGATTCTCAGGGGCTTCAGACATAAGAAGTCGTATTTTTTGTACATGTCAATGAAAACAAACTGAATTATTTTAATTTGCAACTCTAGGAGTCTAGGATAATCATGTTTTCGACATGATTTCTGAATTAAATCGTTTTAAGATGTTTTTAAACTGTGGAAGAATAATTAGAGAATTGAGAAACGAAGCACTTCCCAAGTTAAAGGAAGCAAAATAGGAGAGAAACTTGTTAATATAATGTTTCTTCAGAAGGATAACTCTCATATTCGTTTCGTAGATTTAATTACAATAATGAACTAATGTGTCCGTTCTGAACTAGTCCGTTTGCAAATGTAACCGCTGTATATGTATTAGCTCAAATGGTAAATATATTCCTTGACAATTGCCTTTTTCTAAACTGGATCTTATTTCTCAACAAAAAAAATATGAGTAGAATCTGAAAAGCACATATGAACCAAAGTATTTTCCCGCTCTAATTCCATAAAGAAAAGTACCCCATTTGGTGAGAGGGACAGCTAATGAACGCTTTATTTTCGTCAATAAACTTTCATGAGTTATCACTTTTAAATGTGACCATGATCAGAAGGCAGTGCACGAGTATCCTGGACTGCTACAGAAAACGTGGTGTTCTAAATGATTGACCAAATGATTAGAAAATAGTGGATGATGGTGACTGAGCAGTCTCACACTAAAACTGTCAGTTGGGGCAGTTTCTGTTTTGTATTTGATCTACCGTATTTATTCCCGTTGTCTGACTAGTACGGCATTTTCAATGATGCTCTTTTCTCCCTTCTCCCCGCCCCTCCAATCTTTCCTCCTTCCACCCATCTCAGATATACAGAACCTACTTATTCCAAATTCCAAATATTCTGAATCCCAAACACAGAAATAATGTCATCAAACGGACATCATTTGAGGCTGAGTGCTTTAAAATAGCTCATTCATTTCGGAATATTTTGGCCTTCTGTGCGCATTTGTTGTTCCGATGTAAAATTCATGTACAATATGAAATATTCTATATATCTTCAGCAAAATTGCAATGATGTATCACATCTTATATACCAAACTGTTCAGAATGGGAGACAGAATACCATGTAATAATAGCGCTGATATGTGCACATGTAGATTTATGTCATGGAGTTTACTCGCAAGTCAGTTATTCGGCTATGTGCATTAACTGATCCATTGGCTTGACGGACTGAATAAGTTCATTATTAGCTCTTTAAATTGGTTATTACGTTTTGTATTGTTAAAAAGAATTGAGATTCACAAGATTGTACAATTAAAAAAAGGCTGAAGTTTTCACAAGAGTGATTGTAAGCAGACTCGAGAAGCAGCTCATGAAAACCAACCATGAGAGCAGCAGGCTAGAGTAGGGGCTCCACAACTACCGAGCACCTGCAGGCAATCAACCAGTTAATGGAGAGGACACGGGAAGGACATATCCCTCTGTGTCTTGTTTGGGAAATTTGAAAATACCTTCGACATCATCAAAAAACTGCAGCAGTAAAAGTCTTGAGAAATCAGAGTTTTGAAGAAAAGAATGTTCAACTGATAGAAGAGATAAATAATGGCTACTAAATGAGATTGACATATTGTATCAGCCAACCGACATACCAATTCAACGCAACTATCGTCAGTACGTTACAATATCTGCAAAACTCTTCACTGGGACTCTTGCGTAGGTTCTTAGTAAACTAAACTGGGAAGACAAAGGTGTCAGCATACAGAGCAATTCTCACCTACCTAAAGTTTACAGATGGCACAGTCATCCTCAGTCACAGTGTTAGAGGGGCTGCTCAGTGCCTAAATAAGCTCAACGAAGTAAACACAGAAGTAAGCCTTAAAATGAATGGCAAACAGAAAACCCGATACACACTGAACACTTATTGCCCACGAGAAGAACTACAATTGGAAATGATCTCGTTAAACATGTAGTTCGTACAATTACTTTGGCTAAGAAATTACAAACTCCACACAAATAAATCGTGAGATTTCATGTAGAACAGCAGAAGGACGGTTCCTATTCAATCGCATCAAACCTATACTTCAACACTTGAGGAACAACAAGTCAAGAGCACATATCATGGCTGTTTAAGCAATCAGTTATGGTATCGAGTTGTGAGACCTACGGAGAAGCAGAGAAGATCAGAGTTACTCAGATGGCAATATATCTAAGAAGATTGATATAATCTCTCTACGGGAGCAATTTTGCAACACAGAAATAAGGCACATATCCGCCTTCAATGGCCTCGTAGATATTGAATACAGATGAGTCGGGCATGTGGTCAGTTTGCCTGGCAATAGATAGACACGAAAAGTGACATCATGGTAGCCCTACAACTTTAAGTGCCCACACGGAAGTCCACCAATGAGGGGGAGAGATGGTCTTGGTCCAACATGATATTCCAGAGCAAAAGCAAGTATTGAATTCCAACAACATACGAGGCACTGCTTCAATACCAGAATCACAGAGATTCCAGAAATAGAAATACTCTCTTTTCCAAAATTCACAATCTGTTCTCTCTCTCTCTCTCTCTCTCTCTCTCTCTCTCTCTATATATATATATATATATATATATATATATATATATATAAATATATATATATATATATATATATATATATATATATATATATATATATATACCCATTTTCTTTTCTCGGTCTCTCTATATATCTCGTTGAATGTATTTTCGTCTTTCTCTCTCTCTCTCTCTCCCTCTCTCTCTCTCTCTCTCTCTTTCTCTAGCGCTCCCCATTTCTCTATCTCTCGCAAGTATTTATGCCTGACAGACTCACTTCCATCTCTCTCCCGTTAATCCCATCTCAAACAAAACAAGAGCAACAAATCGAACTATGCCTGCAAGGCTGGAATTAAGATGTCCCGCAATGCAAAACTGGCTGGCAGACTTGAAGCGCTGGCTTCAGTAAATCTCTGAGCTCGGACATCTTATTTAGGTCAGCCTTTTTTTAAAACTGGGTAACTGGGCATTTTGTATCAGGATGGTTGTCCGTACCACTAGATCATCTCTAGACTTAACGGTGTGTTATAACTGGGTATGACCGTATCAATTACTTAGAATAATAAATTGCATATAGCATTTGCTTGGTGTAGATCAAATGTCTTCAACGAAATTAGCTTAAGACAAGTTTAAAAGCATATGAGTTTGACGAAGACTTTGCCGAGGACCTGATGATCATATGAAAACAATGTCGAGAAACTAATGGTCACATAAAAACAGAACGTGAACCTAAAGGTCTCATGAAGACAATGTCGTGAATCTAAAGATCTCATGAAGATAATGTCGAGAACAACCAAAGGGTCGCACGAAGACAATGTCGTGAACCTAAGGGTCGCACGAAAACAATGTCGTGAACCTAAGGGTCGCACGAAGACAATCTCGTGAACCTAAGGGTCGCATAAAAACAGCATCGTGAACCTAAAGGTCTCATGAAGACAATGTCGAGAACAACCTAAGGGTCGCACGAAGGCAATGTCGTAAACCTAAGGGTCGCAAGAAGACAATGTCGTAAACCTAAGGATCGCACGAAGACAATGTCGTGAACCTAAGGGTCGCATGAAGACAATGTCGTGAACCTAAGGGTCGCATGAAGACAATGTCGTGAACCTAAGGGTCGCATGAAGACAATGTCGTGAACCTAAGGGTCGCACGAAGACAATGTCGTGAACCTAAAGGTCGCACAAAGACAATGTCGTGAACCTAAGGGTCGCACAAAGACAATGTCGTGAACCTAAGGGTCGCACGAAGACAATGCCGTGAACCTAAGGGTCGCATTAAGACAATGTCGTGAACCTAAATGTCTCACGAAGACAATGCCGTAAACCTAAGGGTCGCACGAAGACAATGTCGTGAACCTAAGGGTCGCATTAAGACAATGTCGTGAACCTAAGGGTCGCATAAAGACAATGTCGACAACCTAACGGTCGCATGAAGACGAAGTAAAGAATCATTTGTTCGAATTAAGACAACTTCTTGAACCTAGGGGTCGCATAAAGACAATGTTGAGGACATAAGGATTGCTCGAAGTTGATTCAAAGAGCTCATGGTCGCTAGAAAACAAAATTCAGAACCCAATGGTCGTATATAGCCAAAGTCGAGGACAAAAAAGTCACACGAAAACAATGTCGAAGACTTAAGTTGTTTGTGTCTTTGTGCGTGTTTAAAAATTATATTTCCCTCCATTAAAGCTTGCATTGAATAGTGAAAACTTGTTAATTATTACTGTTAAAGTAGATGTTCTGTTGTGTTATTTTACGGTTTGGTGGTATATTGTTGTTGTTGTTTTATGCCCACACTGAGTAAGTTTACCCTCTTGTGTGCCCTGAATAGGACGTTACGTGGCGGGTTGTGTTACTTTCCTCCCATCCCGAGCATGCTGATGAAGGTGGACCGCGCTCCTCCAGGCGCTTGTGCTATGCTTGGCTTCATCTGCATGACGTTCACTACTATGGGGATCACATCGATCCACATCTCGTCAGTCAGGCTGCCTTGAAAACAGCAGGATTTTAGGGAACGCTACATGAAAGCGAGTTGTGGTCTTGGTCAGTATATTGACCATGACACCATATCCTGGCCAGTATTTTGTGCATGACAGGACTAGCGTCTCAGTTTCCCTGGTGGTACATTAAATGTTTCATAAAGTTTAACGCTAATCTTTCTACCTTAATATCACTTATGTTACCGGCTTTCACTCTGCTGTGACATTTTGTTATTTTTTATACATATTGATATTAAGTCCTTGACCTACTATCGTATATTCATATTTAATTCGTCATATCTCTGATCTCACTTTGTGATATAATTATGGCAAGACCGATCCTGTCACGAGTTTCAGGCGACTGAGGTGATGTATAAGATCTCTCTCTATTTTCACTATCAATAATTAGAAATATGTCTACCTGGGCGGCACATATAGCTGTCAAGAGTCGCACAGTTCTCATGGATAGATCTCTGGATAAATAGTTTGAGGTTGAATGTTTCATAGTCTATTGCGTTGATCTGTTTTCTATTAATGCTTGGCTAGTCTCGAGTTGATCTGTGTTTTATTAAGGCTTGACTTTCTTTTTTATAAAGATACGCGAGTTTCAACAACCAGCAACATTTGTGGTTGTATTAGGACTAAGTCGCAAATAAATAAATATATGCTTTTGGTATCTAGACCTGAACTGGTGAGCTTTGCCAAAAAGCATCTAGCTTTAACGATCTGAACTCAGAGTGAAGCACACAATTGTCGAGAGTGAATATATTATTTGATGAGTTCCTGTTGGTAATAACACTACACGTTCCAGTACTACGTGAGAAAAGCCGCGTGTGATGAGACCGACCTAAGACAACTTGGCAAAGAACCACAGAAGCCAGTATGAAAATTGTGAATCACAGCTGGGCACAGTGCGAGCGTTTACCGTAAACCGGTTCAAGAAAGGAAGTTTATTATTGTCCTAATAACCATCATGCAACTAACTAGTTTATCAATTATTCACAAAACACGTAGTTTAACAGAAGATTTTGAAATATTTAGATAAAAGAACGCAGAGTTTTCAAGAGACAGTTTAGAACGAGAAAATAGTTTACCTACTTTTACAATAATTTAAAAAGAGCCATGTTTTTGGTTTATAAATATATCATCGTACTGACTGAAGTTAGGATCTGGACAGTATTAACTATGTTCATGCAATTTCTGGACAGTATAAACTATGTTTGTGCGATTTTTGGACGATACAAACTATGTTTGTGCGCTTTCTGGACGATATAAACTATGTGCATGCGATTTCTGGATGATATAAACTATGTGGATGTGATTTCTGGACAGTATAAACTATGTGCATGCGGTTTCTGGACAGTAGAAACTATATGCATGCGATTTCTGGACAGCATAAACTATGTGCATGCGGTTTCTGGACAGTATAAACTATGTGCATGCGGTTTCTGGATGATATAAACTATGTGGATGCGATTTCTGGATGATATAAACTATGTGCATGCGATTTCTGGACGATATAAACTATGTGCATGCAATTTATGGATGATATAAACTATGTGCATGCGATTTCTGCAATGGTCTTCAATATTATTCTCATGGCTGGAGGAGAAACCGTAACACGAACGCCGACTTTCTTACACTGACAATAGTTGAATCGTCTGGACTACGGACACCAACTGTCTTAACCTAGCAATAGTTAAATCACTGACACATCTGATCTGGGCCAAAGGGTAGGAGTCCATATGCCGCTGGATCAATAACCAACATATCTGATTTATATTGCGAAATTTTAACCTGCATCTGGGCTTTGACAGTTTTAAAAAAAAAATGGAATCTATTCATACTGAGTTAGTCTAACTCCTAAAGACGTTTCTTTAGAGCCAGATTATAGTGAATCTTATTGTATTCCGATGTGTACATAAGAAGAGGGATCATAGACGTCCTAGCTGTAGTGTAATGAGTGACTCCTCAATAATCTCCCTGCTATGATACATGCAGAGAATTACACTATCTTGATCTCCAAACTAACTCTGACACATACTGTTTACATGAGTCTTACTGTAAGGTAAGGTGAAGGTCATGATCAGTATGTTTCACCTTGCCTTAATGTCACTCCAAGCCAGCTGGCCAGTCTCTACGGACCATGTCTGTTTCCTCGGCACTTGTATTTCAAATATCTACATGATTTCACAATAAAGTTACAGATCTCCATGCGTGTACATTTGTTATAGAGTATGTTTCTTCGTGCTGGGAAGACAGTTAATCACATGACATTTAAACAACGACAAATATTCACAGTGACATAAAATCATATGACATTTAAAAAACGACAAATATTCACAGTGACATAAAATCATATGACATTTAAACAACGACAAATATTCACAGTGACATAAAATCATATGACATTTAAACAACGACAAATATTCACAGTGACATAAAATCATATGACATTTAAACAACGACAAATATTCACAGTGGCATAAAATCATATGACATTTAAACAACGACAAATATTCACAGTGACACAAAATCATATGACATTTAAACAACGACAAATATTCACAGTGACATAAAATCATATGACATTTAAACAACGACAAATGATCGTAGTGAGAGATAGTCACATGATATATAATCACAGTGAAAGATAATCACATGATATATAATTGTAGTGACATATAATCACAGTGGCAGATTATCTCAGAGACAGATAATCACAGTGACAGATACTCATAGTGACATATAATCATAGTGGTAGATAATCACATTGACAGATATTCACAGTGACAGACAATCATAGTGACAGATAATCATAATGACAGATAATCATAGTGACCTATAATCACAGAGATAGATAGTCACACAGACAGAAAGTCACATAGACAGATAATAACATAGGCAGAAAGTCATATAGACAGACAATCACGCGAAACTTAGTCAAAATTTTTTATTGTCTTAATTATGACAAAAAACCCCTGCGAAACTTTTCAGACCAGAACGCAAACCTAATATTGGAGTTATGGGTATGATTACCGTGCTAACAATATTATTACAATTACATTTGAATCTTTTATTCAATATTTGTGATCTAATTACTTTTAAAAAAATCTTAATGTAAAACAATGATTTTCTACTGTTTGATTGTGTGTCGCGTATCATCATCATCATCATGTAGGATGTCCTTTGTAGAACGTCGCTCCCATCACAGTCTGTCTGAAAGAAACTCGTTCCCTTGCCAAAACTCCAGCTTCCGCCACAGTCATACCCAGGCATTCCTGGATATCTTGGTGCCATCGCCTTTTTGGTCTACCCCTTCCTCTCATGCCTGGCACCATACCTTCCATCACTGTTCTCTCAAGACCGTTGTGTCTCTTGATGTGACCAAAGTATTTGCATTTTCTAGCCAAAATGGAATCGATAAACCAGCTCTCCTCTATGCTCAATTCTTGCTGAATGTCTACATTTGTTTTTTTTTCTCTGTCCAAGGTATTTTGAGGATCTTTCTGTAACTTTTGACTCGAAGGATTCAATTCTTTGTCTAGAAGTTTTGGTAATCGTCCATGATTCACAGCCATAAGCTACCACAGGAAAAACACAGGCTCTTAAGACTTTTACTTTTATCGTTTTGTTGGTGCTCTGCCATAATTTCTTCAGGCTGTTCAGTCTCTGCATTGCCGTAGCTAGTCTTCTTCTGATTTCTTTCGAGCAGTCGCCAATTTTGTCAATTCTGGAGCCCAGATATTCAAAATGTGTGACCTGAACTATTTCCTCACCACCCACTGTAAATTTATGCTGACATTGTGTTTTGTCGGTGGTCATTATCTTTGTTTTATTTATGTTTATGAACAGGTTTTGTTTTTTACTATTTCCATTAACGGCTGAAAGTAGCTGCTCTAGCCCTTCTGCACTTCTTGATAGTATCACTGTGTCATCTGCGTATCGTAACTCTGGAATCTCGTACCCCCCAATCGTAAATGGGTCGAAACATTCAATGTTCTCGTCTTCTCGAACATTTCTCATTATACATTCTGTGTTTACCTTTACAATTTCATCTGTTTTTTTGTTTTTGACTATCAGAACATGGTGAATATGTGCTATGTATTTTCTCCACGTTTTTATCGTGCGATGTTCTCAACTTCTTATTTATTCATAAATGGTTCATCTGATTTTCTGTGCTGTGGTCTGGTGACATTCATGTAAATGTTCATGTTCCTTTACGTGAAAACACGGTGCCACCAATCACCAGTTGATTTAACATAGAAGTATATAAGTAACTCTCCATTTTCGTGTGTAGTCCCGAATCCATGTGTGCCCACGCGCTCCTCAAACCCGATATCATCATTCACAACCTCAGCATTTAGCTTTCCCATCAAAATCATATCTTTAATTTTTCTTTAATCAATAATATTTTGAAGACAGGTGTAAAATTCTTCTTTTACTGAGTCTTCTATGTCTTTATTTAGTGCATACCGTTGGAAAGTGTTTATCTTTATATTTGTTCATTCTAATTTCAAAAGTAACTAGTATCATTGTGGGTTCTGCTGACTCCCATTCTATAAGTGCCTTTTGCACCTTTTTTGATAGCATTCACTAGTGTGTACACCTTATTCAGTGTGCCCTGAGAACAGCAGTCTTTCTCCTGTTGCCAGTCTCATCTTATTAACTCACTTCCACCTTGTTTCAACCGGTCTCATGATATCAGCTGTACAATTTATTATCTCTGCATCCACCTGCTCAGCCTTTCCCTGCTCGTTCACTGTTCGAACATTCCGGCTGCCAGATCTGGCAGTTTTTCTAAACGAAAACAGATATGAAGATTCACTACAGCTTTCTCTGTATCTCATCATTAGCCCTCCTGGCACAGAACCTTCAATTTTGAATGGTTGAGATTATTAACCCTCCTGGCACACAACCTTCGATTTTGGATGGTTGAGATTATTAACCCTCCTGGCACAGAACCTTCAATTTTGAATGGTTGAGATTATTAACCCTCCTGGCACACAACCTTCGATTTTAGATGGTTGAGATTATTAACCCTCCTGGCACAGAACCTTCGATTTTGGATGGTTGAGATTATTAACCCTCCTGGCACAGAACCTTCGATTTTGGATGGTTGAGATTATTAACCCTCCTGGCACAGAACCTTCAATTGTGGATGGTTGAGATCATTAACCCTCCTGGCACAGAATCTTCAATTGTGGATGGTTGAGATCATTAATCCTCCTGGCTCAATTTTCTTTAGTCGCCTCTTACAACATGCTTGCATGGTTAGCGTTACTATCCTTTGTTCCCTTTTCAGGCTCCAATAACACTTTCTCGTGGTTTTACAGAAATAATTTGAAAATGATATTGGTAGCCCCACACACAATGCTCCATTTACGAAAGACATCCTTGGAAGATTACTGTAGCCCTTTTCTTTTTATTCCGGGTACCTTACTTGAATTCTTGGAAAAGAAGATGAAGAAGAAGAAGAAGAAGAAGACGAAGACGAAAAAGAAGAAGAAGAAAAAGAAGAAGAAGAAAAATGTATATATAAATAACCTCAGACTGTTTCTTTTCACTCTGAGTATCCCTCCGATAAATTTACCTATTGCTTCAATCAAATTCTTCTCTGACTTACCTACTCGTACTAAGTTGCTCCTCTTCTACCATGGGATGGAGAGGTCTTCTCTTTTTCGTTTGGCTTAGCTTCTGTAGGATGAGGTAGTTGACCACATGTCCAACTCCCCTTAGTCACCTATTGCGAGATGCCTAGCACGCTGCAGTGCAGCAATTCTTTGCTTCCTTGTCGGGCCTTACTTGCAGACGGGTCTAAATGTATTCAATGTGGTTCATTATTACTATTGTTCACCATTGCATTCTTGCAATTGATCTTAAAAGATTACTTAAGAGGGGTATGCATGGGGCTAGCAACCCTAGGATGTGCAACAATTTTTTTTTGTAACCGTCACAGTAAATGCTCTAATACCAGTTTCCTGAGCTGGAAAAATTCTCTTCCTACAGTACATCGAATTGGTTTAGTCCCATTGTTAGAATGCAACCAGACCACATTGTGCGTGCAACCTTTTACACGAGAACATCAGTGAGAAGGGCGAGAAGTAGACCGAGAAAAAGATAGACAGCGTAAACGAGATCTCCCGGAAAATGTAGCAAAATGTTATTCGTGCCACAAGAGAGGCGAAAGACAAATACATGAGCAGCGCATGAGCTGCAGCGGTCAGCGACCCATAGCTGACTGCTAGCGTCAGGGCTAGCGAACTAGAGCTGCCAAGACCCTTCTATACCTCTATGCAGTGATCCTGGATAACAGGCTGCAGCAGGGCAGACTGGCTAAGGAGAAGGGATCGAAGAGGGAATGCTAACCCGGTACTAAAACAATGCTTGCTGAAGTCGGATGTGTAGGACCGAAAGGTGCAAATATCGCAGTCAAGCTGTAAACTACGATACAACGAATTCCGTTCTCTGGACTACATTCTGCTACTTAAGCCTTTCAGGGTTTGGTAGCGGGAGATTGAGAACGAGCGAAGACAAGCCAAACCAAATACATACTATGACACTGGACTACAGCACGGTAGAAAGTAAGACGACAGAAGAAGAAGAAAGAAGAAGTAGAAGAAATGTATTTCTGAAGTCCATTGTTCAACTAACGCTGCTAAACGTTGTGTATTACTTTTTTGTTTACAGTCCAGCGTAGGCAGCAGTCTTGTATCACTCAGTCTCCCTGCAACAAGATCGCTGTCCACAAGATCCATACGGTCAAAGGCCTCGTTGTACAGACGGACTGAACTGTCAAAGTCATCACCAAACGTGAGTACAGCCAATGACATAATGTTATTTAGTTGCATTTCTTTTATTTTCTTTTAATTTTGGGGTTGTCAAATAGTAGCTGTTGGTTTTTTTTTTTTTTTTGGCGTTCGCCTTATTTTTCTACTTCTCAGTTTTTATTTTGCGCCTGTCGGCCCAGTGCATCCGACTTCAGCATGCATTTTATGTAAGGGTCTACTTCCTCCTGCATTTTCTAAGGGTTTGCTTCCCCGGGGTAACGGCCAGTGCTGTGATGGGGATCGAACCCAGCGATTCGGGTTGTGAGCTGTGCCTCTTAACCACTAGGCCACGCCGTCCCCTCTTTCTTTTAATAAACTGAGTTGTGTAACAATAGACTTACTATTGCTTTGTATTCTCTTCCTCTTCTTCTTGTTTTTCTTCTTGTTTTTCTTCTCCTTTTTTTCTTCTTCTTTTTCTTTTTCTTCTACTTGTCTTCTTCTTCTTCTTCTTCTTCTTCTTCTTCTTCTTCTTCTTCTTCTTCTTTGTACCCCATCAGACGCCAACTTTAATATATCTAAAGAAGCTAGTCGTTAAGCCTGAAGTTCTCCAAAGAGCTTGTCCAAGAATGGCATTTGTGATGGCCATGTGTGCTGTTTTTGTATCACATGTGATTGACACCTTTGTAACAAATGCTCAGCAGCCATTTTGTTAGTGCCGCAGACAAATTGATCTGCATTTCCTATTCTTAGATTTGTAAATAGATTGTATCGCAGGATGTTATGGGTTGTGCGGAGTCTACAGATTACCACGTGCTCACCTCTGTTACGCTAGTAATTTGCGTCATTTGGTTGATGACAAGTTTGTAAACCTCTTGGTCTTTTCATAAGTTATTATATATTTAATAGTGCAGCTCTGCTGTTTTAGTTCATTATAGATGCCGCCAGACCACGGATTTACTTGGAATTCACACTAGTCGACGACTTGCACTTGTGTTAACGCAAACTTGTTATTTTCCATTTTTGACTGGTTAATTCGTTAGTTTTTTGTGTGTGTTTTCTTCTGTCTGATTTAGTCATCCAAAGGGGTGGGAAAATAATGTGTCTAGGTCTGGTGGATACAACGGTTGTAGTAGATCCTGAAAGTGAATGTCCATGATGGTTGCAGTCGTTGCACAGGCAGTATGGGGGTCGAGAATTAACATGTTCCAAAAGGTCACCTTTACTAAAAAATCCACCTCGTTTTGATTTGATTGCCGGGTGAAGATGATTCGTGAGAAGATCTGTATACGTGACACAATTGATATTGTTTCACCTGGGCATGTAGTGCTCTAAAATTATGCCTCATTAATCCCAAAAAGAGAGTCATCACAATTTTCCCTGCAGATTGCTGCGTGCGAAGCGTCTTCGGTTTCGGTGGAGAGAAATGGCGATATTCCTTGCTCTCTCCTGGTTTCAGCCTTGTGGTAGTGAACCAAGATTTTATAGCTGGTAACAATTCTTGCTAGGAAACCATCACCTGCTGCTTCAAACGCTGGAGAAGTTCATGAAAGGTTAACGCATTGTTGTTTCACTTCGTACCCAATGCTATCTCTACTGTGTCTTTTACAGTCTCTTTTATATTCTGCCACTGCTGATTCATATCTTCAGTGACATTCCCCCCCCCCCCCCCCCCCCCCCCTAAGGCATCATTTACTGAAATGGACTTTTTTCTATAACTCGTTTTAAGCACTTGAATTTCATTTTGCTAATTTTTGTGATTTTCCTGGTTTCTTCTATCCCAGTTGACATTTCATAATAAACAAATTATTATCCGTATCAGCACCCGTATGCGGTTAAGCATTTAGTGTTTTTAAAGCTTCGTTTGTATATTTAGTTTTCACCATGATGTAATCTATTGTATATCTTCCAATATATAATAGAAACAGCATATATAACAATTACATTTAGAGGACGAGTCTGTTACACGTGGCGAAACAGACAGCTATTCTCTGCTATTTTTTTCAATTGTTCCTTTTGCAAAAACTTATTTTCACGCAGTTTCTCACAAAAAACGTTTACTGAAGTTGCCAATGAAAAAGAATATTGATCGTTAATCTTCCAGGCACTGCGATTCTACACGATCAATTAATTGTTGTTGTCTTGATAAGATGATCTTGGCGAAGACCTTGCCTACAACACTAAGCACAGAGCGATGCCTCGATAGTTATTACAGTCACTTCTGTCGCATTTATTTTTGTATAATGCTACAATCTGCGAATCTCTCATATCTAAAAGTACTGTGGCATCTTTCTAGCACTGGCATGACATCAAATGCAATGGTTACAAGAGCTCACCATTACAACCCTTGAACAAATCAGATGGTATTTCGTCGCTGCCGGGTACTTTGCCAATTGCCAAGCTTGCAACGACTTTATTATGATCTTCTAGAAATGGTTCGATGTCCTCCATACTAGGATAATTTTTGACAGCGTCAAGTGCTGTGAGAGTGTCACGATTGTCACACCAGATGAACTGGGCCATTGTGCTCGACCATCGCTCCATCTGCTTTCCTATGTCAGTTATTTTCTCGCTAGTGATGGTTTTGAGTGGTGTTGTTTTCACACTTACGGGAGCAATAACTTTCTTTATATTTGTTTGATGTTCCCTTTTTGTGCTGCAGTCTGGATATTTTCAACGAACTGCTGTCAGTTTTCATTCGCACAATTACGAGTTTTTTTGTTTCACATGATGTGTAGTGAGATTTGAAGTGTGCAAAATACCTGCGTTTGAAAGGTGCTGATATTTAACCAGAGAAGCGCGGTTGGCCTCAATGACGGATTCATATAATTCATTTTCGCTTTAAACCTGTCATCTGATTTCTTTCAAAGGAAGCAAGTAGAGCGCAATGAGTAGCGTTTTGGAAGATGTTCACAGGTCTCTCGAAGATGTTCACAGGTCTCTCGAAGATGTTCACAGGTCTCTCGAAGATGTTCACAGGTCTCTCGAAGATGTTCACAGGTCTCTCTGAGAGTTTGTTATGATGCAGGATATTGAATTTAATCAAAAGCATGTTTAAATCTCTTGGTCAGCGCAGGATCCGACATTACACTTACGTCGACGCTTGGCTAAGTGTTTTCTGTGGTGGACATTCCTTTCCTTGCAATTTGATTTTACAGCAAACCAAGGAATGGTTGGAATCGCAGTCTGCATTATGGTGAGGGGCACATATTCGAGAAGAGATCTTATAGCAAGAATCAGGTCCAGCTGATGCGAGTGCTTTGATCTTGGGTTGTATACATGGTACTTTATTTTAGGGTTTTGTCTAATAAAAGGAATTAGTAACACAGAGTTCACGATAGACACATAACTATAAGAGTCGATGGCCATTTTCATTATTTTTTAGGACTCCAAAGTTGTCAAGACGTGAAGGTCACGAATTGTGATCAGTGCCCACAATAGCGTTGAATTCACCTGTAGAACAAGTTTTGCTCTTGACTCTGCATGCTTCTAAACGACTGCTGATAAATCCTTATAAAACTTATATTTGGCTTCAGGTGTGGAGCACAATGTAGCACATATGCACTGCCAATGGTAATGGGACCTTCTGTGGTACCCAGACGGAGTGTAAGCAGGCGCTCATCCCCCTGGTACATTTATATGTGTTCAAAAACTTTTTCTCTGCAAAGTCTACTCCATATCTCTCTTTCTGTTTGCTGAGATCTTTTCCTAGCGAGTAGAATATGTAGTATTTCTCACTCATTGGTCCAGACAGCCTGTTAACTAGTTTCTTGTAGTGCTAAACATTCACATATAATCTTTTTAATTTGCCATTAATAACGCGTGTCTTTCTGCCATCGCTCATATTACACAGGTGATCGAACAGCCCAGTTAGCATGGCACAGACATTACAACATCCCGATATAGCTGCAGTTGCACGTGTTGTGTCGACACTTTCCGGTGGAGCTGGAAGGTTTCTTTCCGTCGCAAGCTTTGACGTCTGTCTATGGAGAATACGCTGATGTCCGTAAAGCAAGTCGCCCCTCTCCACGTACCGTAGCTAATCGATGCAAGGAAACGACATTAGCCATTACAGCCTGGAATCAACGACATAGCAGAGGTTGCCTGAATAGCAATGAAACAACCACCAAACTGCCTTAGAGAGACCAGTTTCCGATTGTCTCTCAGGACTCAATGCGCATGGGCCACCCAGAAGGTGCAGACGTCGCAATCTTGCTGCAGTACAGGGTACCTACCTACGTCAATGGACAGTAAAAGAAGAAGAATATACAGGACACTAATCAGAAATTGAAATTAAAAATAGCACAACCGCCATCAAACTTAATTGCCTTTTTGTGGTCAGACGAATACTCACCCATGTGTTACGGTAATGAAAAGAGAAGCGAAGAACAGTAAGACTGTAACCTGCGAGGCGTGTCGTGAGAGGCTACTAATGTGGATTAAGTATGGGGCCGGCTACCTATAGAAACTTTGAAGGCACACGGTAATACAAATAATATCTCAACACTCCATGGTAGAACAGGAGTAACACAATATAGTCGTCATAATACTACTGGAATACAATTTACAGTTTGTTGTTTAAAAATAATATAGAGTACATAGAAAAATCAATAAAATAAAAACAAAACAACAACAATTATTCGAATTGAAAGAGTGGCCGAAGTTTTGATTCATGACACACAAAATACAACACATATCGGCTCCATAAGGCTCAGGGGCATAATTTATTTTACTGTTTAAATTCTCACTGAACATGCTGCAATCACTCGTTAACTGTACTGCGCTAAAGCTGGCATCGATACACATGTTTCATTCCATAACTTTACTGGATCAGCATCATAACTATTAATTCGTCTTTCTTTTGGGAAAGCTAGTTATTCAATATTATAGTCGCTGCACCATATCCTTATCAAGCAAGACTGTTAAATGCTTAGCCCATTGCGTACTGACCATTGGCCCACGGAGACAAATCTTCACACAAAGGACTTTACACTACAGCAAACTTTATCCAGAGAACTAGAACTCATGTGTAGACGTAGCAAGACAATAATAATACTGTTTAAATGCTTACTGAACATGCTGTAATCCTTCTGTTACCGTAGCAATGCGCTCAAACTGGCACAGCTTAACATTTTAAATTCATTAACTTTACTACATCAGCACTATAACTATTTTATTTTCATCCTTTCGGGAAAGCGAATTTGTCAATCGTGTATTCACTGTATTGTATGTTATTTCAAACCAGATCTCGGTTATCGGAGCCAAGCATGGACGCTGATCAATGTACAACCACCACAAAATACGTGTTAATTAAGGAAAATACTTGCGAAAAACAGTCACGGTTTCTGGATTGAGCGACAACCGAAAATGCCGGCAGGAATAGTATTCAGAGTGGGGCATGAATGAATGGCTTGGACATACATATTACAAAAATGAATTCAAACTTAACTAACAGACAAGCCTTTAACACCAGGCATCATGACTCCAAAGGAAAAGGAAGGCCAAGAAAAATATTGATTGGGAGTGTTACATAAACGCTACAGAAACATCGATTGAAAATAACCCGTTACACAAATGCCAAATGAAAGAATATAGGTGTCCTGTGTCCTACAGATGTGAAGAGATCGTACACAATACGAGAAGGTTGTTTATAGTGCCTTCTTTCACACCTAGCCTAACAGGCTGACCGCACTAGGAAAGGTATACAACCCACGTATGTTCGGGGGAAATCTTCAATCCTGGAGCAGTTTAGCCAGTTCAGGAATAGAATGCCAGCTCATCACCATCAGGCATCTCGTTGACAGACAGTCCCAAGTCAGCGGGGTCAAGCTCTCTCCTGCACGGTGGTTGGAAAACGGTGTTCGCTTCCGGTTTTAGCAGAAATGCCCAATAGCACACTAGAACATAATCATTCTTGATTGATTATTACTGCGTGTATTTTTGGGCCTGGCCGTGTGCTGTCCATGGAGATAATTCTGGATTCATCACCCGAAGCAGACTTCTCGCTCTGTTCTTTCTTCCAGAGATTTATTTGTGGTAAGTTAAATGTGTATTGGCGAAAGCGAATCGTATTTATCACTGTGTTGTGTACTCACATGAGTGCGAGACGGAGTGCTCAGTACTGCTAACTGCGGTAGGCATGACCGCGTGACTTGTTTCAGTTCAAAACTAAAAGCGTTCATTACTGTCGTCTAGCGACAGCCGCGGATTTTAAAAGCATTCTTTTTGTCTGTCAGCTGTCCCTAGGCAAGCATGTTTTTGTGTTCAGCCGCAAGCATACCAGCACGATGCATGTTTATTGATCTGTATATTTCTTCCTCGATTTTTATGTCCGTCATTATTTGATTTTATTCGGTATTTTATTTTCGTGTTATTTGTTTTGTAAAGTTGTTTTGAAACGAGTGAAATATAATTTATTTTCAAATAATGTAAAGTCTAAATGTTAATGTTTTGTCATTCTTATGCGTGATGAACATACTCAGATTAATATTTCGAAAATGTTATTTTGATTTTAAAGTGTAACACCAATGTTGTTACTTGCGGAGAGGAGATGGGTAATATTTTATAGTCAATGTCTGACAATGGAAACGTTCAATTGTAATGCTAATGTTGTAATCTAAAAAAAACGATCGTGTATGCAATTGTTATGCTTATTTACAATACTCATTTTCTTTCATATTAGATAAATCAGCATTATACTATCGTTCTTAAAGATTGGGGTGGGGGTAGTATTATTAGAGAGAAAACCAGCACTCACTCACAGGATAAGCCATCCTGTTGGTTGTTCATTAAAGACCTTCTTCGTGAACTAATAATGACATTTTACGTAAATAAATGAATGCCCTTATAACCAACATTTGTAGCTAACATACTACATTGTAACATAGCAGAATGCATGAGTACAAGTGACTGAAGGTCATCCAGCACAAATACGATTTTTGTGGATTTGAGATATCAAATAATAATTATTCTTTGTCCTTATCACCTTGAGTCCTTTGGGGTACATAGGTCATCAACCAACCGACTTCAAGCAGATTTGTCCTGTGCTTATTTCTTCATTGTTTTCCAGCTTCTCTCACTTTTCCTGTTTTGGTCTCTATTTGTCTTCTCCATTTGTCTTCTCCATGTGTTCTTTGGCCCACTTTTGTCTCATTTTTCCCTAGGGGTTTTATGACAAATTGCCAGTTGAAACTGGCATCTTTATTCTTCAGATTTTCTGTAATCTCCCTTATGATTATGTCCAATGTGTCTGTTTGCTTCTGCATTTGGTATTGACTGTGAGAAAGGACAGCTATGTCATCTACAAAGTCCAGGTTTTGAGTTTTAAGTATGGTCCGCTGCATTCTATTTATATCATAGGCTGTAGTTTCTTTCATAATCAATTCAACTGTCTGCAGGAACAGAAAAGGGAATAGAAGACAACCCTAATGAACCCTAGATTAATGTTAAATGATTCTGTGAGGTGTCCCTTGTGCAGAATTGTACAATGTATGCCCTCATACTTCTGTCTTATTATACTGGTGAGCTTTTTTTGCAGGATTCTGTAGTGCCTCAGTAGTTACCAGAGTGTATCCCTATTCAAGCTGCCAAAGGCTTTTTAATAGTCAACAAAGTAAGTGTACAGACTTGAACTCCATTCTAATGACTGTTCTACAATTTTGTGCAATGCTGCTATCTAGTCTGCACATGATTTGTTTTTCCTGAAACCAGCTTGCCCATCTCTTGCCTTGGTATCCACAGATTTTGTTGTCTTTCAAGTATAACTCTATTTTAGCACTTTAGTAGGTACAGACAAGAACATTCTTCCACTATTTGTTATATTCTTGTAGATTGCCAAAAAACCAGCAAGCCACTCTCCTATTTCTGTTTATAAGAATCAATGTCACTGCACTCTGGGCATACCTATAGGTACTCAGTCTCTCTCAGCAAATGCACAGGGTCTGGATGCTGATGGTCCCTGTAGTTCGCTGGTTGTACACTCTCTTGCTCTGTTCTCTCATGCGCTCTACTCTGCTTGAACCTCGTTTAATATCTAAACTTTGCAGCCTGTGGATTCCTGCTTCATCTCAGACCCTTGTCCTTGTCTGTCTTCAGGGGAGTTCCTGTGGTGTCTTGAATGTTGGGAATAAGCTAGCTTGTGGTCTTTCCATTCATCTTCCGATGCATGTGCCAGAACTTCTGGAGGGTATTATCATTACCCATACCTGTATTGAACTCCTCCCATCACTCGCGTTTGGACTCCCTAGCGAACACTGTAAAGGAATTGGTAGCTTTTTACCTTCTTCTTCTCATTGAACGCATCGACATTAGTGCTGGATCTCTTTCTGGCTTTCCGCCACTCCTTTGTTGCCGCCCCTTTTTCTCTCCAGACTGTATCAACCACTTGATTCCATCTTTTGAAATTCTTTCTGTATCCCTTGTTCCCAATAAAATAAAATTATGTTGATGTTTGCTTCAGTGTCTACTTTAAAGCTTCAGCCGGCATCAAATCACCTTTAGAAGGCTAATTTCTTCCTTGATCCCTTCTTTACTTGGCCCATCACAGTTAAATTTGAGATCTTCAGTAAGTAGAAATAATGTCAGGTGGGTTAACTTGTGATGGTCTATTTATGAGCTCTTAAAGTATTCCACCCATCTTTTTTTCTGTTCTTCAAGATTTTGTTTTCCTTTTTTGCAATTTGTCTTTCATTGGTCTGCCTTGTTGTTGATATTTTTGTAACAGTTTTCTGGTAATGTCTGTAATGTCATATAAAACTTTCCAAGTTTCCTTTAACTTCAGCTTCTGTAGCAGACTATACAGTCTCACACTCTCTTGTCTAACGTAATGTTCTTTTTGACCTCTTTGTTTATCTTTGTGTAGTCTTTCTGTGCTTTAACTTTGGTGCCTCTAGTTTTAATGTTTAGTAATGTCAGTTTATTTCCTTGTCTCACGAATCCTTGCCAGTGGTTTTGTCATTGTCCTTTCTTTGTGCCAGTATCCTTTTTTACCAGCACATTTTCCAGACCTATTTTAGCTGCTTCCTTTTTTTATCAATATTGCCAAGTTGTTCCAGTGCTTGAAATTGATTGTTGAGTTTGACATTGAACTCCTTTTTCTCTTTTAAGATATCCGAGATTATAGCAAGGTTTGTTGACTTAAACTGTTCTGTTCTTTCATAGTTTAACTTTAGCCTTCACTAGTTTGTAGTCTGAAGTCACATCTTCTCCTCTGGACACTTAACATCAAATGAAAAATGCTATATTGTAACGACAGAAATGAAATGCCTTAGAAAAATAGTGAGTGTAACAAGGAAAGACATGATCAGACATGACTACATTAAAAGACATATAGCAAGACTATAACCACACAGCACCCCCCAACAGGCAATGCCATTTAGATACAATGGATTCAAAGTCATAGGCAGACCACAAAAAAGGGGCTAATAAAAATATCTGAGGCAGTAAATGCTACTGGGCATGAGGCACACATACAGGCTCATTTTAGAAATCTTTTCACAACCTGGTGCTGAAAGGCATAAAAGGATAAGCGAAAGGAAGAAAATTAATCTTGTCTCTTCCAATGACCAGTTAGTTGCCAGCTTTAATTGATTTACTTTTTTATTACTTGTAGAGTAGCATAGCTTGATGTTTAATTTTATCTTTTCATTTGTGATCCTAAAGGATACCATGATCAGTTTTGATTCAGCTGCATGCTATCCATTAAGAGCAGTCTGGATTCCTAGCATAAGTGCTGCCCCTTCACTGTGTGGTGCATTTTCTTCTTCATGATCTATATAAGTAATTGTTTCATCTAATATTAGCTGTACATTACCTGCTTGTGTCTATCTTATTTTGCTGAGTTCAAGGATACTGATGTTATATTTTACCCTCTTGATTGAAAGTTGTTTTCCTGGACTCCCACATGGTTCTTAAAATACTGGTGCTGAGTCTGGAAGGTTTTTCTTCTTTATAGAAAGGCAAACTGCAAACGAGTTATCTGATACTTTGACTGATCTGCTACTTTGACTGATCTGCATCATAAACCCTAGTGACGGACCTTCATGGATGGTTCATTGATTTATATTTTTGAAACACGAAGGTTTATATGGGGTGTGGGAGCTGGTTCCCAGCCCTCCTTTCTCTCATTCAGGCTTGGAAGCAACCATTATAATTCACAGCTTCCCAATGTCCAAGCCCACATTTCCATCATACTAGGTGGAAACAAAACGAAGTAAGGATTTTTCAGGAAAGCCGCTTGTGAATAGGATATAGCACTGCTGTGACTGGCCTAGCAAGTCGATAAGCAGTAGACTATTTCTGCTCACTGAAGCCATGTTTGACTTTGCAGGTTTTTTAGGCTAGACAGTCTTGTAGGACTTGTTCAGTGGTCTGGATTCTGGTTGCAGATGGACATTCGTTTGTTTTGGATATCTTGAGCTGGCAGAGGTGACCTAGCAGTCTACACTGGTCCGTTCTCAAGCAGAACAAAATAGTTTGTTGATGTCTTTGAAGTTGGTGAATTGAGTCAGGTCTATTGTTCACATTCGTCTCTTTCTTCCATAGGCTATTGAAATGCCTGGGAGGGATAGTTTTGTCACAGGGTATAGCAGTGTATGGAAGAATTGCTCCATTTTACTACCAGCTTTGGACAGAGCTTAGCCTTCTCTTTCCCTGTTATCCCACAATAAGAGGGTAGCCACTGGAGGCCAATCATTGAGGTCCTTTGGATGCTGTTTAGCTCAGTACTTATTATCTGATGCATGTGTTCATTTCTCATGTAATTAAATGATTCAAGTAAGAATCAGAAGTCAGTAAAGAAAACAATCCTAGCTGGAGACTGCTCATTGGGTCTGGTAAAGATTCTCGATACTTGGAGAAGTGCCCTGGATTCTGTCCTAAAATTGGAATCTTCTCCACTGGGAAAGCCTTTTGGGCTATCCATCCATTGGTGTGCCTTATATAGATGCCTACTCCTCCATTCTTCATTGTATCCTCTTCAGATGCATGTTTATGCTCGTTCATTCCTTGGGGTTGTATTTTTCTTAAATAATCTCCTAAGCCAGGGCTGTTAGTTGGAGAAGGGTATGGTGGTGTTTCATTTTAAATTCCAGGTATTTCTAAGATGATTGAGATATTTGGCAGTAGTCCAGCACTTCGCAGATAGTTAACATTTCCATTTCTGAATGTTGGCTGCAAAGGAGATCTTCATGGCATCGACACATATTTAGAGGTGTGGAGGAAGCTCGCACCTTTCAAGTGAAAGAACTAAGGAATATTACACGTATTTAAACATAACATTTATTATCAGGAGGAAGCTTTTTATAGAGTAGATAGAAATAAACTCTGGACTAGGCAATACAGGGACAACTATTTGATAATTAAAAGGCACTGTACCCTGTGAATATAAAATGTAAGAAGAACAATTGACAGAACCACATAAGTTTTTGAAATAACCACAGGTGTGTGACAGGGATGTGTACTTTCACAATCATTGTTCTATATTTACATGGACAAAATGACAACAGAATCCAGCCCCATTGCAACACCAGAAGTGGAACCTAACACAATAAATGAACTACTCTTTGCAGATGATCAGGATCTAACGTACAAGGATAAAGAGACTGAAAAATCAGTGAATGTGCTAATCACAGCCTGTGAAAGATATAATAGGAAGATTAGCACATTGAAGAAAGAAACTGTACAGATAAGCAGAACGCAGGTTGTAAACAATATCATACTTACGTAGGCCAGAAAGTAACATATCTGTTAAGTATTTTTACAGAAGATGAAAGACTTGATAGACACATTTAGACTCCTTGCCAACAAGGTTTTGCTGCGGCTTATTAATTCCCAGTACTACTTATTAAACACCTAAACATCAGTTTGGCTTGAAAACAAATAAAAAGCAGTATATTTATGTGGACTTTGTGCTGCAAATGTCAAACCTGGTTCTCATCCAAGGCACAAAAGAGGAAAACTACAACGTCTAATTTTAAATGTCTATGAAAAATTATTGGTGTCAAGAGAAGAGATAAAATGAGAAATGAGCACATTAGAAATATGACGATACCTACCCCTTATGCTGAATACATTTCCAGATAGAAAATACAATGGTTCAGTCATCTCATAAGAATGCATGCTGATCAACTACACTGCATGTTTACAGTGCAGACAATCTGGCTGCAAGGCATGAGAATAGCTATGTTGCAGATGGATAGATAACATAAAAGAAATCTCAATAAAGGACTAGCTTACTTCTGCCAAGTGCCGTGGGTTACAAAATAAAAATTTTTAAAAATAACATGAGCGTAAAACCATATTTCCTATGCGCCGCATGGCGTGGTGGGATCTTTACTTTTTACTGCAACCAACACAATACACTTGACCCAAAAAAGGTGACTTAAGCTCCCTATATTGTCTGTATCAGTGGATGGAAAAGTATGTAACAAAATAAATTCATACCGAACAGTTTTAATCGCTGTTCTGCCATCTGAAAGTTATTAAGAATGTATGAAAATAGTGATAGTTGGACATTTTAAAATGCATTTTGAACACACACAAAGGAGATTAGTTAGTACAATGAAATCAACATGATTGAAGTTCTAAGTATCCAGCAATTTGAACAGAATTATTCATATTTTAAAATAGAATGTACAGTTTCAACAGGATGACATTTAGTTTTTGTCAATTTTGTTCCAGCCAAATAATGATTAGTAGATATCTTTGTTGAGTTTTAATAGTATACACACACTTCTTCATAGATTGGATATTTGAAGGTACATTGTTGCATTCACAGTCCTCATCATTCTGCTGTAGTCTCCCCATAATTGGTTTTTGGCCATCCAGCCGCTAAAATGTGATAACATCCAGTCAAATGATTGACTGTTGTAGATATAAACAAAGCATGAATATCAGAGTAGTGTACAGAATATACTCTCATTTGACCACTAAGGACTTACAAATAACTAACTATACCATAGTTTAACACTATGGGCCCAAAATTATAGCATTGTTTCACCTTCAATAATTTGAACAGTTTGTATAATGTCAATTAGTAAATTGAAGAATCTTAGGTTTCATTTAGTTTTCGAATACTGCATGTTGTAACTTCTCAGCTATCATAATTATTTTTAATTTTAATTCTCAATAGACTATATGGGTACAAATGTCACTAATTAATATCATCTGCATTCTACTTTTCCTGTTCTGGACTTCAGTCAAACATGTGCGTTGATGTATTCCATTTCCCTTGGCCCCTTTTTTCTAGGGTAGAAATGTCCTGAAGAAACTATTCTCCATGCTAGTCAGGGGAAAAAAACATGAAAAAAAACTAGTAAAAGTTGATTAAGGTCGAGCTTAATCAAAATTTAAAAATGGGTATGGTCAGATACCGCACCGAGACGAGAACACAAACAAAACCTACGTTACGACCAATAGGCCTTCATCAGGGACAACACTGAACTAACAAATCAACAAATAAGAAAAAATGGTCAACTCATCTGTTTCAGGTGGGAGACGCTTTCAGTCTAAGCGACCTGTCGTGCCAAGTACTCGATAGAAACTGAGCTAGTCACAAACATCACCTAAATTAACTGAGAAGAAATCCAGATGAGAATGTAGAAAGTGTAATTTCAATTACATTTTGCTACCTAGTCTCTTGCAGTGCTGCAAAAGAGTTTCTAGGCGCTCCGGATAATTATCAAGCTTGTTTCCTAAAAAGTTTGTGACCCCTTTTTGGAAAGCATTCCAAGCTAACTGTGAGGATATCATCAAAATGCTTATCTCAGAAGGGCTGATGTATCTGTAGACCAACAAATACACCCTCATTGATTTTGGCCTCACTAAGCTTTGGAAATTCATCATGAAGGTACAAAAATCCTGTCCCATTTTGATCCATGGCCATTACAAAATTCTTCATTAGTCAAAATTTGATGTAGAGAGGAGTGATGAAAATCTTGCTGGATTCTTCAAGGGGCTTGTCATAAGTCTTTACCCTGACTATGAAGGAGTAGGAGGAGAAAGTTGAAAATTGGTATATATGTAGCTTATTCAATTTGTACTGGACTTGAGAAATATGAGTTTACCTCCTTGACTGGTTTACCCGCTATGGTACATAGTGCAACACACCTTATTGACCGGATCTGCAACTCTTACGGTTTGTCAGAACAATGGAGAAATCAGAGACCAGAACTATGATAAAATTCTTGATTTTGGAGGGGAAAACATCTACAGAAATACACATGGAGATGGAACCGGTGTTTGAGGAATTTTGTCCTTTGTATGCTTCTGTAAAAAAAACTGGTGTAGGCAATTTAAGTGTGGTCGTTCCCATGTTGCTGGTCTTCCAAGATCACGAAGACCATCCTCAGATTGTAGAGATAAAAATTTTGCAAGAGTGAAGAAAATCATTGACCAAGATAGGAAAATGACAATTGCAGAGATATCTAGGTCAGCAAAACTGAATGAAAGTACAGTTTTTAGAATTTTATACAACAGACTGAACATGAGAAAAGTGTGTGCCCGCTGGGTCCCGGGTCTGCTGACATGTGAACAGAAAGAAATGAGTGTTCATTGCTGTGGCCAGTTGCTCAAAATGTGTCGGTGGAAAACATGTTGCCGACCATGGTGACAGTAGATGAAACTTGGGTTCACCATTATGACCCAGAATCTGAAATTTCAACCATGCAGTGAAAACCCGGGCTCACCAACACATGTTAAGCCAAGAACACAGAAATCTGCAAGAAAAGTGATGCTGACTGTTTTTTGGGACGTCAAAGGTGTCATATTGAAAGATTACCTGCCTCATGGCAACACGGTTAATGGGCAATATTATGCAGATCTCCTAAGCAAACCAAGAAAGACTGTGACCAGAAAACGAGCGCGCACTCAAATTCTGCCTTTGCTTCAAGACAATGCGCCTTCCCATAAAGCAAGGCTTGTGCTGCAAACAGCCAACGATTCACATATTGAAATTCTTCCAAACCCTCCATATTCTCAGGATTTAGCTCCATCAGACTTTTTTCTATTCCCAAAACTTAAAAAACAGCTGAAAGGAAATCATTTTGACAGTGATGAAGATGATAGTTTTTTCAAGGTCACACAGAAATGGCAGAAATGTATAAATTCAAGTGGTGGCTACATTGAGAAGGAATATGCACTGTGCCAAATTTCAACTTTCTCCTCATACTCCTTCATGGTCAGGGTAAAAACTTATGACAAGCCCTTTGTATATGTATTTTATTAAGTACATGCATCTTCCCCGGTTCAAGTGATTGTCATAAGGACAACTATTTTTCTTGTAATGGGAAGATCTGGCATAGCTGTTCCAGAGACAGAGGAAACAGCAAAACTTTGTGTAACTTTCAGTAGTCTCATAAAGATGATGACCTCCATGTCACCACAAATCTCCCATTTATATTTTTCATAATTGATGAAATGTAACAGTTGTTTCGTGTTGTAGTTTCTTACATGTGAACTGCATACCCGAATTGAACAGATATCAAAGCAGTACCATTATGGGGCAGGCACAGATTTTAAGCTCAACAGATAAATGGATGACCAGTCTTTAATCTTCATCTTTGTAGTTCTTGTTTGCTTCCATCAGACCCACTATATCAGCACAAGCAATGAGCTTATCCGTCATTTTTGTTTGCCATCCGTGAAACATAGACACATGCACATTCTCTTATAAAAGTTTCCATTGCTGCAGTCTGGACCCAACAGCTCTGCTTTGCTTTTTGGGAATTCCATATCACTCACTAGATCATTCATTTCCATTTCAGTAATTGTATGTGACTGTGCAGAATCTCTAATAGGCATGAAATCAGAATCTCTTGGTATGCATGCTTTCATGAGTAATAGTTGTTCATTGGTCTTACTTTTGTCGTCATCATCCAGATTATTAGACTTTGGTGGGTCTGGAACAGGAAGGCATTCCCCGTTAGGCACTGGACGCATAGCAGAAGGCAAATTCGGATTGGTCAAAAGCTGCCTTTTTATCTTATAAATACCTTGTCCAACTGTAGGCATCATGCAAAAGCAACAATATTTAAGGTGGTTATCAATTCTCTCCATACCATTAGAACTGCAAAACACATAAATCACCCCTTTTTGTTCAGATTCCTTGCACAAGATTTACAGCATATGTGTTGGCCAATACCAGTCCTGATCACCAATCTCACAACACAAAGTAAAGACTGTCAGCTTTCTTTATCATCTTGAACTACATGTCTGCACTTGCAGAATCCACAACGCAAATGATGAGTAGGAGAAAATGTGGCTGCAATAACTGCTACACATTGTGTCATCTAATTGGCACTAAAGGTTTCATGGGAAATCACGCACTCAACAAATCAGACTTCAGGTGCATCTCATATATTCCTACTGTAATCAACCCCAATATCTTGAAAAATGGAACTAATTCTCGATTTTAAGTTCAAATTTGTGATCAGCAGATTCAAATTAGTTTAGAAAAGCTACCATTATCTCACATACATTTTAGTTGTTTTCCAGTGACGTCAGTTTGAGCAACGAGTATGTTGACTCTTCTACAGGTAGTAGCCGATTTAAAAATGTCTCAATATTTTACATTTCTGTAGCTAAAACCTACCAACATTTTGTTAAGCAATTTCTGTATCAACTATTTTTTTCAATTAAATGTTTTTTTCTAGCATAGTGAGAAGCGCAGCCTATATGGCTGGGTCTTTTTTGAAATCATGATAGCTAATGTCTATAAACAAAGTGAAGTGGTTACTACATTAGAGGGAGTAAAGGTATAAATAGGAAAGCAATAACAAAAAGGGTCACATCAATGAAATATAAACATGGGCCACTTTGAAATAAAGAATAGAATAATACAACACAAAAATAACAACTTAACGAAAAACTCAAGAGCAGAAATGAGAAACATCACACGTGCCGGATATGTGTGCAGATCCATGATTGCCTGCGTCAGTTAATAGTTCACAGGAAAATGGTTTCTGAAATAATCAATGTATTTAGAAATGGGCTGAAATATTGACATTCGCTTGCTTACTTTCCGTGTCATGCGCACCACGTCAGACATACTGTTTCTAATGTTCAAGCATATAGATTGCCTTGTCATTTCCTCTTCAAAATGTCATCCATAATGAAATCTTTACAGAAGATTTGAGCGGATCATCAGGTAGTCTGGGTCTTGTGTTGCTCCACAGTCACATGTCTCATCATCCTGTATTCCCATCTCATTCTCGAAGTACTTCCTGCACCGGGAAACACCAGTTCGGAGTTTATTTAGTGACTCTCTATTCCTTAAGTGGAAAGCACATACTTGGGGGTTCAACCATAAAAAAACAACCCAGCGATTTAGACCGTGACTGTTGAATCTTTGGCATTGAAAAAAATGTCATCACATCTGTGTCTATATGTTGATCGCTAGTATATATGTTTTACAACATAAGCGCTACAATTCTTCCTTGTGCCAGTCCGTTTTTTGTCGGTTGCGCCATCGAATTTTTGTACCCCTCCCTAAGTGGCAAAGAACCGCTTATTCTGCAGTACACGTTTGATAAGGTTGGTGAGGCGCCAGTCATTTATCATAGAATATGGCTTTGTCAGCAGCTTCTTGGTGTTTATAGTGTCGTATGGTGCATTTAGATCAATAAAACTCACTCCTGTGATCTGCTTGCGTTCATACTCGGTTAGCTGTCAGGTCAAGAATTTGACTGAAGAATGATCTTCCATGTCTGAGACCCGCGTGTTTCTTGATAAGCTTCGTGGCTATCGGGGGAGCGATAAGCCTCAGGATCATTCTTTTAAAAACGTTACACAGATTGCAAAGTAACAAGCAAGTACGGAGTTCAAATACCTAGGGGGATCAAGACGCTGAGCAGCGCATGAGCTGCAGTGGTGACCAATAGCTGACTGCTAGCGTCAGGGCAAGCGAACCAGAGCTGTCAAGAACCTTCTACACCTCCACGTGGTGTGTCTGGATAACAGGCTGCAGCAGGGCAGACTGGCTAAGGAGAATGGATCGAAGAGGGAATGCTAACCCGGTACTAAAAAAATGCTTGCTGAAATCGGATGTGTTGGACCGAAAGGTGCAAATATCGCAGTCAAGCTGTAAACTACA
Source organism: Ariolimax columbianus (assembly GCA_036924085.1). Taxonomy (NCBI): domain Eukaryota; kingdom Metazoa; phylum Mollusca; class Gastropoda; order Stylommatophora; family Arionidae; genus Ariolimax; species Ariolimax columbianus. The sequence continues at coordinate 32,740,668 of JAVGWX010000001.1, read as the reverse complement.
ACACAACGCATTCCGTTCTATGGACTACATTCTGCTACTTAAACCCTTTCAGTGTTTGGTAGCGGGAGATTGAGAACGAACAAAGAAGAAGAAGAAGAAATACCTAGGTAGTATGTGCACTGATACCTGCAGAGTGGACAGAGATATCCCGTATAGAATTCAGAAGGTAAACAGTTTCCACTATCAAATTGCCCGGCTTTTCAAATACCCTAAAGAGAAGACTGATAAATGCACAGTTTATTCCTACAATCTGTTACCAATGTTAATCGCAGTCCTTACCAGAAACACATACGAGTAAGATTCGGAGCTGTGTGAGAAGTGCAGCCAGAAAAAAAACAATCCGTTACCGAAACCGCAACCCCGCGCGGAGGAAGATAGTGGGGACAAACCCAGTTAGTGTCTACATTGACTCTCAACAAACCCAGTTAGTGTCTACATTGACTCTCAACAAACCCAGTTAGTGTCTACATTGACTCTCAACAAACCCAGTTAGTGTCTACATTGACTCTCAACAAACCCAGTTAGTGTCTACATTGACTCTCAACAAACCCAGTTAGTGTCTACATTGACTCTCAACAAACCCAGTTAGTGTCTACATTGACTCTCAACAAACCCAGTTAGTGTCTACATTGACTCTCAACAAACCCAGTTAGTGTCTACATTGACTCTCAACAAACCCAGTTAGTGTCTACATTGACTCTCAACAAACCCAGTTAGTGTCTACATTGACTCTCAACAAACCCAGTTAGTGTCTACATTGACTCTCAACAAACCCAGTTAGTGTCTACATTGACTCTCAACAAACCCAGTTAGTGTCTACATTGACTCTCAACAAACCCAGTTAGTGTCTACATTGACTCTCAACAAACCCAGTTAGTGTCTACATTGACTCTCAACAAACCCAGTTAGTGCCTACATTGACTCTCAACAAACCCAGTTAGTGCCTACATTGACTCTCAACAAACCCAGTTAGTGTCTACATTGACTCTCAACAAACCCAGTTAGTGTCTACATTGACTCTCAACAAACCCAGTTAGTGTCTACATTAACTCACAACAAACCCAGTTAGTGTCTACATTGACTCTCAACAAACCCAGTTAGTGTCTACATTGACTCTCAACAAACCCAGTTAGTGTCTACATTGACTCTCAACAAACCCAGTTAGTGTCTACATTGACTCTCAACAAACCCAGTTAGTGTCTACATTGACTCTCAACAAACCCAGTTAGTGTCTACATTGACTCTCAACAAACCCAGTTAGTGCCTACATTGACTCTCAACAAACCCAGTTAGTGCCTACATTGACTCTCAACAAACCCAGTTAGTGTCTACATTGACTCTCAACAAACCCAGTTAGTGTCTACATTGACTCTCAACAAACCCAGTTAGTGCCTACATTGACTCTCAACAAACCCAGTTAGTGCCTACATTGACTCTCAACAAACCCAGTTAGTGTCTACATTGACTCTCAACAAACCCAGTTAGTGTCTACATTGACTCTCAACAAACCCAGTTAGTGTCTACATTGACTCTCAACAAACCCAGTTAGTGTCTACATTGACTCTCAACAAACCCAGTTAGTGTCTACATTGACTCTCAACAAACCCAGTTAGTGTCTACATTGACTCTCAACAAACCCAGTTAGTGTCTACATTGACTCTCAACAAACCCAGTTAGTGTCTACATTGACTCTCAACAAACCCAGTTAGTGTCTACATTGACTCTCAACAAACCCAGTTAGTGCCTACATTGACTCTCAACAAACCCAGTTAGTGCCTACATTGACTCTCAACAAACCCAGTTAGTGTCTACATTGACTCTCAACAAACCCAGTTAGTGTCTACATTGACTCTCAACAAACCCAGTTAGTGTCTACATTAACTCTCAACAAACCCAGTTAGTGTCTACATTGACTCTCAACAAACCCAGTTAGTGTCTACATTGACTCTCAACAAACCCAGTTAGTGTCTACATTGACTCTCAACAAACCCAGTTAGTGTCTACATTGACTCTCAACAAACCCAGTTAGTGTCTACATTGACTCTCAACAAACCCAGTTAGTGTCTACATTGACTCTCAACAAACCCAGTTAGTGCCTACATTGACTCTCAACAAACCCAGTTAGTGCCTACATTGACTCTCAACAAACCCAGTTAGTGTCTACATTGACTCTCAACAAACCCAGTTAGTGTCTACATTGACTCTCAACAAACCCAGTTAGTGCCTACATTGACTCTCAACAAACCCAGTTAGTGCCTACATTGACTCTCAACAAACCCAGTTAGTGTCTACATTGACTCTCAACAAACCCAGTTAGTGTCTACATTGACTCTCAACAAACCCAGTTAGTGTCTACATTGACTCTCAACAAACCCAGTTAGTGTCTACATTGACTCTCAACAAACCCAGTTAGTGTCTACATTGACTCTCAACAAACCCAGTTAGTGTCTACATTGACTCTCAACAAACCCAGTTAGTGTCTACATTGACTCTCAACAAACCCAGTTAGTGTCTACATTGACTCTCAACAAACCCAGTTAGTGTCTACATTGACTCTCAACAAACCCAGTTAGTGTCTACATTGACTCTCAACAAACCCAGTTAGTGTCTACATTGACTCTCAACAAACCCAGTTAGTGCCTACATTGACTCTCAACAAACCCAGTTAGTGCCTACATTGACTCTCAACAAACCCAGTTAGTGTCTACATTGACTCTCAACAAACCCAGTTAGTGTCTACATTGACTCTCAACAAACCCAGTTAGTGTCTACATTAACTCTCAACAAACCCAGTTAGTGTCTACATTGACTCTCAACAAACCCAGTTAGTGTCTACATTGACTCTCAACAAACCCAGTTAGTGTCTACATTGACTCTCAACAAACCCAGTTAGTGCCTACATTGACTCTCAACAAACCCAGTTAGTGCCTACATTGACTCTCAACAAACCCAGTTAGTGTCTACATTGACTCTCAACAAACCCAGTTAGTGTCTACATTGACTCTCAACAAACCCAGTTAGTGCCTACATTGACTCTCAACAAACCCAGTTAGTGCCTACATTGACTCTCAACAAACCCAGTTAGTGTCTACATTGACTCTCAACAAACCCAGTTAGTGTCTACATTGACTCTCAACAAACCCAGTTAGTGTCTACATTGACTCTCAACAAACCCAGTTAGTGTCTACATTGACTCTCAACAAACCCAGTTAGTGTCTACATTGACTCTCAACAAACCCAGTTAGTGTCTACATTGACTCTCAACAAACCCAGTTAGTGTCTACATTGACTCTCAACAAACCCAGTTAGTGTCTACATTGACTCTCAACAAACCCAGTTAGTGCCTACATTGACTCTCAACAAACCCAGTTAGTGCCTACATTGACTCTCAACAAACCCAGTTAGTGTCTACATTGACTCTCAACAAACCCAGTTAGTGTCTACATTGACTCTCAACAAACCCAGTTAGTGTCTACATTGACTCTCAACAAACCCAGTTAGTGTCTACATTGACTCTCAACAAACCCAGTTAGTGTCTACATTGACTCTCAACAAACCCAGTTAGTGTCTACATTGACTCTCAACAAACCCAGTTAGTGTCTACATTGACTCTCAACAAACCCATTTAGTGTCTACATTGACTCTCAACAAACCCAGTTAGTGTCTACATTGACTCTCAACAAACCCAGTTAGTGTCTACATTGACTCTCAACAAACCCAGTTAGTGCCTACATTGACTCTCAACAAACCCAGTTAGTGCCTACATTGACTCTCAACAAACCCAGTTAGTGTCTACATTGACTCTCAACAAACCCAGTTAGTGTCTACATTGACTCTCAACAAACCCAGTTAGTGCCTACATTGACTCTCAACAAACCCAGTTCTTGTCTACATTGACTCTCAACAAACCCAGTTCTTGTCTACATTGACTCTCAACAAACCCAGTTAGTGTCTACATTGACTCTCAACAAACCCAGTTAGTGTCTACATTGACGCCCAACAAATCAAGTGGTCTGGTCATTATAACCAGCCTGCAGTGAGAGCATATCGTATGCAGGTCTCTGGCCCATGTGCAAGTGGCTCACCATCGGTGGATCGAGGGTGACTTTGACTCTCAGGAAGTTACACTTAACTGCAGCACAAGCCTCCCATTTGGCTTGGCTTGGCTTCGTTCGTTCTCAATCTCCCGCTACCAAACCCTGACAAGGGCCTAAGTAGCAGACTGTAGTCCAGAGAACGGAATGCGTTGTGTCGTAGTTTACAGCTTGACTGCGATATTTGCACCTTTCGGTCCAACACATCCGACTTCAGCAAGCATTTTTTGAGTACCGGGTTAGCATTCCCTCTTCGATCCCTTCTCCTTAGCCAGGCTGCCCTGTTGCAGCCTGTTATCCAGGATCACCGCGTGGAGGTGTAGAAGGGTCTTGGTTGCTCTGGTTCGCTGGCCCAGACGCTAGCAGTCAGCTATGTGTTGGTGACCGTTGCGCTCATACGCTCAAGCCTCCTATTTGACGATAACAAGAAATCTACGCATCCCGCCTCTGTGGCACCTCATGGCAAGAGCGGTAGGACAAAAGAAGAAGAAACAGATTCGACGCATGCGTTAAAAAGCTTTAGCGATAATTTGATGGTGTCTGGTCTCAAGTTTTTAAATTGCTCTGTCCTTAAAGCATCATGTTCAGCTGCTTTGTTGTTTTTCATTTGATGATTGCATAATTTAATTCCTTTGCAGAGAAGGGTGTCGCCAGGAAGTCATTGTCGTTTTTACAATCACGCTGGATCTTAGTATGCTCTGTTAATGTAAGGGGCTATCCCGTTCAGTAGCAATTGGAGGGCTATTTGGTTGGGGGTAACTTGCACTATTCCTGCAGCAGCGTACGCTATATCATAACTTAGATTCTTGATAACTCAAGGAGCGTCGACTGTTTTGTTTCTCTGTATGTGGCGTGGTTCCTGGAGATCATTTTTATTTATTGGTTCTAGTTTCAGCACATCTTTGTCTATCTCGCAGACAAATGGACCCTATTTCGCTCGTTTAAAGTTAAATATGGAAACTAGTGTAACTGTGCTGCTGACAGCTGTTTGTTTCTGTCTCAGTACGGTAACTGAGCCGTACCTAGTTATGACAGGCTGCGATGATCAAGGATTTTTGTTTATAGATTGATTGGAGCAATCGGATCATTCAATACATCTTTAGGGTAAGTAAGTATATTTAATTTAAGGCTCCTAGGCGAGAAATATCTAGAACAGCAACAAAAACTGTATCATGTGTTTATTGATTTTAAGAATGCGTTTGATATGTTATGGCATAAACCGCTATGGGCAACCATAAGGATGTATACAATCAACGGAAATATTATAAAGGTCCTTGAACAATTGTATCACAAGGCGTCCAGCGCCAGCGCAGTTCTTGTGAATGGGAGGCGCGGGGACTGGTTTCGTAGATCAGTTGGTGTGAGACAGGGGTGTACACTCTCTCCAACTCTTTTCAATATATTTCTTGAGGGAATTATGAGTAAGGCACCACGAGGTCACGTTGGTACTGTCAAGATAGGGGGCCGAACGATTACCAACCCTCGTTTCGCAGATGACATCGGCGGTTTCAGAAGCAGAACTCCAGGAATGGGTCAGAGGGCTCGATGAAACAGCTCTTGACCATGGTATGGAGATAAACATTGGAAAGACAAAATTAATGACCAACAACGCCGAGGGCTTCAACAGTAGGATAAAAGCTAATGGCCAGGAACTCGAAGTGGTTGACCATTTTTAATATCTGGGTTCGATTGTCAGTGATGAAGGATCCAAATGATTAAAACAAACAATAGCGGCGCTTGCACGCATTAACAAAATCTGGCAAGATAAACGGTTAGCACTATGCACGAAAATCAGATTAATGCGTACATTGATCCTGTCAATATTCCTCTATGCTTGTGAGACACGGACAGTTACAGCTGACCTTCAGCGAAGGATACAGGCCTTTGAGATAAGATATTTCCGAAGACTTTAAAACCTTTTGAAGACCTCTTGGCAACCACTCAGATGCGAAGCCAGAGCTCTGACCACTGCGCTAAGCGATTCCCGTTTAACATAGAGCCCACGGGTAAATATTACAATGGGAAAATGTTTTTGTTGTTGCTTAGATGTTTGCCTCACTAGTTTCTACTGGCGGAGGCGCGCCATTTTCCACCACAGACCATAGTCTATTAGGCGATATCAGGACGCATAAACCAGTGCTTGGATGCATGTGTGCGTCTGTATGTACCTATGCTAGATTTGTGCGCCCTTAGAAGCTATCCCAACCAAAGTGCAATGGAAGGGCCTCACCATGAGGGCACGTGTGAAAGTTGTGCAAGAGTGTGACTACGACAGAGTCAAATGAAACAGAGTGAGGTGAGAGAAGGGGAAGAGTGGCCCCCAGGGTCAGCCTGACAATGGGAAGACACTATGACAAAATGACTGTCATAAAGTAAATACATTTATTTGATATGGTAACGAAGACATTGCAAAACGTTATAAAGCTGAAGCAGATTATCTCTGATTGAGCAACTACAGCACAATAACAATAATTGAAGACACCATATTTGGAAGCTCCGTCACGTTGACCAAATCAATAACAAACTAAAGCCTTAGATAATCCGGATATTATTTTTGTTTAAATTGTAGATTACTTATTGTAGTATAGTCTCCCGTGTGTTTGAATTTCGATGCTCCCAATACATATTTCAGGGTTGTTGTTGAATGCCCACAATGAGTAAGTTTACTCTTTTGTGGGCCATGAAACGAGCGTAAAGTGGCGGATTGTAGTAGCTTTCCTCACATCCAGGGCGTGCTGATGGAGGAGGACTGCGGTCTTCCAGGCCGTTGTACTATACTTGACTTCATCTGCGTGACGCTCACTATTACGGTGATCACGTCGATCCACATCTCGTCAGTCCGACTGCCTTGAAAACAGCATATTTCCAGGGAACGCAACATGGAAGAAACAGTGGTCTCGGTCAGTAAATTGTGCCTGACCCGACTAGCGTCTCAGTTCAACATGTTTCAGAGTAAATCTATGTTTAGTCTTTGTCGACCTGTACTTCTACAAGGGTGATTGCCGTGCGGGTACCACTGAGGGGTTGCTGTGCTCCAGCGTTCGTCTTCCCATCTGACTACATGGCCAGTCCAGCAGCGCTTGGGGTTGTTGGCATGCTGTTGACCATCCGTGACCCGTGCCATTGCCCGGATGTCATTGTTGTGTAGGTCCACCTGGCGATGTTGCCAAAGTGAAAGACCCACGGGACGGCGCTCATACGAGGCATGTATCGTCCATAGCTGGTTCTCCGTGGCTTTTGTCAGAGACCAGGTTTCACTTTTATAGCATAGTGTTGGTAGAACCACTGAATCGTATAGGTCTGCTCGTTGTCTGCTGTCTTTAGTGGCGTCTATTGCCGTCTTGATGGAGTTGAAGGCGGCCCAACCCGCTCGCGGGTGCCAATCTCAGGATGTTTTCCATGTAAATGAGACGGCCGAGGTAGATATATTCGTCGACATCCTCTAGAGGTGTCGTTTAAGAGCATGGAACTGGGCTTCGCAAAACGGTTGTGCATATCTTTGATTTTTTTAAATTTCTGTTTCTACCCGCCGCTTCCAGCTATGCTAGCATGTGTCGCTTCGGTGGGTGACTCTGAGATATCGTCGACAAATCTTAGGTGGTTGTGATCATCTGTCGATGTTGTACCCACTCAACTCGCAATGTCTCATCGTCAACTCCAGGCATGCAAAGAAAAGGTTCGACGAGATGTGGTCGATCTGACGCACATCTTTTTCCGTGGCGATAGTAAATCTATGCGTCTTCCGAAATGTTCTCTTCCAAGTCCTTTTCATTGTAATCCTCTATCCTTGATTTTTAGGTATTATCTCTGTTTCCATGTTTTCTAATTCTATATACTGATAATACCGACGACAGATGACAGCGGCATTCGAATCTATGACATTCTAAAACTACTGGTTGAAAACAAACACGAACTACAGGAATTGGTTATTCAAGTAAAGAACAAAAGTCAATTATATAGATTGGGCATTACTACTAAGAAAATGACAACTATGTTATCAGACTCAAGATCTACTGTAGAGCTTCTCCTATTTTGAAAATATAACTGTCAATGGGAGATGTGAAATGGAAATCAGGAAGAAGATAGGAAGGGATAGTCAAAACTGTTTCCACTAACTTGGAATTCTGGTAGTCAAACAGGGATGTTAATGTCTGTTACCTGGTAGCCGAAGGTTTCCACTGTACGAAGTAGGTATTTTACAACTTCCTGCGGCATACCAAGTCTGTGGGAAGGGACAAATAATTTGGGTAGAGTTTTAAATAATATTTTTGAATTTCGTCTGTGCAGTCTTCACCGTGATTCGAACCCGCGACCTCCGGCACCCAAAGCGGACACCTTACCTCGTGACCACTGAGCCCCCACTAGCACTAACATTACACCCAAACATATCACTTGCAAATTATAAATGTTACTAATCAGTTGTTATGTATACTCTATTGTATGATGTAAACACATGTATACACACTTCGACGATTCTCAAACTATGTGACTGTCCTTGTCGAGAGACACTTTTTGTATGTGTTATAAACAGATCTTTGGAAACACCAAGTTCACCACACGCTCAGAAACTCCACTCTAAACGATTATTATAATAGTTATGTTTATTAATACACCATATATATATATATATATATATATATATATATATATATATATATATATAAATATATATATATATGTGGTAATTTGTTTAGTTAATCACATGCCAGTTAAGCACAACATAAATACTGACCGTGTAATGCTGTACTGTCAATAAATCTATCTGGGATTATGTTCAAAGCACACAGATGTTACTCCCTGAAACTTTTGTTTTACCTAGCTTGTTTTCATGTAAGCTTATTAACATGATCTTTTTAACTTAATGTCTTTATTCTGGTTTAGAAGACTTTTACATTCACTGGATCTAAAAAAAAACAACTATGCGCATCCAATCTATTCTTGAATGCATTAATTGACCCTACCTCCACTACTTCCTGTGGCATTGCATTTAAAGCATTCACCACTCTGACAAAAAAAAATATTTCTTCATATCCAATCTGGACCTTTCTTTAATTAATTTGTAGCTATGCCCTCTTGTTCTTGTAGGCGGCTGTATTTCGAAAAAAAAATGATTGTATAGTCTAATTAATCCTTTCCGTTGATATATAGCAAACAAAACCATAATCTTTACACTACGTTCATCGATCTCACAGAAGAAATTAACTGTTATTAGATGTGGACTACAGCTGATCGTCTACATTCTGGTGGCCTTGCACATTTATCACTGATAGCATAATTGTTCCTTTCCGTTGATTATCTTATAAACCTGTATTGTCACCTCGAATTCTTCTCTTTTCTAGACACTGAAGGCCGGTTTTTCTGAGTCTTTCTTCACACCTGTAATTCTGGAATCCTACTATTTGTTGTGTCACTCTTCTTTGTATCCTTTCCAGCATTGTAATATCCCCTCTCGGATAAGGACTCCGGACATGTGCATAATACTCCAATCTTGGTCTAACTAATGCTTTATACAGTTTGATTCCTTGCTCCTATGTTTAATATTTATTTGTATCATACCAGACATTGTATTTGCCCTTTTTACTGCTACCTGCACTTTTAATGCTCACTTATCTTACCTGTATGATCTATTATAAGCCCTTGGTCCCTTTCCTTTTCTATCTTTCTATATTGCTCACGCCCATTCTGTAATAATGTCCCATATTGTATTTACCATTGTGGATGATTGCACATTTATCTACGTTAAACTCCATTTGTCTGCTCACATACCATTCCCGAATTTTATCGAAATCCGACCTCAATATATCCACTTTTGCTTTAGATGAGACACTACATCATAGTTTTGTGTCATCCGCGAATTTTGCAATCGTGAATCCGATATCATTGTCCAAATCGTTTTTATATATCAAGAAGAGAATTGGTCCCAAAAACTGAGCCCTGTGGTACTATACGTTTTACCTCGCACAACTCAGAGTACTCATTATTTATGCCCACTCTCTGCCTTCTTTCCATTAAGCAATTTTCAATCCGTATTGGCAACTTCGCCACCTATTCCATGTGGAGTTTAACTTCATAACAATATTTGATTAGATACTCTATCAAAGGCCTTTGCAAAATCTAAACATAGCATCCACTGATTCACCTCCATTTATCATTTTAGTAACCTCACCCATGCATTCTAATAGATTTTTTAAGCACGATCTCTCTTTAGTAAACCTGTGCTTACTATCTCTGATTAGATTAAATTTGTATAAATGCATTACCATGCTTTTTTTGATTAAACTCAGCGGTCTATAATTTGCTGGATCTGATTTGTTTGCCATTTTTGAATAAGGGTATCACTCCTGCATCTTTTCCATCTCCTGGAACAATCCCTTTCGTAAACAATGGAGAATATAATATAGCCAATGGTTTTGCAAACAGAGACTTATTACTTCTATCGAGCTGTCTGTAGTATACTCTCAATATCTGTTCTCGGAATCTGCTCATAATATCAGTTCTATGACTTTTCTTGATAACTGCTTTCTTGTAATATCTATTCTCGGACTCTTTTTCTAGATATGTTCTTGGACTCAGAAAGGTGGACAGTGAACAAACGATTGGAGAACATCATTTATGCCTTTGAATTGTGGATATAGAGAATAATTATGCGCATCTCCTTGACATAAAAGAAAACAAATAAGGAAGTCACAGAAAAATAAATAGAATTAATGAACAAAAACAGTTTGAAAAGTTTAGATATCTTGGTTACACGAAAAGACAATTATACAATACTGGCAGGACAAGTTGAACGCAAATGTGTCATATCTAAATAACGCTATATGTGGCAGGATAACATCAAAAGATGACCATATAAATGCCTGGTAGATGTCCCATCAGCTCAGAGACAAAACATGACATTTGAAATACATTACAGCCGACCTTCGATGTGGAGATGGCATCTGAACTCAACTGAAGACAGTCATTTATTCCATCCCATGGATACTGTATTATTATATGATATAGAATCATTGACTGTACCCAGAAAGTAATCCCCGCGTTATCTAGGTTAGAAATGGAAATAAAGAATAACAATACCGAAACTAGCCATGCATGTCGTAAGAAAGGACTAATATGGATTGGTCTTGGGATCACCGAACAGGTAGTATACAATTCGTCGATGGCAGTAATGGATAGTTTGTGTTTAATGTGACACTACAGAGCTTGCCCAATGATTGCAACCAATTACCAGAAACCAGTTCAGGGCAGTTGTAAGCAAAAGTGGACAGGTTGTCTCTATGGTAGCAGATGAATTGAGGATTTGACTGCATCATCATTTCTTGACTTAGATGTATTGGAATCATGCAGTCGTTATAACATGTTGTTGAAGAATTAATTAAAAAGGAATACCTACTTTAAACATGTTCTCTCTTAATGCATTGTCATTTCTATTGGTATTATGACGTTAAACTTTAAACACTTGATTCTCTTCTGTCTTTATAACTTCGCATAGTAAAACAATGTTTCCTACTTTCATTCTTCTTCATTAGGATAACAAAATATAGAATGCTTCTTTGTGAGGCGTGTAATGAGTGTTTTTGGTACATTCATTTCAATCAAGATATCCACGTTAGTCTTGATATTAGTTGTTCCAGAAATGTAAACACGTACTCATGTGCAAATCACATTATACTCCACGCAGTGATCCTAGATAGCAGACTGCAACAGAGCTGAATGGCTAAGGAGAAGGATCAATGAGGGAAGGCTAACCCGGTATTCAACAATGCTTGATGAAGACAGATGTGTCGGACCGAAAGATGTAAATATCGCAGTCGAGCTGTAAACTAGCAACAAAACGAATTTCATTCTCTGGACAACATCCTGCTACTTGCAAAGCCTTTTTCAAGGTTTGGTAGCGGGAGATTGAGAACGAACGAAAACGAGGAAGACTACTCTCAGCGGACTTGTTTCTTTATTCATTGTGTATGACCCTCTTCTACATGGTATAATCGGATATATATATATATATATGACATTGTCCCTTTCTTACTTCTGATAGCGACATAACAAATTGATAGAAATTAGAGTACATATAAGCTTTGAAATATTTCAATCTCACTCAAATCACCAATGAGATTATTTTTCGAAAATTAAATAATTACAATCAACTAATTAATGTCACAGTTAACATAGCAACTTACTTGGTACAAACATCACATAATACACGAATAGCTAGAAAACAGTTATGTTGGAAGGTAGAGAAAAATTGTCATTTGTTCTTGTTTTCGAAGCTAACTAGTATCCCAGTTCTTCGTTCTTAACTTAACTTAACTTAACTTAACGTCTTTATACTGGTTTAGAAGACCCTGCAGAGTCTGTATACAACCAGTTACATTTACATCACCTTGCTCTAAAAGCTATGCGCATCCAGTTTATTCTTAAATGCATTAACTGTCCCTGCCTCCATTACCTTCCCTGGCAATGCATTCCAAGCAGACACCACTCTCTGACTAAAAAAATATTTCCTAACGTTGTGTGGTAGCAGGTTTCAATGGCTCTTCTTAAATCCCAGGACGTTTCTGAAGAAGGTGGACATTGGTCTATCATGCTTTAGTGCAACGCAAGACTTCTCAGTAAGCTCACCACTTCGGGGATCACAACGTCGATCCAACTCGTTGACAACGCTGGTGCGACACAGACTGTTTTCCAGGTGCACGACGGGGACGTAAGATGGTGTTCTTGGTCATTTTGTTTCACCTGGCCCCAACGTTAGCACTAGCAGCATTAGAAGAAGAAAGGTAAATCGATATAGACTATACATATGACACCAACAATTATATCGTATTGCATCATTGATTTTATTTCACTCAGCTGGTAAGGCTTTGTCACGCTAGAAGAATATTCACGCCTTCGATCATAATCATTGCTACCCAGTTTTTAATAATAACACCTTTGCAAAGTCTACTCGTTTCTGTCCTGACCTTTTCATTGGCCTGGTGTCGCCTACACTGTTCGCGTTCGCCAGTACTAAGCAGTATAGAAACATATTGATGTATAATCTTCATTTGTTGCTATTATTACTGCATTCATCGCGTGTGACCTGCTAACGTTGGTCTATTCGCTCACAGCCGTTTGGTTATTGGTACCCCCATATGGTTTTGTTTAAGATTCTTTACGGCTGGTATTTGCAGTTTGAATATCTCTTTAGCGTTGCTCCATTATCCATTTGTATTATTCTTGACGGATTCGGGGAGGGAAGGAAGACTAACGTCTGGTCAGGCAAAACATAACGACCCACACCCTTATCTCGGCTTCCCTTAGACCTTCCTGGAAACTGGCTGTTTTCATGGCAGCCTGTCTAACAAGGTGAGGGATCGACGTTATCCCTGTAGAAGTGAGCGACACGCAGGTGAAGCCAAGCATAGCACAACCGTCTGGAGGACCCCGTTATACCTTCATCAGCACGTCGGGTTGTTATGAAAGCTACAACAAACGGCGACTAAACGTCATTTTTAGGGGCCATAAAAGGGGTAAATCTACCCATTGTGGGCATTCCTACAACAACGGATTGGGAAATCGTCAAATATCCAGTTGAAGATAAAGTATCGGTACAAGTGCAACGCGTAAACATTGATTGTAGGTAGCGGATTATAGTGTTGGTCAATGTAATGTAAGTAGCTTGCCCTTTACAGAACGTTACTTCTTACAATCGCCAACCTATATAGCTGTTAACATACAAAGAGATCGCAAGGCTTTGTCAATAAATCTCTGAGATAGATTCTAGGTTGCAATGGTTTGACAGGGTTACAAATGAAATCCTATGTAAGAGAACATGACATAGACAAGTGGAGATCTTTGGAAGAAGATGCCGCTGGATAGGCCACACGCTATGAAAACCTCAAGTCAGTATCCCCAGACATGTCCCGTCGTGGTTCCCACAAGCAAGAGAAGAAAAGGAAGGCCATAGAACACATGGAAAAGAGACATAGAGGCTAATACAAAGAGAGCAGTGAGTAGCTGGGAAGAATTAGAGAAAATAACATAGGACAGATCTGCTTGGAGAGAATTGGTTGGTGGCCTATGTTGATAAGTAGAAGTTTCTTGTCAGGTGTGCAGCACGGAAGGCTACACTTACTTTATATTCAGTACGCAGAGGGGCGATCGCATCGATCAACAAGTGTGAAATGGGTCAAGGTTGGGATGAGAATAAAAGGATCTGTATGAAGCTTTCGAATTTATTGATACGCTGCCCACTCCAGTCTGCTGGCTTTTGTACGTTGGCATCTGCAAAATCCGACAGTCAGAACTGCGAACAAACCTAGAAAGCCTGCGCCAGAGCACATTGCCTATTCTGGTAGTGGTAGTTTCTGTAGTAATATCTTTTACCAGATAACATTGCTAGGTCTATGCTCAACTCTTCTTAATCACATCTGACAACAAAAATGGGTTGTTGTGGGTTTATTATTTCATCCCAGTAAAGGACCCCACACTGGGTTGGTCAGTTTCACGATACTAAGTCTTGTATATCAAATGAGGTGGCGGAGAACCGATGCCCTAGGGTCAGGCGGATGCTTTAAGTCAACAAAGGCTAGCGAAAATCGTGTGACCGACCAGCCAGGACTTGGCTAATAAATGTGAAACGCGTATAACAATAATAGAATTGTCCTGACCGGCTTGTTGTGGTAAGCTTATTTGGTGAGACAGGACAATGAGCAGGGATAGCTTATACATCAGGGAGTTCAGGGTTTGCTGGAAAGCTGTTCAACTGACTATTTGTAGCTCGTGGCTATCCATCAGTCTCCCCCGGGGCTTTTTGTTCCGTCTTTACCAGTCAAAAATAATTATTTGCCTGACCTGGTAACCTCTAACATCAAATACGTTGGTTGATGTAGGGAGTTGATACTACAGCAAGTTTGCAACCTAATGGAAAACATTGTGAAATGTGTTTCTTGTTACGTCTTAAAAATGATTTTACTAATGCAAAACAGTCTTAATGTGTTAACGCAGCATCCATAGCTCACCCCCCTTAGTTGTTGTATATGTTGCAGCTGTGAATATCAGACGATGATGTCTTTAATTGTTCTCCTGTTTGAAAATACTGTACAGTTCTTTATTTTTGTTTATTGTCTATTTGGTTTGTTATTTCCTTAAATGATAGTTCAGTTCATGTGACATCTCCGCATCGAAGGTCGGTTGCAATGGTTCTTAAGTGTACTCTATCTTTTGCCGTAATGGTGCAATCTGAGAGGCTTTTTCCACCCACTTGAAGCGTTGTCTGCCTCTTGAACGACTGGCTTCCACCCTAACCTCCAGAATGGTCTTTTAACAAGGAGGTATATCTTGTTATATGACCAAAATAACGTAACTGTCTAACCCTGATTTAAGTAATTAATTCTCTTTTCACCCCAACTTTTCCAATACCTCCAAATCTGTTTTCTTCTATTTCCAAGAAATGCGACCCAATCCTCTGTATACCCACATTTCGAAGGTTCCAATACTCTTTTCTAACTTGTTATTCATTGCCCATGTTTCTGCCCCATAAAGTAGTGACGAGTATACATAACACCTGACAATTCTCATTTTCAAATTATGATTGATCTGTTTGGATGTCAGTGTGTGTCGCATGTTGTCGAATACCATCTTGGCCATACACATTTTCTTCCTGATTTCTTTTTCACAGCTGCCTTCTTCCGTAATTATATGGCCTAGATAGGAGAAACTCTGTACATGGTCAAGTAGTTGATCTTTAATTTATATCTCCGTACATGGTTTCTTGTTACTTTCCCAATTATCGTAGTCTTTGTTTTCTTTATGTTTATATCTAATCCAAACTCTTGACTTAATGTGTAAATTGTTATCATAAGCTCCTGTAATTCTTGCTCACTTTTTGCCATCAAAACTGTACCCGCCGCATGTCTTAGATTGGTCATTGCCACTCCTCCAATGACAAGCACTGGCATCCCCTCTATCTATTTGAATATTTGTTCTGTGTAGATATTAAAAAGACAAGGGGATAACACACATCCCTGTCTCACTTCTCTTTTTACATCTATACTTGAAGAACATAACTTTCCTGATTCTACAATAGCAGTTTGTTCCCAGTACATATTATGGAGCAGTCTTATGTTTTTACCATTTAGACCTATTTCTTGGAGCCATTTAATTATTTTTTCATGTTGGACTTTGTCAAAAGCCTTCTGGTAGTCTATAAAGCAAATATAAATGTCAATATGTATTTCTATATATTTTTCTGTCAAAGTTCCCGAAAACAGAAAATTGATTCCCTAGTCCCAATAAACGTTCGAAAACCAAATTGTTCTTCTGAGACTTCTCTCTCTATATTTTACCTCTTATTCTCTCTTGTATGATCTTGAGTAGTATTTTAATTAGACTTATTTTTCTAACGTCTGAATACTCTGATGCATGAATTTTTTCGGGAGTTTATAAACGATGTTTTCAGGTCTGTTGGTATGCATCCAGTAATGTATATGTCATTACACAGATCAGTAAGTATATCTATACCAAATTCCTCTAGGGCCTCTATCAATTTTATGTGTATGGAGTCTGGCCCTGTTGCTTTCCCTTTTCTCATAGCTTTTATCACACTTACCACCTCTGATCTTAGTATGCTGGGTCCTTCATTACCATATGTTGATGGTTTGTCTCCGCGACTGTCCTCAAAAAGTTCCCTTGTATATTCCGCCCATCTGTTTGATATGTCGTTCTTATCTATCAAAATGGTACCATTCTTATCTCGGATGCATCTCCCACTCTGGGTTACCTGTGTCTTGTTTGTTGTTTTCATTTATATATGCATTTCTCTGGTAATGCGTTTTAGTCCCATGTCTTCTATTACCTTGCATTTTTCTTTCAACCACTGTTCATTGGCCAGCCTGAACAGTGTACGTATCTCTTTGTGTAGTAATGAATATGCATGAGTGTTTTTAGCCATTTTAGTTAAGATGTCATATGTCATCCATTCTTGGTTTTTCCCAAGTTCTTTATTTGATAATGATTTATTTGCTACTTGAATACTGGTTTTTATAATTCCCATTTAGTGTTTATTCGCCGCTATATGTTTCCTTACTTGTCCTCTGATTGTAAGTTTTCATACACCTTCTTTACTGCTTCCTGGTACTTTTGCCGCATATCTGGTTGATTTAGCGCTGACCTGTCTTTATTAAGGGTTTTTGTCCCTCTACACTCTGTGCTTTTGAGTTATATATGCACTTTCATACAAACTGGATTGTGGTCTGAATTGATTTCTTCTTCTGGGTATGTCTTGGTGTTTTTGACAATATTTCTGAATCTGTGTCTGATCATAATAAAATAAATTTGATTTCTAGTCCTATCACCTGGGCTTTTGAATTTATATAATTTTCTAATATGGTCTTTTAAAAAAGTGTTACAAGTAAGAAGTTTGTTTTCCTCGCAGAATTGTATCAGTCTTTCTGCTCTTTCATTCTTTGTTCCAATTCCATATTTTCCCACGATGTTTTTCTATTCCCTGTTGCCTACCTTAGAATTCATGTTGCCGATAACAATTAGTATATCCGTTGAAGCCACTGTGTTAAGAAACATTTTCACGTCTCCATAATATTCATCTAATTGCTCTTCGCTGTAATCTGAGGTTGGTGCATACGTTTGTAAAATGGACATATTAAATGGTCTGGCGCTTTTTTTTACAGTAGCATCATTCGATCGGTGTGTGTAACTGATAGTAGTTATGTGTGGTTTGTAGTAGTTTTAGAATGGAGTAGCACGTTCTGTTCATATTTAAACTCTTGTCTTACTTCTTGTCTTCCTTGAGTGCCGTTTCTGGTCACAACTTGCTTTCCTCTTACTTGGGATCCTGGTATTCAAACAGGCGTGCAAATGTATGTTGCCAGGTAGCCGAAGCCTATCGGCTATCCGTAGTAGGTATTTTAAACTTCCTGCGGCTTACTAGGCCTGGGGGAAGGTACAAATAGTTTGGGTAGATTTGTATCTTGTATTTAGACTTGTCCCAGCAGCTATCTTTAAGCTTTCCCCAGTATTCGTTATATTTTATCTTATTGCGTTTTTTCACCACGATGTTGCTGCTATCAAGACTCATCAGTATATTGTAAGACGCCTCACTAATATCCTTGACGTTTCGACCTATGGATATTATGTATGTTTTCGTTGTGCATAAAGAGCATTCTTAAAGTACACACATCCTTGCCTAACTCCTTGTGTTATCGTCTTGACATTGCCTTTTTGCCGGCTAGTTCATATACCTGTTGTTGATTGCCAATTTATGGTTAGTAAACATTTTTTCACGACATTGCTGTCAATATGTACGTTTTCTAACGTCTGGATGTGATCAATAAAGTGTAGATATTGATATTTTATTTCGAGAGACCTCTATAACCGTGTTTTCACACTGTTTCCCGTATTCTCTCTTACTCTCTCTCTCTCTCTCTCTCTCTCTCTCTCTCTCTCTCTCTCTCGCTATATATATATATTCGTTCTTACCAGCTTTGTGTGTATAGGCTTTCTAACAACTTTTTACAAGTAGACCTGCACTGTGCTATTTTCTCCAGTTCTTTCCAGATTCAACAATTGAACAAGTTTTTCTTCTACCGGCATCGGGCTATTGACCTTGTATTGACGAGTGGATGAGCTTCATTGCCTTTTCTTTTTAAAGGGTGGAGGTGGGGGTGGGGTTGTTGTTTTTACGACAAAGATTGCCAAATGATATTGGGTTGTGTCAGTGTGTGACAAATCCAACGTCATCTTCTTTATACATTGTTCCACCTGTCTTTATTATGTTCCAAACGCTTTCGTTTGTAACCTTATCGAACCAGTGTAGACAAAGAATCTTTATTAGCTATTTATTGATGAAGCCATGCGATCTCTAAATAATTCATTTGGTCATCTGTCATTTTCCGCTCTATATAAAAGAACCATTGGAGCTGAAGATCCTAAGTTTGGAACGCATTTAGATCATTGTAGAGTTGCACATTGATTTGAGCATGCAAGTTCACTCGTGCTTCTTGCATACTGTTTGTCAGTCTTGCATGTGCCGAGGTTATGATGCTCCGTGGGTATGTGAAGCTCTCGGCCTCATCCATTAGTGTTTCTTTAAGTTTGATAGGAGTCGTGTTGGCTGCGTTTTATTAAAATCTTTAAAATTAATTTTCTGTATGGATATTTAGCCCAAATTGTTCGGAGGCTATGTTTATTGTGTCTGCCTCCTTCTTCATTTGTTATTTGGCTGTGAGATGAGATGGCAATGTTATCAACACAGTCAAGGTTTTCGATCTCTCATAGACTAGTTTCTTAATAATAGTCAACTGCCAACAAGAGCAGAAAATGTGATAGAGTTATAAAGCTGAATATTCTACCCATTAATTGCATTCTACAAAAACGTAACATTATCTTTTGCAGCAAAGAAATTGTGTCAAAGAAATTACTACCGAAACCACTACTGCAAAAGTACGCAAAGTGATTTGCTACGTGCTTCTTAAAGTAGGCCAATTATAGTCGTTGCCATATTCTCCTCAAGGGTGGCAGTTATTAAATAGATATTGCAACACTTCTTTAGTCAACTGACGTACGAAAGAGATCTTTACTATAATGTAAAGCTAGTTTTCTCACATGGATTCAATTCGCGTCTTCATGGAACATGCACCAGAACAGTTAACCAACACTAGCGACGTCGACAAGCAGGCATAATAAGTTCACTAAGGCATCTAAAATACGTTGTGTCTATCGGCCACATCCATGGTCTACCGCTGAAGCATGGTTCCAGGCCTCGTCCAAATTGAACGGGTAGGCTGCTAAATTGTGCAGGCTGTTGACTCGAATGGAGCAATTTCGCCTTCGGAGGTTGAGAATAGGAGACTGACGTCTGATCAGAACATATACTGGCAAAGACCTCCACCTCACTTCTACACAGTTCATCCTGGGAACATGCTTGTTTTATGACAGACTGGCTAACGAGGGGGGGGGGGGAGATCAATGTGATCCCTGTAGTAGTGAGGATTACGCAGATGAAGCCAACCATATCTCAACCGCATGGGAGACCGCACTCCACCTTCATTTGGATGTGAAGAAAGCTACTGCAATAATTCACCTAACGCCCTTTTCAGTGCGCACAAAAGAGTAATCATACTCTTTGTGTGCATCCAACAACAACAACCTTTGGTGGTTTGGTCATGTCTGCAGATTGAAAGATCGCGACTACCACGACAGTCGTGGAAAGCAAAGAGCCAAGGATCTAGATCCACAGGACGCTGTCCAAAATCAGCTGGGTGACATAAGTCTTTCTATAGAGGTCATGGAACACCAGGCGACGAACGGTCGAGAGGGAATTCAGTTGTTTCATGGCTTCTTTTGCGGAATCTAGGACCATATGTTGCAACAACCCCATATTCTAATGGGAACTAGGCGGCTGTATGCTGATGATATGGGAGACAAAGGATTAGACTGGAGAAGATCAAGAGGACAGACAGCAGATAGGCACCATTTCTAGCGAACCTCGACATCCCAGAGTAAAAGAGGAACAACAAAGTAACTATGTAAGTTATCCAGGCCCAGAAGTCGTTTACAAGGTGTTTAGGAAATCATCAACATTTGATGTTCCTGTTGGCAAGAATATAGCTGCAGATATAAACAGGAATTAGAGGATTGATCATGCGTGTGGATCTCCAACATATATTTGACTTGTTATATAAGACAGCGACGTTTATTTACACGAAGAAAGCTCTCACGGTTGAGGATTAGTTTTACATTGCAATCGATATACCTTTACTGTGTATATATGTGTTAACACACGTGTAGTTGTATTTATATATATGAATGTATATGCAGACGTATATTTCTTCTTCATATTCGTTCGTTCTCAATCTTCCGCTACCAAGTCCTGAAAAGAACTTTGCAAGTAACAGGAAGTTGTCCAGAGAACGGAATACGCTGTGTCGTAGTCTACAGCTTCACTGCGATATTTTCACATTTCGGTCCGACTTAAGCAGACATTGTTGAGTACAGGGTTAGCCTTCCATCTTCGATCCCTTCCTTTTAGCCAGTCTGCTCTGCTGCAGCCTGTTATCCAGGATCACCTCATGGAGGTGTAGAAGGGTCTTGGCAGGTCTGGTTCGCTGGCCCTGACCCTTACAGTCAGCTATGGGTCGCTGACCGCTGAAGCTCATGAACTGCTCAGCATCTTGATCGCATACGTATGTTTGATCTGTTTAGTTTTGTAGGGACGTTATATCTTATATATTGTTTGTATATGTCAGGCTTTGTACACCACATTTATTGATTTGACAAAGGCATTTGATGCAGTAAACAGAGGAGGGCTGTGGATGATAATGTCTAAGTTTGGCTGCCCCAACAAGTTCATAACAATGGTGAAACAGCTACACGAAGGCATGTGTGCTCGTGTACTGGACAGCGGTGCAATCTCTAAAACGTTTCTAGTATCAAACGGATTAAAACAAGGATGTGTACTCGCCCCGACTTTGTTCAGCATGATGTTCGCGGCCACGATGACAGACGCCTTCAGATCATTGGAGCTTGGAATACCCATAAAGTACCGCACAGATGGCAAGTTACTCAATTCCAGAAGAATGAAGGCCAAAACCAAAGTGGCTGGCGACATAATCAGGGAACTTGTATTTGCTGACGACTGCGCTCTAATGAGCAACTCAGAACTGAACATGCAGGTTGGAATGGACCAATTCTCTGCCGCATGCGAAAATTTTGGCCTGACCATAAATGCAAAAAAAAACAGAGGTCATGTACCAACCAGCACCAGGCATGCCGTACACAAAACCAGAGACTACAGTCAGCGGGCAGACGTTGAATGCCGTAGACAAATTCACATATCTGGGAAGCACGCTGTCGAGATCTGTCAGCCTAGACGATGAGGTGGCAAGCAGAATAGCAAAGGCCAGCACAGCCTTTGGTAGAATGCGCTCGATGGTCTGGGCACGTCGTGGCATCAGCGTCAAGACCAAACTCAAAGTCTACCGTGCAACCATCATTCCAACCCTACTATACGCTTGCGAAAGCTGGACTGTATACTCTGGACATGCAAGGAGGTTAAACCACTTCCACACAGGTTGCCTGAGGCAAATATTCCACATCCGATGGCAAGATCGTGTCACTGACATCGAGGTTCTCTCGAGGGCTAACATGCCCAGCATCCATGCACTGCTAGAAAAAGCACGACTATGATGGGCCGGACACCTCGTCCGTATGTCAGACGAGCGGCTCCCAAAGAAGCTTCTCTACGGCGAGCTGAGAGGGGGGTGGCGCGAGAGAGGGCGCCCGAAGAAACGTTTTAAAGACGGTCTGAAGGACTCACTAAAAAGTTGCCAGATAGACATCGACACCTGGAAATGTCTTGCGAAAAACAGATCTGACTGGAGAAGCGCAGTCAAATCGGGTGTAGCTGCCGGTGAAGATGACCGTGTTGTGAAAGCCCAGAACAGACGCGAGACGCGGAAATCCCGAGCAGCGGGAACACCATCCCCTTCTACAAACCTCGTGTGCTCGATATGTAGCAGATGTTTTCGTGCTCGCATTGGCCTGTTCAGCCACATGCGCACCCACACCCAACAGGGAAATCTGTGACAAGGATGATGTCGGCGGTCCTCATCGACAACGATGGACAGCTATTATTGTTTGTATGGTTCATTTGTATGTGATTGTCTTTTGTATGCTTGCCTTCCTTATGTTGGTTGATGGGTGTTATTAGAGTGATGTTTCTGAAAAAACATATTTTGAATTTCTCATAACAGCGTACATTATTTTCAACACAACCAGTCCTAATTAGGGCTAGCCAAGGCCTTTATGCTGCACAGTGACAAACACATTCCGATATAACAAAAAATACTTCTTCGTGTAATTCCATCTGAAATGTTTACAGCGTCAGACGAGTAACCGTTGTGAGTTTGAGCCATGTTTTGAGCATCTCGTTAGTTCCGTACAGTTGCGAGTTCAGTGTTGGGTCAGTGCATCATCCTTAAGTGGCCATACAGGGAACAGTCTTGTAACTGATGCTGAGCAGTTTGATCGTGTAGTCCACATGTGCACGGCGATGAAGCGGGTAAATAAGCTTGAATTCATGATACGGGGGTCTCAGTGGCAATGTAGTCAAACCGTTTGCCTCGGGGTTCTAATTCGAACTGGAACTGTCGGTTCATGATTGGCAATTTTTTAGCTGGGGATCCCTGGGCTCATCGCTGGATTTACAGTGTTCTTGCTTTGTGCGATGCTCTCGGCAGTCGGCATACCGTTCTGAGGGGAGACCAGCTGCCATGAAGTCTCGCCCTCGCCCTTAACCTTTTAACCCTGAATCTGTCCATGTGGGACAAGGATGCGATAGTCACTGTTTCGTTGATTATCTTCTCTTATGACAGTCTGGATAGTTCTCTTTCTCAAAGTATGTGATTTCAATGTATTTTATGTCACAATCTCTGCCCTATTTTGCAAGCTAAATCCACCGACCATACCGAGTTTATGGTTTCAAGGGCGAACCTTCGCTACAACTTGTAATACACATACATCAATATCGTTATATCTAAATATACTGGTGTTTAATTGAAGAAAAGCAGAAGATACAACAAAAAATCTACACCGTTTAACTGTATAGAGTTTGCAAGCCGTGCAAGTGCATCCTTTAGAAATGCCATCATCAGTAATCATGCTTCTTTATTGAAATGAGTAGTGTCAACAGATACTGATGGAGCCGGTTTCTATATTGCTATAATTTGTGCTGATTATTTGATTAACCCAGTTCGTTACAATGAAGGCTTTCTTTCTGGATCTGATGTTTTGTCAATTTAATGTGTTGTTAATGCTTGTTATGTCTACAATAGGGGGTTACAAGTTTGTCAGGCGTAGTAATGGATGTAGAGGATATACATTGATGTGTTGAAATTGTGCGTGTAAATAGTACACTGGCCCTAACATGTTAGGCGCCACAGTAACATTTCTAGGCGCCATGGCGTCCGGGATTTGTCGTGCCCTGGACAACGACATCGTTTGCATTTTGTGAAGTGTCTTTTACAATCCTGTTGGGGACAAATAATAGTCAGCATCAGATTAAACATTTTGATTCAACTTCACGTTATTGTGTGTGCTTCTGGAAATAGGCTGTGTTACAGCAGTCTGGTGAACGAGGTGGGGACCGACACTGTAATCCCCACAGTGGTGAGCTTGTTGAAGATCGTCGCATTGAAGTACAGGTAGAAGTACCACGATCCACCTTTCTTAAGTACGCCTCGGGATGTAACAAGAAAATATTTGTGTAAATATGTTTTTAGGTATAAGCTTTTCTATCCGTTACAATCTGATAGAATAACAGGTCAAGCTACTAGAGGCTGTGCACACGATTCCAGCTCTCTAGATTATGAGGAAGTTGGTTAAAATATGATAAATAGAAGCCCAGGCAAACGGATAATGGTCATGTCAAGTTACATTAGAGCTGTAAAAATAGCCAGCAAAGAAACTTCGACAAGAGTTAGCAGGCACAAACAATAACATAATCCTATTTGCACATATACTGACGTAATCGTGGGTTGTTGCTGTCGTTAACTTACCAAGGGAAATGCATAAGGACTATATTTGCCGATTGTGCCCCATTATGTGCATGATATCACCACCCTTTGCCATCTGACAGGAAGCATGGACCAACGTAGTTTTATCTTTTTGCAGTGACAGGTTCTGAAGCTTTTGCTTTACGTCATAATGTTGCCAGATCCAATGAGGCCCTCTAAGTCACATTTTAAGACATACTAATTAATGTAGAGGGGACCTATTCTTTTTCTTGTTTCTATTCCAGTCCAGTATCCATGTTTAGAAAAAAATACATTTCAGTTTAAAAAATAGGCGATCGTGTATTTCAGGGGCTAACAGTTGCTGGGATTGACCTGGCAAGTCACCAGTAGACTTCCACCTGCCAAAAAATTTGAAACTAAGGAGGTCACACCTCTCCACAACGTCTAACGACATAAGGTTAATCAATTTTTTATGAGAAGAGTAACTAACGTTGACCAACCTTTCTACTTAAATAGATTTTTTAAAAACCAACTAAACTAAACGTAAACACGTCTGACAAGTATCCAGAGTAGTAGATTGTCTTGGTTTGGCCATAGTCTAGATCCGGCAACCTTTGCTGAACACGCACAAGGCAGACGACGCAGAGGTCGACCAATGATTGCTTTAATTGCTCAGCTCTGCAGAGATGTTACAGTCAAATCATAATACGAAATCCTACGAGGTGCTGTAGAGGACTGAAGCCATTGGCGTGACATGATACAGGGTCCCAAAAACCAATCTATGGACTGAATTACCGACTACGACGATCAATGTAAACAATTAAGTTTGTGTTTCTGGTTTTCCAGTTGTACTAAAGGATTATATCAATACGTCGGTCAACGTCTGTTACTGATCCCGTGTTCTTGTTAGAAGCTACTTGTACTGACTGACTTCTCCACCTTCTAAGGTATCAAGTTACAGCGGCTCCTCTTATATCGCAGTGTGGGGCTGACAATTGAGCAGTGAATGAGCTGACTGCAGGCATCAACTGATAGCTGTCTGGTTGCATCATAGTCAGCGAACAACAGCTAACCAAGAACATATTCTGCCTCCAAGCGACTGCCCTGCAAACAGATGCACTAGTGGCTAAGAGAATAGTGTACGCAGTGGGAGGGCTAACTGGGGTCCCCAAAACTCAAACCCAACTGGCATCGAATGTGTCGGGCAGAAACGCGTGGATTCGCAGCTTCACTGGAAACTACAACGTCCTTTTCAGGACAAACGTCGAATAAGAAGATATCACAATGTGTAATGAAGAAAGTGGACCTGGGTCATCCTGTCTATAGTATAATGCGAGGCTATTCAATATGTTGTGCACTATGGGGAGATTACAGTGTCGATCCACATCTCGTTGGCCAGGCCGCTGTAACACAGCCTGTTACCAGGAGTGATGCGAGGATGGGAAATGGTGTGTTAGTGTGTTTCAACTGACCTTGAGGCTATTCTTGGCTTCCACTGCTGTTATGTGCATGTTTTTTCAAATTACTTTTATGTCAATCACTTTGGGGATTCTTCTTCAGCGTTCCTCCTGAAAAAACGCGTTTGACGTTGTCTCGTAGTTTACTGCGATACTACGATATCTGCTCCTTTTGGTCCGACACATCCAATTTCAGCACGGCGTTTTTGGAAACGGGTTGCCTTACCAGGCTGCATGGCTGCAATACGATTCCAGTGCCGTCACTAGGAAGCGGAATAGAGTCTTGGTCAGTAATAGGACACTGACCCAGATGCAAGTAGCCAGCTATGAGGAGCTGACTGCTGTCAGCTTAGTCACTGCTAGATCATTGGCCTCACTTTGAAGATTCAGTTTGACTAAGGCCACACACATTTTCGGTTTATTAATGTGCCGCTGTAGACGCTGGTTTTAAGATATGTTATTGTGTACGTTACATTCAATACAATACTTACGTGCAGTACTGCATAATATTCATGCTCTATAGACTTTATCACTGGTTCAAGAGATTTTAATACGGTGGATTGAAATCTCATTGCGACAAACTTGACAACAAACGATGCATATTACCAGCTCAACAGAGGTGAACATGTTGCAATCCTTAGACTGCACACGACACGCCTGATTGAGATTCAATCTATTGGCCGCACATCTGTTCAACAAAGGATAAGGAACTACCGATGAATGTGTGTCCAGGACTGATAAACTTATCTTTCCTGGAGAAGCTCTATGAAAATCCCAGAAACCTTCAGGCTGATCACGGCCTGCTTAAGATGTGTTCAAGTTGTGGTATGAAAGCGTAGGATGATGTTCTCGTTTTATAGTAGGACATATATGAAAGCTCATGAATCAATACCGTTTTGAAAAGGCCCATTTAATAACCTAAATGTTATCGGGAAGAAAACCCACATCAATTAACGTTATCATAATAGACCAAGAGTGGGAATTTAATTGAATTAATCACGGATGTTTTAGATTCTACGTCAGTATTCTCTTTAAAGACCAAGAGACAGTGTGGAAAAGAGACCCGTTTAAGACAACTTGCCGAAGAAACCTTATATTATGTGGAATGTGCTATTTGAGTCAGGCAATCTTGGGAATGAGGGAATAACATTCTGACATGTGTCGAACATAGTGCATGGAGCAATGAAGATTGAGAATCACTTTTCTAACCGCTCCCCTACACATGTGTTTTGTTAGCGGTGGCACTTTTTTCCAACAGGCCTGAGCCGTGAATTACTTTGAATCTACAGTAACTGACGCTCGTCCCATTGATGCTGCTTTCTAAATACTGGCTTACTTAGTCGCTCCTATTCTACCCAGGAGTGTAGATGTTAGCAGAGAGAGCATCATGCTATTCTATCTGCTGAATTCCTCTTGGTCTGGTTCCCGTCTAGTTCTCGGTCTTGTATGTTGTCGTCCTCGTGGTCTAGCTCATTGGCAATTTGCCTGCCGCGATAGCCGATCTTCTTTCATTCAGCAGACATGACCAAACCACCATAGTTAAGATTGCTTCGGTCGAGTCTGCAAGGTCTGGTCTTCGAGATCTTCTTGTATTATCTGTTTGTGGACATTGTATCTTCTTGTTACTTGGATCACATTTCTTAGTTATCTCATTTCTTAGAATTATAGCGGCTTTTCATGGTTATTGCCATTGTCTATGACTCACATCAAAAGGGGGGGGGGGGCGTCTAGCATAGAGCTTGTGAACTTTGGTTACAACGCTACAGGGTTACAAAGCTACAGGTTACAACGCTACAGGTTACAAAGCTACAGGGTTCATGCTCAGCCGACACTTTCAACAGGGAAATGGGCTGAGGATATATGGAGGTGCCTTAATGTAATGAAATAAGTTCTATTAACCGTTTTTAATTTAGTTACATTTCCACATCCATAAGACAAAACTGGAATTAGGTGGTGCGCTACACATCCATTTTAGTCTTCTTACTTACCGAGGAATCTTCTATGTGTTACACGACTTTCTTAATAACTAGTGATATTGTTATGGCTGCGATCAAGATGTTGAGCAGCGCTTGAGCTGCAGCGGTCAGCGACCCATAGTTGGCTGCTAGCGTCAGGACTAGCGAACCAAAGCTGTCAAGACCATTCTACACATCCACACGGTGATCCTGGATAACAGGCCGCAACAGAGCAGATTGGCTAAGGAGAAGGGATCGAAGAAGGAAGGCTTACCCAGCACTAAAAAATGTCTGCTGAAGTCGGATGTGTCGGACCGAAATGTGCAAATATCGCAGTCAAGCTGTAAACTACGACACAGCGTATTCCGTTCTCTGGACTACATTCTGCTACTTGCAAAGCCCTTTCACGGTCTTGTAGCGGGAGATTGGGAACGAACCAAGCCAAGCCAAGCCATATTTTTATATGAGACCTATCTCAAATCTCAAATTTGACTAATGCAGTTAAAAGAAATTAAATAATCGGCGAAATGAAATCTCAGACCCATTCGTGACCCAGTAGTTCTAGATCTGGCAACGTTTGTAGACACGCCTATATTAGGTATAAACATAATTACCGCAGCCTA